>OW240912.1:59856832-59994965 GCA_933207985.1 Pelobates cultripes
TCTTTCCCTGGGTGGCCGCCATTCGTATAACCAAATGCATGTGGTCTAAGACATGGGCATTTTGTCTCCCAAACACTGGCAGCGATACATTGTCGTCTAACCCCTGGAACTCTTTTCGGCCACGCGAGTCCGCAAACCCGGGTAGGGTTTGTACTGCTGCCGTTCTACTTCCTGACCAAGTAGATGAACAACGTTCCAGAGATATAAACTATCGACTGGGGGGAGAATTCGCTCCCTAAAAGCCGGGGGGAACGTTTGCCGATGTTCGCACAGGAACTCCCAAAAGCCGACTGGCCATCCCCATCAATTTTCTGTAACTGTTATGGGCTATCAGCTTGTGGCCGGTCGGTCAGAACTTTACTCGAATAGCAATTTCGTTCTACCAAACAGATCTGAGCACTTTTTGGATATGTTGGGCACTCAGATTAGAACTTTTTGGGGATATGATTTTTGTGGGGTTCCTCAACTATTTTCATGGATTTTGGGGGTATTTTATGATATTTTGTAGAAGTTCCTGTAACTGAGAGATAATTGAGTTATCCTAAATTGAGCTCAATTATCTCTCAGACACAAAGGCTCCTGGGAAGAAACCCTTGTATTCTTGCTATGTAGACCCCATGCAAGGGGCCAGTGCATAGAAGCCATGTGTGGCAGAATAAAATGTAGTTGTACTCCCAGAACTGTGTGTCGTCCAGTTACTGGGGAGTAGGAGAGCTATTTACTTGGCAATATATTGTTCTTGAGTTCTAGTATTGATGATCCAGAAGAGGAAAGTCCTAGTGCTCTTCTACAATTTTGTTATTGCGTCAACTTGTCTTTTCGATTCCAGGTCCCTCATATTGAGTGTAATAGGTTTAAAGAACACAATAATGGAAAGAAATTATTTTATTTTAATTTAACAATTTAATAGATATACCCCCAAAGAAAACATGCATGCAATGAATTATGCTTTATTTATTTCATTGGGTGTGCATCTTAAAACAGCTTGTAAAAGCTGTAGATCTCTTGTCCACAGTCTTTGCAAATCCTATTATTCCAAGCCTAGTCTTTCTGTAGCCATTCAATCACAGACTTCCCAATGCAGCTCCATGAGAAGTCTTTGCAAGGCAGGCGACTGATTAGATGATAATGTAGTATAGCTCCACTGATGTAAACTGCCAGGAATTAATATAACCTGTTCCCTGATTAAAAGCCAGGAAGGGATCACAAGGTAAATTCATAAAAGAGTCAATTTCTATTGAAATCTGCAAGTTTATAAAATTTAAGAAAAAGAGGACACACTCTTCACACATAAAGCACTTCAGAAAGCTAAAGCCACCAGTCTGATATGCTACCAAACTGGGGTTGCTGTATCTCTGCTGCAAAGAGAACTTTCCATAATTTTGGTTCTTTACTGCTCTTACGGGTCTGATATGCTTCAGAATATGTTCTCTCTGTAATGGCACAAGTGAGCAAAAATTATTTTGAGACCTGGGCAGGGATTTACCGAAGAGCAAGATAATGAGTTTCTCTAAGTTCAGAGTTCTTATTTTCTTTGTGTTTGTTGTAATGCACTTCAGCAAGCTAAAGTACTTTAGGAGTGTGGAGTGTCCCTCTAAGTAAGTTAACCGGTTACTTAACGCTTAAGCGCTTTAAAACAGATACTTTTCTTTTTTTTTACTTTTGTAAATTACCATTACTTAGAAAACTATATCTTCTCAAATCCTATCTTGTATCGAAGCAAAAAAAAATAAAAATAAAAATACAAAATGCCCTCACTGCGTGGCAACCATCCAGCCGTAATAAATCTCAAGTGAAGAATTGAGTCTGAAATGGCATCAATCTGTCAGCAATAGCAAAGGAGCAAAGTGACTTTGTGCAGTAACAAAGGAGACTTAGAAATAAACGATGTGATGACAAAGGAAATAAAAAGAATTTTATAGTTTTTTTTTTTTTTGATGGCCAGAAGATTGGTATGCTGCTGTCCAAACAAGTACATGTCATAATTGTTTGTGTAGTGCTGATACGAAAATGGATTTAACTTTGAAGATTTGCCCCCAAAAACTTTTTGGATATACCATAAGGTGTTACATAAACATGAATTAGCACAACATATGATCCTGCCATAATGCTGCATCTCTATTACACATTAAAAAACAAACATTTATGTTTTGGTTGTATCCTATGTAGAATGAATAATAAAATTTAAAACATTTCGACTTTGAAAATACTACACCAATTGCTTAAACTGTATAATATGCAAAACAAAAGCTACAAATCTTGAGACTTACAACGGCTACCGGGTTTGATCTGAAATTCTAGCAAGTTTTATTTTTATTCTCAAGGTCACCACTTTATTGATATACAATTTAGAAAGGTTTCATGATGCACTGTGGAATTATAGTTGAATGTATTGTCCTATTTAAATGCCAAATTGTTTCTCATTTCTCCAGTGTCATTTGCCATTCACAGGGAATAAAACACTGACACATTTCTGGACTTACGTATTCCCAGTTTTTTTTAACTCAGTTTTGTTTTGAAATATTTTATAAATTTTGGTCAATTATCAACACAAGATGTTTGAGAAAAAATACTTTCAGATCACGTTGAAAAGTAAAAGACAGTATGTTCTTTGATGTCAGATATAGATTTTGTCTTCTAAAGTATATGGGCTGGATTCTTGTAGTAGTGTAAGAGTTTACTCTGCTTATTGAATATCAATTTTCTCATATACTTCAAAGAAGCTCTAAGCAGAATAAACTCTTGCTCTGCTAAAAGAATCCAGCCCTATATGCCTACAAGTATTTATTGACCGTGAGGGCGTAGCTAAGAGAATTTGCACTATATACTGCATATCTATTGTGAAAAGGGATGTTGGTCTCTGATATTTTGGCTTGTATAGAGTTACAGGCATTAGGGGAGATGTAAAAGGATTAATATTTAGATGTTTAAAGGGATTTTAGCTCAAAGTTCAGAGGGTTAAGTTTTGAAAGTAAGGAAAAAAATAAAAAAGACCATAAGGTTTTAGTTAAACCTTACTTGCTCAATCAATTCCTTCAATGATGGCGCTACTGAAATGGTGGTTCCTTGATTTTGTCATCCAACAAGAAAAGCAGCAATTATCATTAAAAAAATTTATTTAGACTGAAAAAAAAGTTATTGATGCTATTTTCTCAATAATCAAATATTAAATATTGACGATGATGATAGCTTTTTTATTATTCTTGCTAGTATTATTATTTATTTGTAACAATTTAGACAGGTATATGATTTATTCGTTTTATTACAGTATGAGCTATAAATCTTTAAGGACACAAAGATATAAATCCCTGACAGCTGAATTGTCATTTAATGCCCAAAACTAGAAATGGTTTGAGCCTTTTTCAAAAGTAATGCGTACACTTTATCTATCTATAGAAAAAAAGTTCTGCCGGGAGACATATTGTTGAATGCATAGATGTCATGGTTTTCCAATCATTCTTAGAAAAAGTTATATTTGTCTAGCTCTTCAAGAAATGGTATGTAATAATAACTCTAAAAACAGACCATTAAAAAACCTACCAACATGTAACACTGGTTTAAAAATTACAGGTATTTGTACTGGTATAAAACAGAAGTTCTCTATTAAAACAGACTTATTCAACTACAGAGATATTGTTCAGTTCCATTGCAAGCACGAGTTCTACAAAGGCCATTTCTTGCAAAAGCATTTTCCAAAGACATATATCATTTTAAAGTGTTACTGGAGCCCAATTCATCACTGACAACACTGTACTCTGCAGCAACATGACAAACCAGTAGGAGACATCCAATTAAGAAAAAAGCCACATAGAAACAGGGAACCCGCTTGTTATGAGTCGTATAATTTTCTTTTTTTTTTTTTTTAAACAGTTTGCTTTTTTAAATAATATGAAAAGAAAAAAAACATATACAAATTTTTCTTTATATTTTGTGATATTTAATCTCCTAGGTTGATAAAATCTACAAATGACATGTTGCTCTTTTTTCAAGACACACACATTCTAGCTAATCTTCAATATTTTTAGCAAACTATAGATATATAAAAACAAGATGTTGTTGGGCATACAAAATTGATTTAAAATTTATGATAATATTTTTTTCTTTTTTTTTTCACAGTCCCTGTTTAGTCTATTTTTATTTATTTTTTTCCATTTTCATTTCAAACACCGGGATGCACATATCTGTTGAAATAAGAAGATTTTACATACATTAATATATTAAATGGGACATTTAACATAAACAAATATATTCAATAACCATTCGCAATGATAAGACATTTATAATTTCAACATATAAATAAGTTACAAAAGAAAGAAAGAAGGAAAGTAAGAAAGAAAGAAAGAGAGAAAGCAATCCATGGAGAGATCTAGATTTTTTAACAAGTAAATATGTTGGTATTACTATTTATAATAATAATATTTAGCTTTTTCAGTATTCAGAATGTTGTTCCTCTTCAGTCGAGGGACTGATTAATGATAGAAAACAAGGGACAATCATCCCAGTGCAAAGGGCATATGACATTAGGTTGTTTGATGAATTATTAGTCAGGTGTTTTGATATAGTTTGATATAAAGTACATTTGTATGTTTAGTTTCAAATGAATCCAAGTTCCAAATACAAATTTTGGGCAATTAGCATTTCGTTGGAAATCCTGAACTCCAAAATGCTATATGGATGAATCAAAAAACAAACGGGCAATGGATGAGAGGTTTTGTTTGATTTGATTTATCACCCATGGTGCCAAAAAAAGGGATGATTTCACTGCTTCTCCTATTTTTGCTCCTTATTGGTTACTTCTTCTCACTTGAAGTGTGAACCAAATAGTGAAAAATGTATCAATGTACTGATATTTGTTTATATTATGTATATATTTTGCTACACACGAATTGACACATTTATGTGCCATTTTGGCTCATCCAAATTGTTTTTACCAAAACAGTTGCATGGAAGAAATGTGTCTTATCTGTCAATGGATGAAATCCGAATTGGCCCAAAAATATTTTCTGGACAAATCAATTTGGACAAGTCAAATTTTGTAATGTTGGCTAAATTCTATGTCAAGTGATAAACATAAATCTACTAAATGTAAGCTCCCAAAAGTTACAGAGTTATTCACTAAAATGAGAATTATCAGACATCAACCAAAGATTTGAACATTTTTTTTAAAGTATATTCTTTATTTTTGTTGTGCAGATTAATACAAAGATGCCTGCTATGCCACAACAGCAGAAATAAGCTGAGTTATATCAACATAGTAAACAATAGTATGGCATTTGAGAGTCAGCACAATTTTGTAGGTGTAGGAATAAACAGTGATATTCAGGCTTGGCAAACATGTCTGAATATACAACGTAGAGAAATTATTCAGGCACAGAAAATATAGTAGACATGGTAATTGCATAGGAAAATGAAATCATGCTGGTAACTAAGGTATATACCACATTATAGGATGTATCACAGAGGCATGCTTGAGGTACATACTAGGCAAAGTAGTATAGTGGAGTCCCACTGGAGTTGGTCCTCCTGTTGTGGTGCATAGGAAAGCAAGATAGAGCAGTAAAGGTGGTAAAAGGAAAAACACATCTTAAAATTAAAAAAATTATACAGCAGATTACACTGCAGTGGACCATGGTAAGATTGCCAGTCCGCCATGTGGTAGTCAGCCAATTCCAGAGACAGGCAAGTGGCGTCCACCAGGTGTGTCAGCATGCCGAGGGAATGTCTTCCTCCCACCCCAAGCCTGTTCAAGGACCATCACCTCGGAGAAAAGACTCGGGTACTTGACAAGATCAAGTCACTCGATGCACACCCAGCCACCATAAAGCTCAGGTCCCACCCCCCAGATTTGAACAATTTGGGATAAAAATAGTGGAGGTAATAGAGGAGATAATACCAACGCAATTTACTAAAGTGCAAATTGCCAGGAATTCAAAGTGAATTTCAAATTTAAAGTGAACTTGTTGGGAAAAACCCAACTTATCTGAAATTGCTCCCATATACCTTGAATATACCATATATCACAAAGACACAGGATGTATTTAAGAGAGTTCTCCTCTGTTTCATCAATGCCAAGCTTCGTAGGTGTTACTCTTGTAACAAGCACCATGCTCTACCCCATCCTTTTTTATTCAGTGGCATCAGCACACTGGGTTCAGTGACATCACATGACTAATTTCCATTACTCCCTAGTTGGCACTAGTAGTGCCACCTAGGGATATTCCAGAGCAACCACAGCGTTACTTGCTTCAGTGAATAACCCTTTTAGCATTAGCCATCACCGTGATTAGTCAATACAATCTTCTAGATACCAAGGGTGACATGCACTAAATAAGTTGAGGGGGGTGGGGGGGAGAGGGGAAACTAAACATTTACTAATAATTACTATTTTTTTATATTTAGCACCAGTAACCAAAGAGAGCGTGGTTGACAAATAAACAGACAGTCTTTCTAGGGCAGAGAGACCACCTCCATCTCAGCTACATTGGCAATGTAAAATTGACAGATCCACATTATCAATGGCAATTGCAGAAGTATCAATTGCACTAATAATACTAATAATAACCCTGATTTATATCTGCCTAGCCTGTTTGATATGAAACCCAAGATTCAATGTGTGTGTGCTATATTTCATGTAATGATCAGCCAGCCTTTAGGATGCCTGAGCATCATGAGAAGTGAAGTTCACAATATATCAGGCCATTTAGCCACCAAATAACTGGGTCACTAGAAGCAGCCCAGTACTATAGGATTCAAATACCACTACACACCCAGCCCCACTGCCTGGTAGTTGCCCCTTACTCATGCCCGAAATGCACAGGGCAGATATAACAGCATGTGTATGGTGTACCTATACAGTGCCCTTGCCATTCCTTCCTACCCTGCCAGCATTTAGAAATAAGCTAAGATGGTGGTGTCTGGATGAAAGCTGGCTGACAATTGCTGCTGTTTTTGCACTAGCCAGGAGACCTATCTTTCAAAAATACCAACACAATGTATATCTGTTGCAGGCATCCTACAGCAGTGCTCCTCAACCCTCTCCTCAAGGGACACCTTACAGTCCAGGGTTTAGGGATTACCCAGATGTGTCTAAGGTGTTTAAAAAAAACTAAAAACAGCTTAGACTCTAAGGCAGGCATAGGCAACCTTTGGCATTCCAGGTGTTTTGGACTAAACCTCCCGTGATGCTTTGCCAGCATTAGAGCATTATGGGGGATGAAGTTAACAACATCTGGAGTGCCGATGGGTGCCTATCCCTGCTCGAAGGTGTTTTTTGTTTTTTTTCTAAACAACTTAGACACACCCTGGTAATCTCTAAATCCTGGACTGTTAGGTATACATTGAGGAGCACTGTCCTACAGTAACATCAGACCTGATGCAACTGGCAGTTATCTGTTGGGTTTTTTTTTTAATAATGTTTTTGTGACAAACCATTTTTGCAGGAAATGTTTTGTAAATCAAATGGAAAAATAAATCTCCAAAATAATCCAATTTAACTACATGTATTTTTAATACAAAATATGGAAAAATCTGATGGTGTTCAATGCACGTGGAAGGTGCAGTGTGTTCTCAGACAGTTAAATAATACACAGAACTCCATCAGTGCTCAATGTCTGACTGGTCTCCGAGGTATAACTCGTGCGAGGCTCTGTGCAGGATTTCCCTTACCTGTTTTGTGTTTAAAATTTCAGAGTAAAAGGACTTGACATTTTAAGAGTCATTTTTCTATTTTAATATAAAGATTCCAAGACAACGGTGACCTTTTTACTGAGGATTTGTAAATGCCAAAAACTGTTTGCATGAAATCTCTCGCTATCTTTTTTTCAAATCTTTTCCACAGAAACTGAAATCCTTATGTTTGAAAAGGCTTATAGTTAGAGATTTTAGTTTAGATCTAACTTAACTCCATTATTACTGAATTGCACTGCTGTCTTATGCAGTCTAGGGTTACTTGACCGCAGTAGTGGTTATAATACCAGGAGTACCCTGGCCCTGTTTTGTAATGATTTGCCACTTAACTGATACCCTACTATATGCCAAAGGCCCTCTATGACCACGTGACATGCATCTGGCCTCTGCAGAGCTACAAAAAACTGATGCCATCAGCTGACTGCAACTGGCTGACTGATAGCATGAGCTGAATGCAACTCTGTGCATATGAATATGCACAAATAGACATTCGCCAGCCTGGAACTACTGTTAATGCTGCCCCAAAGTCGATGCCAGATGTGAGGGTTACACCTTCGCAAAGGGGTTAAACTACTTATGTCCAAAATAAATAACCAAACGTGTCCTCTACACAGAGAGAGCGCCAAAGGATTTGCCCAAGTAATTATGATACGATAAATACGATTGGGTCTCCCTTCACTGACATAAGCATGTAGGATAAACATTTAGGGTGTTTATCAGAGGACTACATGTTTAGATTTATTAGTTCAATGTGTGGTACTTTACTTCTCTCGTCTCTAAATGTAAAGGACCATCAGCTATAAAAGAAATACAGTTGGGCCTCCCTTCACTGTCAGAGTATGTAGGATAAACATGTAAGGGGTTTTATCATGACAGATTATTTGTTTAGATAGAGTAGTCTAAACAATATTAGGGACTTGTGTGATTGAGTCTACCATTTAAAGTCTCTCAACATTGTAAGCAATGTGGTAAGCTGGATAAAGGATTATACCAGGTGTACATGACCTGGCTATTTCTCAAGGAGGGAATACAATACCCCTTTGCCATTGACAGATATCCCCGCTGTGATTTTGATCTGACATTGGAGACTTGACTCATACAGGATCCTTCCTTTAGGTGGGAGTAGTGATTTACAATGATTGGTTACCCTAAAGGGAGGAGGGGACTGAGCTGCCTTTGACAAAGGTGCATTAGATCACTGAAATGTGCGCTGGACTCTTTTTGTTTTATATTTTACTAGCTTAGTGTAGCCAGGTGGTTATCCTGAGACTCTGGCTTGGCTCTGCCCATATTATGAGTAGCTCCTCCCATTCCCTCCTCATGAGTAGTTCCACCCCTTTTCAATGACCTCTGCCCTTTTGGAGGGATTCTTAGGTGAACTAGAGAGACAGAAAGCAGTAAAACACTATGGAAGGTGGAGAGTGTTTACTCCTGCCAAAGCAGCAACAACCATCACCTCCAGTCAGACACTCACACAGTAGGGGACCTTCTGGGGTGTATTATCTTGGAGTGGAACTCTCATCAGTGGATGTTGAATCACCATTATTGTTCTACCAAGTTGCAAGTAAAGTTTTGCTGGTTAGGAAGGTGTATATCAGTTTATGGTGATCACTGGGTGGAAGCACTGTTTAATATTAATATGCCCCAATCTCCCTATACCTCTGTGGAAGCTCAGGACCCCTGGTCTGTTCCAGCCCATTCAGTGGTCCTTGAGCCCCCCAAGGCTACTGCCCAGTTTGGATTAAAAAAGGTCTACGTTAGGATGAGGGTTGGGGTATTTTCAGGATTAGCTGTGAGGTTCTCTATGGGAGGTGTAGATCCCTGCTGAGCTTGTCCACTACTAGTGGGCAAATAATTATTCAAATTATCAATTTACTTGCCAAAAAGCAAGTAAATGATAATTTGCATATGTGCATTTGGCTCCAAATTTTGTTAAAACTGGTGCTGTGTGAATCTTGTGACTCTTATACTTTGCATATGATTCGGATGTGAAAGCATACAAGCGATTGCAGGCAATTACTTCAAATCGAGTCAGGTCACCCGAATTCCCACTGTAATTGGCTTTAGTAAATATGAAAATTGCCCCACAGTCTGAATTCAGTAATTTTCATTTTTGTCCATCCAGACAAAATCCAGTGTTTAGTGAATAACCCTATAGTCCACAATATCTTTATGCTCATTCTCCTTCCCTCTAATTACCTACCTATCAGAGCAATGCTCTATATTCTCCTCCTCTCCTTCTCTCTCATCTCCCTAAGGATCAAAATATCCCCTTCCACCCACTTCCCTCAACAAAACACTAACATTTACATTAATCCCTCTCTGCTACACTCCCCCCTTCTCTCATCTCAAGCCCTGCACTCATTTCTCTATTCTCTCTCTCCTGCTCTAACCCAATCTCACCCTAGTCGCCGCCCATATAAAACCCACTCACACCTCCTGTCTCTATCTCTCCTCCTACTTCTGGCAGCTGGTGACGTCTCTCCCAACCCAGGGCCCCTCACCTCATCTGCTCACACTAAAATAACCAGAAACCATGCAAACCTCCTCCAAATACCCTGCAGTCTATCCTCCTCTACCAAAATTCAGTGTGCACTCTGGAATGCTCACTCCATTTGTAGTAATATCAAATCTACAGCAATACATGACCTCCTCATCTCTAACTCTCTCACAATACTGGCACTCACTGAGACCTGGCTATCTCCATCCGATACCGCTACGCCTGCTTCTTTATGTTTCGGTGGTCTACAGTTCTCCCATACTCCTAGACTTGACTGTAAAGGAGGTGGTGTCGGCATCCTTCTCTCCCCTCAATGTACCTTTCAACCTATCCTCCCTGCCCCTGCCCTATCCTTTACTTCCTTTGAAGTTCACACTGTACGCCTTTTTAAACCCACTCCCTTAAGAATTGCCATCATCTATCGCCCCCCCGGTCACCCTAAACTATTCATTGAACACTTTTCCTCCTGGTTACCCCACTTTCTTTCCTCTAGCACTCCCTCTCTCATACTTGGGGACTTCAATATCCCTATCAACAAGCTCAATTGCCCTGATGCCTCTCGTCTGTTCTCTGTAACCTCCTCCTTTGGACTCACACAGATTTCTTCCTCAGCAACTCACACTGCAGGAAACACTCTTGACCTCATCTTCACCAATCTCTGTACTACCTCTGATCTCGCCACGGCTCCATTTACTTTGTCTGACCACCATCTGCTAACATTTAACATCTGCATACCCCATACCAAAATCTCACCACCGTCCACTCTCCAACCTCGCAGAAACCTCAACTCTCTCGATCTCCAGCACTTCTCCACTAAACTCCAAACACTCCTTTTACCCATCTCAAATCACAACTGCCCTAACTCTGCAACCTCACTCTACAACTCCACTCTCTCCTCTCAACTTGACATCATGGCACCTCCTACAGTTAAACGCAGCAAGCGCCCCCAACTACAACAATAGCACACCAAGCTGACCCGTTACCTCCAAAAATGTTCCAGAACTGCTGAACGCTGCTGGAGAAAGTCTCACTTTGCATCTGACTTTGTCCACTATAAATTTATGCTGCGCTCCTACAGCATGGCTCTTTCCTCTGCAAAAGTAAGCTACTTCAACACCCTCATAAGCACACTGTCCCACCAACCCAAACACCTGTTTCACACTTTTGATGCACTTCTTCGCCCTGTGACTCCCCCTCCTTCCACCACCTTGTCCGCCACAAACTTTGCATCTCATTTCACTGAGAAGATCTCTACAATCAGGAAAGAGATCTCTAATCTTTCTCCGACCAGTATCAATACATCACCCAACCCCACTCCCCCTGTCATCCTAAGCTCATTTGCACCTGCTACAGCACAAGAGGTTTCTGTTCTGCTCCTGTCCTCCCGCCCCACCACCTGCTCCCTCGATCCTATTCCCTCGCATCTCATCCGCACTTTGTCTCCCTCTCTTGCTCTTCCTCTCGCTAACATTTTCAATCTCTCCCTTTCCTCTGGCACATTTCCCTCTGCCTTCAAACATGCAACCGTAACCCCAATTCTGAAAAAGCCCAACCTCGATCCCAACTCCCCATTCAACTACCGCCCTATCTCGCTACATTTGCCTCCAAGATCCTCGAGAGAGTTGTCTACGCCAGATTGACAGACTTTCTTGAATCCAACTCTCTGCTTGACCCCCTTCAGTCTGGATTCCGCGCTGGTCACTCTGTCGAAACTGCTGTGACCAAAGTATCCAACGATTTAATTGCTGCTAAATCTCGCGGCCAATACTCTATCCTAATCCTCCTTGATCTTTCTGCCGCCTTTGACACTGTTGATCATCAACAGCTTCTTCACATTCTCCGTAACTTTGGTCTACGGGATTCTGCTCTCTCCTGGTGCTCCTCCTACCTCTCCCAGCGCTCCTTCAGTGTTTCTTTCTCTGGCTCTGCCTCTTCTCCCCAACCCCTCCCTGTCGGCGTCCCCCAAGGTTCTGTCCTCGGCCCCCTACTGTTCTCTATCTATACTGCCTCCCTTGGTAAACTCATCAGCTCTTTTGGCGTCCAATACCATTTATATGCAGATGACACGCAAATCTACCTGTCCTCCCCTGATCTCTCTCCGCCCACCTTGACTCGTGTTTCTGACTGCCTCTCTGCTATTTCCAACTGGATGGCTGCTCACTTCCTTAAACTCAACCTGTCCAAAACAGAACTTCTAGTTTTTCCTCCCTGAAGTGCTGCTACTCCTGTGTCTGTCGCCATCCAAGTCAACGGCGCTACTATCACCTCTACCTCCCAGGCTCGCTGCCTACGAGTTCTTTTTGATTCTGATCTCTCTTTTACTCCCCATGTTCAATAGATAGCCAAATCCTGTCGCTTCCAACTCAAGAACATAGCGCGCATCCGCCCATATCTAACGCCGGACGCGGCTAAGGTACTGGTTCGTGCTGTTGTTCTCTCTCGCCTTGACTATTGCAATCCCCTTCTCACCGGTCTTACATGTTCCCAGCTTGCACCGCTGCAATCTATAATGAATACGGCTGCGAGGCTTATTTTCCTGTCCAGTCGCACCTCCCACGCCTCCACGCTCTGTCAGTCCCTGCATTGGCTTCCAGTTAGATATAGGGCCCAATTCAAAATTCTGGCGCTTGCTTACAAATCCCTACATAATGCTGCTCCAACATACCTATCTTCCCTCATACACAAGTATGTCCCGACGAGACCCCTGCGCTCAGCCCAAGACCTACTCCTATCCTCTGCCCGGATCCCCACCTCTGATGCTCGCCTTCAAGACTTCTCCAGGGCTGCACCTATTCTGTGGAACTCCCTTCCCTCCTCAATCAGACTTTCACCCAGCCTCCATTCCTTCAAAAAATCTTTGAAAACTCACTTCTTTATTAAAGCGTATCAATTAAACTGTCAGCAGGTTTCTCATCCCCCACCCCATGACTCCGTTCCTTCACCTGTCAAAAATGACCTACCAAGCACTCAATAAACCCTTCTGTAACAAACTATTTAATTCCCCTACTTTAACCCTTTGTGTCACTATACCCCACTCCCTCTAGCATGTAAGCTCATCGAGCAGGGCCCTCAACCCCCTCTGTTCCTGTACGTCAGTGGTCTGATCTCAATTATGTGTCTGTTAGTCCACCCATTGTACAGCACTACGGAATTTGTTGGCGCTATATAAATAATAAAATAATAATAATAATAATAATAATACAGCAAGTTACCATTTTACTGGACACATAAAAAAATATATATTGAAAAACTTAATTAAGTAACGTAAGTCTTAGACTGGAGATTTGTCCCTACCATATCTATATAAGAATAATTTATCAGGGCATGACCAGCACTAACAAGGACAGAAGTGCTGGCCAGAGAGCGGAAGCAAGGTACATTTTTAAGGCTTAGGAAATATTTGTGTCAATTTTTGTGATTATTATTATTTAGCAAATATATATATGTATATATATATATATATATATATGTATATATATATTTGTTTTCGGGGCAAATAGTCGTATATGGAGTAAGGTTCCAGCATAAGCTTAGGATAGTATAAAGGGAGCAAGTCGGTTGTGGTGTGCCGAGACCGACGATACGGTAGGCCTGTAAATAAAGAGGGCCCACCAAGGAGTAAGTAAGTAAAGTAAATGGAAAGAAAAGAGAAAGTGTTGAAATGAGGAGTGGGTGGGAGGGTCATTCTGATGCTGACCTCAAGCGATATGAGTCAGGTAAGGGGTGTCCCTTATATAGGGGAGTGAATTATTTTAAGCCCCTCCCACAAATACAGGCCAAACGGCCTTAAAACTTGTGTTCGGGGCAAATAGTCGTATATGGAGTAAGGTTCCAGCATAAGCTTAGGATAGTGTAAAGGGAGCAAGTCGGTTGTGGTGTGCCGAGACCGACGATACGGTAGGCCTGTAAATAAAGAGGGCAAAAAGAATAATCAAAGATTTAATCCAGTCAACAATATATACAAATTAACCAGACATTTCCTTAAATGCATTACGGTATTTAATTCCTTGAAGGATTTTGAAGGTAGGAATCTAGGACCGCAACTGGACACCATTTGTTGTGGGTAGGATAGTATGTTATCTCTACTGTTGGTGCGTGTTGACTCGTTTCGGAATGTGGTAGAGCCAATAGGTAATGATATATGTGTTTACATACGTGGGATTGTTGAAGACAATGATCTGTCTGAGTGGTGGTTATGGTAGTGGATTCTCTGGCCTGTGAAAGGCATAAAAGGCAGTGTGCATGGCTGGTAATGGCCGACTTGGTAGCATAATTGAATGGTTGTAGCTCTAATAGGTCCGATAAGGATTGAAAAGTTGGATGGCTATTGGTAATCTCTGAGAGGAACGTGGGGGGATGGATTCCTGAAAACCTCTGAGTATATTCTTGTCTGGTATGATAGCATGAAGTTATGGTAGTTTTGGCCAAAGGTTATCCTGTGTTGTTGAATGCCTGTAAAATATATAATTAATGGTGTGTGAGATGGTTTTAGTTTAAGGTGGCAAAAAATGAAGCAAAACCTAGGAGAAATGTTATGACACAGGTTGAGCTATGTCGTGTTCCAATGAGATTCTTTAAAGCCAGGTGAATAGCTGTGTTATGCGTTCTACAAGTATGGGATGAAAGTGCTAGGTGGGATAGTGCATGCTATGCTGCATGAGTATGTCTAATCCATGATTTTGTCTATGGAACGAAAGAGTGGCCGTGACTGTATGGGCGGCTGTAGGAAGCATATGATGAACATGCCTGGAATATAAATGAGACAATTGTCCGCAGGGATGTATACCCCCGCCTGGTACATGAAAGTAAAAGAAATGTGGTAAGTGGCCAACCAAGTGAGTTCCCCAGCAATACCATGCGTAACAACGGATTGATGACCCTGACCATGATTTACCCCATGCCACAGCAGCAGCTTTTAGCAGGGAAAGGATTGCCCATTTTATGCCATGTAAGTGCCAGTGTGTAGGGTAGATGGTAGCTGTTTACTGCGTTGATGATATTGGTCTTACTTAACCAAGCTTCAACCCATGCTTGAGTGATAGCTGTAAAGGTAGATCAATGGTGTTGTATAGTAAGAAAAATCCTCGGAGGGTATGAGGGAGTTGAGACTTGGGGTAGCGGAGGTGTGTGGTGCCAATAAGTCTATGGTTAGTCTTTGTTTAAGGGAAGATTCCTTGTGACAATACCAATGTGTGTGTATGCTGTAAATGGTGGAAATTGGAAGACCCCTCTGCAAATCTTGGCTATGAGTGTGTTTACAGCCAATGGTTTTGTTGTGCTGACTGTAAGTGAGGGCATGCTATATTCCTTGAAGGTGTGTTTATGATAACTGTATGGGAGCCCTTTGAAGCTCCAGAGCTTTAGTAAATCTACTACAAGTCTGGAAGGGTGATGAGTCAGTAGTGTTGAAAATGCATTGGTGTGTACAGATGGTGAATACGTTATTTGTAAGTTGTATTGGGACACATGGTTTGTCATGTGCCCTGAACTATTTGAACATATATGCAACAGTCTGTATGCAATGCAACTACTCATATCAGTGGTCTCTGGTAGTTCAGAGGTGCTGGTACCTGGAGCCTGAGAGTGCTCGTCCATTTGTTTGGGACAAAATCCCTTCTGTATGGGTACCTGCACAAATAAACATCTCCACATATTCCAAATGCCAACCCAACCAAGGGATGGTCAGTTCCCGATTTACCTGGAATCCCTGGATCTGACCATCACAGATACATCATCATACATATATATGCCTTGCTTCCCCAATGTGCTGGGATCATACGTGCAGGTTTAACATCTTGTGTGTCATAAGAATTGATTGTACCAGGTAACAGAGTTTCGGTTGGTGCTGGTTGTACAGTAGCGTGAGGCCCAGCCTTGTGAGGGCTGTGGTGACCAACTCGAGATTGCCAGTCTGTCATAAATTTTTTGGCTCATGAGTTTATGAGTGAAGCTAGCATAGCCTGGGTGTCACCTGAGTTGATGTAGCTGGGCCTTCCCCTGCCTCCGTGTTGTCCGTTGATGTATAGAGGAGTTTGAATAACTGCTTTCCTTGCTGTAGCAGGGTAGGGGATTTGTCACCTCCTTAGGTCGGTGGTAATGTGTGGGATCGTCCAGGATCTGATTGCTGCTGGACTAGCAACATCTCCTCTGCTTGAAGGTGTATCAATTCTAGCTGGGGTGCTAGGAAGAGGTGATTATTCACCATCTTTTTGAGAAATACTTAAATAACAATAAAGATTGCAATTATTATTTGTACCCAGGGTTCTTGTACTGGCTTGCTAGCTAAGCCGTAAGGCGAAACGATTAGGCTTTGTGTTTTTTTTTTTTTTTGGTGACTGGTGAGGCCCTGCTAGTTGCCAAGTGGCTTGAGAGGCTCTATCTATGCTTGGCGCGAGGGGATTTTGTGTGGCCACCGAACGTTGTGGCAGGATGTTGGCCTCTCGGTGACAGTAACCAGAAAATAGGAAGGGGAGTGACAGGTGAGGTCCTCTCTATGATACAATGCGAGGCGGCTAGCTCACGAGTGGCCCGAGGGGTGTATGCCTCCGAGTGTGAGGCGGGGTGTTGGCCTCGCGGGACCACTAACCGAAGCATAATGCAGAGAAAAAAGGGGGTAATACCTATTGGGCCCTAGAACCCTAATTGCCAGTACACTATTACTATTCCAGGGAAGGTAAGAGATGGATAACTACGTGAGCAGGTGTATGTACCTGGTAGTATGGTATTGAACCTGACAATCCGTATAGGTTTTTTAGTAGTAACTGTAACCTGAATGGATAAAACCGTATGGCATAAGGAAATATGGCATAGACCAAGCTTATCTTAATACGTACAGTATATGTGAAAAGTAAAGTGACGTGATGTGTAAATATTAAACATCGTAGCCATACTGGTTAAATATGTATCAATCTTAACCCATTAAGTGCCGTATGTACAAGTGAAAATGTGGTCTGTCCCCACCTTGTATGTTGTATGTCCCCTTGCTAGGGGAAGTCTGTTGCGGGAGCAGCGTGCTGTGAAAAATGTATGTGAACTATATTACCAGTTACATATATACAGATGCGTCTGCTACTGTGTAATAATATGTGTATTTATACCAGATGTTGATATAGTGCTTGCTATGTGAATTGTTGTATGTCTTATTGAATGGTAGGGGTCAGTGAACATGGTGTTGCAAAATGCAAGTGCACTGGAGATCTGCCGAGTGCCCTATAGGTGGCAGTGTAGTTGGATACTGATTGGTATGTGAAATGTTGTTTGTCTGTTGACCTATAGGTGTCAGTGTTTTGGTGTTTGTAAAACCCCATGAAAATTGTCAATGTACTTGACAGACCTGTAGGTGGCAGTGTTGATAGAACCACTGTTGGTCTTGATGTGAAATGTAAATTATTGTGAATTAAACCTGAAGTTGAGCCCGTGCTGGAGTTTAATTTATGGTCTATAGTTATGTTTAAAACAATCTTATGTGTAATTTATATTGGCTGGTAAATTGTATATGACATGTGAAGACAGTTTTGCTGTTGACCAGTAGGGGTCAGAAATGCTGATTGTATGTTAAAATACCCTTTAACCCCTTAAGGACCAAACTTCTGGAATAAAAGGGGATCATTACATGTCACACATGTCATGTGTCCTTAAGGGGTTAATGCTACCATTTGACAGATAGAAGTCAGTATGAAAGCGAAAATGCTGTAGTTAGTTTGTTTGCTTATGAAGTGGAATAAAATCTGAGAAGCCTGTAGTATACTGATTGACCGGTAGGGGTTAGCATGTAGGCGAAAATGCCGTGGTTAGTTGGTTTGTACATGAAATGCAATAATGTCTGAGAAGCCTGTAGTACACTGAATGACCGGTAGGGGTCAGTGTGTAGGCGCAAATGCAGTGGTTCGTTGGTTTGTACATGAAATGCAATAATGTCTGAGAAGCCTGTAGTACACTGAATGACTGGTAGGGGTCAGTGTGTAGGTGAAAATGCAGTGGTTTATTGTTTTGTACATGAAATGCAATAATGTCTGAGAAGCCCGTAGTACACCGAATGACCGGTAGGGGTCAGTGTGTAGGCGCAAATGCAGTGGTTTGTTGATTTGTACATGAAATGCGATAATATCTAAGAAGCCTGTAGTACACTAAATGACCAGTAGGGGTCAGTGTGTAGGCGCAAATGCAGTGATTCGTTGATTTGTACATGAAATGCAATAATGTCTGAGAAGCCTGTAGTACACCAAATGACCAGTAGGGGTCAGTGTGTAGGCGCAAATGCAGTGATTCGTTTATTTGTACATGAAATGGAATAATGTCTAAGAAGCATGTAGTACACCAAAAACCGGTAGGGGTCAGTGTGTAGGTTAAAATGAGGTGGTTTATTGGTTTGTACATGAAAATGCAAAAAACTTCTAAGATGCCTGTAGTACACCGAATGACCGATAGGGGTCAGTGTGTAGGTGAAAAATGCAGTGGTTGGTTGATTTTTTTACATGAAATACAATAATGTCTGAGAAGCCGGTAGTACACCAAATGACCGGTAGGGGTCAGTGTGTAGGCGAAAATGCAGTGGTTCATTGGTTTGTACATGAAATGCAATAATGTCTAAGAAGCCTGTAGTACACCCAAAGACCGGTAGGGGGTTTAAACAAATGATTTTCATGAACATGCAATGGTTTTAGAACAGACATAGACAAAATGCAGCCGTAAAGTGAGGACCTGACCCGTGCATGGTGCCGTGGGACTGATGCCTGGCGTAACGGGTAGGTCGACTTACTGTTTGTGAGTCACTTGGACACCATCCACGGCGATGGATTGAAGAAAGAAGTTGGTAGGCCGGAAAAGCCTGTGGCTGGATTCCTGACACAGCTCTGCTTAGAAAACCTCATGGAGTAATCAGGTAAAATGGCGTCTGGATGACCCGGAAGTGGAAATCATTCTGATGCTGACCTCAAGCGATATGAGTCAGGTAAGGGGTGTCCCTTATATAGGGGAGTGAATTATTTTAAGCCCCTCCCACAAATACAGGCCAAACGGCCTTAAAACATATGGTCTGTCTAGAAAGTATCCAGCCATTGATTGTATAACAACAAAGGTATGACATAGATGTAGCCTGGCAGCCAAGGGGAGTGAACTGATATGTGCATGGGTGAACAATGACGACTTCACTGTACTAGCCAGTGGGGGCGCTAGACGCAGTTAAGTGAGCATGTGTACTGTGTGGTGGTCGCATTCAAAATGATTGAACAAGTAGAGCAACAAATCTGTATAAAATTTTGTGTTAAGCTTGAACATTCCTCCGCTGAAAATATTCGGATGATTCAGAAGGCTTTCGGAGATGATACATGGAGTGCAGTGCAAATGAAATCACCCAGGTGACTGAGCCCCTTTAGAGCCCAGATTTGGCACCCTGAAACTTCTGAAAACTAATTAGGAATACTGAGATTATTATGTTAGGAATACAGATATATATCTCTTGCACTAGAGTTTCCCTTTGGTTGAGACCAAAGAGCTTACATTTGCGGCAAAATAGACATTAAACTAGCTTTGTACTATAGGTATCTAAAAATATATCTAAAAGTTTCCCAATCTCAGTTTTCCAGCGTATGTCAAAGCTTCTGCTTTCACAGTGGCTTAGAATATAGGGTATTTTAGACTGATCCTAGAACTAGTCATTACTGAAAAGCAGGAATTTTGAACCCCTCCTTAAAGACTGTTAAAAGAACTCGTTTTCCTGGCACTATAGTATTAATAGCCCACCCCCACCCCCATGGCCCCCTTCCCACCAGGCTCTAGGGGGAGGAAGGGATTAAAAGCTTACCTCCCTCGGCGCTGGGGACTCTCCTCCCTCTCCCGCCGAATGCGCATGCACGGCAAGAGCCACGCACGCATTCAATCGGTCCATAGGAAAGCATTCTCAATGCTTTCCTATGGACGCTGGCGTCTTCTCACTGTGAAAATCACAGTGAGAAGCACGGAAGCGCCTCTAACCTCAATGAGACAGCCACTAGAGGCTGGATTAACCCTAACGTAAATCTAACAGTTTCTCTGAAACTGCTATGTTTACAGCAGGCAGGGTTAATCCTAGATGGACCTGGCACCCAGACCACTTCATTGAGCTGAAGTGATCTGGGTGCCTATAGTGGTCCTTTAAGCCCAATTCTACCCTATTTACTCCACCACTTTTTTTTTTTTAGAGATGGTTTATTCCAAATAGAATCAATGGAGAAGCCAAGTGTTTGACTCTTGATGCTTTATTTTAGCTACTTCCCTGCCATGTATTACCCAATCTGTTCACCAGTAAGAGAACAGTGCTTGGGGCCTTCTGTATTCTTCAACCATGTTTCCTTTCATGCATGGGACGAATCAAGTGAGAATTGTCCCGTTAGCCTATATCCTTTTCAAACAGTAAACAGGTATAATGTAGTACTGTATCAAAAAGAAGCCTCCTGTTAGTTTTCTATATTTTGTTTAGAGATGAACAGTAACAAATTAGACGCAGTGCGTAGATGTGTGGAAGATCTCCAACCCTTAAAAAAGTAGGTCATATGGTTCAGCTGATTCTTCTGCTGCTGGGGAGGGCTGAATGTCAACTATAACATAAATACAGTGATTTGCATGTGATCTAATATGAAATGACAAAGGATATTTAATAAGAGTCAACATCTTTCATAGAAAGATGGTAAAACACACAAGAGGAGCCTAAAATAAAGTAAATGAAGATGAACAGAATATAGCATTGCATTGTATTAACGGCTCTGTAAAAGAACACACATTTTGCTAAAAGCAATCTAGACAAACTGAAGTATGAACTGTAGGAAAGGCAATGACCCAACACAAACGATTTGATTTAACCATCCTTATGTGCAAAATATTGTATGGGCTTCATCCTACACTGTTGCACCCCTCATATTTTTATTTTTGTTATATAATGTTTCTCTTTGAAATACTTTTCAAAAGGAAACTAATGTTACCTTAAATAATATTTTTTTGAGTTTTAATGACTTCATATAATAAAGTATCATACAGAACAAAAGTTTAATGTATAGACTGTTTTCCGGATATAAGAATTGGTAAAAATTTTAAATACAAAGGCAAGGAAATATAAATAAGCTTTGATCCCCCCAAACCCTATGCATCTTTATTTTGGGGTTAGTTCAATACAGGGATCTTCCTTCCAAGACCTCTAGTAAATCATGAGAGTTAAATAATATCCTCTCTAACTCTATAAATGATATATATTTAAGGCCTTGGCCTTTTAAAAGGGCTGCCAATCCTCTCCCACCTTACCGTTGATGGTCTGACGAGTCACCTCTCCCACCACTCCCTCTATTCATATCACCCTCTAAGGTTGGCACACTTTTATTACAGGCCTACTGCTTTGTCGGTTCCGGTACACCACAACCGACTGGTGTCATTTGAATATGTTTATTGGTTATAATATGCTATGTTACCTTATCATCACGGCTCTATTGCCCCGACTACAAATAAAGCTTATGTTCTTGACTCAATGCCACTCCTTATTCCACACTGTGGGATGTGGGACTAATGTATTAAGTGCTGGGATATTCTTCTCACCATGATCTAGGAATGTTGGACCAAGTATTAATTTACAGTTGGGTGGCTCATCGTTGACTGTAAACTCCTTTGTCATCCACTGGCTGCAATAAACACATTTCTCAGGAAATTCAAAAATGCACGTTTTTATAGTGACATTGTTTGTAGTCTAATAATCTCCTGATACTAAGTAACATATTAAGCATCCAAAAATGAATAGCATCTGTACAAAAGAGTGGAAACTCTTTTAACATTTTGTATAGTAAACCACTTAAACCATATACCTGGGCGATTTTATATTCATGTGCCAGAGAAAGCAACAGCAGCGTCCACGCCCCCTCAAAGTTGTCATCTCAGAAAGTTAAATTCTTCTAACAGTAGGTTACCCCAATACGTCTAAAAAAATGTGATAAATTTGAAATCCACTTTGAATTCACCTTGAATTTTTACTTTAGGGAATAACTGTTAGACCAAAACAGTCAAGTTGTGAAAACTAGCTAAGTTAAAGATTAGATTCAGGTTGTTTTTTAATGTATTCATTATTTTGGCATAGAATTTGGAATTCCCTTGCCTACTCTCCACAATCCTAAGTTTATTGGATAAAACTCTAAGGTTTAAAAAATTGATACAAACTTTTATTTTAAATATCAAAATGCGTGACCTCACACCACTCTTATAAACAAAGAAATACATTAAGACTTACAAATATTCTGAAGTTTATTCATTAAGTGCCACACCACAAAATGTAGGCAAGAACAACCAAATTTTGACTACAGCTCAGTTTTTGCCTACATTCCGCAATTTTGTTTAGTACATAACTCCCAATATTTTTTTATTAAAGAAAAAGAGAAATGGAATTTATGATCATCTAATAAAAAAGAGCCTCACAGCTCATTTTTGTAGCATTTGTTACAATAATTGTTTGCAATTATATCAGTTAAAACAGCCTACGTACTGTTTCCAACATAATTGTATCTTCTCTAGATTAATTGTAATGGGCTACAATGATTAAGTAGACAGCCCCTTATCACCCAGGTTCCATGCAGACGCACAGTGCCATTGATGATAACCAGTCTGTTTTATAATAGTCGGAGTCGACAGACAGAGCTGGCAGATGTTATGACTGAGGTTAGAATATTTGAGGATACGAAGAGAAGAGTGCTACAGGAACATATGCAGGTGAAAACTGACAGATAAACGTGTGCTATCAGAAAGGAAATGGTTCAAGAAAAAAAAAATAGAAATGTCTGTGTGGTCATAGAATGGAAGAGGAGCGACAATGCATAGCTTATTGTAGTTGTATATATTGTTAGTGAGACAGAAAATCAGATAGGAACCAAGCAAATGATAGCTATGTGTGTTATAGAAAGATAAGAAAGGAAATGATGGAAGGCAGAGTGGGCGTTAGATGAACAAACTGGCAAATGCAGAACTATAAGAGCACGCAGAAAACATTGTATTACTGAACAAATGAACAAAGCTGTCTGCGTGCCGACAAAATCATTCAAGAAAATTGTAAAATAGTTTTGTTTGCTCCTAGTCTAACACCATATTTATTATAGTAAATTTTACATGGTTGCACTTACTTACCTCATCTTTATTTAACAAAAATAATAATTCTAAATATAGCCTGCTACTTGGTCTTCCACATGTCAAGTGATAAATCTATCCAAATCCATTTAAATGTGGATGGAACAAAATTTGCTACTCCATGGCCTTTCACAGCATTCTACACACTTCTCACTGTTCTTTAGGGACCAAAATATCATATTTATATCAATAACTCCCATGGAAAAATTAAAATATGGAAGGTTGAGGCATTCAAAGATGGTCATTGGAGAATCCCATTGATCCACATCAAGGTTCTTCTTGTGGTCAGAAATGGAAGTAAGGAAAATGTGTGGTAATAATATTATTATTATTATTATCATTGCCATTTATATAGCGCCAACAGATTCCGTAGTGCTTTACAATATTATGAGAGGGGTATTTAACTATAAATAGGACAATTACAAGAAAACTTACAGGAATGATAGGTTGAAGAGGACCCTACTCAAACGAGCTTACATTCTATATGTGCTTTCTCAATGAAAGTTTGATTTAACAATGAGGACTATATATTTTATTCAGAAGCCAATACATCGTAGAACCGGGGGATTAGGCATTTGATTTGATTAGTTAGCTACTTGCCATTGATTGCTGTTTAAATTAGCTATTGTTTGCAAATAAGCAGAGGCCTACCCAGGTGTTAAACATTCCTAGTGGAAGGTGATTTTAGGAGTTATATAAGGGTTGTTGTCATTAGCTTGGCTAATATAGCTTGGTTGCTTCACCTAAGTGTTGCTTCTAAGTGTGTGGTTGGAGATATTCTGGAGATAAACTGGAGGTAATCTGAGGTATTCAGGATAAATAAAAAGTTAAGATTTGTTTGATTTAAATTATTCCCCTCATTGGAATGGCAGACTTAGTTCATTGTAATAGTTGCTATGCATTTGTTTCACGTTCCACTTTTTGGAGGTTTGGTTGTTGTCTAATCTGTAGACAGTTCTCTATCTTGCGGCAGGAGATTGTATTTTTGAAGTCTGAGATTTGTAAATTATCTGGTGAACAAACTCAGACTGGAACTGCTGCAAAGCCACTGCCGCAGAGACCTACTAGGAATGGCAGATGGATTACTGTAGGATCTGGTAGACTTAGAGTTGTGGATAAAAGGCATATTGCACAGTCTAATAGTTTATATATGTAAAATATACATACATATATTCTCAAATGTATCCAGAAGATTAAAACCTCGGAATAAAACAAAAATATAAAAATAATAGTGCAATACAATTTAGTAATAACTTGAAGTAGTGAATATGGCTATACACAGTCCACTCACATTCATATGAGCTATAACAGAGCTCTGCTGTGATGCGCTTTGACGGTACAATCCCCGTCTCAGGATATGTAGTTGTGGTTGACACAGATGTTTCCAAGGTTCAGTGTGCGTGGTATATATAAAAAGAAAACAGCAGCCAATGGTGAAGTAAGTACTAATATCAGAATGAATAATAAATAGTATTGTACTTACATTTGCTAGAGCATATAACTTGCTCTAGTATAACCAGCTTGGGTGGTATAATCCCCACCAAGGATATACAGGATTTAGTAAGTACATTTAGTAAGTAGTAAGTACATTTATCCATTTTTTGTCAGTGTCACTAATGATTTGTTTTTCTTTCTAATGTTTTTTTATGATTGTTTTATGTATGTTTAATAAATAGCCTGGATTTTATAATACCCTATCTTCAATACATCATTGTTCCTGGTTCCAAGTGAGAAATGTCACCCCTAAAGTGACACTTTGCCTGCAAATTCAGAGACAGTTACTTAAAGGCTCTTAATAAGGTAAACATATCTCTAAATTGCCAGTTTTGGCTGTTTATATATTTAACTTGAGGATCTGCACCTAGATTTTCTTTTCTCTGTTTCTTCATTTGAGAAATATTTACCTGTGGAATTATACCTAGGACAAACAATCCAAAGAAGGTTTAAAGCGCCACCTCAAGAGCATGCAAGTCCTGAATTTTGGAGCCTTTTATTATAACTAAAGGCTTTGATAAATGTTCTCATAATATATAGTTTCCAATGTTGACACAATATTGCACTATTGTGTTTTTTCTTTTTCTGTTTTATTTTCCATGATCACTTTTAACCCGCAAACTACATTTGAGGGGTAAGTTATCAGATTTGTGGTGCGGCACACTGGCACTTGGGGAAACAAGTGTAGGGTCTTATCACGTAAACAGTGATTTTCCAAGTTTTGTTTTCTGTATTTCCATATTATGCCTGCTATTTTTGAAGAGGATATATGAGAGGGAGGAGTCTGCTTAACCAGGGCTAGAGTCCTGCAGGAACACATGGGAACGGTGCACCGGCCCAGAGGGCGCTTTCTGCGTGTGACAGGCACGAGGAGAGCGCCCTTCGCAGGGCTCCCCGCCTGCAGGTCACTGCATAAAGCGTGGCCAAGCAGGTGGACCGCGACCTACCCGGTCTGACAGGAAATACAACAAACTACTTCCTGTCAGACCAGGACAGGAAACCATATCCTCCGCAGACTGCCCACTCAGCCACATGGACGGAGGTGCGGGGGACACAATGAGAGGTACGGAGAACGATGGAATGGTGGCAATAACTGGTATAGGAGGGGAGGGGGGAACAATAATAGATATGGGAAGGGGATCAATAATAAGTAGATAATCGGAGGGGGGTGCAATAAAAGTTACAGGAGGGAAAGGGGACCATAATAGGTACAGAAGGGGAGGGGAGGCAATAAAAGTTGCTGAAAGGCACAGGAGGGCTGGGGGGCACAAAGAGACATACATGGGAGCACGAGGCACAAAGAGACTCACAGAGTGACTAAGGGGGCACGAACAGAAAGAGTGGCTGAGGGGGCACAAAGACACAGAGGGGGACAAATAGACACACAGAGGGGCTGTGGGGGGGAATAAGCAAAAAGGGGCTAGGGGAAAAAGCCACCCAAATGTGTTTAGAAAAAGAGCCACACAAAGGAGCTGGGGGTGGAGAAAAAGACACAGAAAGGGGCATGGGGATGAAAAACACACAAAATGGCTGGTGGGAAGAAAGAGACAGACAAAGGGGCTGGAGGAAGTAAAATATACACAAGGAGGGTTGTAAAAGACACACAATGGATAAATACAGTAGAGAGGTATAAGACACACAAAGGGGGAATGGGGGTAAGACATTAAAAAAATGGGATATAAAGCACTATAGCGAGTAAGAATTTGAAAAAAGGGGTTACAAGACACAGGTGAAGATATATTTTTTGAAGGGGCGGCAAAATGCGTATTTGCCTGTGCAGTCAAAAATCCTTGCACCGGCCCTGCCTGCAGGACCTGCCCTTTGCAGACCGCCCGGACGCAAAAAGAGCTGTGTGCACATGTGCACATAGAGCTAGGCAGCCGCCAGCTGACACAGCATTCAGTACAGTACTAGCTTAGGACGGTGGCCCATGTGAACAGTCCTGGGGGGGTTGGCACTGTATATGTCATGGCATCTCAGGAGGCTCAAGCTAGGGAAAGACAAGGGGAGGGAAGGGGAGGGACTGGGAGACAGGACACTGACATGAAGACAGGAGATTGCTGGGAGAGAGTTTGGAGGCCCAGCCCCAGACCAGATTGAAAGTGGGGCCTAGCAGCTAGCAGGCTCACTCACCATTGCCATTTGCCTGAAAATTTTAATTTAATTGACCCAGCACTGCCACGTGAGCCCTCACTCCTCACTCACCAAGTGGACAGTTAGTGCCAAACATGAGGTGAGGTAGCAAAATGAGTTTGATCATGTAATTATTTAATGTAGTATGTGTTATGTAAAGTGATGTGCCATCTGGCCCCCTTTATGCCACCTTTGGACTTTATTAATCTCAGGACCACCATTTTCCCATGGGTGGAGTCTGTGGAGAGGAGGAAAATTCCTCTCCACCCATAGAAAAATGGTGGCCCTGACATGAACAAATATGTGGGGTTGGTCAGTGCGTGCAACGTCATATGTGTGGCAGTTCAATGTGCTTGAATTCAGGGGGTGAGGGTGTATTTGTATGGAGTGGCACTGTCCATGTGCAGTGAACAAAGTAGTAAATTTGTACCCCTCATTGTCTGTAGCCTAGCCCATTCCCAACTCCACTAGCTAGTAATGCTCCATAGCCATAGCTAGTAGTAATGGGATACTAGCTATTGGAGTTGGGAATGGGCTAGACTACAGACAATGAGGGGTACAAATTTACTACTTTGTTCACTTCTGGCACTTTACAATAAATGTTGCACTGTATTTTCTGAGAAATATATATGCATTCGATCATATAATTTTTGTTTGGGGGGGGATGGATCTTGGGTGAGTTCCCACACTTTTTTCCCCTAGTACTTTACCCCTGTGCTTAACCTTAGCTACGCACTGTATTTTTTACATTTGCATAATTATCTTTTTAAATCAGATCGGGGTAGGCAACATATTGCACGCAAGATCAGTGGTCCCCAACCCAGTCCTTAATATCTCCATCTGAATAAAAAAGTGAAATACATAAATCCTGGACTGTTCGCGGTCCATGAGTACTGGGTTGGGGACCACTGCTCTAGATGTTGTGGACTACATCTCCCAGAACGCAATTATTGCCATAATGCTAGCAAATCATCATGGAAGAAGTCCACAGCATCTGTGTGCCAAAGGTTGTCTACACCTGATATAGATAATATAGTAGTTCACTCTATATGAGTTGAATTAAGGATCTTCTATGGCTATTTTTATTTTCCCTAATTCTCTTCTTCTCTACACACTCTAATTAATAGATCAGACTCATTCTGTAAAACATTTTTGGGTCCTATATTATATATTATGATTTTGGTAAATTCAAAAGGTAATCTACAAAGTTCATTCCCCAATTATTGTTTTAAAGTTTAATTCTTCACAGTGTCACTGTCTGATGGAATATATATTCATAATTCCTGAATGCCACAGTACTCCAAAATTCAAGACAGTGTTACGATTTCAATAGAGGAAAATACATCTGAATACTGTAAAATTCTGCATATGCAAAATGTGTTTATACTTAAATGAACTTGAACAATGAAAATTAGACAGTTAATCTAATTTTTGCTGATAAATGTCTTCAAAACTAATCAACCATAATCATACTAATACAAAAAGAGATACAAGCTGCATAATTAAAAATAATAATAATTTGTTCACAAATTACTAATCAGATCTTATTATTTATTGTGTGTTGAGCACGAGCTAGATAATGTGTAAATCATTATTGTTCATAAAATTTAGTATTAACCTTATATTGGGTTGTTTCATATTTGCTTAATTTGCTCATAAGTGTTATGTTGTGTCCATCAGAATATAACAAACTTTGGCCCTGATTTAATATTTGTGGCCAAGCTTTTTAAATGATTTAATAATTTTGTATAAACTTTTACCTTTTTTTTCTAAATATAAAAATATCAATGTCGTATCAAAAATATCAAAATAATAAAATATTTTTCAAAATACTACATCATTTTAAAAGTTTATCCCTAAATATTAAATCATTTGAAAAATGTATTCAAAATATAAAATTTAGGTTTTTGTATGAATTTGAATTCTGTTCTCCTTCAGTATTGTCTGCTGATTGTCTTGATAAACTCCAGGTATCGTATATATCATAATACTGTTTAACTTACTGCTTAACTTGCTATTTGCTGCATTAAACCATTTTATTCACTATTACAGATGAAAGTTGTACAATGATTTGTTTTAAAACGTATTGCTTATTATCTACTGTGTTGAGCATTAAAGGGACTCTCCAGTGCCAGGAAAACAATCTGTTTTCCTGTCACTGCAGGTCCCCTCTCCCTCCCACCACCCATCCCCGGTTGCTGAAGGGGTGAAAACCCCGCTAGTGACTTATCTGAGACCCCCGCCGATGTCCCTCTTCATCACGTCAGCAATGTTTTCACAGGGTTTGGTTGTGATATCCACGATTCAAAAATTTGTTAGTCATTTCCCTTATCTGCATTAGAGCAGGCGACCGTGGGAAAACATTGCTCAACCGGGAAACATTCTGGATTTCTGAACTAGACACAGTGTCTCCAAAGGGACTCAATGAAACTATCTCCTTTCATTCATTTTTATGAGTCTCAACTGCAGTTTGAAAAAAAATAAATTTTGAAAATACATTTTTTTAATAATATATTTTTTAGAATATTTTTTATGTATTTGTAGCAATGTGCTGAATGTATGTTTTTCATATTAAGTTATATGTGGTATTGATGTTATACACTTATCAGTTATACTATGCCATAGTTGCTGGTATATAATGAATAAGTCACATATTAAGCAGACTTATAAGGAGTTGCTTTAAAACAATTCCTAAACTTTATAATATTTTTGTCCTAAGGTTAATTGATTCACCTGTGGATTTATAACCAGTTGAATTCATAAAGTCTGCAGCAAGTACTTTAACAGCTTTGCTCACTTCAGAGCATCAAACCTATTATGGGTGCTCTGTACATATGGCTATAGTCACTACAGATAAGTGTTTTTCCAGATATATGTTTTAAGCACTTTATTTATCACTTTTGACACTGACACTTTTTTGTCCCTATCACATTTGCACTTTATAAACAATTATCTTGAGCAGGCACTCTGTCACTTTATATGATCGTTTTTAACCCCTTCAGGACCGAGGAAGGTTTAGGACAGTCCTCTGCATTTTTGCGTTGCCGACTGAAGACGGTCCTGAACCGTCCTAACAGAAAATGGGCGGCGGGAGCGATCGGAGATCACTTCTGCCGAAATCCCGTTGTTACTATCTGCCTGGCATCCCAGGCAGATAGTAACAGCCAATTGCAGCATGTGAGCGATCCGCGATCGCTCACAATTGGCTGGTATCAAAGTGGGTGCTACAAACACTCACTTTGACACTGATCTCTGCCTCTCTCCCCTCTGTAGATTTTTGTGAGGCGAGAGAGACAGAGATTGTGATATATTGTTGCAGCAGAAGTGTTCCAGAGTTTTCAGTGTGAATAAAAAAGTATCAGCAGTGAATAAAAATCCCCTTTTAACCCCTTCCCTGCCAGATCTGTTACAGACAGTGCATTTGTACTGTCTGTATTTTTTCTTTGCCCTTAAGGGTTAACTTTATTTTAAAAATTTGTGTCTTAGACTGTCTTAGTCTGTCTTAGTTTCTCTTAGTCTGTTTTAGTCAGTCAGTTTCCTTCCCCCAAATCTCCATTAGATTCTTTTAACAGGAGTTAGTTTAGGGATTACTGTTTTAGTCTGTTTTAGTAAAAAAATATATATATATTATATATATATAAAAATTTGTGTTTAGTATTTTGTTAGTTTAGTCTGTTAGTGTGAAACATGCAGCGCGTGTACAGCTTGGAGGAGGCATATGCCTTCTTGGCATCAGACTCTGACGCCACTGACACTGCGTCCGATTTTGACCCAGGTCAGTTTAGCGACCCGTCTAGTGACATGTCATCTGTGTGTGAGCCAGCTGCTAAAAGAAGCTGTGTTTCCCCTGCTACACCGAATGTGGAGGAGGACTGGGTACCTCCACAGTCAGTTTCCCCCAACATCCCCCCTTTTAGTGCCAACGCAGGCATTAATGTGAATGTGGTTGACTTCTCCCCTATACAATATATGGAGTAATTTTTAGGGGATACCTTCTGGGAGGAGATTATTTCCCAGACTAATTTATACGCTAGCCAATTTGCTGAGACCAATCCAGGTAGCTATACAGTCAGGGAGCATGCTTGGCGTCCCACAGATGTCCCAGAACTTAAAAAATTCTGGGCTCTTACAATACTCATGGGGATAATAAAGAAGCCATCAATCCGCTCTTACTGGAGCACCAACCCAATTTGTTCAACTCCTATAAACTCAAAAACAATGCCTAGACCAAGATATGAGCTGCTGCTGAGATACTTACATTTCAACGACAATACCCTCTGTCACCCCAGAGATCACCCCAATATGATAGGCTTCATAAAATATGCCCACTGGTAGACCATCTTCAGAACAGATTTTCTGAAGTTTATACTCCCCAACAAAATTTATCTATTGATGAATCCCTTATGAAATATAAAGGGAGATTAGGGTTCAAACAGTATATCCCCTCAAAGCGGTCTAGGTATGGCATTAAAGTGTACAAACAGTGCGAGAGCGAAATTGGCTACACATTTGCCTTTCGTGTATATGAGGGGAAAGATGCTCAACTGAACCCTCCTGGCTGTCCTGACTCTCTGGAGACAAGTGGGAAACTTGTTTGGGACCTACTGATCCCCTTTTTCAATAATGGTTACCACCTTTATGTGGACAAATTTTACAGTAGTGTCCACTTGTTTAAAATTCTTTATCGTTTGCAGACACTGGCCTGCGGCACTGTAAGAAGAAATGCCAAGGATTTCCCCAGACCTCTCATAGAGGCCAAATTAAACAAAGGTGAATGCAAAGCTCTGCGCAAAGCTGAACTGCTTGTGCTAAAATTTAAGGACAGGAAGGATGTTCACATGCTAACAACCATCCATAACGAAGGCATGTCAGACGTCACTGTCCGAGGCAGGGTACAGACAAAACCTGTTTGCGTCAGGGCTTATAACACGCACATGGGGGATGTTGATTTGGCTGATCAGCTGATGCAGCCATATCTTATCTTAAGAAAGGAAAAAGCCTGGTATAAAAAGGTGGCTATCTACCTGTTGCAAGTAGCAACACATAATTAATTTTTACTCTTTAAAAAAATGAATCCAGGAAGAACCACCTATCTCCAATTTCAGCTCAAGCTGATTTCCACAATAATTTATGGAAATGGTCAAGTTCCAACAACGGTGCAAGAGGAGTCCAGACATTTTATTTTTAAGATACCGCCAACATAAAAAAAAAAATCCCCAGAAACGTTGCCGGGTCTGTTATAAAAAAGGGAAAAGGACAGACACCCCTTTTCACTGTCCCGATTGCCCTTCAAAACCTGCACTGTGTATTGGAGCATGTTTTAAGGTCTACCACACAGAAAATACATTTTTATAATACTTGTTCCTGATTTATTTTTTTTGTTTATTTTGAAAGCAGCAAATTTCTGTTAGTCAGTATCCTTCCCCCAAATCTCCAGTTAGATTCTTTTTGCAGGAGTTAGTTTACAGATTGCTGCTAACGGACATTTTAGTCTCATTTAGTCTGTTTTTAATCGGTTTTAGTCTGTTTTTAGTATAAAATAAAAAAAAATTGTGTGTTAGTAACTCTGTGTTAGTCAGACTCTGACACCACTGACACTGCGTCGGATTTTGACCCAGGTCAGTTTTCTGACACATCTAGTGACATGTCATCTGTGTGTGAGCCGGCTGCAAAGATAAGCTGTGCTTTCTCTGCTACACCGAATGTGGAGGAGGAACGGGTTAGCTGAAGGGAGGAAGGGGTTAAACGTAACTCTTTCTCCAGCGCCGGGCGGGGAGCTCTCCTCCTCTCCGCCTCCTCTTCGGCTGAAGGCGCATGCAGCAGGAGCTGCGCACGCATTCAGCCAGTCCATAGGAAAGCATTCAAAATGCTTTCCTATGGACGCTGGCGTCTTCTCACTTTGATTTTCAGCGCGGAAGCCCTTAACTCAATGAGACAGCCACTAGAGGCTGGATTAACCCATTTATAAACATAGCAGTTTCTATGAAACTGCTATGTTTATAGAAAAAAGGGTTAAACCTAGCTGGACCAGGCACCCAGACCACCTCATTAAGCTGAAGCGGTCTGGGTGCCTATAGTGGTCCTTTAAGTATCATTTTAAACATTAAGCATTTCCTGAGTCCAAGTTAACCAATTTTAATATAGGATATCTAATATGACACCTAAAGGCTTGAACCTTGGAATCAAAGTAAATTCTTTCACACATCCTCATGGCTTCCAGGACCCAAGTTTTCCCAGGAGAACATTGCCCAGAGCATAGCACTTCCTCTGCCAGCCTTCTTCCCATAGTGCATCCTGCTGCCATCTCTTGCCCAGGTAAATGACCACATGCACCCGACCATCCACCTGATCTAAAAGAAAATGTGATTAATCAGACAAGCAACCTTCTAAAATTGCTCCATGGTTCAGTTTTGAAGCTCACGTTCCCATTGAAGCCACTTTCGAGGTGCACAGGAGTGATCATGGGTACTCTGACTGGCCTGTGCCTACGCAGCTCTATACACAGAATACTGCAATGCACTGTGTGTTCTCTCACCTTTCTCTCATGGCCAACATTACGTTTTTCAGCAATTTGAGCTACAGTAGCTCTTCTGTTTGATTGGATTAGACAAACTAGCTCCCCACATGTCTCAATGAGCATTGGACAGCCATGACCCAGATGCAGGTTCACCGGTTGTCCTTCCTTGTACCACTTTTAGTAGGTACCAACAGCTGCATACCAAGAATACCCCACAAAACTTGCCATTTTATAGAGGCTTTGACCCAGTTGTCTAGCAATCACTACTTTTCCTTTGTCAAAGTCACGGAGATATTTTTACTTGCCCATTTTTCCTGCTTTCAACACAGAAAATTCAAGAGCTGACTTCATTTGCTACTCCTTGACAGGTGCCATTGTAGCAATATAATAATGTAATTCACTTCACCTGTCAGTGGTTTTAATGATGTGACTGATCAATGTATATATAATAAATATTGCTAAACATTTTTCGTTTTCTTTAGTTGTTTATTTTTTTTTTTTTTTACCTGACTCATTTACACATGGAGTTTTTTGTGTGCATTTTTAAACATACTTGATTAGCACAAAGAAAATAACCTTAGAGACAAGATCACGAGTTTTAACAAAGTCAATAGATATCCAAAAGCAGCAAGGGGCCTTGGAGAATATGTCCTCTCTCACCTATTTCACAGAAAATTATATTCCATTGATGTGCTCTTTCACCCCATTCAATCAATAAAACTAATTGCAGGCAGTTTTCTTCACTGGGATAGATAAGGTATCATGCCCTTTGTAAGAATGATATGCTCGTTAAGCATTCAACTGTTTCCTACACAGAAATGCCACAGACACTCACTGACATTTAGCACATGTTTACTTAATATAATTGGCCCTATGATTTTATTCTATTTCATACAGTGGATCGCTATTGGATACAGATGAGTAGTTACAGTGATATAGTTAGAATATCTGATTTTCCCGTTTAATTTGTTATAGTTGTTAAAAGATTTGATAATGCCAACAAAAGAGACATTTATAGTACGAAGGAAAAAGTATTGGATAATTTGAAATAATTAGACCTTTTTTAATTTACTGTAGAAAGGTTTTGCCATCCCTCTTTAAATAGTTTGATTTAGAATTACCCCTTTAAATGAAACCATAGGTATTGTACCTAGATGGTGACCAATTTGGCACATTAATTTACCTGATCAGTAGAGGCCAAAATCAGACCAATCTGTTGGATCCAAAACTAGGGACACTTCCGCTTTAAAGATCCACACCATCTAATTGACACAAATGAAAAAAAGCCAATAAATTGAGTGAAATTTAAATGCTCGGAGTAGGGGCATTTCTGCAGTAGCTGCTTGCTGTAGTTAAAGACTGGTTACTAGGCAGCTATTGCTGCCCAGCAGCTAGTAATGTACAGCCTTGAACATTGGGTGAGGGTTTTAATTGAAAATATGGGGATGAAACCCCTGTGTCCCCATGGTGAAGCTATCATAAAAAATAAAGCAGGTAGGATATAGTGTACCCAGCAATCCCCATGGTGGGGCTCTAATTAAATAATAATGCAAGGGAAAAATAGTGGCCAAAGGTAGGGGTTCTATTTAATGACATAATCCCACTCAGCTCCCATCCATGGAACATGAGTGAGAGCTCTAATTATAGATAACCAGCAGGGAATAGTTTTGTCTCCAAAGCCCATACATGGGTAGCGGGTGGGACAACGGGTGGGGCAGCGGGTAATCTATATCAGGCACTTGTGGAACCAAACCTAATTAGGCCATAAACATCTTTATTATAATAACATATATATATTCTGCACTTGCACTTTTGTAAGATTGCATGTAGAGTGCGCCACCCACAAGTTTGTGTTTTTTGTATTTGTGCTGATTTGGTGGAACTGGGTGATTAATTCCCCTAGAGGGATTGGTGGCACTTCATTAGCGCCATTGGAGGTTGCACATTTTTTTCATATACTTTTAGGTTTCCTTTCAAGTATCATTGTGAGCTTAATACCATATATATTATCCTTGTATTTCTGTCTTTGCCTGCATAAATACATGTGATTTATGTATTGTGAGGTTATTTATGGGGATTAATAATTGTCAATTAATTTTCATTAATTAAACATAATATTTCCATAACAATTATTAAAATTAATAATCTTTATTAAAATATCAGGGGCTGATATTTTAGTTGCGCTTATTCCCAATTATTATTTAATTCTAAGAGTTACTCACTACTCTTTAGACCTGAAGTATGTTGTTCAAATTTAGTATTTCATACATTAATATCATGACTTTTTATAAAAATTATATTTATTTTTGTCAATAGGTGTAATTATACATGGTAATTAGTTAATAGTTTTCAATAACATTGAACACGATATGGCATAGTACAGTATCACAATCTCAGTAACAATTTTAAACTCTTTAGCGTTATAGGATTGTTAGTTCATGACAAATTCAATCAACTGGGTTAGTGTATGAAATATGTTATTCGTACACTATTGATTTAGACAATCAGCAATAGAATGTTACTATTTGTTAAATTATAAGGAACCATATGAGTTTATCAGCATATGGATTAATATAATTTAAAGACAGAATTTTTCAGGATCTTAAAATACAATATTAGCTTTTTACTTCTTAGTACAATTTACAAACACATGTGGATTGTTTGCTTATTGTAGACACAATTCGTTAGACTTAGTTGGACAGAGTTCGTTATTTACTCGGGTGATCTATACACAAAGTTCTACTACAATATTTTACCAGCTAGCACAACATTTTAAACAGCTCAGTGCTGTTTTCAGAGTAATTAATTATGATTAATTAATTCATCCAGTAACAAAATTCTTGCAGGTTTAGTTAAAACAGTTCTTATCTGCTAAATATATCCTAGATTGTTATAGGATTATTATTCCCCTGGGTAACTGTTGATATTTAGTGATGTCCCGAATGGTTCGTCACGGATGGCGAACATATGCGCTGTTCGGTCCGTCCCCTATTCGTCATCATTAAGTAAACTTTGACCCTGTACCTCACAGTCAGCAGACACATTCCAGCCAATCAGCAGCAGACCCTCCGTCCAGACCCTCCCACCTCCTGGACAGCTCACTAAGAATGCAGCTTCACAATGAATGTAAAATTAGATGCTGTCCAGGAGGGTCTGGGAGGGAGTATCTGCTGCTGATTGGCTGGAATGTGTCTGCTGACTGTGAGGTACAAGGTCTAAGTTTACTTAATGATGACATAGGGGGCGGACCGAACAGCGCATATGTTCGCCGTCCACGGCGAACCGTTCGGCGAACCGTTGGGGACATCACTATTGATATTCTAATTTTTATTTCATGATTTTGATTAATATTCCAGTCTGCAGTTTGAGATATCAATCTTTATCATGAGCTATCATGAAAGCCAATCTGGCGTATTTTGTATCAGCTTTTACCCAGAAAATATTAGTTTTTAGTTATGTAATTTTATAGTTAGTATAATTGGCTTATATTTACTGATAGATGTTTTAAGATTGTTTCAAGATTTCTTCTTGTCCGTCTCTTGTCTTGTGTCCTATCTCCTTTCTCCTTCTGTGTGTCTCTCTGTCTCTCTATTTATGTGTGTTTTTCTGTGTGTGTATATCATGGGGTTATGTGTCATTCCTTATCTGTTAACCTTCTGACCTTGTCTAATGACATTTTGGGGCAAGTCATTATGTTAATGGCTGTTGATATATATTTCTATATGTCTTAAACAGCAGGTGGAGCTGTTGACTACATCAGGAATGTTACCAGCTATTTTCATATAGGGTTAAACTTTGTTAAGGACAATTTAGGAATGTTTAATTCCAACATGCTTTGGTCAGCGTTTCTTCTTTTCTCTCAATGTGGACTTTGGTCTCACACTAATAAACCAATGTGTCCTTGCTCACCTAAGTGTTGTGGAAATTTCAGGATATTTAAAATGTCTAACTTAATTTATCTCTATTGATAATTACATTTGTATATGTATATCGTTTCTATATATGTAAATTGCTAACTTAGGATATATCACACTATATTTCTATTTTTATATGTATTTAAACTTAATTTATATACATCATAGCGATATATGTGTGTTTGCTGAACACATGCTGAACACATACTTTTAATTAACACATACTTGTCTTATCTGTGTTCTTATCTTTTATTGACACAGATGTATTTACTTACTGTCTGGCTCTTTTAGCTGACAGGGTCATATTTTGAGAAAAACATCTTGTTTCTTCATTTTAGCACCTCATGGCATATTAGCTAAATTGTGTTTATGCTATTATGCATGTATTATTTTTATCACACAATATAATTTCCGTTCTACACAATATTTCTGACAGTATATATTGTTTTCTAGATGCATATATTGTTATTTTGATATCATTGTTATTGCTTTTGGTACTGTTTAGGGATACCTTGCACATTTGACATAGATAATAAAGTTCATTTGCTCTTAATGGTAGTGCTCCTCATTCTGTATTGAAGATTTAAAAAAAAGCTCCTTGCTCTAATGTGGGGATCAAATTGACCACGACAGGCTTTATATAATTTATTTTCTAATGACTAACTCTCCTCACTCACCAGCTATAAGTGACAGGTTAACAATGAAAACCATTCACCCGAATTTCATTTCAAATGCAAATATGCAAACCAAGTTTGGACCAACTAACCCAGAGCATGACTGAATCTCAATTTACCTAAATATCATCTCATTTTGGAAAAAAAATGTTCATTTCAAGTCTAATATAAACCCTTTGTCCTTGCCATCAAATACCTCATTACAGTCTTAATTCACTATTTTGAATAAACATTTAAAATTTGTTTTATCTAAATCTTAAAGTATCAAAAATAAATCATAAACATATATCAAATAGAAATGTAAAAATACCTTTCATAATATTAAATCAATTTAACAGTTTGTCCAAAAATATTAAATCATTTGAAAAGCTTATCCAACACCTTCTTTCTGTACTAGTCATACTATTTCTCCTTCCTCTGATTCCCTGTGGTACATCGACCTGCTCTCTCTACTTTCTACTTAATTCAACTTTTTATGTCCCTTCCACTTTTTTTTTTTAGTTTAAAGTCTTCAATTGTGAAGCCATTCTCTCTCCAAGCATATCAGAACCAATTCTGTTCGGGTGTAATCATATCATATGCAAAATCAGCATAGTGCAAATAAAACTTCAAACCTTTCTTTACATACTTCATCCACATATTGACCTTCCCTATCTCCTCTATCTGCAATTTTTTAGTACCTAATTTTGCTTCCTAATTTCATCTACTCATTTTAGGACACTCCATCTTCCATTGACTACCACAGAACACAGAAGATAATCCTAAGGATATAATTTGTTTGACACTTTAAATAATGACCACCTTGTTAAGCAGAGCTTCTGGCATCCTTCAACTACTATGTATTAAATGCAAAACAGAAAAGGAATTCAGTGATGCTTGGGATGTGTTTAAGGCAATCCTGAAGGACACATATGAAAAATAAGTATTAATTTTCAATTGTGCAGGCTAGGTCAGACAATTGATTTTTTTGTATCTTCTACCGCAATCAATCTTTCATCTAGGAAGTATGCAATGGAACTAAAGTACCGAAACTAAGTTATTATAAGATTTAACAATGTTCCTGGACTTTAGAGGTACTTTTATATTCTGGATAGAATTGTATAATATATTCTTTAGCAGAACATATTATTTTAATATACTTTCTTCCTATCAAATAATTTTTATAGACAGTAAAACATTAAAATACACATCCCATTTAGTTAAAAAAAGTAAGTTATATAATTAAATATATTCTTATTGCTCCTTTTCACAAACGTGGTAGTTAAATGTATAATAAAAAAATAATAATACAGTAATCAAAATGTAAATAACAGACATAGACTCAGGTTGTTAGTAAATAGGGGCAAGTAGAGCAAAGACACATCAGTTTTTTGTTGCAATAAAAGCAAGAAAAAATCATATATATTGGCAGTGTACGGACTAATGATAAGAATGTGTTGGGGAAAAAAACATGACTCTGGTGGAGGCACGGGAGGGACATTATGTCCCCCTAGTTAATTATTTAAATAGGTGCCCCACCATTAGGTAATGGGGGACTTTTGCCAGGTCTCCCTTTATTGGATTAGTGGCTGGGAAGCTATAACCTCGTCTTTTTTTTTTTTTTTTAAACAGTGAGCAGCCACTGGCTGATCGCTTTTTAGTAGATATGAACCTACTTGCAGCATGAGAGGTAGAGGCAGGAGGCAGGATTTAATATCCTTCATTTATTAATACTAAGTATGTTTTACTTTTTTATTAGTATAGTTGTCTAAAAGACCACAATTATGAAAAGTTGTTCCTTTTTTGTAATTTTGGTCTTTCACTTTTTAGTAGTTAACAGGCCCGTACAGGCAATCCGGCAAACCAAACAAATGCCTGTTGGGTCGCGATGACCAAGGTCCGAGGCCAGATGGGGAGATCAAAGGATCTAACCTGCAAGTCCATGCAAAACCAGTGCCAGCCTTGCTTGGTATATTCATTGCCACTGGAGAGATCTACAGGACCAGGGAGGCTCCAATCTGCACCTCCACCGAGTGCAGAGTATTCCTCCTGCGATTTCCACCTTTTGGAGAGTTGCCATGGGTTACTAAAGAACGGTGTCAGAGCTCGCAAGGAAAGGGACCTCAGCCTACACTAGGCAGAAATGCAGGTCTAGAGACACCAAACACCACCAGACCACCAATGCTCTCAATGTCCCCTCTGCCTACCCAAAAGTAAAACAAAGGGAGGGGGGCATATAAAACTTATTTTTAATTGCATGATTCTTAAAAAAAAAAAAATTGAAATATTTATATGTATATTTATTTAGTTATTAAATTGCTAAATTACATAAATACATATACATATGTATATCATAGTAATGACTATCAAATGTATTAAAGTTGTATTGGAGAATTGAGTGTTCCTTTTAAATACCACATTATTATCTTTGAAAGCAACAATTTCTGATCTAATTTTATATTAGGATATTTAGCCACATGTATTACTGAATAATACAATCCTATTGAGATCCAATCAAAGACTAAAAGAGGTGAAAAATGTAATACATTGCAGTAAAAAAAAAAAAAGAAAGTGAAATGGACATAAGCTCAAAATAAATAATGTATTTCAGAAAATCCTATTAGGTAGTATTTGTCTTTTTCACACATACTTGGAAGAGATTATCTTCAAAGGTTGTTTAGTGCTTACCTTCACAAATCATTGTAGAAAACATAAATTATTATTCTAATATATCATTATATTGATTATGGTTTGAAAGCTTGTTTAACAGTGTTACTGCATCATTATTATTGCAACATGTCAGTTTGAACATACATTTGTCACATGGAGTATAAAATAGTGTCTGTAGAGAATGGCATAATCAGCTAAATTAGCTAATTTATTCTGCAAATGGGTAATTGTAATGTCCAATACAATAGGCCACTAAGAGGGTCTTTTGTATTGGGAAACAAATTGTGGTCTTATCATATACAAGACAAGAATACTATACAATGGATTTATATGATCTTGCACAGAGTACAGAATACAGAATAAAGTGCTTTAAATCTTATTCAAATTATACAAATGTTATATTGTAAGTGATTAATACTTTGAAGATTAATATGCAGATCGAGGATATTTCTCAAAAGTTGATTAATAAACACCAAGCTAATTATTAACATTGACACAGTTCATGGAATAAATTACAAGTTTGATTTGAGTAGATTCATTACAGAGCATTTCATTTTCCCCAGGCAAGCAATTGTTCTTCTCAAAAAATGCAGATACAGCATGGAAATCATTGAGCTTTTACTCCAGGCTATAATATGTCTTTAGGTCAGTAGTGGGAGTGAATTCATAGTTTGAGACAGAGTATCATAAACACGGCTTTTATTTCAGAATAAGACCCATAAACAAAGCATCAGGATGACAATGAGGGCAAGAAACATAGCTTCAGTTTGAGAATAAGAGCAATAAACCTAACTTTCTCTTTGGTCCTTAATTTCTTTCAGAAACTGCATTCAAAAATTATGGTGCAGAACTACAGAAAACTAAAGGAAACTAAGCCAGTGTGTGTCCCATATGTGCTAATTCATATACATATATAGAATTGGGATGTGCACCCAAGTAAAATGCTTACTAAACTTTATTTAAAGGAACATTAAAGCATTAGGAATGCAGGCCTCTGCAGCCTGATGGGGCCTGGGCACAATCTCTGTACTGTTGGGGATGCATCCCTGCAGATAGGGGTGTTCCCAGAGCCCGGGGACTGCACCGGAGACCATGAGGAGAGGGTGCAATTTGCCTGATGCAGGGGGGTGCTGGGGATCGTCTGAGTGAAAGCCTCTCCCCAGCTTGGGCATGGGGATCCTGATAGATCCGAAAAAGGGTAGGGGGTTGCTGGGAGCCACCCAGGGTCCCCCTTCCCCTGTCTGCCTAGCTAGGAGGGACTGACTCTCTTTGACCACTGGTGGCTGCATGGGGACACTGGGTGGAATCCCCCTTCTCCTGCCCACCAAGCCCTCAGGGGACTGGGAGTGATCTGGGGTCTAAGGTGTCCTTTTCCCATTTTGGAAACAGGAGGGGGTGCCGGCAGATGTATGGTAGTCCCCCTCCCAGCTGGCGTTTATCCCCTAAAGGCCCAGGGTGTGGGGAGGTCCTAGAGACCTGCTTTCAATACGAGATGGGCAGGGGGCAAACTACCCTTTTGCTTGGAGTCCTGGCTGGTCATGGAGTGCCAGCAAGAGTTCCCTGCACAATTTCCAGTTTCAATTCTTCATACCTCTCCATGAGGCTACTCGGGTGGGCCGATGTCCAGTTTCTGCAAAAGCGCCGCTTTCTGTGAACAGCCACCCTGGTTGTTCCCAGATGTGGAGGTACATCTAACCACTTGCTTTTATGACCTCCTGGAGAAACTGGGAGAACTTATCCAGCCACAAGAGGGGCCATGGGGGATACATTTTCAGGTTTCCTCTCCTGCAGCCAGAAATTTGTCCAGCCACCTTCTGGGACTTGGACACATTTGCAAGGCTTCAAATAAGAGGGAAAACTTGTCCATCTACAAGCGGGGATGCAGGGAAAAAATATTCAGGTTACTCCTACCACAGCCAGTAAAACTTGTCCAGCCATCATTGGGTACTAGGACACATCTGTCAGGCTACTCTTCAGCAGGGAGATATTGTCCCTTCGCAAGCGAGGACTTGGGAAAAATGTTTTCAGGTTTCCCCCGCAGCCTGTACTGCCACAAGTTGGAACATCAGGATAAATTTTCCGGCCACACACAGCTGGAAGAAGTGTGCTGCACATGTCAGGGCTTGGAAAACTTTTCAGGCCCCCTACAGTGGGTTAGAACCTGGGATGCCAACAAGTGGGATTTGGAAAGAAAAAAAAATGTTTAGGCTGCCTGCAACTGGGAGAACATGTCCCTCTGCAAGCAGAAGCACCTGTGCTGCCATGAGTTGGGACCTGGAAAATGTTTCTGTTATCCCTGCGGCTGGGAGAACTTGCATTGCCCCTGGTTTGGACTTTGAAAAACTTTCAGGCCGCCTGCAGCAGGGAGAGCTTTGGCCCAGGGTAAGTGGAGACTTTGGACAAATTGCCCCTCTGCTTCCTTGCTCTGTCAGAGTCTAGCATGGACTGGCTTGTGATGTCAGCTCTCTGCTGGCTGGTAATAGACTCACACAATGACATCACAGAGGCAGGTGGAACACTGAGGATGTCATCAAGCAGCAGGCAGGCAACCAGTGAAGGAGAACAGGGTAGAAGAGTCAGCGCTAGATAACAAACTAAAAGGCAGCAACCCCAAAAAGGGAATCCATCAAGACCCTTTAAAAACAAGATAAAAAGATGCAAAGGAGGTGAAGGCTGTGCCTAAGGCTAGTGTCAGTAGTCTATGACAATAAACAACCAGACCAAATAGTCTCAATGAAGATACAACAAACAAATAAGCCTATGTTGATAATAGAACAGTAACAGGTTCAATTGGACAAAGAATTGGATAAAATAAGATAAAAGAGGGTAATCCACAGGAGTTAGTCCATCCGGATAATAAAATATTAAAAGTCACGTACAAAGTCTCTCTATATACCAGGATGGGGGGGAGTTGGTAATTCTCGGGAGGTGATCCGTCCGGATTGTTAAAATATCCGTATATGTGGAGACAAAGGGGAAAACGACAAAATAACTGATGGTGTAATATAGTTGGGATCCAATAAAAAGTAAAAAAACACACTCACATTTATGAGATCTCTAGCCAGCTCTGGGGTGAAGGGCGTGTAGCGGTATGATCTCCGCTAACGGATATAGTGGAGAGGTGCGTCCGTCAATCCAGTCTGATTGTTGCAGTGCTCCAGGACATATATAAAAAACAGCAATAGTGCTCTCAGTATGTAATGGAAATGATATAAAATATGTAAAATGTACTTACAAGTATAGAGCAGAAGGTACTGGTCTATTAACACAGCATTGGTGGCATAATGCCCACCTCGGATTGCTTGAGTACAGGATACAGGATAAAATAGAATAAAAATGCTAGGGTGAGTAAAAAAGTGCAAATAAAATACAATAAAAGAAAATTGGTATAAAAATGTAATGACCAAAAATATTTTATTGCTTAAAATACACAATATAAAACCATTAACACTTTTCACCTTAAGAGGCTTTTTCAAAATGGTATAGACCATCATACCTGGCATACAGAGTTTAAATAGAAGTATGTGTGTTAAAAATTGGCACCAAAAAATTAGGTCAGCCAATCACAGAGCAGAAAATAACAAGCTTAATAAAATGTGTGTGTTTGTGTATCTGCATATGTGTCATTGTGTGTATCTGCGTCTGTGTTAATGTATTTGCATGTGTGTCAGTGTTTGTATCTGTGTATATGCTTGTATGTCAATGTGTGTATATGTGTGTTTCTGTGTGGCAGTGTATGTGTATAGGTCCATAGATTGTAGCATTTAAATGCCAACACTACACACAAATACGCCCCTACATTCAAATGTCAACACTATATACAATTGCATACCTGCATTCAATCATCAACAGTACATAACAAAAAACTATTTATTGCACCAGTCAGTGCCCTCTCTATGTTAGTTCCGCTACAGATTTAATGCATATGAAGGGAAAATGGTTATGTAGCAAAGAAGGGAATAACTGGCAACATTAAGTACTCACACACTTATGCAGGCCCCGTGCTTTAAAGAATGAACATGTGCATTTGTACACTTGGAGAAATAATATTACTTTAAATATGTACTTTACAATGAGCTGTTGTGTCTATATCTGTATTATTGATTCTAGTAGCTTTCCTTCGCTTTGTTTTACAATGAACTGCACTTTTCATACTTGCCAACTGTTCCAATTTTCAAGGGACAGTCCCAGTTTCTGGCCACCTTTCCCATCTGTCCTGTTAAATTAACTTGTGGGTTTCTGTCCCACATTTTAATAGCCTGTGCAGATTCCTCCGGAGTGCCGAAGTCAGGCATCTGAGTCAAGGTCTGCCAGTCCATCCAGTTAGTCTCAATAACCAAATAATGAACATGTTTATATGCTGTAAGGTGGTGAGAATAGTGTGAGTCGAGAAGCTGAAGCTGGGAAGGAGCGGGTTTCTGTCCCACATTTTAATAGCCTGTGCAGATTCCTCCTGAGTGCCGAAGTCAAGGTCTGCCTGTATGAGATTCACTACATCTTTTTTGCTTCCTTTCCTGGCCAGTCCACCCAGTTAGTCTCAATAACCAAATAATGAACCTGTTTATATGCTGTAAGGTGGTGAGAATAGTGTGAGTCGAGAAGCTGAAGCTGGGAAGGAGTCCCCCCCTCCTCCCCTCTCTATCCAGCAAGCATGGTCTCAGTACACTTTAAAATAGGGCACGATGTACTATTTGTTATAGTGCTTCAGATTCCCTCCTTTCCCTGCTATCAGAGGCTCAGGATGTAATCTTATCATAAATTCAACCAAAGTGTCAGACTGAACGTGGAGCATGGCGCCTATTAAAAAGCAAGCTGGAGGGTTGGGAAGGGTAACTGTATATTATTATCAAGTCCCTTTAATGTTGAAAATAAAGGGATTGTTTAAAAACATAGTGTTACTAATGATATGTTATAATAAAATCATATGTTAATGCATGCCCCACAGGTATCTGCTTATCTCTGTTTGTGTTTCTAGGGGTATAATTGTATGAGTATCTTTTTCTGAAGGTGGAATTTTATAAATTTCTGGGTTTAATTGTAAGAATGTATGAGTGTATTTCTGAGGATGCAATTGTATGAGTGTGTATATTCCCAATGCTATAATTGTATGTGTGTGTATGTGTGCTGCTGAAGGTGTAACTGTATGTATTTTTAATAGTGTAATTTTATTAGTTTGTGTTTTTCTGTGGGTGTAACTACATTTGTATGGGTGCTTCTGAGGATTTAATTGTATGAGTGTGTTTTGTAGAGAATGTAGTTATATGTGTTTGTGTTTCTGGGTATGTAATTGTATGAATGTATGCTTTTTAATAAACTGTGTATACTTTGAAAACTGTGAATTAAACCCAAAATAATATGCTGAATGAGTTGGGAGGATGTGTGTGTGAGGTGTCAATGTGTGTGTTGTGTGTGATGGCTGTAGACGTTATGGTTTGTGTGATGACTGGCTTTTATGCAAGTCCCCATGCAAGGGGACATCCCACAGGGTGGGATCCAGTATAGCCAATCACAGACAATACAAACAACACACTCCCACAGTGACATCACAATCCCTCCTCTCTATCCTGGAGATAATTGGGAAGTAATTAAATTATCTCCCAGGACAGAGGCAAGACTCCATTAATCACATGATTACAAAAAGACATATAATTACATGTTACAATTACTACATAAAACATATACATGCAACATATCCCCAGATAGCTTAGATCTGAGTGCACATTATTATTGAATGGCGCTCAGATCACATATATACAATTCAATCGCCATGGAGCCAAAGTCTTTTCCATAGTCTTTTGTTACACAAATAGGATCCATGGCATAGCTATCTGGGATAGCACTACTACCATACTGAAAGTCCAGAACAACCCTGTCAGAAATACCCAAATAAACCTTATTGCAGGGTAAAATACAGCTATCGGCACAGGGGCCATAGTCGGAAGGCAGGAGGCTAGCCAGTAGTCCCCTCCAGGCACAAGTGGCGAAGGGCACTTCGTCACAGGCATTAAATAGGGTCGGATGTGCACAATGTTTTTAAGATGGAAGCAGCAGGATTTGGCGATTAATTGGACATGAGGATTGAAGGAGAAGTTGGAGTCAAGGAGAACACCTAGGCAGCGAGCCTGAGAGGTAGAGCGGATGGTGGCGCCATTGACTTGGAGGGAAACAGACAAAGGAGTAGCAACACTTGAGGGAGGAAAGATCAGAATTTCAGTTTCCTAGTTTAATGAAATGAGCAGCCAACCAGTTGGGAGAAGCAGAGAGGCAGTCAGAGACACAAATCAGGGGTGGTGAGAAAGCAGGGGAGGACAGATACATTTTCGTGTCATCTGCATTGAAATGATACTGGATGCAGAAGAAGCTGATGAGTTTACCTAGGGAGGCAGTGTAGATTGAAAACAATAGGGGACCAAGGACAAACCCTTGGGGAACACCAACAGAGAGGGGTTGGGGAGAAGAGGCAGAGCAAGAGAAAGAAACACTGAAAAAGTGCTGGAAGAGGTAGAAAGAGCACCAGGAGAGTGCGATATATCATAGACCAAGATTGCGGAAGATGAGAAGAAGCTGTTGATGATCAACAGTTTCAAAAGCAGCAGAAAAGTCGAGGAGAATTAGTATAGAGTGGTGGTCACAGCTGTTTCAACAGAGTGATGAGCGTGGAATCCAGATTGAAGTGGGCCAAACAGAGAGTCGGATTCAAGGAAGTCTGTCAATCTCACATACCCAACTCTCTCAAGGACCTTGGAGGCAAATGGTAGTAGCGAGATAGGGCAGAGTTGGATGGGGAATTAGGGTCAAGGTTGGGCTTTTTCAGAATCAGGGTTACAGTTGCATATTTGAAGGGTAGAGGAAATTTGCCAGAGGAAAGAGAGAGATTAAAATTTTTAGTGAGAGGCAGAATAAGAGAAGGAGACAAAGTGCAGATGAGATAAGAGGGAATAGGATCAAGAGAACAGGTGGTGGAGCAAGTGGAACAGAGCAGAGCAGAAGTGGAGTGCCAGGGTTGTAATTTGGGATGCTTAGTGCATTTAAGTGTAGGAGGTGATGTCTAGTTGATACTAGTTGAGAGGAGAGAGTTGTAGAGGGAGGTTGCAGTGTTGGGGCAGGAGAGATTTGAGATGGGTGAAAGGAGACTTTGGAGGTTGGTGGAGAATCGCTATAGTTTAGGACAATGGAGGTTTCTGCAAGACTGATGTGATGAGGGTGGTGTACTTTGGGTACGGGGTATGCAGATGTCAATGGACAGGAGATGGTGGGGAAACATTGTCACAAGTCAGTCATTGAAATTAAAACATTGTCACAAGTCAGAAATTTCTGTCCTACTATATATATATATTACCAATTATATCCTGTTATGACAAGTTCACTTTAACATGTAATAGCTTCCAATTCAGTAAATGCATTGATTATTGTAGTGATAAATTATACATTTCTATACAACAGGTGCTGGTATATTACTACTTACCCACTGCATCTTAATGCAGAGCTGCCATTTTTGGAGGTCTGTGGGTGTGGGTAATAACACCAACATGCTGGCTTTACTAGTGACATCATAATGTTCTGTACTCTAAATGTCCTATACTACTCCAGAAAGTGTGAAAAACACTTGCATGGGGGCAGATAACCACCTTCTGTGTGTATCTTGCTTTTCCTGTTGCTCAATCCTTGGCAAAGACCATCATGCACCATGAACATACAGTTCTAATGCCAAAAAGTAACTGACAGATGGGTGAGGGACCAAAACTTTAAAGAGCTTAAATTAAAATATATCAATGTGTTTGTATATCTGCAGCACAATGTACATATGAAATGTCATGCTTTTTAATTTAAAAACAAACTGTGTGTACCATGATAGGTATTCTTATAATGTACAGCCTTGTCAATTGTTTCATGCCACCATGTTTTAGTAATAACAATAATGCCAAAATATTGATCATATGCCAATAACCATAGCTCCCACATTCCATTAGTCAGGTTTCTTGCTTTACCTAACAGTCTCTTTCATAGGAACTAGTAAGATTTGCTCTTCCATAAAACAAACATGTTATCTTAGGAACATATCCATTCAACCAAGTCTCACAGTATCCAACATCTGTGTGTAAAATACATTCATTGGGTTTAATAAGTAGTTTCAGATGCTATCCGTAATATGTTTCACTTCATAAGTTGTGATTTGTTGACTTAAAAAAGAATCAATTGGCTCTAACACGTAACCTGGTTTTGAAATTTCTTACGCAAATAATAAATAAAAAAAATCAGCACAGCTAGCTTGCAAATCTCATCAAATAAATATAATTTTAAAATTGCATAGAGATCCTCTTTAAGTAGTAAATAAACGGAAAATAATTATTTAGCAAACAGGTGTCTCAATACATGTATTTTAATATAAACTTTAGGTAAATATTTTAATGTTTTATACAAATAAGGGAAAAAATGAATACTATTTTTATTTTTTTAAGTTTTTTTAAAACTACAGACACGTGGACAGAAATTGTCACTAGAAGGTAGATTCCACCAAGATCTCGATGAGGTTCCACCAATCAAGAACCTTTCCTTCTGGTCTATTGAGTGTGACAAATAGTTTATAATCACATAGGATGACTGGAAGCGCTTTGTATACTGATAGCAGCCATACTACTGCTGCTGTCAATTTATCTACAGCTCGGTTTGCCGTTTTGGACTGCACATGTGCTTTCTGCTGTTTGGGGGAAAAAAAATGTTTTGGGTAGATAGAATTTAGTTTAGTCATCTGTTCATTTCAGCCGAATATTTCTGTAACATGAAATATTTAGAAGGTGCAAAAATGTAGCCTGTGACTGTGCAAAAATTGCCACATTATTTTCTGGCCTAATGGCTACGCAATATCAGCCATTTTTGTAATTACAATTAGAAAACAAAGTCAGAAATCCGATTGATTGTTTGCTTTAAGAGATTGCCTTTAGCTATCATGTATTAATGAGAAATGGGGAGCAGGAGTCATTGTGAGTTGGTGGTCAATTGCCTAGTGCCCATTCACTTTTTTCCTTAGAAAAAGAAGTGACCATCATTTAATGTTGAAAAAAACAGCTTCTCCCAACTGCATCTGTGCTGGTAACAGGCACCGTTAGACTCAGCCAGACAAGGCAAAACCACAATAAAAGGCATTTGGGAGAGCAGCAGCAGAAATGAGTTCATTTTATTTATTTTGGATGACCACCAGCACCACTACCACCAAATTTTAGAACTCTTTATTTTTTTTTTCATTAAAGAGTAAACAAAAAAAACTGCCATGCAGTGTAGGCATGGTTCACTTGTGAAAGTAGCACTGACAGTATTAGTTAGGCTACAGGAATTTTCCTTTTTTTATTTACCAGATGAGGAGTCTAATTTGATTGTTTCTGGCCAGCCCGTACAATCTCTGTGGACTACTGGCACTATTCTTACCACCCCGCGGCGCTGTTTAAGGATCATGGCAGTAGTAGCGGAGGAAGTAGTGCTTGTGGTATACAGATTCAGATACAGCACCACAAAGCCAGACCTAGTTCTTTTTTGTTCTGCTTCTTCCTTTAGTAATTCAGACTTGTGGTGTCTTTGCAGATGTTACTTCATACCGGTACTAGGAAGATGACCTTTACTTCCCCTCTACTCACTTCCTTGCTGCAAAATTTGCATGTTATAAGTCAGCCTTCTGAGAGACACTCAAAGTGATCTAAAACTTTGTTTCACTGTGGTGTATTAGTCTCAACACTTTGATTTGAGCCTGCCGAAGATGCAGGTGGATTTGCATCAGTGTAGGCTGTCACAAAACTAGCCTGTACTCTAGCACATGGTTGATTAATGCTAATGGAAATGTCGATGTTGATGTTCTGAGAATTGGAACCCTGGTGGAAGTGAAGTAAAGAGGACGGACCCTCCCAGACATTGGCAGGCCAAACTGCCTGTCCTTCATTTAACCCCTTAAGGACCAAACTTCTGGAATAAAAGGGAATCATGACATGTCACACATGTCATGTGTCCATAAGGGGTTAAGCCAGCCCCCTAAGGGTTGAACATGCAAGGAGCTCTTTTTCAGTGCTCTCTACACTAGAGCCCTGAACATAGATCGATTGTGTCTACCGATGCACTCGTATTATGACTGTTAGGGACAGTTCCCCAGTGGAACCTGAAAATTGGAACTGTCAAATTGGGACAGTTGTGATGCATGCATCTAGTCCTGTGCTTTACTTGTATTAACTTTAGTTTATTGCTGAAGCAATTTGACTTATTTCATCCAAACACATATTCATCATAAGCTTTTTGTAGCAGTTTTTTGGATATCGCTATACATAATAATATATAGCTTAGTTATATATATATATGATGCCTCTGGAATTCTATGCTGTAAAGTCTATTTTCTTACTTTTGTTCTTGACAGACCTACCTAGTAAGCTGCATTGTTTTTAATGTGTACTTTTCTGATGTTTGTTTAAAGACATTCAATTTCTTTTTCTTGTTTTTCTCAGAGAATAGCCTGACAGTCACTGAGTTGTAAAACTACCCTTATCCTATTAAAACTTGGCTTTTGGGAAGCAGGGCCTGACTCTCAAGATGGCTGGATGTATTGTTTAACAGCTGCAGATAACCGAAGCCATTTAATTGCATAAACCAGCTGAATCTACACTGGAAGCTGACCATTACATATGACAGTCAGATTAATAGCCTGTGAGTTTATTCCTAACTCCAAACTGCAATATTCTTGTGTGAAATCCTAATGTTCAGACTTACGGTCTCAAAGTCTGCTGATTGCGGTCACATGGCTACCAGCGACACCTACATAGCGCACGTTGGTGAGACAAAGATGGCCACTGCACCACAGCAGCTCCTGAGTCAAGCAGGCTTAGCAGACCTGAACTGGAGGGAAAGTTTTGAAGCGAAGTTTGAGAAGAAATGCCAAGGACTCTGGAACCAAGTTAACAGCCAAACAAAATTACCTACCTTGCCTGTCCTATTGCTAATTTCAGAGGACACTTCGGCCCACTGTTCCTCTTCAGGGCTGGGAGCACATGTAGACCTGTGCCCACATCACAGTCTATGCTCCTGAAGGGCATCCTGACAGCTGACAGTTCTGCAGGCTCATGATCATTCCACAGAGATCCACAGATCCCTAGACTTCAGGCTTTAGCTCCGGATGAGGCCTAGGTTGGAGGTGACGAGCAGATCTGGCATGGTGGACTGTCCCTGATCAATACACTTCAGGTCAACATAACTCTATGCTGAGTGATGAAGGTGGGGGGAGAATACGGGGAGCCCAGTTCTAAACTTTCCTACCTTGCGTGGACTAGTTCCCTAGCAAATCAAAGTCCAGGTAGCTAATATTTCATAGACTGGTTGCATAAAACAGGTACATTCAACATATCCCCAGATAGCTTAGATCTGAGCGCACATTATTACTGAATGGCGCTCAGATCACATACATACAGTCCAATTGCCATGGAGCCAAAGTCTTTCACATAGTCTTTCGTTATACGAATGGGCTCCATGGCATAGCTATCTGGGGTATCACTGTTCAAATAGGGCAAGTACCGAATGACCCGGCTTTCGTGTCTTTGCAGGGTAAAATCAAGCGTTTCAAAATGGGGCCACAGTCTAAAGGCAGCAGGCGGGCAACCAGGCTCCTCCAATGCACAGTGGCGAGATTGGTCTCGTCACAGCCAGGTCTTCTCTTACCCTCTGTGAGAGCACATCCTGTCCTGTCTGTGCTGTCAATGAGAAAGGTGATTTGCTGGGAGGGCTGGCTGGCCTTTCCTGGTCCAGGTCTATCAGGGCTGTGATCATCTCAGGTTTTTTTTAGCCCTACTGGATCGTATCCTCTGTGAGCGAGTAGCTCCTGTGGGGCTAGGATGGTCAGGTACCTATAGTTGTCTGCCATCCTGGTTGCTGTACTTTCTGCTGAACATCTGTCTGGACTGTTTTTCATGGAGGATCCCACTTATTGACACCAGTGTCACAGGTTGCTAGGGTCTCTTAGTGTCCCTTGGTTACTGCTTCTCTAATCCTCCGCTGGTCCTGGATTCAGCTACAGCATACAGTGATTCTAGCCCTCTGGAACATTTTAAAATTCCCCAATATAGTAGACAAGACCAGCCGTATTGGGTAAAATAAGAAAACTGTTACTGTTATTCTTGTTGTGTAGAGTTTTGCCAATCGTATTGGGTAAAAGAAGCAATCTGTTAATTTCAGAGAAAAACACATGCACTTATGCACAGGGGTTCCAACCCAACCTCCCAAGGCAATCCCTCTCATGATCCTCTGTGTCTGAGAGGTAATTCAATCCCCTCTCAATCCCCTCTCAGGTACAGTCCACTAAAGTTCACTGTAGTTGTTATGGTACTTGATACTTCTTTTAAGATAAATCCAACCCTTCTCAATACAGCTAGCAAAGTCTATTTATATACTACTTTTTAACACTGCAAAAAAAAAAATAATCATACAATTATGAGTAAAAATATTAAATAACATGTGGTCAATAAGAAGAGAAATGTGAATTTGATGGATCTTTAATTACACCAGTGGCCTGATCTCGGGAGGGGCACTTGTAGATCATTTAAATAAATAATCCAGGCACAATAACCACTACAGCTCAGTGTAGTACTTATGGTGTCAGTAGTGCCAGGATTCCACCCCAGAGTAAGTAGTCATACCGTTTAAGAACAGTTTGACAACTTACCTGGGATCTGCTGGGATATAGGGTATAGGAGCAGTGGTGTGTGTGAAGGGTAAAAGTGTGTGAGTGCAGCAGTGTATGTCAGGGTTGTAGTGTGTGTGTTAGGGGGCAGTGTATGTATGGGGGCACTGTATGTGTTTTTGGGCCAGTGTGTGTATGGGGGACAGTGTGTGTATGGGGACAGTGTTTGTGTGGCAGTGTGTGTATGGGGACAGTGTTTGTGTGTGGCAGTGTGTGTATGGGGGGACAGTGCTTTGTGGGGCCGTCTTGTGTATGAGGAGCCCAGTGTTTGTGGGGCAGTGTGTGTATGGGGGCAGTGTGTGTATGGGGACAGTCGTGTTTGTGGAACGGTGTGTATGGGGGCAGTGTATGTCAGGGACAGTGTTTGTGGGACAGTGTGTGTATGGGGACAGTGTTTGTGGGGCAGTGTGTGTGTGTATGGGGGCAGTGCGTGTATTGGGACAGTGTTTGTGGGGCAGTGTGTGTATGGGGATAGTGTTTGTGGGGCAGTGTATGGGGGCAGTGCGTGTATTGGGACAGTGTTTGTGGGGCAGTGTGTGTATGGGGGGCAGTGTGTGTATGGGGGGCAGTGTGTGTTTGGGGGGCAGTGTGTGTATGGGGACAGTGTTTGTGGGGCAGTGTGTGTATGGGGACAGTGTTTGTGGGGCAGTGTGTGTATGGGGACAGTGTTTGTGGGGCAGAATATTTATTTTAAAAATGTATTATAAAAAACCTCCCCACCCCCCCCCATTACACACACTGCCCCACAAACACAATCCCCATACACACACACTGCCTCCCTGTAATGGGGCAGAGTGTGTAATGGGGGGGGGAGGGGGAGGAGGCTTTTTAATAATAATTAATAATAATTTTTAATAATTTTTTTTTAATAAAATAAATATGTCCCCCCTCCCTTCTTACCTTTATTGAGGAGGAGGGGGGACATTTCTCCGTCCCTGGTGGTCCGGTGGGGGATTCATTGGTGGTCCCAGTGTGGAGAGTGAACTCTAGCCCGCGCTCCCGCGTTAGAGTTCACTCTCGCGAGATTTGGAGCGTTGCCGTGGTAACCGCGGCAACGCTTCAAATCTCACGAGAGGAGGACCCGGAGGAGCTGCAGCCTGAGCTCCGGGTCCTCTCTCTCACTCCCTCCCTCCGCCGCCGGCTGCCAGCACGGTGCCTGCGGACCGGGGAGGGAGATCTCTGATCTTCCTCCCTGGTCCGCAGGCACATTGCAGGGCTGGCACTTGGGCAATGCCAGCCCTGCGTTAGCCGGCAGGGGGGAAACTCGGGGGGGGCAATTGCCCCGTTGCCCCCCCCCTGGATCCGCCAATGAATTACACCTAGGGCTAATGATAAGGAGCGTGAATGGGGATTTTGTAAAACTGTGATCATAGAAAAATATATACCAATAAAACAAAGATAAATCCAGTTCTATGTTTAAACCATGTGTCTTCAGTGTGAATATCCACCACAATCTCCCCACCCTCTTAGGAACCAGTATTCTATACAGACCTATGAGCTTAAAAGAGGATACATTTGTGTTATGTACCTCAATAAAGTGTTTACTAACTGAAGTTTTTTCCTACTAATCTCCAAATTATACAAATTTTCTCTAGTACATTGTTTGAGCTTTCTTTCTGTTTTGCCCACATACTGCACATTTGGTGCATGTAATCAAACGAACACCCAATTCTTTTCACAATTAATGTGAAATTTAATGTCAGAATTCTGCCAATTTATGTAAAAAAGACACTTGCATGGATGGTGCCCACACGTGAAATTACCAGTATTAATCAACAAGGTTTATTAGACTTATTTACTCCATACCTTCCTGGCCACTATCCTAACTCCTTGTTGTAAACCAGAACCAGATCCACATCTCCATCTCATCTACCTAAATTTGTATTAGTGATAGATTTAACTTGTCCATGGTGTCTACTGTAAGGATTGCTGAAAGCAATTTTCCAGCATTCATATATTGTTGTGTCTGTTTTTCAAATCCAGTGCATAGAATGGACAGCAATGTCAGAACAGTTGTGTCTCAAACTAAAGATTTGTCCTTCAGGGACTACCTTTTTGACATGAAAGAGATGACTACTTCATGCATCTAATAGTGCATTCACATCAGTTTCTGTAAACTTTGGTGTTAAAACATCCATCGTGATTCAGAATCACTCTGATGTGCAAAAATGATTATTATTATTATCGCCATTTATATAGCGCCAACAGATTCCATAGCGCTTTACAATAATATGAGAGGGGTATTTAACTATAAATAGGATAGTTACAAGAAACCTTACAGGAACAATAGGTTGAAGAGGACCCTGCTCAAACGAGCTTACAGTCTATAGGATGTGGGGTATAAAACACATTAGGACAGAAATCTCAATCAAATAAGGTGGGAGTGAAGCTGGAGGAAAAAGTAGAGTGCTGCCCTTTAGGAGAGAGCAAACGACAGGTATGTAAGGTAGAGGTTACTCTGGGAGGCCGTAAGCTTTCCTAAAGAGATTGGTTTTAAGGCACTTCTTAAATTATTGAAGACTAGGGGAGAGTCTGATTGGGGTAGGCAGGCTATTCCATAGGAAGGGAGCCACCCGTGAGAAGTCCTACAAGTGCGAGTTGGCTGTACGGGTGCGGGCAGCGGACAGGAGAAGGTCACGGGCAGAGCGGAGGGACTGAGAAGGGCATACCTAAAATAAATGCATTCTAGTGTGTATGGTGCGTGGAGTGTTCCTTTAAGGCAAATCAAGCCTTTCTCAAAACTAGCTAGCAAAGATTATTTTTATCACTACTTTCTACCACGACACAAAAAAAAAAATCTTACAAATAGCAGTAAAAATCTTAAATAGCATGCGCTCAGTAACTAGACAAAAGTAACTTTTGTTGGATCTTAACGTAAGTATTGAATTATATACCAAGGGCTATTAGGAAGAAAAAGAAGAAAAAGTCTTTGTTGCCTCAAACAATGTTACGTATAAAACATGATATCCAACTTGTTAAGACAAAGAAGAACAGTCAAGCACAAAATAGAAAGAGACCTGAATAGCAATATTTTGTTTCAAATTCTTTACTAGCGTTTTCCATTAGGGATGTTAGGTTTTCAGAAATGGAAACGACCGTCCTTATAAAAGTGGACACTTGAACCTGATTTTCCCATTTTGTGCATTGTAAGTAACACACAGGGCTAGGAATGCATTATTTAGAGAAGTACTTCAAAATAAAAAAAAAATGTAGGTTCTTGATCATCTTTAGAATAAATGTTCTGATTCACTCGGGATCACATTAGCGTAGAAGAACATTGAGTCTAACCTGCAGATAATGGCTTTCTGCTGAAGTATACCTATTCCAAGGGCTATTTCAATGGTCAATTAACCAGTGGTCTCAAAATAGCTTAGAAAGACAAAACTTTTGTAAAGGTTATGTCTCTACGGATAATTTCTGTGAAAGTGCTTTGTAAAAAAGTATTTCTGAATTTGTACTTAACTCATGGCAAATGGAAAACAGAAGTAAATGGTAATAGGCCAATAATGCAAAGTCCTGAACTAGGCTTTCAAACCATGACCACTGATCATGAGATTAAATGCAGTATGGTTCCCATCTCCATTTTTTCATATCTTTTTAAATGTGTGAAAATATATAATAAGATATAACTTGATTGAAGACTCATAAAGTTATCTTTAGACTAAGTTGGTCTCCAACCCCTACTCGTTTCGTCCTAAGTTAGGATTTCCTCAGGGGCATCCGTTAGTGTCACAATGAAAGTCCGTCTTTTTTTGGTTTAAATACCTGTTTCCCGCCGACTGTAGCCAATCGGAAATCAGAGTCAATTAAAATATCACTCACGTTCTCAATCCTGACGTCTGTGTCTTCAATCCTGGACTCGTACATTTCAAGTCTCGTTCTCAAGTAGTTTCTTGATGACGTATGTATAGTCGCTAGATGCGTACCAGCGGGTGATCCGGGAAGTTTCCATAAGTCCACCAATGAGTTAAAGTCCATAAATGTCCATAATAAGAACAACATAAAAGAAAATGAAGAGAGGCGCAAATTACCGTTCTACCGGTAGATTCTGGGATTGAAGGCGCAGGTGTCAGGATTTAGAACGCGAGTGATATTTTAATTGACTCTGATTTCTGATTGACTACGGTTTGCAGGAAATAGATATTTACACCAAAAGAAGATGGACTTTCATTATGACACTAACGGAACTCCTGAGGAAGTCCTAACTTAGGACGAAACACATAGGGCTTCGGAGACTGACTTAGTGACTTAATACCAGTAATATTGTTTGTTTTGTTTTTCAAGTTTATTTCAATTTTTTTTGTTATTCATTGGAGTACCTACTTCCTTCTTCCAGATTCCAGAGGGATTGCAATCTGCTTTTCCCGGTCCATAGGAATTGGATTGTTGATGTGCTCGTTATTTTAATCTTTCCCGTAAGTGCAATAGAAATAAAAGGAGATTTTTATCTGTCAACTGGTACACTATGTTGGTATTTTCATCCTCTTTTACATGCTTTTATGCCAAATAAGAGAACCCTTAAAGGCTACACCATCTAGCTACACCAATAGCAATATTTTGTTTCAAATTCTTTACTAGCGTTTTCCATTAGGGATGTTAGGTTTTCAGAAATGGAAACGACCGTCCTTATAAAAGTGGACACTTGAACCTGATTTTCCCATTTTGTGCATTGTAAGTAACACACAGGGCTAGGAATGCATTATTTAGAGAAGTACTTGATTGAAGACTTTATGAGTCTTCAATCAAGTTATATCTTATTGTATATTTTCTATATTAATGCTGAAGATCTGAGGAGTCTTCTGTTACATATTCATCGGCAAATAAAAATGTGGTTAATGGTATTTAATGTTCTGACAGGAAAAGTTGTGCCGGTTACAGCCAATTGGATCCACAGGAGGGGTATTTAAACCCAATTCTCCTCTTGCTCATTGCCCTGTCGTGGTTTCATGCCTATGGTTATTCGAGAGTGCATTCCTGATTAGTGATGTCGCGAACCGTTCGCAAACTTCCCGCGAACGGCTCGCCTCGGTTCGTGGTGAGCTCCGGTCAGCTGACACATCCCGGCCAATCTCCAGCAGACCCTCCCTCCCAGACCCTCCCACCTCTGACACATCCCGGCCAATCTCCAGCAGACCCTCCCTCCCAGTCCCTCCCACCTCCTGGACAGCATCCATGTTGAAGTTGCCTTCAACATGGATGCTGTCCAGGAGGTGGGAGGGTCTGGGAGGGAGGGTCTGCTGGAGATTGGCCGGGATGTGTCAGCTGACCGGAGCTCGCCACGAACGGTTCGTGGCAAACCATGGCGAGCCGTTCGCGGGAAGTTCGCGAACGGTTCGCGACATCTCTATTCCTGATCTTGATTTTCTGGTATTTGACTTTGAGTTTGTTTTGACTTCCCTGATATCTGGTATCCTTGACTTTTGGCTTTCCCTCATCTTTGTTTCTGATTCTGTGTCTCTGACCTCGGCAAGTATTTTGACTATTCTTGGAGATGTTAAGTCCGGCCATTCTAAGGTCTGGTTATACATTATCCTTAGTCCTAGGTGTGACACAGTACTGCATGCTGGATCAACTTGTAATCCTGACATCTTCATACAATCTTCCACTTAGGGCAATATTGTATCTATTCCCATAATTTTCCACTTTCTGCTGTGCACCTTGTTTTATATATATTTTATTTGTACTTTTATTTGTGTGTGTTTCAAAATAAAATGGATAATTGAGTTATAACTTTTACAGAGATTTATTTTGAAATGGTAGTACGTATTGCTATCTAGTAAATCAAACTACTCAGATTCCAATATTAATGTAGATGAAACATGCATTGTCATAAAGATTGTTTATACAGGGAGTGCAGAATTATTAGGCAAATTAGTATTTTGACCACATCATCCTCTTTATGCATGTTGTCTTACTCCAAGCTGTATAGGCTCGAAAGCCTACTACCAATTAAGCATATTAGGTGATGTGCATCTCTGTAATGAGAAGGGGTGTGGTCTAATGACATCAACACCCTATATCAGGTGTGCATAATTATTAGGCAACTTCCTTTCCTTTGGCAAAATGGGTCAAAAGAAGGACTTGACAGGCTCAGAAAAGTCAAAAATAGTGAGATATCTTGCAGAGGGATGCAGCACTCTTAAAATTGCAAAGCTTCTGAAGCGTGATCATCGAACAATCAAGCGTTTCATTCAAAATAGTCAACAGTGTCGCAAGAAGCGTGTGGAAAAACCAAGGCGCAAAATAACTGCCCATGAACTGAGAAAAGTCAAGCGTGCAGCTGCCACGATGCCACTTGCCACCAGTTTGGCCATATTTCAGAGCTGCAACATCACTGGAGTGCCCAAAAGCACAAGGTGTGCAATACTCAGAGACATGGCCAAGGTAAGAAAGGCTGAAAGACGACCACCACTGAACAAGACACACAAGCTGAAACGTCAAGACTGGGCCAAGAAATATCTCAAGACTGATTTTTCTAAGGTTTTATGGACTGATGAAATGAGAGTGAGTCTTGATGGGCCAGATGGATGGGCCCGTGGCTGGATTGGTAAAGGGCAGAGAGCTCCAGTCCGACTCAGACGCCAGCAAGGTGGAGGTGGAGTACTGGTTTGGGCTGGTATCATCAAAGATGAGCTTGTGGGGCCTTTTCGGGTTGAGGATGGAGTCAAGCTCAACTCCCAGTCCTACTGCCAGTTCCTGGAAGACACCTTCTTCAAGCAGTGGTACAGGAAGAAGTCTGCATCCTTCAAGAAAAACATGATTTTCATGCAGGACAATGCTCCATCACACGCGTCCAAGTACTCCACAGCGTGGCTGGCATGAAAGGGAATAAAAGAAGAAAATCTAATGACATGGCCTCCTTGTTCACCTGATCGAACCCCATTGAGAACCTATGGTCCATCATCAAATGTGAGATTTACAAGGAGGGAAAACAGTACACCTCTCTGAACAGTGTCTGGGAGGCTGTGGTTGCTGCTGCACGCAATGTTGATGGTGAACAGATCAAAACACTGACAGAATCCATGGATGGCAGGCTTTTGAGTGTCCTTGCAAAGAAAGGTGGCTATATTGGTCACTGATTTGTTTTTGTTTTGTTTTTGAATGTCAGAAATGTATATTTGTGAATGTTGAGATGTTATATTGGTTTCACTGGTAATAATAAATAATTGAAATGGGTATATATTTGTTTTTTGTTAAGTTGCCTAATAATTATGCACAGTAATAGTCACCTGCACACACAGATATCCCCCTAACATAGCTATAACTAAAAACAAACTAAAACTACTTCCAAAAATATTCAGCTTTGATATTAATGAGTTTTTTGGGTTCATTGAGAACATGGTTGTTGTTCAATAATAAAATTAATCCTCAAAAATACAACTTGCCTAATAATTCTGCACTCCCTGTAATGAATTCATACAAGTGTATGTTCTTGTCAAGTAGAAAGTTTCAGATTAAAAGGACACTATGGTCACCAAAACACCTTTAGCTTAATGATGCAGTTTTGATGTATTGATCATGCCACTGCTGTCCTACTGCTCAATTCTCTGCCGTTTAGTAGTCAATGTAGCCATAATTTCTAATAACTAGAAAAGCTACAATTTCTGGGGAAATTGTGTGAAGTGTTCTTGCCTCCACCAGTAGTCTACAACTGGAGTGGGCGGAGTAACTGGGTGGAGTGGCTTGAGTAAGTTGTGTGGTTGGAGTGGCTGGAGTAACTGTGGGAAGGTTGGAGTGTGATTCACTCACTCTACAGCAAGGGCAGAGAAGAGCTTTCAAATCTTTCAAATCCCTCGAACATTCCACCAACTGCCAACAGGAACTAATAGATTTCAAATAGGGCAGAGAAGAGAGGTTAAAAACAAACTGCTCCAAATAGCTCACTTCACTGGCGGTTGCCACCTTCAAACGGTCGTGTTTTAAAACCTATAAATCCTACAGCGAAGAACTTTATATTGTGAGAATCACAAGACCCAGACCTACATTTTGATGCATAGTATGTCTCGGAAATATTAAAAATGAAAGCACAGTTGCGGTTTAGATATTGCCCTTCAAATTTGAGGTGGCTAGAGTGGAGTTTCAATGAATGTCAATGGACGGCGTGAGTTGCAAACAAATGGTCATATTGTGAAAACTATCAGGACTATGGCTTAGCCGCCATCTTTAGTGGCAGCAGGGATAGCTGAACGTTTTGATATAAGGTTTGTGTAGGTGGGGTTGAAAATGAGGGAGTGGTGGAAGTTTAGAAATCATGTCCTGATTTTTCAGCTCCCACTCTAGCTTTTGTCAGCTCCCACTCTAGTTTTGAACATTTCACCATTCATGCCGATGGGACCAATTTCGCCACAAAAACAATGATATTTCATGAACCATTCGGCAAAACGTTCCACAAAGTAATAGCACACCAATCTGGAACAATCCGCACGTTTTGGTATATTACTGTCTATGTAGTGTAAAAACTGTGGGAGGAGTTAGGGTGGTTAATTTGGCTATAATAAGAATAATATACAGTTGCAAGAAAAAGTATGTGAACCCTTTGGAATGATATGGATTTCTGCACAAATTGGTCATAAAATGTGATCTGATCATCATCTAAGTCACAATAGACAATCACAGTCTGCTTAAACTAATAACACACAAAGAATTAAATGTTGCCATGTTTTTATTGAACACACCATGTAAACATTCACAGTGCAGGTGGAAAAAGCATGTGAACCCTTGGATTTAATAACTGGTTGAACCTCCTTTGGCAGCAATAACTTCAACCAAACGTTTCCTGTAGTTGCAGATCAGACGTGCACAACGGTCAGGAGTAATTATTGACCATTCCTCTTTACAGAACTGTTTCAGTTCAGCAATATTCTTGGGATATCTGGTGTGAATCGCTTTCTTGAGGTCATGCCACAGCATCTCAATCGGGTTGAGGTCAGGACTCTTTCTGGGCCACTTCAGAAGGCGTATTTTCTTTTGTTTAAGCCATTTTGTTGTTGATTTACTTCTATGCTTTGGGTCATTGTCCTGTTACAACACCTATCTTCTGTTGAGCTTCAGCTGGTAGACAGATGGCCTTAAGTTCTGCTGCAAAATGTCTTGATAAACTTGGGAATTAATTTTTACTTCGATGACAGCAATCCGTCCAGGCCCTGATGCAGCAAAGCAGCCCCAAACCATGATGCCCCCACCACCATACTTCACAGTTGGGATGAGGTTTTGATGTTGGTGTGCTGTGCCTTTTTTTCGCCACACATAGTGTTATGTGTTTCTTCCAAACAACTCAACTTTGGTTTCATCTGTCCACAGAATATTTTGCCAGTACTGCTGTGGAACATCCAGGTGCTCTTGTGCAAACTGTAAATGTGCAGCAATGTTTTGTTTGGACAACAGTGGCTTCCTCTGTGGTATCCTCCCATGAAATCCATTCTTGTTTAGTGTTTTACGTATTGTAGATTCGCTAACAGGGATGTTAGCATTTGCCAGTGACTTTTGTAAGTCTTTAGCTGACACTCTAGGATTCTTCTTCACCTCATTGAGCAGTCTGCGCTGTGCTCTTGCAGTCATCTTTACAGGACAGCCACTCCTAGGGAGAGTAGCAGCAGTGCTGAACTTTCTCCATTTATAGACAATTTGTCTTACCGTGGACTGATGAACAGCAAGGCTTTTCGAGATACTTTTATAACCCTTTCCAGCTTTATGCAAGTCAACAATTCTTAATCGTAGGTCTTCTGAGAGCTCTTTTGTGCGAGTCATCATTCACATCAGGCAATGCTTCTTGTGAAAAGCAAACCCAGAACTGGTGTGTGTGTTTTTATAGGGCAGGGCAGCTGTAACCAACACCTCCAATCTCATCTCATTGATTGGACTCCAGTTGGCTGACATCTCACTCCAATTAGCTCTTGGAGATGTCATTAGTCTAGGGGTTCACATACTTTTTCCACCTGCACTGTGAATGTTTACATGGTGTATTCAATAAAAACATGGCAACATTTCATTCTTTGTGTGTTATTAGTTTAAGCAGACTGTGATTGTCTATTCAAAACAACCAACAATAATGTACCTTATACCTTATACACATACAGCATATATGCAAAGATACTTATCGAATATAGATGAATACAGCCTTCCTCTGATCGCTCCCAGCTAGCGATCAGCTTGACAATAAAATATAGAAAAAACACAGCGAGGGAACCGGCTGTTAATCTAAATAGAAATAAATAAAGAAAGATATAGTGTAATACAGTTTACAATATGAACACTGCGCAATATGAAATGCACTCACAGGATTTTGGACAGATTCAAGCTTGTAAGGTGCCTCCCCCGAAAATATGGGGGGCTTAGGGAAATCCCCTGGATACTCTCTCTCCAATACAGGACTCCGGGTGAAGTTTGAAAAAGCAGCTTTAGTTCAATATTAAAAAATATAAAGATAAAATAAATATAAATAAGGTCCCTTATTTATATTTATATTTATTTTATCTTTATATTTTTTAATATTGAATTAAAGCTGCTTTTTCAAACTTCATCCGGAGTCCTGTATTGGAGAGAGAGTATCCAGGGGATTTCCCTAAGCCCCCCATATTTTCGGGGGAGGCACCTTACAAGCTTGAATCTGTCCAAAATCCTGTGAGTGCATTTCATATTGCACAGTGTTCATATTGTAAACTGTATTACACTATATCTTTCTTTATTTATTTCTATTTAGATTAACAGCCGGTTCCCTCGCTGTGTTTTTTCTATATTGTGATTGTCTATTGTTGTGACTTAGATGATGATCAGATCATATTTTATGACCAATTTGTGCAGAAATCCATATCATTCCAAAGGGTTCACATACTTTTTCTTGCAACTGTATATGTGAGATAATATTAAGTGGTCTTGCTATGCAAGTACACTTAATTAAAATGGCACCCCTGGGTAGTGTTAATTCACTTTTTAAATTCTGTTAAGATAAAATATATCTTCACACACTATTTCAAATATTCACACAATTAAAAACTCACCCATGTTCCTGCATTTGCTGGAAATCTCTATTACTCACAGCTTCTTCTATAAGCCCTTACCAAATAAAAAAAAAATAAACTTATCAATTTTATCCTTGACAGAAATGTAAAAAAAAACCTGTACAGCTTAAGATAAAGAGGCATTAGGAGTATATCAAACAGCATTGTTTTTTACATAGTTGGTTTGCGCCACTTTAGACAATCAACATCTATGACATTTCTTAGCTTATCCTATGAGCAATCCTCTTTTTGTTTACTCAGTGGTTGGGCTTGGTGTTTTGTTCGATTTGTTCGCACTTAGTCACTCGGTATGGCTGGGGTGGTAGGTAGGTAGGTAATGAGTGACAGAGAAAGGGGGATAGGTAGGGTCGATGTACTTTTAATCTAGTTATATTGATGAATGTCTATATCCACAAACCTAGCATGGAGGTATAACAGTGTTCTGCATGGGTATTGTAGGTTTCCCTCGATGTGCATTCAGTGCTTACATTGCTCTAGATCAGGCTTGGGTCATTCAGTGTGTTTTCACATTCCCAGCATTATTTGTATGTGTTTCACTACACATTAGATATCGCTAGTAGTAATTGTGTTTTGGCTTTCGCTGCGAAGGTGTATGTGCACTCTTGATGTATTTCTCTGCCATAGCCTCATTTTCCCAGTTCGTAGCGATCTCTGTCAGAGGGGCTTTTTTTGATGTGGCCTGCAACGGTTTCCATGCCCTAGCGAATAGTATAACTGCTGCTATAAGCTCTTGAAAAAAAGAGCAGGCATTGTTCGGGTGTCAGCCTGCACTGGGTTTCTAAAACCTGTTTTGTTATTCCTTCTGCCATCTCCCAGTACGGTGCCGTTACACGTCTACCAGATATGGTGCATTGTACCCACCTTTGCATTACATCTCCAACACATGTTGGATGTACCCAGGAACACCTTAGATAACCTATCAGGGACCATATATCATCTGTATTGTATTTTTGCAAATGGTGGGATGAAAATGTGGTTTGAGATGTAAATGCTGTGTTCCATGTCTGGTCACCCAACTTGCGACCCAGTTCCCTGTGTCTCACCATCCCCTGCATTTGTCAACAAACATTTATATAGTTAGGACAACAGCTTCATTGGTGGTCTTTGTGATAAGCAATTTTTTTCTAGGGTCATGATCTGGGTGCTTACACTTGCTTTGGATAGAAATAATTTTAGTTGCAGATAGGTAAATATGGCTTGATTGTGTCATTTGTATCTGGATTTCTGGCAACAGTATGATCTTGTTGTTTTCCCATATTTGGTGCAGTTGTGTGCATCCTCTTTTCACACATGAGGTGTAGTCAAAAGTTGGTATCCCTGCGCTTATGTCTTTTAGAGATGTATGTGTCAGAGTTAGTCCTTCCATGCCCAATGAGTCTTGCAGAAAGTCCCATGTTTTGAACATTAATGCTTTTGTTGGCAGCATTTCTGAGTATTTGGGATGTAAGTTTTTGGGGAGTGTATATAGGGATTTAAATTCCTGTTTACCTGCCCAATGGGATTCTTTTTGTACCCACTGAGGTGGTTCTGAATCTGTGTTAGTAAGTGCAATGGCCGACAATCAAGCCACCTTGTAGTACAGTTTCACGTTTGGCAGAACCAAACCAGCCCCTCTGATTGATCTCTGCAATACCTTTGTTGCCACTCTCTCCTTTTTGTTGGCCCACATAAAATGAACAAAGAGTTGTTGGACTGCGGATATGTATGATTTTTGCAGGAAAATTGGCAGGGTGCGTAGTAAATATTGTAGCTTAGGAAGCACTGACATTTTCACTGCAGCTAGTCTCCCCAGCCATGACAAGAATTTGCCTTCCCAGCCCTGTAACGTGTTGGTAATATTTTGGAGTAGTTTTGAATATTTTAAACAAATGGGGTAGGTAGCCTGGTATTTTAAAGCCTAAGAACAAAATAAATCCAATCTACAGTCAAATGCAAATAAGATACGTAGTCTGTCTGTCCAGGAGGTCGGTTGCCCATGTCCATGTTCACTTAAAATTCTCTTTCCCTGACCAACACTCCATGTATTGCGCTGTGTTTCCTTATTGTCTCTGCTAATGGTTCTAATGCTAACACATAAAGTAGGGGTGACAGTGGGCACCCCTAGCGGGGGCCATTGGTAATGAGAAAAGATTTGGACGCAAAGCCGGCATTTAAGACTTGTTGTAAAGGGCTATTGTATAAGGCTCTGACTGCCGAGATGAAGCTCTCAAGGATCTCAAACTTGTGGAAAACTGCTTTCAGGAACTTCCAACTCTGGCGGTCAAAGGCCTTTTCCACATCCAAAGAGATGGTTATACTTCCACCCCCTTGTCGTGGATAGTGTGTAGTGTATGTAGTACTTTTCTCGTGTTGTCTCCTTCCTGCCTACCCTTCACAAACTAAACTTGGTCTGTATGAATTATGTATGGTAAAATTCGTCCAAACCATAGTGCGTATATTTTGGTGAAGAGTTTTGCATCTGTGTTTAAGAGACGCATATGGGGCAGAAATTCTGTGAGTGGGTGGACAGTTTTTCTGGTTTTGGGAGTGTAATGATATATGTCAGTAGTATCTCTGAGGGGAGTGCTTAATTTTTAACCACCTAATTGAAGACTTCTGTGAAATATGGTGATAATGTCTGTTGGAATTGTCTGTAATAGCAATTTGCAAAGCTCCTGGCGCCTTCATCATGGGGTATTACCGTATGATCTGGAGCACCCCTCCTTCAGTAATAGGTTAAGTAAGTTCTGATTGCTGTATTGTTGTCAGGTGTGGTTGTGGAATAGAATCTAAGTAGTATCCTATCTTAAGGTTGTGCCGTGTTTGGGTCAGCTTTGAGATTGTATAACATCTTGTAGTATTTGGCAAATTGATGTTTTTAGTGGCTATTATCTTGTCTCCCTCACTAGATATGCAATTTTTTTATTTATTTGTTTATCTTGTAGCCGCCGGGCAAGAAGTTTACTTGTTACCTTAGGTATTGTAAAGGGTTTTCAGTTGTTTTAATTGGTATCCCATCTTATCTATCTCAATTTGTTGTAACTTTTTGGTGATATCAATTATTTGGTCTCTCAGGTTCTCGCTTGGTAAGAGTTAGTTTTGCGTGGTGAGAGTATATAGTGTTGCCTGGTATTGTATCAATTGGGCCTGTGAGCATTTCTTTAAAAAGAACCTGCCAGACCGTGTTGCATCTGAGGTTTGGGTCATCATTGTCTCTAAAATATAGTTGGATCGCTAGGTCGAGCTCTTGGGTAAAGTTTGTGTTTCGGAGTAGGGAGCCATTAAGCTTCCACGGAATCCTATGGGTAGGGTCAAAACGCTCTTTAATCATTAAAGTAACAGATGCATGGTCAGACCAGATGAATTGCCCAATCTCGCAATCCGCAATTTGGTTCATATTCGAGCCTGATATAAGTTATCCATTGAATCATTAATAAGAATTATGTACTGTAAGGAAGAAGGATTATGCCCTCTCCCCTATGTGTGTGGCCCTCCACACGTCGTAGAAGTGATTTTTGTGTAACAGCGTCCGGATAGCTCTACTTTGTTTTTTAAGTGTGCTGCATCTTCTACTAGTTTTTCGCTAGTATTGTATCAACTGTAAGGTCAAAAGCATGGTTATAATCACCGCAGATAATGGTGATACCTTGTTGGATGTGTTGAAGTTTGTGTATGATTTTGTGTAAAGAGTTGCATTGGTCTGCATTTGGCCTATAGACATTGGCTATTGTGTTGACTGTATCATTGAATGTTCCCACAACAAAATATCTGCCCTCAGGGTCTGTTTGTTGAGCCAATAGGGTGAATGCAACATTCCTACTGATTAGGATGGAGGTTCCTTTGGTTTTGTTGGGAGAAGTAGCATGAAATTGGTTGGGGAACTCATGTTGGAGTAGCGGTGTGTATGCATTGGTTTTGAAGTGTTTCTCTTGTAAGCACATAATGCCAATTCTAATTATAACCATGGTGTTGGTTCTAGCAATGTAGGTGGCCCACCCAATCCCAGTTCCTCCAGACCAGATGGACTTCCTGAGCTAGCATCCTTAGAGACAGACACACAGTGAGACCATCTGGGGGAAGATTTTTCAAACTCCATCCCCTCCCAGCCATTCCTTCTGGTGCGGATGGGGAGGCCTTCTGGTCCCAGAGAGTCGGGAAGGGGGGAGTGAGGGGTGTCTGGAAGGGTAGAAGCTGATTGCCTCCGTCATGGCGACAGAACCACCACATGGTCTTAATGGAACTTCTGTATGCAGCTGAACGGGACCTGAGGACGATTACATAGTAAAGTACAGTTTGGAGCCTGGAGTTTTATAGTAAAACTTTGAACTATATACTCATATTTTTTCTGTAGCGATCTGTTTTTTTGTTTAATTTTGTTTTATTAAATATCATTAAGAATAAAACTGGGGGATTTCATAGTGCTCATATTGTGGTGGGTTCTCGGGGGGACGACAGGTATTGCCACTGATGTGTTAGGGAAACTTTATTTTAGTCTTCTTGACTTTGTCGCCCGTGCCTCAACTTCTGCTCCTGTTCTATCATGTATCAGTGCCATTGTGGTTTGACCTCAGCTCGGGTCAGACCACCTTGTTGTTTGAGCCCACTTCTGTGATAAGTGGTCTATTACTCTCATAATATCCCCTTTGCCCGAACCCAGTATTTTGTGTCTACCATAGCGCTTAGTCAACCTTTAACAATACAGCACACGCTTATTTCTGGGTATAGAAAGCATTGAAAGCATTTTCAATTCTTTCCTATGGGAAGGTCTCATGCTTGCGCAATAGGTCTCCCCCGCCTGATGACGTCAGCAGGGGAGGAGCATGGGCGGACCCTGAACCAGCGCCGAAGGACATCGGCGCTGGTTACAGGTAAGTCATGGAAGGGGTTTTAACCCCTTCAGCAACCTGGGATGGGAGGTGGGAGGGAGAACGGTTTATTTTCCTGGCACTGGAGAGTCCCTTTAAGATAAGTAGTTAGTGTGTGCAATTACTCAGTAGCTAGTGATAAATGTGCGTAAGGCTGTTGTGCATAAACAAACTGATAGCAACTTAAGAGGTTAAATAGGGTGGAGCAGAGGTTTATTTGTATATATTTTTTTAAAGCTTCACAACATTGTATTTAGATTATTCAATTTAGCTAAAAAGTGATACATTATATTCTCACCCCGATTTGTTGAGAAATGATCCCATGGCAAGCATGGAAACAAGCCTTTTGTCCGGTTTATTCACTAAATAAATAACTGTAGCAAATCAAAAACCTAAATTGCAACATTTTCCACTTGAAAGTTGTGACTGTACCATACAGGTTTATTATCAAGGTGAATTCATCGTGAATTTTAAATGTAAGGACAAAGTAGCCGAATTGGAAACATTCCCTGAATCAGCTTTGCTTTGCATTCAGCTACTCTGGTCTTAAATTTGAAATTCACTTTGAATTCTCACTTTAGTGAATAACCCTGATAGAGTTGGATCATTTTACCATATCAGTACATTTGTCTACATTATACACTTTACACTGCCGCCCTAAAGATACCAAGTACTTCCATCACACCACAAGTATGAATCGTGCATCATGGTACACCAGTGTGCAATAAAATGCTTAATGCATGCATGTATGATTCCATTTTAAGACATGCTCAACCATAAGGATCTCTTGATGCAAACACTAGAACATATATGAAAAAAAACAGATATTGTATTATACAAACAGCAAGTGTGCCCATCCACTTCAATACAGTATACAGTATGTTCTGAGGTAAAGCCTAATCTACTCTAATTTTTAACCCCTTAAGGACCAAATGTCTGGAATAAAAGGGAATCATCACATGTCACACATGTCATGTGTCCTTAAGGGGTTAAAGTAGCTCTGTCTCCTCCTTATCCAAACTGAGTATTTCATAAACATAAGGAACCCAGTCAAAGGATATACTGAGATAAAGTATGGATCACTTTGTCTCTGTATTTTTCATACGCTTCAATAGTTTGACAAAAAGGGGGAGTTCCATTAATTAGCTCAGCTGCTCCATGAATGTGGTTACTGGATAACCTTCCAATATCATCTTCTAGAAAAGCCAAAATTAAAAAGCAATCCTGCCATCAATAATGGAAATAGCTTTGCTAGCAATAAATAGACAAAATATAAAGTAGATTCCAGATTCCAATTGTGTTTTTTTTTTCCCTTGATGCCCAAGAGGCTCCTGCTCACCCGAGTAATGGTTAACTTATTTTGCATATATGTTTTATATACCCAGCTGAAGGAATCTTCTCTGAATGGTATTTATCATTTCTTCTTCCAGTAAGGTGCCCTAATCATGACTGTAGTTTGTACCTGCAGTCCAGACATAGACATTGTGACTTAGTATAACATATAATACTAACATGTTCATGGGGGTACATATTGTGTTAAGCCCATCCCAACTGATTCCAACGTGGGAGAGAAACTAAATAGTACTAGTGCATATATATATATATACTGGGGAAACAAATATGTTTCTGTATATTTGCCAAGGGGTGTCAAGAGCCCTAATTCATAATTAATATTGAATAACTGGCCCCATTTTTAGTGAATATATCCAATTCAAACAGTTAACTCCTGTTCCTACAAGCCTGTCTGCACTGCCAGATCCTGATATGTAATGCACAGGTGTATCATACCTTTTCTGTATATTTTCGTGCATATACAATATTATGCACAATTATATTATCATGATTAATCATTTCCCATGCACCATTTTATTTACGCTTCCTTTCTACTTGTTCAGATGACAGAATTATAAACATGTGGTTTAGCTATCTCGGGAGCATAGATTTTTATGTGTATACATTCTTACCTTATTATAACATTTCTTGATATTTATTAATTGTTCTAACTCGCCATATCCAATGTATTTGTGTGTTTTTACCAACTAGTAATACATCACGTATATATTAATTTATTTTATTGCAGGTGCAGTTCAGCGTAGTCAGAATGTGTAGAGCAATTTGTGCACCTGGATTTTTGGATTATGTGCTTCCAAGTAACTTTCCACATGCCACCAGGATCAAAAAATGTTATTCACTGAAGTACAAATTATTGCAAATTAATTCTGAATGGAAAAACTGAGGCAAAGTAGCCAAGCTGGAACTGTAGCTGATTTGAAGATTTTATTTCCAGGTCAGCTATCTTATTTTAGCTCTTCGGAATTAAAGGGACACTAAAGTCACCAGAACAATCACAGCTTATTGAATTTGTTCTGGTATAGGGTACAGGTATAGAGCCTAGGGATACCTCCACTTGCCACTCCTCCTATGGCTACTAGAGGCGCTTCCTGGAGTAGTGCCGCACAGTGTGACTTCCATTCAGTATCTCCACCCTCTGCATGGAGACACTGAGCATTTCTCATAAAGATGCATTGATTCAATGCTAAATGACCAGTGCTGTGTTTGGCTTGTGCTGACTCTGCCCCTGATCTGCCTCTTTGACAGTCTCAGCAATCCAATGCTTTTCTATGTGAAAGTTTTGTGATTGGCTTTGATCAACACTTCTGATGATGTCAGCAGAGCAGGCAGCTCAGGGACAGAGCCAGCAGAAGCAGACTAGAATACAAGCAAGATTTTACTATATTTAGTAGGGCAAGGTGGGGCAGGGGACATAGATGGTGATTTTAACACTATAGGGTCAGGAATACATGTTTGTGTTCCTGATCCTTTAGTGTTCCTTTAATTTGTAAAAAATAAAACTTTTAGTCAATAACTCTGTTAACAACATCAACCTACTCTAGCTTTAATCACATTATTTAAGTAAATAATAGCCAAAGTAAAATGGTTTACCTCATTTATATCTTCAAATTCCTTTGCAAAACTTTATCAGTGGCTTAGTGTAAAAAAAGTGTTATTCCTTTTTACTTTTTACTTTTATAAAATTAGAATAACAGACACCTGGCTCAGTGCCGTGGACTGAAATAATCCAGTTAGGAACTAAAGTAACGATCCCAGCAAAGGTGTACAGTTATTCATTTACAAATCATGCCAACAAGACTAGGGCTTTCAGATAAAGTATGTGTATTTTGTTTCTATGCCAAAGTGCTGAGGCATAACCCACCAAAACAGCTGACTCCCCCAGACGGAATCAATACAAAATTGCTGAAGGGCTTCCGTGCTTACTGAAACCTTCTAAATTATCAACAGCTCCAATTAAAACACTCTCATAAATAAATGCCTTATTCCATTCAATGGATTAAACACAAATACAGAACACACAATATATAAACAGACTTGTTAATATTTAATTATCACCAATTACATATTTATGCACGAAGGAATGGAAGCTTGCAAGCTGAGTTAAATATAATTCTGCATCCTGATACTTTTATGATTAAACAGAACGAAAAGTCAGTTTAAAAAAAGTAAAGTTAAAATCTGTGAAGCTTCAAGAGAAACTATAGTGCTAGGAAAATACATTTGTATTCAGGGCCAGAGCTACCTGTAAGGCGGACTAGGCAGCTGCCTAGGGCGCCCCTTGTGAGTGGGTGCCGCCAGGAGCGCCGGACCCACTCATGCTGCAGCCGCCCGAGCGCTCTGTAGAGAGCCTCAGGCGGCTGCAGCTTTGCCCGGGCAGTGCATCCATGAGGGCGGACCGCACCACCCAGGCGCAGCATGGGAAGAGGGGCTGACAGGAGGGAAGCGCTCAGCACTCAGCGCTCCCTCCTGTGACTCCCTCCCTGTAGTGTGGCCGAGCCCTCTATGGTATGGTCCGCGGGTCCAGGGAGCTTTTGTTTCCTGTACCCGGCCGGACTAACAGGAAGTGCACACTGAGTCACTGAGTGTGCACCCTGTTAGTCCGGCCGGGTACCCGCTGACCAATAGAGCGCTCGCCACGCTACAGGGAGGTAGGGGAGAAATTGACATGGGGGGAAATGGACAGGGAGGGGGGAAATGGACGGGTGGGGGAAATGGGGGGACAGGTGGGGGGAAATGGACTGGGGAATGGACAGGGAGGGGGGAAATGGACAGGTGGGGGGGAAATGGATGGGGAATGGACAGAGGGAGGGGGGAAAATGGACAGGTGGGGGAAATGGACAAGGGGAATTGACAGGGAGGGGGAAATGGACAGGTGGGGGAAAATGGGTGGGGGAATGGACAGGGAGGGGGAAATGGACAGGTGTGGGGGAAATGGACGGGGAAATGGACAGGAGGGGGGAAATGGACAGGTGGGGAGGGGAAATGGATGGGGAATGGACAGGAGAGGGGGAAATGGACAGGTGGGGAATCTGACAGGGAGGGTGGAATTGACTGGGAGGAGAATTGACAGGGGAAATTGACAGGGAGACAGGGAGAGGGTGAATTGACAGGGGAGGGGGGAAATTGACAGAGAGGGGGGAAGAAATTGACAGGGAGTGGGGGAAGAAATTGACAGGGAGGGGAATTGATTGGGGAATGAGAGTGGGGAGGGGAGAAGAGAGTGACAACGGGGGAGAAGAGAGTGACAAGGGAGGGGGGAGAAGAGAGGGAAAAGCAGGGGAGAAGAGAGTGACAAGGGAGGAGGGGAGAAGAGAGGGACAAGGGGGGGAGAAGAGAGGGACAAGGGAGGGAGAGGGGGGAGAAGAGATTGACATCCATCACACACACACACACAATGCACCCCTTACACACAAAGACAATGCACCCTTGCACACAGAAAAACACACAATGCATTACACACACAGACACACACACACAAGCAATGCAACCCTTACACACAATGCATCCCTTACACACACAGAAACACACAATGCATTCCTTACACACACTCAATGCACCCCTTACAGATGCACACACTCAATGCATCCCGTACATACACAGAAACACACCTTGCAGCCCTTACACATACAAACACAGATTCAAAAAAAATAAATAAAGGGCCTTAAAAAAAATGGAGCTGCTTCCCATTCTCCCAGAACATTGATTTTTGTGACCACAGTTACAAACAGCCTCCAGGGAGCCTGTTCTACACCAGACCAGTGGAGCCAGACTGCAGCTAGAGCCCATCATCATCCTCATCTGGTTGTAAGTAGGCAATCTAGTATATTATTCGTGGCACTAATCTCTAGTCCCCAGAACCACTTCAGCTTAATGTAGTGGTTCTGGTGTCCATAGCCTGTCCCTGCAGGCCTTTTAATGTAAACACGGTGGCACTGCAGCACTGGCGTTAGTTAACATGGCAGATCATATGGGTGGGGCATTGTGATGTCACATGGGGGGGAGGGGCGGCAAACTTTACTTTTGCCTAGGGCGGCAAAAATCCTTGCACCGGCCCTGTTTGTATTCCTAGCACTATAGTGCCCCTCTTTCTCGTGACCCCTCAGCGTAGCACTAAAAACCCTTTTGTCACTTACCTGACTCCAGCGCCGATGTCCCTTGGTGCTGAGTCAGGCTCCACCATTGCTGCTGGACCTAATGCGCATGCAGGGCAAGCGCCACAATAGCATTAGGACTTCCCCACGGGACCCAGAAGTGCCCTAGAGGTTGAGTTAACCCATCAAGGTAATTTTGGCAGTTTCTCAATTACAGCAATATTTACAATTGCAAAGTTAAGGGGACAGGGGCACTGCACCAAGACCACCTTAATGAGATGAAGTGGTCTGGGTGCTTATAATGTACCTTTAGCTGCAATTAATATTATTATAACATTGGAAATATGTGTGTGTGTGTATACCTCTTTTATTTCAAAGGGCAAGCTATATTTTCACACTCCATAATACATCTATTGTGACATCATGTGTGCACTCATTCCCCATTATGAACGGGGAATAACACACAGTTGGTCACCATGCACTTTAGGTTGGTTAAATCATTAGTAACTGCACACGATAACCAGATCATGGCAATCTACCAAAATCTACCTAAATATAGATGTCACACCAGTCTAATAATAATGGTAATTACACTACTGAGTCCTATATACACTGAGGAGTCCAGGAACTGAGGTCCTACATACAATGAGGAGTCCAGGAACTGAGTCCTATATACCCTGAGGAGTCCAGGAACTGAGTCCTATATACACTGAGGAGTCCTGGAACTGAGTCCTATATACACTGAAGAGTCCAGGAACTGCTGAATTCCTGAAAGCTCTTGAGCCAACAGCTCAACTCAAACAAAATAAAGACAAAAAGGAATTGGGGGCACACCCAGACCATGCATTTTGCAGGAAAGGTGCTGCTATAGTGACCAAAATTTATACATAATATAGATTAAGGAACAGCGCACACATAAAAATGCATTTTTATATTTTATTAGCCTACTTAAAATCACCTACCTCGGCAAACAAATCTGGGGATTCAGTTCCACTATATGGCTATATTGTGTTAATCCCACCACTACTTCACAGTACCCCAACGTGGGGGTACATATTGTGTAAAGTCCATCGCAACTAATTCCAACGTGGGAGAGAAGCTAAATAGTGCTGGTGCTAATTAAGATAAAGTGTATATTAATAATCTGTTGTAAGAGCTTTGTGAATATATGTAATGCTCACAATGCATATAATATATCTGCTCTATGAATATTGTAATAAAAGTGACATTAGTATAAAAAACCCGCCTCGAATATATACCTTCCAATGCTCACTTCCAAAAGGGCCTCTGAAACGGGGGGGGTGGAGCTTCATTCACACTAGGCATGCAAAAAATGGATCGTCTCTTTCCAAAAGAATAGAATATGTATATCCAGTAGGTGAAATCATAAAGTCGGAACAAAATCGATTGTGTGTAGGTGCAGCTGATGGAAGGTAGTGGTTTGGGTGATGGTTACACAGGTGAGGAGCAGGGACTAATGAGAATCGGTATAGTCAGACGAGGTGGACTGCAACAGATAGTACACCAATTTAGTTATAAGTTATTAGGCTATTTTTGAAGTGGTATGTCCTTAGGAGTTTGGGGAAAAAGAAGACAGAAGTTGCCAACTCAATGTGTAAAGAGTGCTTATTCAAGTTTTAGGGACCAGGAAATTTAAACCATTTGGATACATTTAAAAATATCAACATAGGTATTTTTTTTTTTTTAAATGTTGTATTATATTGCTGAGAAAATTTCTGATGACAAAGTCAATTTATTATTATTGTGAATTTAATTGCTTTTGGCGGGCCCTGTAGCTAAACATGCTATTTTAGTAAATTAATAGCCTGATTCATTTCATTATAAATTTAAACTATTCTTTGCAATCGGCGCTTTTGTTTGTGTAACCAAATGAAAAGCAACCACATTAATAATTCCGTTCACTGGTGCAAAACAAAGACTACTTGACTGAAGACCAAACCAAAGCATAAAACATGACCAAAAATAATCTAAGAAAATACATGGAAAATCATTTTCTCTAATGCAATCTTATCAAGAGTACACAGACAAGCTTCTCTCTGTATCTATTGCTTTTATGCCAACGTCAAGTCTGGAACTGTGCTGAAAATTTAATTGACATACTCTCATTTGGCATAGTAAAGCAAATGCGAAAACAAAAATGAAAAATAGGACTGGAACCAGCTTTTGCGTAAATTCAAATTGCACCCACCAAGGAATCAAGTCATCTATTATTTGGAAATTCATTTGTGACACTGAAATATAGAAGACAGCGTGAAAATGCATTAAAAAACATTGCGGGTTGAATCATTTGGATAGCTATAAAAATACAGTTTATCTTAGTCCTTTAAACATGACCCTCTAATGTCATTGAAGGCAATAAAAACAAGCAGCCATTGTGATTAATTTGAAATATAGGCATTTTTTTTTTTAACTGCGTCAAATACGGTGACCTAATCTTCTGCAGGAATGGAAAACCTATTATATTTTCACACAATGACATTTTGAATATTCTGCAATACAAAGCATATACAAATCCTAAACTGTTGAGTAAGGCTGACATTTGTCTTTAGAGGACATCATGTCTTTCTACGGACCCTTGGTGTGCGATGCCGTCCTGTTATTTGTGTTTTTTACAGCCATAATAACCTTAATCTGTAAGTGTGCACTTAGCTTGACTCTTTTCATTAAAGGGTTATCCCAAGCACCATAACCACTTTGTGATTTGAAGTGTTCATAGTAGAAGGACTCTGTATATCCAGCATTACACTACACATATTTAGGTATTTAATGTAGCTACCAGAGATGTAACACCATCTCCAGCAGCATCAATAGCCAGCCCTAAACCAAAGTTCTGGGATGGCTAATTTTAGTTCTGTGCATATTCCTTGCTCTACAGTATCCAAAAACTGTTCTACCAGCATCTAAGGAGACTTGACACCCAGAATGGCCCAGGTAAAAAGGCAAACTGTGGCAAAACGGTTTGCTCCCTTAGAAGGGAAAAGGGCCAGGGTACTCCTCTCGTCATTACCACTATATTGGGCTGTAGTGGTTATGATGCTTGAAGAAACCCTTTAAAATAGAAAAATAAAGAGACTATAAATCCTTTCTATATTGTAGAAACTGAAGACAAACTCTAGTAACATTGAATCACATATTTATTGGCTGCAAACCTTTTCTTACTAAGCACCAACATTGTGTGCAAAAGGGTTTTATTTTAATAAGCTAAATAACTTCAGTCACATAAAAAAAACAACAACAGCATGTGAAACCTATTAAAATAATCGTCTCTGACTAATTCTGAGGACATCTGTATTGTCTAAGATGTTTATAGAAAGATGATGTTTTACATTATCGGTATAACACGTTCAGGTGTTTGTTTTGTTTTTGTGTATTTTCTGTAAGAAGCTGGAAGGCTGACCAGAACAAAAGTGTAAACTAAACGAAAATGTAATTATAAAATTCTACATATATGAAATGGGCAGACACATACATGTAATGACTAGTAAGTGTATGAATACACACAAAGGGCTCAATATAATTCTAGGGCTTAATTACAAAATGTATATAGCTGGGGGGCAGAGCCTGGCAACCATGCCGAGCGGTCGCAAACTACATGGGCTCCGATGCAAAATGCCCATAATCAGCTACAATTAATTTAAAAAAGACCCAAAAATCGACTGCACAACAACTCCAGAAACAGTGATCTTCCTAGGCGGCAACAAGTGACGGAAGATCCAACCGCAAAAGACATTCTCTCACAGGAGATCGACCTTAGGCCTACAGAGGACCTGACCGGGCGGAACGAGGGAGGCGGCCGATCCCTTTGCCGCGGCAGTCCTCACGGCTCAAACTCTCCCTGGAACACTTTATCTCCCCCCCACTGCCGGTGGGGGACATCCCAAGAATTATAAGCGAGAACCCAGCTACAGTAACCTGCTACAAAAAAAGCAGAAACAGCGTACTCTCAAGAGAAAGCGCGCAGAGACACTGCAACAAACCCTGAAAGCCCCATAGACCACCTCCTACAAAGGCTCGACGAGCATTTCAAGTGGTTCTGGGATGCCCTAGAACAGCGCCAAGCACAGTCAGTACCCCAATCATGGGGAGTTGCTAAGGGAGTTGAGAGCCAGAGAGCGGGGAAGACTCTTGCAGGCCTAGCTAACGCACAACTGCCCAAATCTCCCACTACAGGCCTACCTGGGCCGAGGGCCACCAAGGGCATGACCTGAAAGCATGTTACCCACCGCCGAGGACGGCGGCAAACCACCGGGACCCTCTACTACTCCTATCCCAGGAGGGATTCGGCCCATAAGGGTTATCGGGTCCGTGGACCGAAGATCTCGGCCTTTTAACTGGCCCGGGGCTGGAGGGAGAACCTACCTCGCTCCCAACGTGCCGCCACCCATGAACACTGCATTGCTCCATGGCTCCCGAGCTCCGACAGGAGCCGAAAATGGAAGGATAACCCACACTACTACGAGACCCGGAACACAGGATCAAGCAGCAACCCGCGAGCTGTGCCTAGCCAGGGCATTGGGTGAAGCGCCCAAGAAGGGGAACTGTCCGACATCAAGATGCCGAAGCATGATATATGAGGAATACCTCACCCGACTACTCTCTAAGCAACAGACTCTTCTACATGCTCATTAGCTCATTTTAATCAGCGGTATTTTTCTGTATGCCTTAACTCACTCAGTTTATAAAAATGTCTCAGCAACCTAGTCTGTACAACAATTAGCATGTTCAATCGTCTATAAATGTATTATGTTAAGTGCAGCTCAAGTAACCTCTCTATATATCTACACTATAGCTAGGTCTAGCTCTTGTGAGTATGTTTATTCCTACTAGACATGTGACAGTCCTCCCTGGTAAGGTATTCTAAAACATGCTAACACCCTCTGCTTTAACATGTATATCTAACTAGCATGCCTTAAACTCGGCACTCTTGTACTTTAACAAAAATTAGTGCACTGTTATACCATACTCCACTGATGTTATTGTTCTGTTACCATTGGGCTGCAATATGCATGTGGATTGCCTTTGGGGTACCACATGCCTGTATGTTACCCTCATATGCACTGCAAAAAAAAAAAACAATTAAAAAAAATGTATATAGCTGTGTTTATTAACAAACCATAATCAACGTTTCAGTCCTGCTATTCAAACATTTTTCAAGTCAAGTTTTAGCAAACCCAAACAACGCTTAAAAAGGCACTCAAAAAACAAAAAGAGATTAGAGTGAAGAACCAGAGTGAGACATGAAATAGCAAACAAATCCGAGATTAAGGAGATCCGTTGCAAGGAAAACACCACCAAGTTTTTCAGTAGAAAAGTATTCAGAGAGCGAGCTACAATGCATGAACAAAGTTGCCAGTACCATGCCTATTTACTGGGAAGTAACTGTGAGACCTACAGTGTAACAAACACTCAGATGAAAGTGAGAAATAACAAAATATACATATATACAATGTAATAAATGCAGAGGCAAATGCATTTGAAAACTGAAGAGTGAAGACTCACGTAACATGTACTGCATACAAAGTCAATAGCTAAGACAAGGAATAATTTATAATGTCCACGTAGAATCTATAAAGTTTCCAAATGGTGATCACAGAGGCTATACTTTCTAAAGCCTATCACTACAGACATGATCTAGCTGGGTGAATGTGGATGGGTGAATGTTATCAGGAGTCATGTGTACACGTGTGACACAGCCCATGCAGAAAAAACATCCAGGGTTTGTTGGCAAATTGGAAGAGGGAGAAAAGCAGGTGTGGACCATCACCACCCTTCAAGTAGCTTCAATGTAAGAATGCAAAAGGTAATGAAGAATCCTTAGCATGATACTCCAATTATTGAGATGGCTTTAGGCAATGGACTAGATCTAGAACTAGATTAAAAGAATCGGACGCACACCATTTTCTGGTCATTTGTTTTTTTGGAGGCCCCAGTGAGGCTCACCATGTCTGGATTGTGTCCATAGTAGAGCTTTTTTCTACTTTTTTTTCTCATGACTCAAAGGCATTGGGAGTCAGGCAGAGATCTTTTGAGGGACATAGGATGGTGGCTTTTTGATCTATAACCCAGACCACCGTTCTCATGGAAAATAAGTAGGAATTAATTTTGGTGGTATTTCATTCATGAACAAGCAGACTGGGCAGTGAGTTAAGGTGGATGCCCATGTAATTCAGTTTACGTTCCCCACCAGATCAAAAGCACATCATCAATAAAGCACAAGTATGTGACTTAAGAATGTAAGTTCACACCAGTTCTTAGGATCCCTCAACAGACACAATCCAAACAGACATCTTTCATTAGTCTTCCCCAAGACTATATTCTAAGCCTTCTTTTGTAGTTAGCCTACACTGCTTCTGTAGGAAATATGAACAGATCCATTGGTTTAGTAACCATTTGTATTTTGAGGAAACTGCCAACTCATACTTTCAAGTCTTAGGGCTGCACCATACTTATTGAATTCTCTTCACAGGACAGTTAGACAGTCACCTGCTCTTTTTGGTAAGAAAATCTTAAACATTTAACTTAGGAAACCATATCAAATAACCAATTATATTATTTCTTCTTTGTTTCATATTCACTTATCATTTGTGACTTTATTAATCTGTGCCTCTTCTTCACCTCCGTCTAATGTGCAGTTTAACAGGGTAATTCCCAAAAATGAGAATTCAAAGTGAATTTAAAGTCAACTTCAAATTCAAGTAAATTTTATCCAACCTGGAAACATTATCTAAGTTGGCTACTTTGGCCTTACATTTTGTGAAAAGGATTATGTAATATGGGGCCTCAATTTAAAATTAACTTTGAATTCTCACTTTAGTGAATAACCCTGGATGTTGTCAATATAGTCTTTATTGTAAATATACAAATACATATGTTGAGTAATTTAACCAACTCTTTTGTCATTTCATTTGAGCATAGCCATCACTACCTCTTGCTCTTATAAGTCAGCCACTGAACAGCATTGCGGAACGTTTTGGCTGTTTATGAATAATAATAATAATGACTAAGCCACAGAATATCACACCTATGCTAAAGCAGATTATTCCATTATTGGCTATGGGTCCTGATTAAGGGCAAGAACGTCCTTTTCTCTCCTTATGTTATGTATTCCAGTCACATACTAAGAGGAATTATATTAGACCAAAACATAATTGGAAAATTCAGATATTATAGATTTAAAAAAAAAAAAAAAAAACATGTGTTGGCTTTACTGCTTTAATGGGCATATGCTCATTAACTAAAATATGCGTTGGACCAATTATGGTAGCATTTAGTAGACTAGCACGTGTCTGTGTGGCAATATAATATAGCAGTGCTCTTATCAGCACAGTGAAGCTCGTAAGTTTTAAACTTCTGCTTTAAACTATCTTTACCACTATTGAACTTTTGGTCTTTTAGAGAACACAGCCTGTACAATCGAATCAGTTTCATTATGATCAATGAGTGATAAAAAAAAAAAAAAGTACTGACAATAGACTTTGTGCAAAAAAACAAATAGTCTGTGTGTTACTTATCAAGGAACGAGTCAGAAACACAGGCAATCAGAGCTGAACTAAAATCAATAAACCTTTTTACATTGTATAGAAAACAAGCTGAATTCTGTTTATCTACCCACAGTAAGAGATAAATTGACCCCTTCAGTTCTAAATCTTACAGAGTAGGGTGCATTCAATTATCACATTAGATGAAAAAAATTTATCATTTACATTTCTGATTAAGGGAAACTCCAGGCTCGCACTGACCTCTATTTTAAAAGTGTTATTTAGGTAATGTACCTCAAACATAAAAAAAATAAATAAATAAATAAAACAAGACTATATATACTGTATACATACACAAATACATATTCCCCAGGATATAGCATTTCTGGGGTGAGCTTTTACATTTCCCCGACAACATCTCAGTTAATCCTGCTCCTCCTACAAATACACAATTGGCATACTAAGGATAACTTGCAATCCCATGCCCACAAAAAGTTTATGTAAAGGCAGCTTAACAGTCCCTGTAGCTTTATCCAGCCTGGCAAGCATGCATAGAGGAGACATTCAGCTTATTTTACTTAACTGAATAGTTCCATTCTGTAATGGCACCCCGGGCATAAAAGGGTTAAACCACCGTTTAGTAGATCTTCCCTTCCAGAGACACAGGCACAGCTACTGTAGACACCGATCCACCGAACCGGAGAACCATATGAATGCTGTAAACAGCAGAACCGGAACCATATGAATGCCGTAAACAGACGAATAGGAAAAACCATACGAATAGGTTTACACTCCTAGCAGTCAGACTGGAACAACATACACTAAATCCCCCCAAGAACGAGACAAGGCTCCGTTTTGAGGGTCAAGCAGGAACAGACAGAGCTGTGGGTTTATTGTTCTTATATACACATTAGTACCACCCGCAGGGTTTTGGAAAACAACCAATAAACACATACAATACACTCAGACACTCCCACACAAAATCCTCCCCTCTGCCTGTAATACAATTACCTTACACAATAGGTAATGTAATTATCACAGGCAGAGAAATACAGTTTTTCCACATTATTCATAACTTTAAAAGTATGCATCACATTCACTTACATTTTCAAAATCAGCATACTCGAAATACAAACATACGTCAAAATCATACAAATTGGTCCAGTGGTTCAAAAGATAGATCGTAGTCCTTTGTGGCCAAATGAAGCATGGCTTTTGTGCCCAAAACCAGTTCCACGGAGTCTTCTATCCTGGAGATAATTGGGAAGTAATCCAATTATCTCCAAGGACAGAGGCAAAACTCCATTGAACACATGGCAGCAAAAGACAATAAAATACATAAAAATATATAACTGTGCAGCCATTGCATAAAACAGGTACATTCAACATATCCCCAGATAGCTCAGATCTGAGCGCACATTATTACTGAATTGTGCTCAGATCACACACATACAGTTCAATTGCCATGGAGCCAAAGTCTTTCCCATAGTCTTTCATTATACGAATGGGCTCCAGGGCATAGCTATCTGGGGTATCACCGCTCAAACAGGGCAAGCACCGAATGACCTGGCTTTCGTGTCTGTGCAGGGGAAAATCAAGCGTTTCAACATGGGGCCATAGTCTAAAGGCAGCAGGTGGGTAACCAGGCTCCTCCAATGCACAGTGGCGAGATTGGTCTCGTCACACATTCATACTATCTATGGACATGTCATACATGAACTTGGGCAGTCCAGGAGCTATACGCAAACAGGTTCCTGGGAATAAACAGCAGTATACATTGTGTAGAAAGATCGAGCATTGTTTTAACATGTCTCTGTCACCCAACCTCTTAAAAAAAATTGTATTTCCAAAAGATACAATCTTGTAAAATTCTCACATTGACTGTGTTGGAGTTCCACTGAAATGTCAACATAGCCAAAAGGTATCATAAGAAAAATTATGGACTACTTTGTCTATATATTTTTCCTATGCTTGGCAAAACTTGGCAAAAAGGCAAAGCCTTGTCAAGTCCTCAGCCATCACTAGTCACTACAGAGGGGGAAAAGACGTTGTCTGTGTAAGTTACCAAGGCCCATACTTTTATCCTTTTTATCTTTATGAAATACACATTTTTGACAATATTGGGGGTAACAGGGTCACTTTAAGCACTCAAAGCCTAGGCTTGGAAATAAAGCCTTTACTTTAATTCTATGTTTAACTGCTCTCATAACTCAATAACATCCTATGTACCCAAACACTACATTTAACCACGCTCTAAACCTAAAACAAATAATCATATACAGTACGTATAACACAACTTCAACTCCTCTCAAGCTGCTAATCTTTTTCTTATTTATTTTTTTATTTTTTAGTTTTTTGTTTTTATCGAAAAGAGAAATATAGTACAGAGTCAATAGCACGTCCGCAATGTTGCAGATAATAAAGCAATTGGAGCATTGTAAAGGTATTTTTCAACATTAAGAAACAAGTAGTAGCAGGTGTGTAAATAATAAGCTAAACAAGAATCATTTGTGAAATCTCCATCAGGAATCAATTCACATTTAGGTTGGTTTAATTTATAGCTGGATAATAAGAAGCACTCCATTAATGCTCTATAAGGACAGGGTAGATCTGATCTGAGACTGAGAGAAGGACGTTGAGTAAAAAGACTGATTTATCTTTTTAACACTAGATAGCCTATGCAATCTAAGTCTGACATTAATCTCTCTCTCATCTTAAACCCCCCTTTACTCTAACCACTTCTAACATTATCTTGAACACTGCAGGCATTTAACAGTTGCAAACGCTCACTGTACTCACAGATTCAAACACAATACATTGTAAGCAGAGCAGAAGTATGTACATTTATTTATCAAATATTTTACCAGTGAGGATACATTAAGACTCCTCTTGTTTTCAAGTATGTCCTGGGCCCACAAACACAACATTGTTACAATAGGTTACAATGTAATATTAATTAAAAATTATAATAACACTATATATGTATATATAGATGTGAAAAACAGATACAATTTGTAATTTGTAATACCTTTTTTATTGGTCTAACAGAATTTTTTAATGATAAGCTTTCAGGAGAACTTCCCTTTCCCTTTCTGGAAATGCTTCAGACTTGAGAAAGGGTAGTTCTCCCGAAAGTTTGTCATTAAAAAATTCTGTTAGTCCAATAAAAAAGGTATTACAAGATACAAATTTTATCTGTTTTTCACATCTACATCACTGGACTATTATGGCTACAATCTCTGCTTGAACACTGTGTGTGTGTATATATATATAGTAGTGTTAAAGAAGGACTGAAAGAAGAGCTAGAAAGGATGTGGAAAGTGAAGGCAGTAGTAGTCCCAGTTGTAATAGGAATACTCCGCCCTGTAACTCCCAAGCTGGGGGAGTGGCTTCAACAGATTCCAGGTGGGACATCTGAGATCGCTGTCCAGAAAAGTGCAGTTCTAGGAACAGCCAAGATTCTACGCAGAACCCCCAAACTCCCAGGCCTCTGGTACCCAAGAATGAGGAATAAAACATACCACACAGGAGGGGTGAGAAAACCAATTTATATATATATATATATATATATATATATATATTTATATATATATAGATATAGATATATATACATACATACATACACCCATACATAAATTTAACACATAACAGGTAATAAATATAGTCAACCATGACATGTGCATTTTGCATTAAGATATGTTGCCATAGGTCTCTTAAAAGATTTTAGATTGACTTAAGATTTGACTGTGTCCCTGAGGTTATTACATAATTGTGGTGCTCTGTAGGAAAAGGAGGATCGAGACACTTTATTTTCGTATTGCTGTATGCTAAATAAAGTGCTGGTATTGGATTGGAGGTTATAGGAGGTGGGAACAGCCGGGGAGAGCATTCTACTCAGGTAGGGTGGGAGCTTCACAGAAAGGCTGTTATGCACAAGGCTGGAAAGATAAAGAGTGCGTCGGGATTCCAGTGATAGCCAGTTTAGCTCTTTTAACATGTTACAATGGTGGGTCATGTAATTACATTCTAGTACAAAGCGGCAGAATGAATTACAGTGTATTAAGTTTATGAAGGTGGGTTTATACATATATAGTTGTCAGGTATGAGTGTTTTAAGCCTGTAATGTCCAGTTAATAAATGTATTATACTTACTCTATTGGCCTTATTTTGGGGTTGGGGTTCAGGGGATACATTAGAATTTTGTGCCTACCGGCTCCTGACATGTAAATACAGCCCTAACATTAAAGCTGCAGTATCTCTGCTGCTTAGAGAATTATGGAAAATTGACAAAGAACTTGCAGGCCAAGCAGAAAAATAAATACAATAATTTAAAATATCTATATTATATAATAATAATTTCAAGATTTGTATTTACCTGCACTGATAAAAAATGGAATCATTGTGTAATTACATATAGTGAAAACCTTAATTTATTTATTGTGAATCTGATCCACTTGTCCGGACAACGATGAGAAATGATGGCAGATAATTATGGTGGCAATGAAGGACAAGTGTCAATAATGGTGCAAGGATACATTCAGTACTATTACTCCATTTTTGAATCTCTAGGAAAAAAATAGGGCTCTCTTGGCATTCAAACCCTGGCCTAACACCTGCAGCTCAGATTATGTGGAGATTCATGATCCATGAATGAGGACCATCTTGGCATCAGTCAGAATTGATTCAATTGAGTAATGTTTAAAGTGAAAATTGAATGTACACATTAAATAGTTACTTTTGTTGATACGATTTCAGTGCCATACAGGGATGATTATAAACATACTACATTTTACAGGGCTCTGGCGTAGAAAGAGTTACTGAACATATTGCCACATGATTTTATGCATGCATTTTTTTTATAATTGCCTCACAATCTGAATCCAGAGTATGGGGCATAGCTGTGTTTTGGGAATACAAGAATAATAAAATTCTGGGCACTTTGACAATTATGCAAAATAGAATATAAAAGGTAAAATGTAAAATGTAAACTGAAGGGAGAACGAAAGTATTTCAACACGCTGCAAAATACTCTAAGTAAAAAAAACATGAACTCTCAGCACCAGGTAGGATTTATGTTAAACTGCAAAAAATATAGAATGTAATTAAGCAATGTGCAATATTTCAGCTATAACAGCTTTCATCATTCTCATGTTTCCCTGTATATAAGCATAGTGGGACACGAAGATAGGATCAATTGGAGGTTGAGAGTTTATCACTAAGGAAAGTGAAATGAGAAGTGATTTAGTACATTTTCCATTTCCTTTTAGTCCACCTATCTGGTTATTAGTACATGTTGATGCATTATGATGCAATCATCACATGGCAAATGAGAGCACACAATATAATCTACAATATGCTAGATGGCTAAAGTATAGATAATATATAGAGTATAATGCTTATATATCTGTTACAAGCAGAGAGAGTTACGCAATGTATTAAAGAAAGTGGTATATTAGAGACTCAATAAAAGAGACTCTAAGCTGATTTTAAATATAATATAAGGAAAGTACTAATAACATTAAATGACTAGAGAATATATATAATATTAGAAAGGGCTTTTTGAAACATAATGTTTCTTTGCATTTTCTAAAAAGTCATGGAGGAGACCCCACAGGAATTATATTCTATGGTATTCAACAAATTAGACCCCATTGGAGGGATGGTCATGGAGAATCAGCCTTGAGCCGCTGTGAGATGAGGTGGATTTTCAATCTGGATACCTTGTCTCCCAGCGGTCTTAATGTTGATTTTGAGATGAAAGCTCTTATATGATTGTCAAATATATTTATTTTAACATTGTTTTTCTCTCTCTCCATTTTAGATGTATTTGTCTCTTTAAATCATATACGTTTTTATGTGTCCATATATAGTTATATAATGTCTGTATATTATTACTAATTTAAATAGAATTTTGTTTTTACTATTTTATGTATAAGATTAATTTGTAATAATAGGGATTATTTGTAGCATTTTATTAAGTTAAGTTTGATGGCTATTGTGTATATATATATATGTAACCAATAGTGCCCTTAGATGAAATGAAGTTTCTGGCTACTTCCGGTTCCCTGAGTGGATTTACAGGAAGTGACGTATTGACGTTACGTGCGTCATGACGTAACGACGGAACGTGCGTCATGACGTCATACCAGAAGAGAATTTCGGCGGGAGGATCAAATTTCCGGAACTAAAGATTTAAAAGGAACGCCGGAAGAAGATTCACGTTATACACTTGATAAAGACAGTTTGTCGAAACGCGTTGTGTCAGTTAATGTAATATTATTAGTTTATATTACATTTTATTACATTGTTATTTTATTGGAAGTAAATATTTTTTAACTACTACAATACTTTGGTCTATCATCCATCTTTCCTACGTCTGGACCTGAATACCAGTACCTACAGGAGGATCGTGGGGCCATTCTGTATAGCTTGGGAAAGCTGATTTTCCACATGCGATCAAGTTAGAGCCTGCCTTCTAGGCTCTATCTATTGTGAGTGACCCAATACCTTTGTCTCTATCTTTCCTACATTTTACAGTATTACACTATGTATGGACTTTTATATTTTTCAGATTAAGCTTAAGGAACGTTTAACTATAAGTATATACGTTTTATGCTTTTTATCTGTAAATTGCACCCCCCACTTTGTTATATTGTTTTATCACTATTTGGTAGTGTCTTTGAGTGATTTACAGACACTGGGGGTAGTTGCTGTTCTGTTTTAGCGCCAATCCACCTGCACTTATTCCTTCCTTTTAGGTGGAATTTTGTTTTTTGGTTATATTCTGAAGCATATCAGACTAATCCCACCCGTACGGGCAGTCCAGAACCAGAATTTTAAATTGAGCCCTTTTTTTTGTATGTGCTGGTGTGTGTCTGTGTGTATTTGTGTTTGTATGTGCAAGTGTGTGTATCTGTGTGTCAATATGTATCTGTATGTGTGTGTATGTATCTGACACATACACACACACACACACACACACACTGGCACATACTGGCACACAGATACACAAACCTTGAGTGTGTGTATCTGTGTTTGTATGTGCAGGTGTCAAGGTGTGTGGATCTGTGTGTCAGTGTGTGTGTGTGTTTGTATGTATATGACATACAGACACACACACACTGGCACAAAGTGGACCACAGATACACACACCTTGACACACAGTGTGTATCTGTGTGTGTATGTGTGTATGTATCTGTGTGTCAAGGTGTTTATCTCTGCTCCTTTCCTCGGCCCACTTACCATACCGAGTTTGCTGCAAGTCTCTACAATTCTACTTGGCTCAACCTGCACACCTGCCCCTCCGTACACACACTGGCAGATAGTGGCACACAGATACACACACCTTGACACACAGTGCTTGTGTGTGTGTGTGTGTACCTGTGTTTGTATGTGCCGGTGTGCGTATCTGTGTGTCAGTGTGTATCTGTGTGTGTGTATGTATCTGACACACAGATACACACACACACACACACACTGGCACATAGTGGCACACAGATACACACACTGACACACAGATACACATACTGACAGATACACACACACTGACACATACGCACACTGACAGATACACTGACACACACAGACACTGACACACATATATACACACACAGTGACACATACACACACCTTAACACACAGATACACAAACTGGCACATTCACACACAGATTCATACACCTTGGTAGATACACACACTGACACAGGCACACACACAAACACACTCACACACACACACACATTTAAATTAAATTGCTGTTCACTTACCTTTTTTCTGCAGGACTCCAGTTGGCTGACATCTCACTCCAATTAGCTCTTGGAGATGTCATTAGTCTAGGGGTTCACATACTTTTTCCACCTGCACTTTGTACCTTATAGATATTTTTCCACCTTCCATTTGCACCTTTAGATATTTTGTACTGTTTTTGAGGTTTCAGCATATTTTAGTGAATGTTTACATGGTGTGTTCAATAAAAACATGGCATCATTTCATTCTTTGTGTGTTATTAGTTTAGGCAGACTGTGATTGTCTATTGTTGTGACTTAGATGATGATCAGATCACATTTTATGACCAATTTGTGCAGAAATCCATATCATTCCAAAGGGTTCACATACTTTTTCTTGCAACTGTATAGTAGAGCAACATGCAAAATGATCTTCAGAGAGGATTATGGTATAAGTACAACTGTATCTTTTTTTATTAAATGCAATATTCTGCCACATGCATAGGTTATGAGGATTTTATCAATGACAAGTAGTTAAACGGTTACTCCAGCCTCCATAACCATGCCTGTATTTGTCAGTAGTCATGGTGGTAGCAATATGTGTGTATGTATATTACGCAATGCAATAAGCAAGCCTGATTTCCAAACCCCAATACTGCTGTACGAAAGTCTTTCCTCTGCAAAAGTAAATTACTTCAATACCCTCATAACCACACTCTTCCCGCAAACCCAAACAACTATTTCACACATTTAGCTCTTCTTCGCAAACTCTCTTCTTCACCCTGTTGACTGCCTCAGACTTTGCAACTCACTTCATGAACAAGATCTCTACAATCAGGGAAGGGATCTCTCATCTTTCTTCTTCCCCTTACAATACTTCCCCTAACCTCACTCCCTCTGCTGTTCTATGTTCATTTGCACAGGCTACAGTGGAAGAAGCTTCTGCTCTGCTCCAGTCCTAGTGCCCCACCACCTGCTCCCTAGATCCAATTCCCTCGCATCTCATCCGTACTCTGTCTTCTTCTCTTTCTCAACCTCTCCCTAAATTTCTCAATCTCTCTCAATCGCCCTTCAAACATGCAACTGTAACCCCATTTCTAAAGAAGCCCAACCTTGACCATAACTCCCCTTTCAACTACCGTCCTATCTCGCTACTGCCTTTTGCATCCAAGATCCTTAAAAGAGTTGTGTATGAGAGATTGACAGACTTCCTTGAGTCTAACTCTCTGCTAGACCCACTTCAGTCTGGTTTCCGCGCTAAGCACTCTGTGGAAACAGCTCTGACCAAAGTATCCAATGATCTACTCACTGCAAAATCTCGTGGTCACTGCTCTATCCTAATTCTCCTTGACCTGTCTGTGGCTTTTCCTCTGCAATATCGGTCTACAAGATATTGCTTTCTCCTGGTGCTCCTCCTACCTCTCCCAGTGCTCTTTCAGTGTTTCTTTCTCTGACTCTGCTTCTTCTCACCAACTCTTCTCTGTTGGTGTCCCCCAAGGTTTGGTCCTTGGTCCCCTACTGTTCTCTATCTATACTACCTCCCTTGGTAAACTCATTAGCTCCTTTGGTTTCCAATATCATTTCTATGCAGATGACACACAAATCTACCTGTCATCTCCTGCTCTCTCCCTGTCCCTCTTGACTAGTGTCTCTGACTGCCTCTCTGCTATTTCTAACTGGATGGCTGCTCCCTTCCTTAAACTCAACTTGACCAAAACTGAAATTCTAGTCTTTCCTCCCTCAAGTGTGTCTACGCCTGTGTCTGTCTCCCTCCAAGTCAACAGTGCTACCATCTGCTCCACCACGCAGGCTCACTGCCTAGCTGTTCTCTTTGATTCCGACCTCTCGCTTCATGCCTCATGTTCTGTCTATCACCAAATCCTGTCGTTTCCATCTCAAAAATATTGCGTGCATCTGACCCTACTTAACACCAGATGCGACTAAGATGCTGGTCCATTCCATTGTCCTTCTCACCTTGACTACTGTAATCCGCTTATCAGTGGTGTTACATGCTCCCAGCTCGCGCCATTACAGGCCATAATGAATGCGGTGGCGAGACTCATCTTCCTGTTTGCCCACACCTCCCACGCCTCACCCTTCTGTCAGTCCCTAGATATAGGGCTAAATTTAAAATTCTGTTCTTGCTTTCAAATCTCTACATAATGCTGCTCCCACCTATCTATCCTCACTAATACACAAGTATATCCCGTCTAGGCCCTTACACTCTGCTGAAGACTTACATCTATCTTCTGTCCGTACTCCCACCTCTGATGCTCGCCTTCAAGACTTCTCCAGGGTTGCACCATTCCTGTGGAACTTACTTCCCTCCTCTATTACATGCTCACCCAGTCTCCACTCCTTCAAAAAATCATTAAAAACCCACTTCTTCATAAAAGCGTATAAATTAAACTGTTAATAGCTCCCGACTGATTCCTCTCTTGCAACTTTCATTAGTCTAATACGTCCCTTACTTTTTGTGTCACTTTATCCCACTCCCTCTAGCATGTAAGCTCATTAAGCAGGGCCCTCAATCCCTTTGTTCCTGGGTGTCCAACTTGTCTGGTTACAACTACATGACTGTTTGTCCACCCACTGTAAAGCACTGCAGAATTTGTTGGAGCTATATAAATAATAACATAATAATAATAATATATATATACAGGGAAATGTGCACTTTTGTAGCAGGTGCTAGTTAAACCACAAGCACACGTGGCTGCCCAATGTTTATTCTATGCAAAAATTACATTACAAGAAAAATTACAATCTGTGGTCAAAGTGCAGTGCACGCTAGCGACAGACATGCTCAGCTTCTACCCTTGCAGGCAAAAATGTTTATGGTTTCTGCCATCTTGCAATATTTCATACAGTGTATGAAATTTTTTAAGTGTCCACTTTTTTTTATTTCCAGTTAGCTGTATTCAGTGGACACACCCAATGTCAACATACTAAAATATGCTGAAACCTCAAAAACAGTACAAAATATCTATAAGGTGCAAATGGAAGGTGGAAAAATATCTATCAGGTGCAAAATGCAGGTGGAAAAAGTATGTGAACCCCTAGACTAATGACATCTCCAAGAGCTAATTGGCGTGAGATGTCAGCCAACTGGAGTCCAATCAATGAAATGAGATTGGAGGTGTTGGTTACAGCTGCCCTGCCCTATAAAAAACACACACCAGTTCTGGGTTTGCTTTTCACAAGAAGCATTGCCTGATGTGAATGATGCCTCGCACAAGAGAGCTCTCAGAAGACCTACGATTAAGAATTGTGACTTACATAAAGCTGGAAAGGGTTATAAAAGTATCTCCAAAAGCCTTGCTGTTCATCAGTCCACAGTAAGACAAATTGTCTATAAATGGAGAAAGTTCAGCACTGCTGCTACTCTCCCTAGGAGTGGCCGTCCTGTAAAGATGACTGCAAGAGCACAGTGCAGACTGCTCAATGAGGTGAAGAAGAATCCTAGAGTGTCAGCTAAAGACTTACAAAAGTCACTGGCAAATGCTAACATCCCTGTTAGCGAATCTACAATACGTAAAACACTAAACAAGAATGGATTTCATGGGAGGATACCACAGAGGAAGCCACTGCTGTCCAAACAAAACATTGCTGCACATTTACAGTTTGCACAAGAGCACCTGGATGTTCAACAGCAGTACTGGCAAAATATTCTGTGGACAGATGAAACCAAAGTTGAGTTGTTTGGAAGAAACACACAACACTATGTGTGGTGAAAAAAGGCACAGCACACCAACATCAAAACCTCATCCCAACTGTGAAGTATGGTGGTGGGGGCATCATGGTTTGGGGCTGCTTTGCTGCGTCAGGGCCTGGACGGATTGCTATCATCAAAGGAAAAATTAATTCCCAAGTTTATCAAGACATTTTGCAGGAGAACTTCAGGCCATCTGTCTACCAGCTAAAGCTCAACAGAAGATGGGTGTTGCAACAGGACAATGACCCAAAGCATAGAAGTAAATCAACAACAGAATGGCTTAAACAGAAGAAAATACGCCTTCTGAAGTGGCCCAGTCAGAGTCCTGACCTCAACCCGATTGAGATGTTGTGGCATGACCTCAAAAAAGCAATTCACACCAGACATCCCAAGAATATTGCTGAACTGAAACAGTTCTGTAAAGAGGAATGGTCAAGAATTACTCCTGACCGCTATGCACGTCTGATCTGCAACTAGAGGAAACGTTTGGTTGAAGTTATTGCTGCCAAAGGAGGTTCAACCAGTTATTAAATCCAAGGGTTCACATACTCTTTCCACCTGCACTGTGAATGTTTACATGGTATGTTCAATAAAAACATGGCAACATTTCATTCTTTGTGTGTTATTAGTTTAAGCAGACTGTGATTGTCTATTGTTGTGACTTAGATGATGATCAGATCACATTTTATGACCAATTTGTGCAGAAATCCATATCATTCCAAAGGGTTCACATACTTTTTCTTGCAACTGTATTTCTTCTTGCACTTTGGTTGCCTGGAGGAAGGGATGGCATACTACCAAGGCATTTCACATGCTGAAAAAGATTCTTTGCCTACCATACTTTTATGGAAGCTACCTAAACTCCCTTATTTTGCCTCATTGACAAGATGACCAGAGATGCTTTGAGCAAGTGCTGAGTCTCATCCAATAATTCCTTTTCATTTTTTTTTTCAAGATGCATGTTTCACAAATATTCTGATTTGAAATCAATATAAATTTAAGCTTTATAAAATGGATAACATATAAATCACATAAAGTATTCTAGCACAGATGTTGAGACTGGATAGAAAACTGTCAGTGAGTTTTAAAATAAAAATGATTTATTAAAGAATAAGCTTGCTATTCAAAAATCGCAGTGCCTGATCTGCGGATATAGTAGCAGGCTTTGACTGTTTCGCAGGGAATATACATAGGTTAATGTACCTAAGTATTTGCCTCACAGAACTCACAATGTGTTCTAGAAAAAGGGTTGGTGCTCCAATAAGAAGACTATATGCTTCTGCTGTTGAGTCCTCCCCCTCTAGCTTATAATTAAACATGTAATCTTCCCGGTGTGAAGATGATAATAAAAACAGCACTCATACTGAAAATATTAACCATGTTGTGTGCAATTTAACCAGGGTTTGAAAAAAAAAAAAAAAAAACATACCATTAAAAGAAATGTGATACTGTAAATGTAAAATTTCAAGGTGTGTACTGCCATCATGTGGCAGACTCTTAAGTTACGTTACCTTATAAATAAATGTATCTATTTTCAGAGATTTATGTGCAGTGCAGAAGTATATATAATATAATACAAGACTAGATGTTTGTGAAGTTATGTATCTTTTCTATTATATTAAGGTTATGGTTAAGACCATGTGTAGGACTGGAGCTAGGGTTCCTTTAATTGTAGAGCAGCACTGAACATATTACTAGATTAATATGAGTTATACTCCCATCCAGCAGCGGCTGGTTCATCTATTTAAAGCAGTATGGATGCCTGGAATCCCATGAAAGTATCCCACAGTTCATTGTTAAACCTTTTACAAATGGTTAAACCTTAAATCGCCAGCCATGAACCATGCCTGCTGTTTAGGATGATGCACCCATAATCTGGAAAATCCCTCTTTCACATTAGAGTTATTACCTTTCTGTTGAATTATTTGGCTCAGAATGCCTGCTAACATTGTTCACTTAATATATTCCTTTATAACTAGGACAAAATTGATGTATCTAATGTGGAAGGAGGCCATAGCAATATCTGTGAAGAGAGCTGGGCTCCTAGCACCTGGGTGACCAGGGTAAGTATCAGAAGTTCCACATCAGTTTCACACAGTTTTGAACAGTGGGACAAATTCTGTGAATTCCTGGTACCATAACTATTACAGTGTGCTGTAGTGGTTATGATGCTTAACCACTACAGCCTTTCTTTTTTTCTAGCTACGCTATGAGAGAAACTAGGGTTCTGGAGCACACACACATACTCTCCCTGGACAAAATTATGGCTATTATGGCTTTCTCAAGTGGAGAAAAAAAAAACATAAAAATGATCTCTTTTTTTTATCTCCACTTGAGAAAGCCATAATACATAATAGGTGAAACGTGTTGTGGATATTTTAATATTGTGTTTAATAAAGGTTTAATAAATCCAAGGGGGAATTATACGACTCACACCTGATTCATTGAGCAGTCCACCTGCTCTATCAAATGTGAGTAAACATTTTTATATTTATACTTCTGTTATCTTTTTATACAGCAAGCACTATTTGTTGTCCCTTTTTAACCCTTTTTATGGTCTACACACTGCTGTGATATTTACATCTCTTCAGGTATCCTATAAGTGGGGATTGAACCGCTGTATGCAATTCATACTAGAGCTGGTTTTAAGCTCTACCACATGTGAGTAGAATGATATTAGACCCTGTATTTTTAATCGATTTTTATAGAACTTATTGCACTATTATCTTCCCTGTTTCCACATACGGATTCCAAAAGGTTGTCCCCATCCGGCTCCTCCCAAGAACATTCTTCACTACACTTGGTTGTCTTCCTGGCAAGTTGTGTATTAGGGCTCTTCCTTTCTGCTATTTGATTGTGATTTGAGAGTATCATCACTGCTATTGGACTTTTTTTATATTTCCTATATATTTTGTATATTTTCACAGTATTTTTCTACATATTTCTTACTTTCTCGTTTTTAATTTGACTATTTACTTTTGTCAGTAGGGCAGAGAGGGAGCCCTACTTAAGGTTTTGCTGCCTCTTATACTCTAGTTTTGGTTTCTTTAGCGCTGTTTCCCACTACCCTTGTTTTTTTTTCTTCAAGATCAGGGGCAAGCCTAAGTCAGGGTACCAGAAATTAGACTAGTAGCAAACATGCCAAATATCAGGGCAGGCAGAAGACATGGAATAGTTAAAAAACTAACTCTGTTAAAATCAGGAAACAAGCAAAGGAACTATGTCACAGAATCCAGAGGTCTGAACCACAAACAGGCAGTTAGCAGATGGAAGGCTGGATTTTAAAGACCTTCTCTTTGCACGTCTAATTGACTCCTGTAAAGGACCCGGATAAATGAGGATATATGTGCGTGCCAAATAATGCACAAAGGAAATGGAAACTACTGAATAAATGACAAGCGTTTTCAGCATATAGGGTTAAAGTGTCTTGTTTCACTGAGGAAATAATACTGGTGGTTCCAAATGATTAGTATACTTGTTATCGTTACTGGTATAATTATATTTTGTATTGTAGAATTTAACTGGTTATTTATCATAGTCTTGTTTGTCCCTGTTATTTCTTAATTCTTATGTGTTCTTTGCTTCAACTTTTTAATTCTACTCTGAATTAGAGCAGTATTGTGTTTGTACTCATGTGTATCTCTAGAGGAAAGTCTTTTTTTAACTTATGATTATGAATATCTAGATTTAAATGCTAGTTGCTTTTGTCACAGCAAACTGACCCCAACACGCAGAATGCAACTCTAAATAGAGAACATGTATTACCAGACCTTAGAACGGCCGAGTGTAACGTGAATAGCGAGAGAATAGTCAAGAAATAGCCAAAGTCTAGGAAAACCAGAGATCAAGATAACGATAAGGGATGGCCGAGTCAGGAAACCAGAAAACAGGATAAATGAGAAAACGAGCCGAGTCAAGGACACTAGAAAGCAGAATAGTCCAAATACAAACTAAGTCAAATTACCAGTAAACACCATCAGGAAATACAATAGCACTAGAGGGTACATTAAGGGAACCACAATAGCGCAATGAACAAAAGCAAAAAGTGCGTCTTTTGCTTTAAAACCGACGCCGGAAGTAGTCTGCAATCGGAGTTCCCCCACATCGGGGCACGGGAGTAAGGTATTGTGACACTTTTTAGGTTAATGACCGTTTTTATTAGTCTAAAGGCACCGTTTTCAAGTTGATTATACCACTTTGTCATAAATTTCATATTTTCTATGTCTGAAGTGTGTGTTTTAAAAAGTCTCAGACATCTAAGTATGAATTCCCCACCTAGGGATGCATAGAAACATAGAAACATAGAAACATAGAATGTGACGGCAGATAAGAACCATTCGGCCCATCTAGTCTGCCCAATTTTCTAAATGCTTTCATTAGTCCCTAGCCTTATCTTATAGTTAGGATAGCCTTATGCCTATCCCACGCATGCTTAAACTCCTTTACTGTGTTAAACACCTTTACTGTGTATGCATGTGGGCATATGGTTTCTCAGCAATCCGATGTTCCAAAAATATATGCAAAAAGATAAAGTTAGATACTATGTGATGAAATAGGTACGTGCTGCACAAATATAAAAATACACACATATTTCAGTGCACTCACTTTAACACGAGCCACTCAATGCTCAAAATACAATCCCCTCTTCAGGACGTTTGAAGATTGGGATGCATGGTCTCCCAAAGAATTAAGAATACGAAAAACAAAGAAAGTTTGACTACTGTAGACAAGTAAAGGCAGCATGCATGTAATAAACAGACTGAATATGTCTACTTTTTTACATATATCCTTTTGGAACATTTAAATCAACATATGTGGTATGATCTTATTTTGGGGATGACAAGTTCACCTTAAGTATAGCGTATAACCAGAGATTTGTATAGACATTAAATGTATATTTGCTTCTTATACATCAATACATAGTTTATGCTTAATCAAATCTTAGTCAGTAGCAAACTGTATTTACTTGCAATTAGATAATTGAATATTTAGTTAAAAAAGAAATAAACATTTTACTGTGCTGTAAGTTTTAATTAAGTAGTAAAAGTTTGTTCAGCTGCGAGCATACATACAAGATTATGGTTACTATTAGATTAAATGGGTCATAGATATTGCTATACAGGTTTATAAAAATTTTTAAAATTTAATCTCTTCCTAAATGGTGTTTTATGATATTTTTTTTTTTTTACATATATTTTGGGAGTGATCCTTTTGTTGTATTTGTTTTATTTAATGGTTCAATGACATACCCAAACCCTGCAGGTTTATTCATTAAAAAGAGAATTGTGGAGAATTGCAAAAGCAGTGGCAAATCGTAAGGGTCTATTGCTCAGTGAAATGATAATAAATAATTATAGCTGCAACCACTATTAGTCAAGGCTATGAAAGTTATAAAAACTAGATTGGCAATGCTGGGAGAAAGTATACTTAGGTTACTTCCTCCCAGTTTACATAGAGGAGAAGCAGAGAGGATGGGGAGAGGAATGAGAGCCTGCACTAGTGCCAGCCAGCATCAGCCTCAGCCAGTACTCCCATTGGAACCCAGTGAACACTAACCTCAGCCAGCAGTCCCATTGGCCTCAGAGAAGCCACCCTTATGCTGCCAAAAGGTATAAATACAGAAGGGTGGCTAAAAATATTAAAATTAAAACTTCTATGCTAGAGCCTGTCACTGTGCATGGGTATCTGTGTCTCTGTGTTTTTGTATGTGTATATGAGCTTGTGTATGTGTGTTTAAGTTTGTGAGTATGCTTCTGTGTATCTGGGTTTGTATGGCAGCATGTGTGTATCTGTGCATACATCTGACTATTCAAACACTACCCACAAATACACAGTCCGTGCATTCTAAATGGCAACACTACATACAAATACTCCACTGCAATCAAATGGCAATACCATACATCCCTACAAACACTCAACTTAAAGGCACACTATAGTGTGGGAGTATGGTGACATGACATGAGTGAGTGACAGTGTGTGGGGGTATAACAGTGTGTGTGTGAGGGGGTGACAGCGTGTATGAGGAAGGGTGACAGTGTGTGTATTCTGTGTGTGGGGGTGATACTGTGTCTGGGAAAGGGTTGTTCACCTTGAAAAGGAATGGTAGTGGAATAATTTGTATGTTCACTTATGAAGTGTCTTGGTTAATTGTGTGGTGTGGTGGGGTTGTTGCTGATGGTTGGGAAGGTAACTGGGTCTCCATTAATATACATTAATTTCAATTAACATTAGAATAATTTCTGTAAATGCTCTGGAAATCAACTCACCCCAGGAAAAAAGTATTTTCTTAGATTTTTTTTTATGTAACGAACATATTCAAATATAAATTCAAAGACAATGTGAGAATTAAATCAAGAGTGTTTTCGAACTTCTTAAAATGACAAAAAAAGAGTCACTATGAGCATTGACCATAATCTATCATAATATTTATGCTGGCTAATTTATATGAGCCTAATCATTCTCCAATTAGGCTTATAAACAATGTATTTAATACTGATTAGAGAACCACACACACATTTTTATTTTATTTTTTAGGGCTACTTAAAATTACCTCTCAGCAAACAAATATGGGGATTCAGTTCCACCTTAGGGCCATATTGTGTCAAGCCCACCAATAATCCTAATATCGGGGGGTCCTACACTAATTCCAATGTGGGAGACAAATTAAATAGAGCTAGTGCTAAATAAGCTAAAGTCTGTTTTATTTGTGTGCTGTTTATTAAAGGAACACTATAGGGTCAGGAACACAAACATGTTAAAACCAACAATTTAAGTGGCTTGCCCCTCTTTAGTCCTCTTAGAAAGGGTTAAAACTTACCTTTTTTTTTTTTTCAAGTGTCACACAAGTCCGACAGCACTGGCCCTGCCCCCAGTCTGCCTCTTTGGCTGACATTATCAGAATTGATGATCTCATATCCCTGAAGAGGTCCCCTGAGAGGGACGAAACGCGTTGGATTTGATCGGACTTTATATGTACTTTTATTTATCTTCACCTTTGTAGGACTATACAAGATTCTTCTAGTTACTGAGGTCCACTGATGTGGAGACACGCCAAGCTTTTTTATTTGTTTTTAAGTGCCATCATTTATTAAATTATTTTTGTATCTATTGTATTGTATCTATTATCTCTTCATTACCAGAATTCCAAAACACGAGTATTATTGGAACCAGACTTCACATTGAGTGATACCCCTGAAGGGGAGACATGCCCTCTATTCATTTACATCTTGTGAGTGCTCTGCCTCCCCTCCCCCTTTTGCTAATTTATTACTGTATTGCACTATTTTGTTTCTTTTTCATTTTCTTTAGATTACCTGTATCCTAACAGGTTGTATTTGATTGAAAAGTATATACTATTTGGTTCACAGAGCTAACATTTATATATATTTTCACCTAGTTGTGGGTACACATATATATTTTTCCTGTCATATATATGTAGGGTGTTAGTGATACACCTTAAGGTAGCTCTTACTTTATACAGAGTAATTTATTTTATATTAAATATAGTTCCCGGTCTGGATAGCTTTAGCAACCGATTGTATAAAATTTTGAAGGAAAGTATCGAAATGGACCTTATGAAAGCCTTTAATAATTGTTGTACATCTAAAAATATACCTAGTGGGGGAAAGTAGGAATGAGCTGAGCATGACCTGCAAGCTGTGAAGACGCACTCTCTGCTCCTACTACCTGTGCCATTTCTCCAGGGATATAGCTGGCAATTGTGCAGCAATCTATGCTACAGAGTACTACCAAACTAGGGGACACCATAGCCAACATATCGATACCTACTTTGACCACTGGGAGACCACAGCAGAGCAGTGCAGCCTACAAGCAACTGAGCTGGGGAGGGGCTGCTAACTGCTTGACATGAGCAGAGCTCTACTTCTATCCTTCTCCCCCCCTTCCTGGACCAGCTGGGGTTATCCCGGTCCCCACAGGATGACTCACATGGTGAATTAAGCACTGCTCACCTGCCATTTCATCCTGATTGACACAGCCACACTTCTCAAGGTGGCGGACATCGGTCCTCAGGAGGCACAGGACCTACGGCAGCCATGTGGAAACTAGCACCACTATATCGAAAGCGCCCTCTTACACCTAGAGGAAATCTTAGCATGATTTTGGGCGGTTCTGGAGAGGCGACATATGTTTTCTTGTTATGTGGGTTTATTCATTTTCATGTTCATAAAATAGTGCACCTTCTAAGATTTCCATGTTGATGTTATACTATGCATGTTTTTGTAGAGCTTGCAAATGTTGTGGCATCACATGCTCTTCTGTACTCATCTCCACAAACCTCCCCCCCCTCTAAATAATAGAAAAAAAGAAAAATAAATAAATAAATAAATAAATGTATATATATATATATATATATATATATATATATCAAACTCCCCCTTTTAAGGGAGTTTGCCATGAGTTTTTGGAGGGACCTTCTTGACCCCTTCTTGAAGCCTTGGCTCATGTTTGGGGGATGGGATAACTACACTCTTGGGGATTGCTATATCACAATACTCCCTAGAGTAAGCTCTTGTAAGAGCTGTTCTTGTTCCTGCTACGCTCTCTGGAGGAAGAGAGGTCTGCCCACTGGAAGCTGGCCTTGGGTCCAGGGTGGGTGAAGGATGGCGAGAACCCGGCGCAGCTGCATCACTGGAAGTGGGGTCTGCAGTGCTGATGTTGTCGGTTGGAGTGCTTGGAGTCCACGGCAGGCACTAGGAGCATCGATTGGCAGAGGTACTCGGCCAGAGTGCCAGCGGTCCGTTACATTGGTGGCAAGCAGTGGGATGGTATCTTAGTGTGAGGAGAAGCAGCTCGGAGACACCAGTAACGTGGTGATTATAGTGAGGGTAACGCTAGCACTCATGCAGCGCCCCTTGGATCAGAGGTATCCAGCGACTTGGAGAATACAGGTATGGAATGCTCTGACTCTGACAATGATTGGCTGGCCGAGGTGAGGCAGCGAGTGGCCTGGTATGGTCCTAATGTGTCCATGGATACCTGCCAGGCAATCTGGAACCAGGTCACAGTCAAGCGTCAAGCAAAGAAGGACAGAGAATTCCGGCTGGCGAATTCCAGTGGAAGGAGGTTTACAGCAGCCAAATAGACTCTGCATCCGAGGATGTTAGCCGCTTTCCCATAAGGCGGCCAGAGGTACCTGAAGTAGGGGCCCTCATAGACTGGTCCTGTGAGGAACCCCAACAGGCAGGTGGAGATGGGACCGAGGTCTCTCCACCTGGTCCAACGAGATGCTGGGCAGGCGGCCCAGATCCCCAGCAGCAGCCAGAGTTACCGGGTGCGGAGGCAGGTGGTCCTTATTCTCAAATGTTGAGGGACCTCATAGACTGGTCCTGGGAAGACCCACAGATGGCAGGTGGAGATGGGACCAAGGTCTTTCTACCGGCCCTACAGGGATGCTGGGCAGCCGGCCCAGATCACCAGCGGCAGTGTGTGAAACAGGGAGAGGAGACAACCGGTCTCTCTCCCCAGCGGCAGCCAGCATCACAGGGAGAGGAGGTTGTCGGTCCCTCGTCCCGGCAGCAACCAGCATCACTGAAAGGGGAGATGGTCACTCCCACTACACAGCACCAAGCAGCGTTACCAGGAGTAGAGACAGTCGGTCTGACTCCCTAGCTACAGGGAGAGGAGACAACCGGTCTCCCTCCCCAGTGGCAGTGTATCTTGCAGGGAGGGGAGACCACCGGTCTCACTCCCCAGCGGCAGAGTGTATCATTGGGAGAGGAGACAGTTGGACTCTCTCCCCAGCAGCCGAGTGTGTTACAGGGAGTGGAGACCGCTGGGGAGTCTCACTCCCCAGCGGCAGTGTATGTTACAGGGAGGGGAGACAACAACTGGTTCGTCTCCCCAACCACAGGGGGACCGCAGCCATAACCCCGATGGTGCAGATGGGACCGCGGTCTCTGCACCAGACCTACAGGGATGCTGGACGGCTGGTCCAGATCCCTAACCAACCCAACAGGAATGCCAGGAGGAGGAGGTAAGTGATCCCTTCTCTCCACAGCCAATCCACAACCCGGTTCTGGGGGTAGTGCTTGCTGACCCCATCCCAGCAGAAGAGCTGGCATCTGGGCAGAGCGCAGCTAGCCTATGCCCTCTCTACCTCTTTGTTCTGGGGCCTGACGACCCACCAACCAACCCAGCTAAACCACTGGCTACGGGGCAGAGCGCTGCTGGCCTCTACCCACCAGGCATGGAGGGGGGAGACTGCACCCGCCATCCCCAGCAACAGCTTTGTCCAACCAGGGAAGAGGGCATGCAGGTTGCTTCCCCGCAAGACACTGGATCTACAACTGGGCACTTGTGGCAGGAGGCCATCTGGACCTCCAATTGGAGGTCTGGAGTCTGGATAGTCTCCCCGGGAAAGGGGAGATGTGTGACAATCTCCCCCTTTTAAGGGAGTTTGCCATATGTTTTTAGAGGGACCTGCTTGACCCCTTCTTGAAGCCTTGACTCATGTTTGGGGATGGGATAACTACACTCTTGGGGATTGCTATATCACAATACTCCCCAGGGTAAGCTCTTGTAAGAGCTCTTCTTGTTTTTGCTACGCTCTCTAGAGGAAGAGAGGTCTGCCCACTGGAAGCTGGATCCTGGCCTTGGGTCCAGGGTGGGTGAAGGACGGCAGGACCCCGGTGCAGCTGCATCGCTGGAAGTGGGGTCTGCAGTGTTGATGGTGTCAGCTGGAGTGCTTGAAGTCTTCGGCAGGCACTAGGAGCATTGATTGGCAGAGGTACTCGGTCGGAGTACCAGCGGTCCGTCACAACATGCATACATACATACACACGCATAGTGAAATGATTCAGACTAACAAAGCCCCCATGCTTAAACAAGTTAAATGCTTTGAAACAGTAGCAAGCTATCAGCCAATCGCTTTTCTGGATGTAGATATTAAACTTTGTTCCTCAATACACCAGTATTATATATTCAGATGAGGTGGAGTTCATCCACAGAATATCATCTGTAAATAATATGCATAGACTGATAGATATACTAGATGCAGTCCGACAAAGAGAGACCCCTCCTCCTCAACCTGTTAGCAATGTATAGAGTCCTTATTAATCTTAAAGAAAAGGGGGGAAATTTATTGGGACTATGGAGTTAACTAATGAGGTTATCATCAATAATGCAATAGATATCCTTAAATCCAAAATAGAAGATATCGATTTAGAGACCAAAGAGAAAATTGAGTGTATTAAAATTTAACGATCTTACCTCCCATGGGAAAGTTAAAACATTTGCTCACTTACATGAGGATTTTGATTATTCCAATAGGATAGGAGATATTTAATAATATTAGAATAAAGGGATATATGAGGAGGCATCTATGTATGGGAGGGTGAAAAAAAATAGCAAATTAGAAACTATTTTAGATAATAAAGAACATAAAAAGATCTAAGTATCAAAATATATAGGAAGGACTGGGTCTCTTCTCTACATACAGTAGACAAAAAAATTAATTGTCTCAACAGAAACTCACTACAGATTGTGAACAGTAGGTACAGAGTACCAAGTGATTTGGACAAAATGCACCATGGGCATTTAGATTTATGCTGGAGATGAGGCTTATTTAGATGAGATCACTCATATACGGGGGTCATGTCCCTCTCTTCAGCTATTTTAGAAAATTATAGCAGGAGAGATCAACAAAATTATGTCAAAGCATTATGTCATTCCATGTCAGTCATCCCATGTCAGTCAGCAAGTCTATGGAACTGTGTTTTTCTTTTATAGTTCATAGGCTACATTTAGTACTAGCTATAGAAAAAATGTTCTGTTTTATATTTGCTTTTGTCTATGTTCTTGTCTATGTATATGTGACTAAAGGGTAATTTCTATTTTATTAGTGTTTGATATACACAATTTTTTTTTTTTGTAAAATACATACAATAAAGATTTTTTAAAAAGGGAAAGAAAAAGGGATAACAATTAAATAAAGTTTTGATATATTTGGCAGGGCATATCCCTTCCCTGGGGTATTATGATGTGTAGCCTTCATGGTACCATCCATTCATGTTCTTCTTTCTTACAAAGACCCATTGTACCACAAAGACCTGTGCAGCAGATATGTGAGTCAGGTTTAAATGGACCATACCTTTATCCCCAATGTAATTTTCGGTGTTAGAATTATTACCATCCTTATAAGAGTTTAGAAGCATGCGGTGCAGAAATGTCTTGTTTCTTAGCCATAAGAGCAAGAAGCAAGTTGCTCCTCTCCCTGTTTCTAGCAGCAGAGCAGTTCTCAAGATACATCCACTTAATCATAGGGTCTATCTGATATTAGCAGCAGTGTATCTGAAATAAGCCATTTGTTATCCCAACACTTCAAGACTTGTTACTGGTTATAGAAGGTTATGGATAACCCAGATCAACGCATTCACTAAACTAACCAGATTTCGTCTGAACATAGATTACCATATAGATACATACAAGGTATTTCGTGATTAGGAAAATATTTAAACAAAGTAATGGGTGCAGTCTAACCCAATCCTTGCATGTTGTCTGATATAAAGAGCATTGAAAGCACCACATATAGAAAAAGATAAATTCCAAAATGTGAATAAGAAAAATAAATGTATTCAGCGATCAAACACATAAGCATAAAAAAATTGAAGAATTCGTACAATTATGTACGAATATAGTTCTAAGCAAAGCAACAATGTATGTAACCCGAAAAATGTTACCTTTCAAGGTCAATATGCAAGGTACAATTCAGAAACCTAATGTTTACCATGTATCATTGCCGACGATATTTAGGCTTACATTAGCTCTATGACATACTCATATATACATATAGAATGGAGATGATTGACAGAAGTTGCACGACTTAGAGTACTGCTTGATATTTTGAGAGTTTGAAAAATTATACACAGCCTTAGCAAACAGAATAATTAAAGTAATCTAAGCTATTGCTTGCTGAGTGCTGAAGGATCAGCTGTTTGCCAAATTCAATATGCCAGTAGGTAACATCTGACAGTTTTAATGCCATAGACATTGCTCGATGCAGTAATTAAAACTGGAGCTTGAAGAATATATCACCAGACTGGAAATAGCCTAGACAGAATGCACGCTGCGTTAGAAAGCCAATCATTTCTTGGGCATTAACTGATGAAGCAAAAGAACAACAGAGAAAATCACTTGTAAATTAGGGAAGCAATTTATAATTTGAACGTTGACATTACAGCATAAACTTAAAAAGGAATTCTAAAACAATTGGTTAGATTGTAGAAATAAATATGTTAGAATACTTAGTTCACTCATCAATGGTAATGTGTCTGGTATTAAGGAACAGAGGTAATAAGTACAAAAGAGTCTTGTTTCTCAACCAGTGGTACGCACACCAAAAGCAGCAGGTATGCAAAGAGCTGTCCGGCTGTGGACTAAGGCATATTAGGCACCTGTTTACCTGGGTGGAAAATGCCTATTTTGCCCAAATGGAGGTGGAAGCATCGAGGGAGCTGTAATCTTCATGATTTACCAGCATTGCTCTCTTGCGCGCCCTGCAGGTTATGACATCACTCTGGCTCTGGCATTTCTAAACAGCATGCAAAAGAGCAGTGCTTGAAGAGCTTGAAGATGAAACAAGCCCCACACTGGACACAGGAAAGTTATCCCTACTGGACCCCAGGGAAAGGATCAACTACAGTTCTTCCAAAAGAAGGGAGGCAAGGTGGAAAAATAATAAAAAAAATAACTTATAAGTGTGTGTGTGAGAGAATGTGTATGTGTCTGTCAGTGTATGTCAAATCAGTGAGTGTGTGTCAGTGAGTGTGTCTGCCATTGAATGTGTCGGTAAGTGTGCCTGTCAATGTGTGTGTAAGTTTGTGTGTCAGTTTCCTCTGTGTGTAAATATGTGTGTGTGTCAGCTGTTTGTAAATGTGTGTGTCAGTGTCCTCTGCCTGTCAGTGTGTGTGTCATTGAGTGTGTGTGTCTGTCAGTGAATACGTGTCTGTCAGTGTGTCCTCTGTGTGTATGTGTGTCTGTCAGTGTGTCCTTTGTATGTGTGTGTAAATGTGTGTGTGTGTCAGTGTATTCTGAGTATAAATGGGTCCTCTGTGTGTAAATGTGTATGTGTGTGTCAGTGTCCTCAGTGTGTAAATGTGTGTGTCTCAGTGCCCTCTGAGTGTAAATATGTTTGTCAGTGTCCTCTGTATGTAACAGTGTGTGTCAATGTCCTCTGTGAGCAAATGTCTGTGTTAGTGAGCTCTGTGTGTGTGTGAATGTGGGTGTGCTTCAGTGTTCTATGTGTGTATCATTCTCCTATGTATGTGTGTGTTTGTGTGTGTGTGTCAGTGTGTAATTGTGTGTGTGTCCTCTGTTTGAATGTATGTGTCTGTGTCTCTGTGTGTAGTATATTCTCATTTTTATACTTCAGATTAATAGTTCACATACTCCTCCTTACATACACAATATTCACATTAAGTAATATATTTTAAAAGTATTCTTTACTACCTTTAATTAGCCTTGTTCTCCATTATAGAACTAACTTAACCCCTTAAGGACCAAACTTCTGGAATAAAATGGAATCCTGACATGTCACACATGTCATGTGTCATTAAGAGTTTAAATATCAGTGTTTAGAAGTTTCATTTGGAATTTAAATCAGTAGATATCACTTTCTTGAGGCAGGGTTACTTAGGATTTTTGATTTTGGACCTGCAGGGGTACTTCTCTGTAAGTTGAGAAACACTGCAAAAGAGGAACACACGCATACACACACTGGAACATGACTGTATACTTCACTATGGGTGTCACAATACCTGTCCCTGGCGTCACTGTGCAATCACAGAAACTATGCCACTCTTTTTGTGTTCTGATGCACATCAACTCATCCCTAGCTTCCTGGTGGCTTATTATGACATCATATATTACATGGAACACTTCCAATAGTCACCTTTTATCATGTCAGTCTATGTGGCACTTTTTTATAATGTGTACACACTTGTGACATCATGGCCCTCAGTAACCAATCGCAACCCAGTATAAGGTATATATACTTCCTGGTTGTCCATGTTTCCTTGCCCTGTTGTAGTTCTTATTACCTGAGGGTGTGTTTATACTCTGTAATGGATTTACTCATTTCTGACCTTGGCTTGTTTGACTATTCTTGCTCTCTGTTATCCTGACCTTGGCATAACTATCGATTCTGTGTATCTCTGACAAAAAAAAATTGAAGTTGCATCTGATTGAAAATGAAACCATTTTGTTTTCATGCAGCCACAGCCAAGGGCTACACAGAAACAAAAGTGATTTTATTCCTAAACTTCAGAAGCATGATCAGTTCACAAAAATGGTTTCACTAAGCTAAATTTGTTTTGGCTTTAGACCTTTAGGCTTCCTGTATGAAAAATGTTCACATCACCCCTCCCTAGTCACACTCGCTCATCCATGTGTAGTGTGTGTATAAGGGTGTAGTGTTTGCATCAGGGATTTATTAAATTAATCAGTATAAAAAAACAAAAAAAAAATATTTATTCCCCCTGCAGGTGGCATGCTGATCTCTGGTGGTTCAGTGTGCTGGGAATCTGGTCTTCATCTCGGTCTCTGTGTGTGATATTTGTTATGGGTGTGATAAAAGTGTGTATTGAATGTGAGTGATGTTTGTGATGGGTATTTAATTCAGATTTTAAAAAATGCATGTAGGCCCATCTGTGAATGCAGGCCAGGTGTGTATTTCTGCAGTGTTACATACACACGGTCCCACAGTCAGACACACAATCAGATGCACACAGTTATACACATGTACTGTAAAATACAGCCCCATGTACACAGTCCCAGGCATATAGTCACACATGAACAGAAGCAGGCAGCCAGTCACACAAAGACAGTCACACACACAGTTACAGGTAGAGTCACACACACATGCACACACAGTTACAGGCAGACAATCACACACACATTCACACATTCACTGACAGACAGTTACACACAGTCATAGACATACAGTTACACACACACTTTCACAATCACACACACACACACAGTTACAGGAAGACAGTCACACACAGTCACGGGCAGACTGCTGCACACACATTGTCACATGCATACAGTCTCACAGGCAGTGAGTCTCACACACAGTTAAAAACAGACAGTCACACACAGTTACATGCATTCTCACAAACAAATAGTTACAAGCAAGCACACAACAGTCACAGGCAAACAGTTACACAGTCACATGCGGTCAGTCACAGACACAGTCACACAGTCTCACAGGCAGACACTCACACACACATAGTTACAGACAGTCAGACACACACAGTCACAGACAGTCACATAGTCACAGGCAGTCACACACACAGTTACAGGCAGACAATCACACACACAGAGCTACTTGTTTCCATTATGGACTGGTGGGAGAAAAGTGGAGACACAGCAGTCAATGGAGTCTAGTAGTTGGTGAAGCAGTAACTCCTTCCTGCTTTCCTTTGGAGTGCGGCAGAAACCAGTCAGCAGTTTCAGGCCATATTTAGGTCCGACCCCGTCGCCCATTTAGCACCGCCCATGCCACATATTTAGCTCCACCCCCGTCTCCCTTATTTGCGGCTGGCCTTTGAAATTCTTCCACTACAATCAGTGGTGTATTTTGGATATGTGCTTCCCTAGGCATGACGATACTTGGGCACCTCTGTCTAAATTTGTCCTGCCCCTACCTGTTTAAGAAGAACGTGCAGTTTAACTGACAGACACATACTGAAACACCCATTCACTGACACTCTCAGATACACATAGAGTGACATACATTCACTGACCAAGACACACTGGCAGACAGACACACACTCATTAACAGATACACACTCACTCACAGACATACAATGACAGACACACACATTCACTCACAGACACAGTGACAGAAACTCTCACTCAACACACAGTGACAGACATGCACACATTCACTCACAGACACACACATTCACTCACAGACACACTGACAGACACACTGAAAAACACACACATTGACTGACAGACACACATTCATTGACAGACACACAGATACAGACACACTCACAAACATTGTCTCACACACTTACAAAGTATTATTTATTTATTTTTTAAAAATATTAATTTTAATCCAACCAGCCTCCCTACCTTTGGGAGAGCTGGTGTGGATTCTTCCCTGGGGTCCAGTGGGGCATGCAGGGCTGGCTTCTGGTGGCTGGGTGGCAGGGCATGCAGGCACACAGTTGTGGGAGCTGTAATCCTCCTGCTCAGCCCCTCACGCACCACTGAGTGACATCATATCCCGGTTCCCAGCATCACTGTGGGGTGTGAGGGAGCGGAGCAGGAAGATCTCAGAGGACCATGCTCCCTTGCACCCCCTCCCCGACTGCACTGTGATAATTTGAAAGCCTCGGGGGGTCCTGAGGTGGAAAGCTTGCCAGCTTTTGGGCCCCCCATGAAAGAGGCTAACAGGCCATCTGTCAGGTCGCCAAGAGGCGGCTTTTTTCTCCACCACACTATTATTTTTTAAATTTCCCTTACCTGACACCCACGGAATCCCTACATTACTTCAGATGGATGGGCCTTTCTAGCAACTGGGCAACAATGGCTGCCTAGCCACTAGGTTTAGGTATTCAGGAGACATGCCCCTTCCTGTCACATTATATGCCAGTTATTTCTATTCTCATTTTGAATCTGCACTTTTTCCAAGTTGTAACCAGGCTAGCAAATAATAAGGTATACAACAGTGGGCATACTGGGGAACAGCCTTGTCTGATCTCGGCTACCCTCACTCTATGTTATTACGCAAGTATCTTAATAGCTTTATAGTGAAAGTGTGGGCCCCCTATTCAGCTTTAGCTAGTATTTAATTCATTATATTATTGTTGACTCTATCAGTAGATATTGAAGAGGGCAGCAGTGACACCTATTGGTGGAAAATCATTATTGCTTGTTTGGCAAAGGAAGAGAAATGCCCCCTTTTGGTTTTAACCTGCAAAAATAAAAACTACAGGATAATTATTTAACTTGTCAATTCTCTGGACCATTCTTTTATCCTAGTCATAGATCTGTAAACTATAACACGGCCTATTTGGGCCTTTTTAGAGAACTTTTAGAATAAAAATGCTATCCACATTTATTCTGGGGGTTGATTCCCTTCTCACACCAGGTATTCCCAGGTATTAGTCGCTACGTGGGGCTCCCCTTTGTCAGATGGGACTATTTTAGTGGAACCAGTGTGACAGATGGGCAGTATTAAATCCAGATAATAATAGATACCTGGGCATCCCAGGGTAATACTAATGCTGCAGGCTGTTGAAGGGAGGCAACCAGGGTCTGAACAGACCCTAACTCTTTCTCCCTGTATGTCTCTACAAAATAGTGAATGGTGCTGGGCTTTGAGAGCTTCTGTGCACTGATCACAGTATGAATTTGCTGGGATGGCATGCTTACAGGGAAATCTTCCGGTAATACTGAAAACAGCCTCTAAATGGCAGCAATATATCACCTTCTACTGTTTTAATAAGGAAAACACATCTGCTGATATAACAACAAATATATACTAGTTACACCTAAAAAAAATAATAAAATGTGATTTCCTGTTACTGTCCCACATCTCAAAACACCATAGTTATGCTGCTTATTTTAGTAAATATGCTAAAAAATAAAACAGACTCAAGGCTTTCTCTAAGTGTACAGTATGATCATTTTCTTTAATAATATTCACATAAAAATACAAAGTAACTCAGGTTAGCAGACTGTTCTGCCGCAGATCGGCCTCTAGAGGTCGCTAGTTGTGCGGAGACTGCAGACAATGTGTGTGCAAATGTTTACATCACGTGACCGCGTCTAACCAGCTCCCTCTCTGCAAGAAGCGGGCGGGACTAAGGCAAGCCGAGACATGTCGGACCCGGCAGAAGGGAAGAATTTGGGCGCCGAGCAGGCGGACGGGGCTGTTTATGAGGATGGCGACGGATTCTCAGACTTTAGCGACTCGGAGCTGGTGACGCTGCAGGAGGAAGCAATGATTGACAGCTGCGGTGAGAGGGCTTATTATGGAGGGGGCGTGGCCAAGGCAAGCATTCTATTCCCATTAAAATCTCTGCGCATGCGCTGAGTTAAATGGCTGGCTTTGTCATTGGGAAAGTTATTTTCTGAATGGCTTGTTTTTCCTCCATTGGAATTGAGTCGCTTTTATGAATGCATTGCAATTCAAAAACTTACCAATATTACCCAATAAAAATACTCACTTTTTTCAACTTACTGCATTTGCAGAAAATACCCAACTTCTGCAGGTTTTGCTGTGTGCTTTAACCACACTAAAAAGTAGCAGGAAAAAACCTAATACATTCTTCCTGTATTGTTCTTTGGAAGTGTTGTGCAAATCATTTAAACCCCTGCCAGGATTGCATATGTAGTTCATCATTAGACAGGGAGTAGTTTCATTACTGAAAAAAGCAAATGCTAAAGGACCACTATAGTGCCAGGAAAACATACTCGTTTTCCTGGCACTATAGTGCCCTGAGGGTGCCCCCACCCTCAGGGTTAAATCTTACCTTTTTTCCAGCACCGGGCGGGAGCTCTCCACCTCCGATCCTCCTCTTCGGCTGAATGCGCATGCGTGGTAGGAGCTGCGCGCATTCAGCCAGTCTCATAGGAAAGCATTCATAATGTTTTCCTATGGACGCTGGCGTCTTCTCACTGTGATTTTCACAGTGAGAAGCACGCAAACGCCTCTAGCGGCTGTCAATGAGACAGCCACTAGAGGCTGGATTAACCTATTTATAAACATAGCATGTTTATAAAAAAAAAAGGGTTAATCCTAGAGGGACCTGGCACCCAGACCACTTCATTAAGCTGAAGTGGTCTGGGTGCATAAAGTGGTCTTTTAACCGCTGCATAAGGTAATAAAAGCTTAGAGTTTGCATTCATTTTCTCATACCTCTGTTTACATATTGTCATGTTTGAAAAGAGTCAAAAAGCAGTTAAAATACAGGACTCTTCACAATGTTTTAATTTGGCAAAAAGAAAAAAAAACAAGGCTGTGATAGTATGGGTGAACTGCACTGCAGAACATGTTGGTGCTTTATAAATGCCACTTAGTTATGAAAATTATAACACAGTCTGTCTGCCATCAGTTGCTGCATCTCACAATGTCTAGCGGGTACCTGTACACAAAACATAGAGCCAGTGGCCACTTGCAGGAGCATTCCAGCTAACCCACATCTGACAGGACAGTCTTGTTTGCGATAAATTCCCAACTAAACAGTTTTGTTTTTCTGTTTTGATATCCCTTTGGACACCAGAAAGTGCAGTGTGAGTAATGAAATAGTCTCTCTGTTTGAAGCCCGTGTAGGAGTGCTTCCTCGATGCTCTGTGCATAGGCCAGCCTGCAATTGGTTGTATTGGCAATTTTGCTAGCATAGTAAACAAACTAATATTGTATATCTATCTGAAACTAATAATGCAGACATCCTAACATGCAAAAATTAATTTCAGGGAGGTGGCTGCACACCCCCACATGCGCCCCCACCCCCTTTGACACACACATACACACTCAGATACCCACACTGGCACATACATACATACATACACACACAGACACTCAGATACATAAACTGGCACACGCACACACACACACACACACACACACATACTTACAATGGCACTTACACACAAATCCACACACAGATACCCACACAGGCACATACACACAGATACCCATACTGGCACATAGACAAATATACACACTCAGATACCTGCACTGGCACATACACCCAAACAGATACACACATATACCCACACAGGCACATACAGTGAGGGGGGAAAGTATTTGATCCCCTGCTGATTTTTAACGTTCGCCCACTATCACACTGACACATACACACAAATACACACACAGATACCTAGACTGACACATACACACTCTAATACTTACATCTGGCATACATACACACACATACACACAAATAGATACCCACACTGGTACACACACATACACCCACACTGGCACATACAGTGAGGGGTAAAGTATTTGATTCCCTGCTGATTTTTAACATTTGCCCACTTTCAAAGAAATGATTAGTCTATAATTTTAATGGTAGGTGTATTCTAACAGTGAGAGACAGAAAAAAAAAATCCAGAAAAACGCATGTCAAAAAAGTTATAAATTGATTTGCATGTCAGTGAGTAAAAAGGTATTTGACCCCTTTGACTTAGTACTTGGTGGCAAAACCCTTATTGGCAATCACAGAGGTCAGACATTTCTTGTAGTCGGCCAATAGGTTTGCACACATCTCAGGAGGGATTTTGTCCCATTCCTCTTTGCAGATCCTCTCCAAGTCATTAAGGTTTCGAGGCTGATGTTTGGCAATTGGAACCTTAAGCTCCCTCCACAGATTTTCTATGCCTCTCCATGACCTTAATGTGCTTCCTCTTGAGCCACTCCTTTGTGGCCTTGGTGTGTGTTTTGGGTCATTGTCATGCTGGAATACACATCAACAACCCTCTTTCAATGCCCTGACTGAGGGAAGGAGGTTCTCACCCCCAAAGCATAATGTTTCCACCTCCTGGAGATGATGTTCTTGGGGTCTTAGGCAGTATTTTTCCTCCTCCAAACAAAGCGAGTTGAGTTGATGCCAAAGAGCTCGATTTTGGTCTCATCTGACCACAACACTTTCACCCAGTTCTCCTCTGAATCATTCAGATGTTCATTGGCAAACTTCAGACAGGCCTGTACATGTGCTTTCTTGAGCAGGGGGTCCTTGTGGTCTCTGCAGGATTTCAGTCCTTCATGGCGTAGTATGTTACCAATTTGTCCCAGCTGCCTTGAGTTCATTAACAAGATCCTCTCGTGTATTTCTGGGATGATTCCTCTCTATTCGCATGATCATTGAAATTCCACGAGGTGAGATCTTGCATGGAGCACCAGACCGAGGGAGACTGACAGTTATTTGGTGTTTCTTCCATTTGTGAATAATCACACCAACTGTTGTTACCTTCTCACCAAACTGTTTGGCGATGATCTTGTAGCCTATTCCAGCCTTGTGTAGGTCTACAATCATGTTCCTGACATCCTTGGACAGCTCTTTGCCATGGTGGAGAGTTTTGAATCTGATTCTATACCGTTAGCAATAATATGCTTCCCTCCTACTGCTTCGAAGCTGTCACTCAGGTGAAGGGTCGGCGCTTCCTATAAGGCGAACTAGGCAGCCGTCTAGGGCGCCATATAGGAGGGGGCGCCCTGCGCCTCCATTGCTGGCCCTTTAAATGCTGCAGCCGCACTGCCTCACCTCCCCTTCCCTGTAGCGTGGTCGAGCTCCTCTCCGGTGTACACTTCCTATCAGTCTGACAGGAAGTGCACACACAGTGTGCACTTCCTATCAGTCTGGCCGGATACAGGAAACAAACTCATGTACCGCGGACTGTAGAGGAGCTCGGCCACGCTACAGGGAAGGGGAGGTGAGGGGGAGTAAGAAGAAGGGGGGGGGGAGTAAGAAGAACACAGGGAGGGGGAGTGTGGAGAAGGGGAAGTGAGGAGAACACAGGGAGGGTGGGTGGGTGTGAGAAGAGACCGCTAAGGGAGGGTAAGGGGAGGAAAGAGACCACTAAGGGCCTGGAAAGAGCTTTAAGGGACAGAAGGCAGAGCTCTATAGGATAGGGAGCTCTTTCACACTACATGCACACACACACAATGCATCCCTGCACACACAGAAACACAACATGCTTCCCTTACACACAGAGAAACACACAATGCATCCATTACACACACACACAATGCAACCCTTACACACAAAGACAATGCATCCTTTGCACACATACACAGAAACACACAATGCATCCCTTACACACACAGGCAAACACACACACTGCTTCTCTTACATATACACAGAAACACAATGCATTTCTTACACACCCTCAATGCACACACTTACAGACACACACCTTGCATCCCTTATGCATACAAACACAGATTCACACAATGCATCCCTTATACACAAACACACACTGCTTCCACTACACACAAACACACTGCATCACCTACACAAACGGGTATCCCTCTACACTACATTCCATAAGCACACACATTAGATCCTCTACAATAACACATACCACATCCCCTACACACTCCCCTCCCTGTGAGCGAACTCATGGGTGGAACATATAGGTGGACTTATGGGTCCCAGACCTTGAGCTGTGTAAGGGGCCCCAAAAAATGGAGCTGTTTCCCGTTCTCCCAGAACATTGAATTTTGTGACCACAGTTACAAACAGCCTCCAGAGATCACGTTCTACACCAGGCCAGTGGAGCCAAACAGCAGCCAGAGCCCATCACCATCCTCATCTGGTTGTAAGTAGGCAATCTACTATATTATTAGTGACACTAATCTCTAATTTACCTCACATTAAAGGGACACTATAGTCCCCAGAACCACTGCAGCTTAATGAAGTGGTTCTGGTGTCTATAGCCTGTCTCTGCAGGCTTTTTAATGTAAACACACACTGTGTGCAGCACTGGCATTAGTTCATATGGCAGATCATGGGTTGGGTATTGTGATGTCACATGGAAGGTGGGGGGGGCAACAAATTTTTATTTTGCCTAAGGCGGCAAAAATCCTTGCACCGGCCCTGCACAGGTGTTTAACCCCTTAAGGACCAAACTTCTGGAATAAAAGGGAATTATGACATGTCACATATGTCATGTGTCCTTAAGGGGTAAATATAAATATAAATATAAAGCAGGGAGTGGTAAAGGAGTTAGGATTAGAGTTTAGAATAAAGGCAACATTGAAGTAGTTCAGATAAATATGAAGAATAACCTGCCTCTAAATTCTAAAGGTAGATACTATACTCCTAATAATATGTTAACCCCCTACTGCTTCGAGGCAGTCCCCAGTATGACTAACAAGAAAGTGCCCAACCGCTGAGTAAGGTGAACTAAAAACAGATGCAGCTCACTTCAGCCTCGCCATACTGTCTGCTCTAATACTGCCTCAACCTTCCTCCTCCTCCCTCCCGCGCGGTTGTTTTTTAGCTTGGAGGAAATTACAGCATACCACTTCCTCCAAGCTGGCAGATACTGCAGGCTCTTAAAGGGCCGGGTCCCAGACCGGGCCCCTGTTCAGGAACAATACCCATCAGGTGGGTAATGAGTAGGGGGCATTTATCATGTGTACTGTCTTGAAAATCAAACATTCAATCTGCATGCATTGTATGTCAGATAGTGTGAGTGATTTCCGGGATATTACATATGGTGTGCGGGTGTCCGGGAAGCTCATTAAATATGCGGTAGTCTCCCGGACCTAAAGGGAGACTTGAGATGTCTGTTAATGTCATCAATACTTTTGTTAAATAGCAAGTTCTCTTTAAATTAGAGGTTTGAGGTAAATTATTCCTGCTATTTTAAGCTTTGACAGCAAGATGTTTATCTGTTAATTCTGTTATTTAAAGGTGCCACCTCCATCCCAGAGAAGATTGTACAGCAAAAGGAAGGAAATGACACCCAGGTGAACATGTATGTATTATGCCACGGTATAGAAGACCAAATGTAAGACGAAGAAAGCAAACCCTGTGGCTAAAGGGAGACTTGGCTATAGTACCAGCATACCCTTGACCAGTAATCTTTCAAACTGATAAAAGAAAACATGTATTCCTAGCACTATAGTGTCCTACTAACTGTTTAGATTAACACCCCCGTGCATCGAGATGAAGTGGTCTGGGTTCCCTTAGTGTCCCTTTAATGAACAGTTTGACTCTTACCTTGCTGTGTTGGGTTCCCTGTTTGAGTTTGTGTATTAATACATATGTATATTTCTGCATTAGCATACCAACGCATCCAGGGTTACACAGTATTCACTGGCTGAGACTGGCAGCTGGTCAATTAACTGGTCAGTTAACAGTGTTTAAACATGACATGAGTTGGTATGTTAATATATAAGTATGAGCTTTGTTGGACCAACGTAAGGTTAAAGGACCACAGGCCCCCTGTCACAGCAAGGTGAGAGGCAAGAAACTAATTAACGGTTTGACAGATTTCTGATAAACAATGTCCAGGGACTCCATGGCAAATTAACCACTGCTACAGCGTGCTGTAGTTATTGTGCCTAGAGTACCCTCTATGGGGGCACAGAACATATTTTTCATGCACATTACCTAGAGACCTGCAAAATAAGACTGTCAGTTGTTTTGTTTTTCTTCTCATCGCATACGGTTTTATCTACTTTGGCTTGCTCTGGAGAAGGCCTGAATCAGTGAACTTGCAAGGTTTATATCATACATGCACTGATTAGCAATTTCGCTCACCCTTTCTGATGATTTGGGGATAAACTACTTATGCCATAAATCCCAACTGGTCAAGGTTTATAGGGTAAGACTCTTTTCCTAGTGAGGGAGATACCTGTCCACAATTGCGTGGAAACTCACTACTTCAAGAGAAACTTTGAACGTATGGTTTCTTATTCTTAATGCATTATCTATATAAAAGTTTTCTGTTGCATTAATGTGTGTAATAAAGAGTGCACCAGCTGATGTGGTGCTGTACAGCTTCCGTCATCCTTTGACAGCAGTCCAGCTAATTTTGGAGAAACCCCTGTTCCTATGGGTGGTAGCTCAGCTGAGATTTTGAAGATAGAGTAGATAGAGATATAGGGATATGTAATTTTCTCATTGTTGCCATACAATGTTATTCTACTGGTATTAGTTGAAATCAGCTTACTAGTTTTGTCTCTTTGTTTTCAGTAAAAATGATCTTGGCACCACTGTAGACATACACCATGGAGACAGGGGAGAATGCAGTGGCAGTAAACAGAATTCTCCTGGATCTCCACAAATAAAAAGGAAACGCCTGCCACAGACTCCGATGGAGAAATATCGTATGAAGTACTTGTGGGTGACTAACTTGTGCTCCCAGACATGGTGCGAACAGCAGATGGTGTACGAATTTGAGTACCCAGAATTCCTGGTGACAGAGAAAAGTGCTGTAATAAATGCAGGATCTAGTATACATCTAGCCAGAGGTGAGCCAAGCTGTGTATTAATACTAACCTGCTTGTATTGCTGCACAGATGTCAGGCAAAGTTTGCAAATTCATTTAAAGATAACAAGCACTAGGATTGCCACTGCATGCTGCCAGTGCGGATGTGTCACATTACTATACCATGCTTTTTAGCAATAGTAATTCATTAAAGGGACACTGTCAATACAATTATATACAAATATGATTTCATCAAAACAAATACAAAAAGGTGAATATTTTTTGTATAGCAAACTGCTTTCTTTTTATCCTCTCCTATTGATGTCCATTTCATGGTCACATCTAACCATAAAACTTACTATAAACCCCTGACAAAAAAAAGTGGTACCTAGGAGATGGGGAAAAATAATTTAAGATGAAGAAAATTTTGTGTTGCAATCAGCTCAGTGTCACGGTTATATTCAAATATGAAAATACAGAATGGTGAACTGGAAAAGATCACATGAAGTGTATGATGTCTGTATGTTTTTTTGAGATCATGCATCTATTCTGCATTGTATGAGAATTTATTAATCACTGCAGTCTTTCCCTGTACTTATGCTGTTTGTGCCTTAAACATAAGACAAAGTAGTAAGTGTAGTTTAATATAAGTTAATATAGGCAGGTCACCTGTAAGATTCAAATGCCATGCGAATATGACACTGGAAATACAATTTATGTATTCTGCTAGCCAAATTGGTGGAGTGTCTATTGATAAATATTCAAGGAAAATGCAAGAGGCACCCCACTCGCTAGATTGCTATTGTGGATGGTCCATTACTGCATTTCTGTACCAATTTAATCCCAAGTTTGTACAGTCCTGATAGATTGGATAGTCTGTAAACTGGTGCACTTCTGATGTCTTGTGATGTATTGTTCATGGTGCTTAACCTACCCCTTTTACTATATTTTTACACCTCCTGTTCTTTTATACAAATGTATTGTCCTACTTGACATTGCGAAAGTATGCAACTGCATGCTCATACAATGCCACATGTGTATTCTCACACTGTTTGGTCATTTTGGGAGCGAGCACACGTGTAATAGCAAAATTCTAATCTAACCGAAGTACATTTAGTTTTCTAAGTCATTTAATTCAGCTTGGCAAATACAGTTTGTTGTAATATTATATGTCCACACACACAATCAGATATCTAGAGCGGAATTTAGGTGTTTGGATGGCTAAATACAGTCATATCATGCCCCGTTTCCAAGCCAAACCAGCCATGTCAAACACTGAAGGTTTCAGGTGTTGGGATTGCGTACCTGTACATGAGCACAATTTAAACTGTGGTGTCTTTTCCTCTAATGGACCTATGACAAATACTTATACTTCAAGCAGCATGCTTGGCATATACCCATTAAATGCAGGTACTAAAGTTAGATAGCTACTCCCTACATCATTTGCCAGTAAATTAATGCAATATTCCTGCTGCAATTAACTATGTTGAAATTGAAGTAGAGTGTGATTATGAAGGAGTTTTGTGATTTATTTATTTAGAAAAAAAATTCTGTTCAATTTCTGTAATTTGCAATATTTGGGGGGGAGGGGGATTAAATACTAATAGCTAATATAAAGACACATGTTTTAAATTAATTCATCTTCCTATGTTATAATTTTGTATGGAAGTCTAACGTTAAAGACCAAATATTTGTTACATTTTGTAAATCATTGTAAGGTAAGCGCTAAAACAGTTTTGTTGGTGTGTAGCAGCAATAATCTTGCCATGGGTCTCTCCTTCTGGCTAAAGTAATCATAATTCACAGTAGAATGATGGTTGCACTTCAGTTGGATATGTTTGTAAGACAAAAATATTTTTTTTTTTAAAGTCCAATGGCAAAGTTTATTTCTTTGTCAGGACAGAAATAAGTATGGAGTGCAACTTGGATGAGGTGGAGCTTCACACCAGCTCTGGGGTGGGACCTGGGCACCTAAAGATATGTGGGATATTTTCATGTACTGTATGTTGGTCCTCACCAAGACATGAAACACAGAGCATAATACAGGAACAATATATGGTGTACAATGTAAAGCGGTTTTTCATAATAACGTAATGATATTATGCACTTACATGTAATGGAGCCATACGTGGCTCCAGTAAATCAGCATACAGCGATACAATCCCCAAATTAAGCAGTGCAGTGTGCAAAGGCAATCATGGACATGTGAAAGCAATAAACCATTGTACATCATTAACACATACTAACACAATCTGTTATCCTGAAATTAATTCTTAACTATAATATCTATTCCTGGCCTACTCTGTGCAACCTGTCAGAGTGATAAATTGTACTGATCAACACTTTAAATTGAACGCAGCCATAATTTCAGTGCATGTAAGCTTTCTTACTTGTTAAGTGTGACATTTCATTTTTAGAGCTGGAGGTTCATGATGTTGTATCGGTGAAGACACAGACAAGGGAAGATACCTGGGCAATAAAATTACTGAATATATTATCAATGATCCCAGTTTTACAGTCTGGTAAGTTAACATATTTAGAGACCTGTAACAACAGTTAATTTGTCTTTCTATTCCCTGCATCTTCAGGGGCATATTTATTAAAAAGACACTAAACAACACTTCGTTTTAGGAAGTGGTCAGGGTGCAGTAGCCCCGTCCTTTTAACTCGGCAATGTAAAATAGTGCAGTGTTTAGAACTCGCAATGCTTACGTTGCAGGGTTAAATTCACTTCTAGTGGTTGTCTTCTTAACAGCCACTAGAGGCTCTTCTGCAACACTGACCGAGAAAAGCTCTATCCCATGAAGCAGAAGCCCACAGAAAAGCATTGAATTCAATAATGTTGGAGAGACAGAGAGGTAAGCAGCGTCGGAGGAGCCTTGATACTGGGAAAAAGGTGAGTAAAATGTTGATTTCATTGTTATCGCACTAGGGACACCATAGCATTAGGAATACATTTTTGTATTCCTAAAGCTATAGTGTTCCTTTAAAAGCATAGTTGTAATCCATCAGTTAAATTCCACAGGGTCTTTTTGCATCTAATATTTAGACCAGTAGTAGTCAACCATTTTCTACCTACCGCCCACTAATTCATCTTTCTTGATGGAAAAATTTTCTTAGAAAGTGTGTTTTAAAATAAATAAATGTACGTACATTTATCTTTTTATTTCTACTTAATGCATGTTTAGAATGCTTTTAACTTTATAAAGTTTAATGAGAAAACAATAAAGTAAATTGAAATTACCTTTACTAGTGATTAATGAGATCCTTGAGGTTGATGCTGCGAGACTAAATATTTGATATCTGTTTCGATTTTCGTAAGGAACAAACGAAGGTCTCCTCTTTCGGTGATATTCAGACGACTTCTCTATTTGCGCATAATATGATTTCTCATCTGTGCGTCAGCTCCCCTCCTTTCCCTCCTCAATTCCCCTCCCCACCTTTTATTTTTCCTTTTTTCTATTTTTTAACCTTCCTTATAGCAATCCCCAGTAGGAAGGCTGAGCTAGGGAGCCCACTTACTATTACTTACTATAGCCCACTATAACAGACAGACACACACACAAGACACACACACAAGACACACATACACACATGTAAAGACACATACATACAAACAGACAGGCACACATACATACATACATGCATACATACAGACAGGCACACATACATACAGACACACACATAGACATGCACACATACATACAGACACACACATAAGACATATATACAAAGACACATACAGACAGACACAAGACACATATACATACAAAGACACATACACACACACAACACATACATACAAAGACAAGACACACATATATACAGACAGACACACGCACACAAGACATACATACAAAGACACACACATACATACAAAGACACATACATAAGACACACATACATACAAAGACACATAGACACACACATACATACAGACACACACAAGACATACATACAAAGACACACACATACATACAAAGACATACACACAAGACATACATACAAAGATACATACACACAAACAAACACACACAAAATATTTTAGTCACCCCCCTGTTTCCTACCTTTTAGGTGCAGGAGGGTGACATTCCCTGGGGTCCAGTGGTGGCTCAGGTGGATGGGAGTCAGAGTTCCTACTCTGACTCCCTCTGCTTCTTCCCCCGCGGTCTGTGTGTTAGCTGGGAGGAGTGACGTGCAGTCACTTCCTCCCAGCTCTGTGATGTAATGACAGGGGGCCTGGTCGCGCTGTTAAAGTGCCCAGCGCTGACCGAGCCCCCTTACAATCCACATCCATCGGGTGGCCCTGACAGCACGGGCCACCCGATGGACCCCTTGGACGTTGGCCCCGGCTGCTTGCCGTGCGGGCCGGGGCCGCAAATGGTGATGGTGGTACCGGTCGCACAGGTACCGCTGGCTCGCACCCGCCTGCATGCCCGCCCACCCAATCTCTCAAAATGAGGAAATCCCTACCACCCACCTGGAATCCTGAAACACCCACTAGTGGGCGGTAGGGACCAGGTTGACGACCCATGATTTAGACAAAGTCTACTGGGGATCAGGTGAATTTATGTGTTTGACATGGCAAATAGAAACATAGGGTGTTGTTTATACACATATCACCCTATGTCACATTCTGTTTGGCCATGCTTTTAACTGCAAACTTTAAAGTATACAGACCCCTGTGTAATAACACTAGAACATCTCTCACACTTCAGTACAAAGGTGCAAGTAACTAAAAAGCTTTTATTTTTGTTTTTTGTCCAAATGGATATGTGGAAATGTTATTCCTTTGACATACCTTTTCAAGGCGGTGGTTGTAATCACAAAAAATAAACTCAAACCACATGGCTTTGTAAATATGTCCTTGATTTATATATTAATTGCATACTTTCAAACATTGATCAATAGTCATCAGTATTTGCCGTGTGTTCTGCAGATGTATACTGTATCCTAAGGGTGTTCAGTAATGGAAATGACACGGACGTTTGCTGAAATCAGATTGATCCCTTAATACATAAATAATAGGGTTTCTGCATAGCTTGGTTTACTTTTATATATGTGAATAGGTTTCCTGTTATTTCATAATTCTACTGTGCTTAGGTTTTACTGTTTTTCCCAGCTCCACATTAAAGTATATGGGTCAGATATAAAACATTTCTTTCCATTTTTATTAAATAATGATTAATACCAACAACAATAAGCACGTCTTTTGTTCTGTGTGTGTATATAGCTCAATTGTTTTGTTGGCCCTGAGCCCTGTGTATTGTTTAATGATTGTGTATTGCATAATAGCCACTTTTGTGTTTTTATAGTTTTTTCTTAAAGTGCAGAGGGAATGAAGGTTGGGGCATAGCAAAACAACAATATTACATATAACAGGAGATTGATCTTTTATTTAAGAAAATAAATACACTGTAAGGTACATTCATTTAGGTAATGTTTGTTGAAATATTGTATTTCATAACTATTAAATATGCCATCAGAGAAAATATAGTCACGTTTTGATTTATTATGGTCTTAAATGTGAACAGTGTTCTGCAATTTTCACATAATACTCTCCACATGCTCTGTGTTCCTTTCTCTATGCTGTAAGGAAGTCATATTCGTGAATTTCCTGTTTTTGGAGTCCTGGACGGTGTATTTATGGCGGGTGTGATAGATGAGCTGGGATATTCATCCAAAGGGGAGCTGGAACTTAGAGAACTGAAAACTCGGGGAAGTCGATCGTTACCAAGAGGTGCCCAGAAAAGGAGTCACCAGTTCCAGGTACAATGCAAAACAGTGATGTTTCTGATATATTCAAAAAAGTGTATGCTAATGGTGTGCTTTGTTACATTTCTTTTTATGATTGCTTTACTTTTATTAATGAAAAAAGTGGTGTAAATATATATATATACACACACAAGCTTCAAAAGCCTGGGCTACAAGATGTATACAATTCCAAAATGAAGGCTGCACTCCAGTCTTAATAAAAATGCCATTATTTTATTAGAACATTTTTTAAAAGATCAATGTTTTAGTCCTCTCTAGGGACTTACATCAGGATACAAAACAAACATGTTTATCCTGATGAAAGTCTCTAGAGAGGACTGCAACTTTGATCTTTTAAATTTTAAATTTATTTCTAATAAAGTATTTGATTTTTATTAAGACTGACGTGCAGCCTCCTTTTGAATTTGTGTGTTTTATATATATATATATATATATATATATATATATGCAAGGAGACCTCAAACAATATAATGGCTTATGTTCCAATCAGCATTGTCCTGTGTGCATCTACTTAAAACATTAAAACGACAGTGATTTTCCAAAATTGCTGCAGTTATTACCACCCACCTTACAGACTTGAAAAAATTCTGTTACATCTATAATTCCATAAACCTCTCTAAACCTCTCTAGGACATGCATGCATTGCTTCAGTAGTACCATGCGTACAGGAATGCAGGGGTTAAGTTAATCTACAAATGGTACCTGCAAAGAATGTAAATTAAAAAAAGTAATGAAATCAAATTTTCTTTTTTGTCTATAATTCTAGCTAACACTCTTCAGTCAGTTTCTGTTTGATCAAGCCAAAAAAATTACCCTTATTTTTCACTTAGTTTCTTTCTAGATATTGTTTGTGTTAGTCTGTCTTTTCATCACCTCTAAACAGCAGATTTTTGGAATGGCTAGTCAATGTAGCAACATCCCTGGGTAGTTCACTGGAATTTGCTGCCCCTGACCTGATTCTTAATATTTAGCTCAGTAGACTTTGCTTTTTACAGGTTTAGCCATGAGTTTTGCTTTTGTAACTTTGCTATACTAATCCTTTTTACACCACAATAACACTAGCAATATCACTTTTAAATATAGAATGCTGTTATGCTAATAACTTGTGTGTAGACATTACAGTATGTTTAATTTCTCTTTTTAGGTATCATTGTACAAGCTTCTATTTGATGGAATGGTGAGTGGAGGTCTACAGCCAGAGATGTTTTTTCAACATTTGTATTTGAAGCCAGAGCAGTCTTTGGGACCACAAGTGATCGAACATGCCAGTAAAGTTGGTTTTATTGCATCAAATTTCAAAGAACTCTTGGAGCTCGCATGTCTGAACCTGACTTTCTCAGACTTACCTATGATTGACAACTTAAAAATTGAATATTGTTATCAAGAGGACAGTTCACTATTGGGATGTGAATTTGTTATTTTTGAGAGGGAAATGGTGCTGGAACAGTTGACATTTTACTTGGCCTTCTGGAAGGGACTGAGGGAGACTCAGGGAGTTGATATAGAAGAGGCCTGGAAGTGCCAAAGATGTAGCTTTTCTAATATATGTGAGTGGAGAGCAAGAAAATCAGCTTGTAATCAGACCAAGAGACCTAAATGAAGAAACCTCATAACCAAATTGTCAAAAGCACAAAACCTTATGGAATTCCATTCCCCTACTTGGAAGCTGTCAATCAGTCAAACTAAATACTTTCTACGTGCTGCCTAACTTTCTATTTTACAAGAATATTTATAAACTAAGTAAGACTCATTTTATTGTTTGAAGACTAAAAATGAAAAAAAATATTTTAACAATTTTAACACTCCGTTCCTAGTTTGTATGTAAATACCTTGGCAAAATGAATTGCCTTTCCAAAAGCTTAAAGTCAACCTGTAGAACATTATAGTGCAATGTATAATTTAACATAAAGATACATTTTGTACTGAATTTATTTAGGAGCTGAGATGCCATTCCCTCCTTTAGTTCATCAACATGAGACCAAAATGACAACAGTTAATCCTTGTCCATATTCTAGCACTGGAAGGGAGAGCAGGAGAACCACTTCTAAACTTCTACTAGCATCATTTATATATCTATATTTATTCTTTGTTTTGGTTTTTCCTTTTCTTCTTTCATTTTAAATAATTTTGGGTGTATAATGATAGGCACATGGAATTTGTGTTTTCTTGACCAGACGTTGTTACAGACTGAGCTTCCTGAATTCTAAATATGACCACTCAGCTGAACAAAAAAGGACCAATGAATGGCACAAATCGAAATAGTAGAAATTTGTATCAGACATTAGGTTGGGAATCCTGGATACTGTCTACAATCCTAAACAGACAATAAAATACTTTCTAGTAGTGAAATAATAATGTCATGTATGTATGTAGACATATTTATTTTGATACGTTAAATAAATAAGCCTCAAATTAATTTATATAAGATTCTTTGTATTGAACATATATGTATGCTTTTGTAATATGTAATAAATCTCTTTTCCAATGATAAACAATATAATATTTTTATATCATTTTCTATCGGATTGCTGTTTTTGTTTTGGAAGCAATATTTATAAGCCCGATCAAATACAGTTCCATAATGTCACTGTCCCTGGCACGGCCATAAAAATCACTGCAGGGGCATGTAAAACAATCTTAAGAGTTCTTTTCAGAATATCTAACTTTTATGCTTCAGTCCTGAAGCTACTTTTTAGATTTATAAATACATCACAAAAATGGATGACGAGTCTTTTTTTGGTTTGTCTCTTGAATAGTTACTTGTTATGATTTGAGATTTAGGGTTGCTTAAAAGGAGAGTAAAAATGTTTAATCCACCACTGCAAGCTCGTACTTATTGGTCACTCAAGGCACCATAACAACTTAATTGTCATAAAGTTTTTATGGTGCGACAAGGTCCTGGATTCCATCTTAACTTGCAACAAATGGTTAAACCACAATCTTTAGAAGACGGTGCCCAATTGCTCTGCCTGTCAACTTCCTTTCTTGATCTGAGGCTTAACTCATGAACTCATGGACCAGGTGCTGCTGATAGGCTGAGAGTGTCAGCTGATGCTCTCGGCCTATTATTTGCTCCTCGTTCAGAGTTTTTTTTTAAAGTCTTTTTTGGAAGGTATATTCCTGATTGAAGCCTAACGCCAAGAGAGGAAGGCGATTGGTTGAATGATCAGCTGTCATCTTCAAAGTTTATTACCAGTTTAACCCTCGCACCATAACATTACAAAGAAGGTGTGGGCTGACTAGCCGGTTTCAAAGCTCTTTTTGCACAGCTACACAGACAGGGTAGTAAACATGTAAAATGCTGCAAAAACATGCATTTATTTTGTTAAAACCATATACATTCCAGCATGTCAAAATGCAGCTAATTATTCAGGTGAAAAGCTATAAATTAAGTGTTGGTGTTTTGAGTGTCCTTTTTTAATTACATTAATTTCATGTGTCGTGCTTACACAAGTGCATGCTGAATTTATTGTTATGTTTGATAAATTTCTCATGGTAGACTGTGGACTGTGCTCCAGTTTGGGAACCCACATATTTTTAAGGTAGACTGTGCTACATTTTGGGAACCTGTATATGGCATTGTCCTACTACAGACTGTACTGAATTACTGAAAAATTTATTTTAATTGTCACTCAAAGTCCCAATCATTGTTGCTTTCCGTGACACCCTGCACAAAAGTAACTTATAACATCAGAACGTTTCTAGCAGAATTAGGTAGAAAATGTCATAGAGGATGATGCAGCATGCACATTTGAAAGTGGATGGGGTAACTAAATGAAAGTATTATTCAACTCTTTACAGTTATATAGTAGATGTTGGAAATGGTGTATCTCTTATTTCTAATCAAGTAAAGATACATGGATTAAAACATTCCTTCCATCAATGGAGTGGCCACTTCAAGGTAACTTACAAAATCAGGCTATTTTTACCTTTTTTTTCTTTAGCCCCTACTACTAGCACCTACTGTACTTGAGAACATTTTTATTTTTGCCTTTATACTAACATTTCTGACCCTTTGTGGAATATTGCAAGATAAAGGATAATATATACTGTCTAAAGAACTTCATATTTTAATTCATATTTTTAAAAGCCCACACAGGCAAAGCTAGTTTGAGCCGAGGATCACAACAAAAGACCGCTGGAATATTCCCACCAATAATTTAAATCACTTTTTTAAGAGAAGCCCTCCAACGGAGCTACCCATAATCCCTCATTATAAAACCCTCAGATGACCTAAAACAACAGAGGCAAAGCATTTAAAGACTTTATTGAATCTGAACCAATTATGAGACTTTTACTTTTACTTTATTTTTATATTTTTAAAAAAAAATAATTTTTAAAGACCAATTGTTTATCACTTTATTTTTTAAATATTTCTGTCTATTCCAAGACATATATATATATTTTTGGGGTTTATTCTTCATTAATAAATCTGTTTTTAATCTTTAACCTTTGTCTGGTGTTTGTCTCCAGGTAATTCAGTTACGCATGGGATATATTACTCTGACTGGTACTGGTTGATATGTGGTTTGTATTACAGTGCATTATATACAGACACTCCTTGTCACGAATGCACCCTACTCCAAAAGTGTGCGTGATGCAGATGTGGTGGTGAAAGGGTTAAAGTTCACTATTTGTCTGCACTAGACCGTAAATAATGACAAGATCCCTCTTTTAACACCACCCACACTTAAACATAATGATATAACTATTACTATTTTAACACTGCTACCACCAAGACAATTTTTAAATTGGGTGCCTTCGTCCCCCAGGTAAATCAATAATAAAACCCACCAAATATTAAAGGAATTGCAAAAATACTAATTAGTCTCTTCAGGTAACGTGATTCTTAACCAGACAAAGGCAGAACTTAATAAATTAATGTTTATTATGAGCAAAACATAGTCACAGTGCATATAAAAATATACGATAAACAAATTATTTACACCAACAACAGCTAAAAATAAAAAAGGATAAAATACAATACAATACAAGTCCTAATTACTCACTTAAGTTTTCAAAGTACAACCTCTGTCCAGGGGGTCTCTGGCAAGGAAAGATGGTGACTCACTTAGAATTAGATTCTGACCCCCACGTATGTACACCCACACCCCTCCCAATCATTGGATATACACTCTGTGGATTATCCAGTCTTGCCCCGGGGTGGAGTTAAGGCGTACCTACAGAAATAATATGTGACCACCTCCCTTGTTTCAGACCACAGTCAATTCAAATGGAAACATTTGGCTCTATCTTCTTTTATGTACCTGCCACCGAAATAATAATTGCATCTACAAATTTGTTGTTATTTTTCCATTCCATAGACATGTCGCATGCCCCACCCACGATCCAATAGGACGGACATCACAATTCCTGCCACACGGTTTAAGTAAAGCACAAACTGTATAATACAAATAACATTTTCAAACACAATAAAAAGGAACATTGTATGCATTTAGCTACATATTTGGTTGCCCTACTTTGCATACCTTCATTATATAAATGCACACACTCAACCCAGAGGGCACTGCAGAGTTATCAAGTAACAATGAATAGTTTGTGTTTCAATTGCTACCATCACAAGCCCCTTTCAATGGCTCATGGGAGCATAGTCTGTGGACAAGAGTCTGGCCTTCAAGCCTTTCCCAAAAGGCCATGGCATTGGAGCTTATGTCACAACAATATCATAGTGCTACAGAACATATTAGTATATTAAAGTGGAGAACACTTGCATTCACACTAAATATTGACTTCCATATAAAGGTTTACAAAAAATGTATTGTGTTATACTATGATATTGTATTTTTTTTTATTATTATATTTCATATGTGGGCTTAGCCATTTATAATTGTCCAAGATTACAAATTAATTCTTTATATGGTCTGGGGAATGCTCCAGTTTGTTCTCTTTTATCACATGGCTTACTACATGAGTGAAGAGCAGATACTCTGAAGCTTGTTTTACAGCGTCCTTTTCACAGTTCTTCTCCGTACAATACTTATTGTCCTTTGCCAACACCAGAGGAAGACAAAAGGGAAACATGTTGTATATGCAGGTTGGGCATGTACCATACTACATGTACATTTGACACATTTGTTTCAAGGTGATGGCTCAGCGGTTCATACTTTTAAAGGACCACTATAGTGCCAGGAAAACATACTCGTTTTCCTGGCACTATAGTGCCCTGAGGGTGCCCCACCCGCCGGGCTCTGGGGGAGGAAGGGGTTAAACTTACCTCTTTCTCCAGCGCCGGGCGGGGAGCTCTCCTCCTCCTCTTCGGCTGAATGCGCAGGCGCGGCAGGATCCGCGCGCGCATTAAGCCAGTCCATAGGAAAGCATTCACAGTGAGAAGCACGCAAGCGCCTCTAGCGGCTGTCAATGAGACAGCCACTAGAGGCTGGATTAACCCTAACATAAACATAGCACTTTCTCTGAAACTGCTATGTTTATAGAAAAAAGGGTTAACCCTAGATGGGCCAGGCACCCAGACCACCTCATTAAGCTGAAGTGGTCTGGGTGCCTATAGTGGTCCTTTAAGCATCACCTTGAAACAACTGTCTCTAAGGTACGTGTAGCAACAGATGGGTGTTAGCAGAAATGTTGAATTTTTCAACATTATTTGTTTTTGCAAAGCCATCACCAAACGGGTAAACGTCAACATATGTAGGCTTTGAATTTTTTGCCTCGTCTTTAATTCCTTCCCCCACTTAGAGTTCCAACTGGGCATAATGTTCCATTTTAAAAGTTTTAAGTTCCATTTGCTATGAATCAAGAGAATAATATACAGATGATCATAAGTTTGACTAATTATTGGGTACACAGTTAATAACACAACTTATCACTTTGTTTTCTTTATTATTTTTACTTTTTATTTTTACTTTTACTTTTTATTTTCAGCTGGTAGATAGGAAAAAAAATTAAAAAGAACCAGAATAGCTTACACAAGCCTTTATGAATAATGAAACATTAACACAGTTATTTCTAAAGTGAAATTTAAAATGTAGTTACTGCTCAAGCAATTATACCACTAAATTAGCAGAAATAAAAAATAGATTTCCAAAAATCGTTAGAAGATAAAATATTTGAAAATAATCAAAGTGCAATTTTATTTAATTGCACTTGTAATGCCTGTATTTGTAAAATATAAACTAAATAATTAGATAAAGAAAATGTATGTTTAGTGTGCAGATAAAGTTAATATGTCTTGCCAGTACACTATATGGCCAAATGTATGTGGACACCTTACGATCGTACCTATATTAGCTTGTTGGACTTCTTATTCCAAAACCATCGGCTTTAATATGGAGTTGCCCTGTCCCCCTTCACGACTATAAAAGGCTTTACATTTTCATTTGGTTTCTGTCTGTGGGAGCTGGTGGAAAAAAAATACAATAGGCACACTATCCAAGATAATAAGAGTCAGCAGACAGCTGTATCCACTTTAATCTCAGGAAAACAAACCAGGTACACTCACCAAAATAAATAAAGTCCCAAACACAGCTACAAAGTCCATGCTAGTAGTCTTATAAATCCCTATATCCAGTCCAGCGATGAGATGCTCTGCCCTACACATTTCATCAGAACTAGATTCTCTTGGGGCTGAATCTAATATCTATCAGGTTATTATATGAAAATAAAATCAGGGAGGGATGCCGGTCTACTTGGTTGCCCGTCACATTTTACTGTCATACTTCCCCTCTATGATTTGTCTAATTTCCTACATGGCCCTGCTCTACGTATTGGCATCAATTGACATGATAAATCCATCAGTGGAATTTGATGTTAGGACTCCCTTTTTTGCAAAACAAAGATGCCACAAAAAGGGTAAACATAAACATATGTAGTCTTTGAATTAATACGTCACATTATCAGTGAAATAAAAAGTTAGCTGATCATTAAAGAAACACTATAGTCACCAGAACAACTACAGCTTAATGCAGTTGTTCTGGTGTCTACAGCCTGTCACTGCTGGCTTTTTAATGTAAACACTGCCTTTTCAGACTAAAGGCAGTGCTTATATTGCTACCTAGAAACACCTCTAGGTGCAGTCACTCAGACAGCCACTAGTGCTTCCGGTGTCAGTGCTGCAGCACTGACATTCAGCGGACACTGAATACTCCCCATAGAGATGTGCACTAGCCTTCCAATGCAACTCCACGAGCTGTGTAATAAACAATATATTGTATAACCCTCCTGCTGGACATGCATGATTAAAATAACACACAAAAAAACTATAGACCAGAATTAGAGGCTTCCTTTGGTGGTTGGTCTTTGCTTTTTGCTGCATTTGCCTGCAATTTTATAAACTTTACCGGTATTTTTTTGTTCTGTTATAATTTTAAAAAAACAATAATTTTTCCATATATTTGTGAATGCATTTTATTGCATTAAAGATTAGCTTCACTTCCCTCATATTGTGTCCCTTTAAAAATAAATCTCAATTTATCTCACATTTAACTTTAGCTTATTATTGGTGTTTCAGATTACGTAATTCAATACTTCTTTCATTGTGTCAAGATATAAAACAAACGCCTTTCTGTAATGCTTGTGAAAGAAAGGAGTTAATTTATCTGTGAATTATGATACAGCCCTTCCTCTAAAGTCATGCTTGTATTAGAAATGAAAGTGAAAGTGTCAGCATTAACAGAGAGACAGCAACTAAACTACATAAAAGGTGTCTCATGGAGTCCACTCGCTTTATACTTGTTCTTTTTATGTTGGTTAATGGTAAGTGCTTGCAATGTGCTTTGAATTACACCCTATTCTTCCCTTCACACATTTACCAGCTTGCTGATCATGTCACTGTGTCAAGTAATTCTGCATTGATACATAGATCACAGTGACTCCATAGCCGTATTAAGGCAAACTATGTTGTGTTGTCCACTTTAAAAATGCAAATAACCCATTCATTGTTCAAGTGGCATGTTAAACTGTTACATTTTAAATTGAAAATCTGGTTTGTGTATGAATGACTAAGGAGCAATTCGATACATTCTCAGTAAGTAGGTAGGCTCTTCCTGGTTTGGTTTGTGCTTACTATACGAACCCATTTGTATTTACACTTATTTACATTTAAGTTTGGCTTTGAAGGAAAATGAAAGAGAAATCAGTTAAGAATTATGATTATTTAAAATGGCATTGTGCAAGCATTGGGTTTTCTACAGTTAGGAACAACGTTCAAGCAGAGCTCACATTCAAATGTTTTATATACTGGCCTGAGCTATGATTTATTGTTGTGTAAACATCAATGACATTTGAACCCACACAAGCTCAGTGATTATGCCTTCAAATGCTCTGCATTATGCAAGGTTATTTACTGGAAACCATGTCTCTAACTCTTTCTAACAGTGAAAGAGTAATATTTGTAATTAACATCATTTAAACAAATGTTTTGAATTTCACCATGCACTGTATGCAGAAGCGTAACTAGAAACCACGGGGCCCCGGAGCGAAAAGTGCCTGGGCCCCCTCCCACCCCTGTTTATCGTCCCCTTCCCATACGTTACTCCCTCCCCCTACACATGCAAACAGATACACATGTAGACACACATATACAGACACACACACATACATACAAACACACACACAGACATACAAACACACACACACAGAGACACATACATACAGACACACAGACAGACACACACATACATACACACAGACAGACATATACACACATACAGACACATAGACTGACATACACACACATACAGACACACACACACACACACACAGACAGACACACACACTCACAGACAGACAGACAGACACACAGACACACAGACACATAGACAGACATACACACACTCACATACATACAGACACACAGACAAACATACACACACTCACATACAGACACACAGACAGACAAACACACACACACACACATACAGACAGACAGACATACACCTTTCCCTGGGGTCCAGTGGTGGCTCAGACTGATGGGAGTCAGAGTTCCCACTCTAACTCCCTCTACTTCCTCCCGAGCGGCTCCAAGTGGTTGCTGGGAGGAAGTGACCGGGGCATTCACTTCCTCCCAGCCTCTGACATCATCAAAGGGGGGCCGGTCGCGCTGTTAAATCGCTGACCAGACCCCCTGGAATTACATAGCATCTGGTGGCCCTAACAGCATGGGCCACCCAATGGGCCCCTTCAATGCGGCCCCGGCAGTAACACCACACGGGCCTGGAGCCGCATTACTCAGTTGGCGGGACCCGCAGTCGAAGGGGTCGGCTGGGCCCCCTGAAGTGACGGACCCGGTCGCAGCTGTGACCCCTGCGACCGCGTTAGTTCTGCCACTGACTGTATGTTTAATGCACAATATTTGAAGAACCTGTCACTCTCAAAAATATCCTGAACATGCACTTTATAATTAGTTTGTAATTAGTGTGAATTATGTAAGACTCAGGGTAGAGACTCAGAGAGTCTTTATTCAAATCTTGTTGCCTTCAACTTAAAAAAGTTTCTCTCACCCCTTTCTCACTCAGGATGCCACTAAGACATTTGTCCATACTTTCATTGTTTCCATGTTTAATTAATGTAACCTTCTGCTTGTTAAACCAAAATTGCCCAGATTGTCCCACTACAGACTGTAATTAACACCTCTGCCAGAGTCAGCTACCTTACGTTCTTCACCTCTCGCACTGCACTCCTCTGTCAGTCTCTATACTGGCTTCTTGTTCCATTTAGGAATCATTCAAAGTTCTTAGTTACAAAGTGCATGACCACTCCATGCTTACCTCTTATGCCTCGTTAGCAGATATTCTCCATCCCAGCCTCTTCAGTCTGCCAACAACCTGTTAGTGTCCTTTTCTCGCACCCGCATCCAAGACTCTCACCTGGAGGACTTTTCTAGGGTTGTCTCCTTCATTTGAAATGCCCTCCCGCTGGAAATCAGAATCTCCCCATTTCTACAATCCTTCAAAAAGTTCCTAAAAATACACTTATTTAGAAAAGCATAAAAGTTCTTCCTTTAACTCCTCATCTCCCATCTACTTACTCTCTCTCCTCTCAGACACCCCTCCCATACTGTTCCTGTATGTCATATGTGTTACCGGACACCCCCTGCAGCCTTGAATTGATAGGAAGGCAGTGATAAGTTGTCTGGTATCCTGGTGATATCTGGCTTTGAGAGAACTCCACAATGCTCTTTTTCTGATGCATCAGTAGTAAGACGTCAAGAGATAGCTTGGTCTTGCTAATCCAGCAAAATTAAAAAAACATTTGAGGAATGAAACCGGTAGATATATTTAGAGGGGAATAGAGAGATGAAATAAAGTGTCAGATGAATAGATAATTGTGGACATGGAATACGGATATATATTTATTTCATTCGGTTAAAATCTATATCTGTAGAATGTATTATTATAGAACATGAATGTCATCAAAGTGAAAGCCTGCTGCAACATAGGACAAAAGCCACTATTAGCAAATGAATGGGGTGAAAAGTTGAACACAATTGATAGCAGAATGATAAATTCCAATTGCGTGATATTAAGGTATCAGGTAAGTGACATACCGAACGGGACACTATAGATACCAAAACAATTTAACTTACTAAAGCAGCTTTGGTTTATAGATCAATCTCCTGCAGTCTCACTGCTATGTTCTCTGCCATTTAGGAATTAAATCACTTTGTTTATGCTGCCCTAGCCACACCTCCCTGGATGTGACTTATAGAGCTTTCCTAAATACTTCCTACAAAGTGAGATCTAATGTTAAAGGGACACTATAGTCACCTGAACAACTTCAGCTTAATGAGGTTGTTCATGTGAGAACTATAGCTCCCTGCAGCCTTTCTCATGTAAACACTGTATTTTCCAAGAAAATACAGTGTTTACATTGAAAGCTAGGAACACCTCCAGTTGTAGTCACTCAGAGTGAACCAGAGGGACTTCTGAGTTGATGGAGGCATAATATGCCTCCATCCACTCAGATCTGCGGTGCACGAGCATCCTGTGATTCAGTATCTCCTCCCACTGCATACAGACACTGAACTTTCCTCATAGAAATTCATTGATTCAATTCATCTGTATGAGGAGATGCTGATTGGCCAGGGCTGTGTTTGAATCATGCTGGCTCTGCCCCTGATCTGCCTCCTTGTCAGTCTCAGCCAATCCTATGGGGAAGCACTGTGATTGGATCAGGCTATCACATGTCAGCAGACTGCTTGTTTTTCCCTAGTCTAACAGCATGCAGATTTACAGCTTCTGGCTTGAATACAGTAAGATTTCTACTATATTTATGGAGGCATGAGGGGCCCAGGGGGCTAGATGATCGTGTTAACACTATAGGGTCAGGAATACATGTAGTTGCACTAGTGAATATAGTGTCCCTTTAATACTTACTTTAGTGCACAGTCCATTTAATGTATTACTTAATATCTCCTGCTCTGTTAGTAGATTGCTAGACTTTGCAGAAGCCTCCTGTGTGCGACTAAAGTTCAATTTACATAACAGGAAATAAAAACTTCTAAAGTAAGTTAACATACAATTGAAAATTTTAACTTGTTTATTCATGCAGGCTGTGTGAGTCAGAACCAAGGGAGGTATGGCTAGAGTTGCACAAACAGAAAGAAAACTGATTTAACTTACACATATGTAAATTACTGTATATGTAATTTAAAATTTCTTATCTCCTACTCTGTAAATAGCGTTCTAGAACCCTCCTTTGTGTGATTTGGAGAGCAGAAAATCAAAACTTATGAAGCAAGGTAACATCTGATTGAAAATGTAATCACGTTTTCATGTAGAGTTTGTGAGTCACAGTCAGGACAGAAACAAAAGTGATTTAACTC
>OW240912.1:59995065-60006137 GCA_933207985.1 Pelobates cultripes
ACAGCCACTAGAGGCGCTTGCGTGCTTCGCACTGTGATTTTCACAGTGAGAGCACGCAAGCGTCCATAGGAAAGCATTGTAAATGCTTTCCTATGCGACGGGCTGAATGCTCGCGCAACTCTTGCCGCGCGTGCGCATTCAGCCTCGGAGGAGGAGAGCTCCCCGCCCAGCGCTGGAAAAAGGTAAGTTTAATCCCTTTTCCCCTTTCCAGAGCCGGGCGGGAGGGGGACCCTGAGGGTGGGGGCACCCTCAGGGCACTATAGTGCCAGGAAAACGAGTATGTTTTCCTGGCACTATAGTGGTCCTTTAATGCCAAAGGCCACAGGCAGTAACACAAACATACACATGCTCAGAGAAACATGCATACATATACAAAGATACTCACTGCCAGGCACATACAGGTAGACAATGCAACGACGTATACAAAGACTAGTTCTCTATATCCAATACTGCAAGCCCGCCCTTCAATCTATCTACAGCTTCTTATACATACACAAGTCAACTGCTGGTTTTTTCCAATAATGGTGTTAGTGGGGGCCTCATGTATGAGTTTCGCCTAAGGCCTCGCCAAGTCTAGAGCCGCCACTGCTTGCACTACAAAAGTTTTAATTTCAAAACTAAAGTGATTACAGGTTAAGATGACTTCCCTAGACAAAAAGTTTCAAGCACTCACACAAATTTACAGCTTTTTGAAAAATAGAACATGTAAAGTTTTTACCCCCAAATTAAATCGTTATTAAGAATGACAGCTGTCTTATGTTTCCTTTCTTTATTTGTGGATGTATTTGTTTATTGTGACAGTAATCCAGTCCAAGGAAGACACAGCTCCAAGTAAAAACAGAAACGTCTTCTGTTTGATTGTGAGACCCTTATATAATGATCACATTCTGACTGGGGACACAGATAAAGGATCCAACACGAAAGCTTGGTTAGTGCTGAGAACAGGATCAGACGATGAGGTGAATTACGATTCAGAAAGTGTAAGATTCATTCTCAAAGGTGAGAAGGCGCTTTTATCTGCTCAACAATAAGGATCTTTGTCAAGATGTTTAAACTAATCCTTATAGACATTCTAGTCTTTTATAGTGTTATAATGTTTTAATATAAAATAGATTGGACTCAATTTACTAGTAATAGTCGGATGCACTGTAAGTAATTTCTGTGACTTACTCTTGGATAATTTAAATAAAATGCTGAAGTTTGTTCCGAAAACAGCAAATCGTAGTGAATAATTATTTACTATTAATTTGAAGCCTGATCATTTTCCTAATCAGCTATGTTGGCATTCATTTTGCAATTTGGTTTTCTGTTTACTACAAATCTCTTTTTAATAATATATATTTTTTTTAATTATTATTATTATTATAATTACTGGCAAATCTAGCCACTTAACATATAACTAAATTCCTGGAAGGAGTGCTCGTATAAGATCATTTTGTGCTGACAAGATCAAAGGGAAACAGCAAATCAGACGTCCCAAAGAAAAATTCAAATGTTGTCAATCAAAACACACAAGTCGCAAACTGATTTTAATAATACAGTGCCAAATTACAGATGTCTTGTTACTATTATTAATATTACAGATTGTAATAATTACTGTGTCAAATTGTAATAATTTACAATTATTGTATGTCTTGTATTCATGTGTTTACTGGGCACAGGGCCTAGGAGGTTATAGTAAAAAATAAGATATGAGCACAGGTTTAAGAGAGGTACAATTGCGGTGTTGGAGGCATCCATTTCACGTACACATAGTATATTTTTTTTATCTATACATATAAACAATGCTTTTTATTCCATACATTATGCTAGCAAATCACCAACAAATATTTAGATATTCTATTTTTATCCAAAACTTTTAGTCCTTGTCTGTTCGGTTGTTTGCATATACACCTGCAAGTTATCATAATACCCACTGCATCCTTAATTTAAAGCAATTTCTTTTATATAAAAACATATTTGTGGTACTGAAATACTGCCAGTAGGTGGCATTATGGGACCATACTCCTATATTTCCCATTCATTTAAAGTGTGTCAAGTTTGTCTAGGTACATTAAATGTATCTCTAACAGGCTTACTCACTAAAGCGAGAATTCAAAGTGAATTTTAAATTTAAGGCCCCATAGCGAAGCTGCAAAAATTCTCCAAGTTAGCTATGGCTATTATGGTTATGGTTAGTATGACTACTTTTAAAATGTAAAATTGTAATTCTTACTTTAATCAGTACTCCACATATCCAGCTGTACATACAAGAAGAGTGTGTCTGTTTTACAAGCTGAGAATTTTTGTAAAATATCGGAAGGCTATATCCTTGCTTTGCAGTACAATACAGTGAGCATTTATAGATGCAAGCTTTTTGGTGTTGTATTAAGTAACATGTCTCCTTACAGACCCAAAATTAGTGCAGCCTCTTATGGATGATACGGAAAACCTGGTTTGCGAGATACAGTTATATTTCACAGATAATATTCAGATCTTGTGGCCGGGTATCCAGATTAATGACGAAACAATGGATTCTTGGTTTGTTGCATCAGTTAAGCATAAAGAGAACGTTTTTCACATGACAACGTTTCTGTACCAGATTCCAGAGAGGACAGCACAGGAAACGATTCCATCACGATTACATCACGTCTCAGGTAAAATTAAAATGTGTATGCGTGTCACAGATAAAGTATAATATAGCTATGGAAAATAATGTGTGTTATTCTGCCTTTATCAGAAGCAGTGGTGGTTTCACTCATAAAATTATAAAAATAAAACCAGATACTAGAGGAAAAGTGTTGGCCTACGGTGCGTGGGATTCCGTTGTTCAAAAATCACTAAACATTAAGGAATCTTACAGCATACGAATTCTACATACTGCAGGGCAGCACTTTTCATGTGAAGAATTGATATGTGTCCAGGTAAACAAGATATATATTGAAGTCATAGTTCAGAGGCAGCAACCATCTATACCTACGTCATTCTAGCTTGGGTCCTGTCAGGAATATTTCTTTTGTTTCCATGTTGAATTACCTGCTTTGAGAACTTTGAGAACCATGCACAATACATTCCATTCAGAAATAACAAATACAACATAGTGTTGTAGTGGTTATGGTGCAGGCATGCTGGAGCCATACTACATTCTGTTTCACAACTGTTATCTGGACACCTGTGGTCTGACCCTTTGATCTGTGTGTTTTCTTATGGAAGTGTAACTTAAAAAATGGCAGTATCAATTCCACCTGTATTTCGATAGAATCGTTTGGCTGAGCACATCAGTTGACAAGTCAATAAATGCTATCCAAACACAGATGAAATTAATATTGCTTATACAGAAGTGTAATGTCCAAATTACCTATATAACACATGTGAAAACCATCATTGTTTAAGTGCTTCTAAAACTGTCAACAACAGGAATGAAAAAGATTAGCTCGTCCAGTTGGGTGAAAATTATCGATATCGCTGATCAGAGCATAGCAACACATGTTTTCAGAACCACCGCTGCTCCCAATAGGAACCAATGAGAATCAGAGATAGATTTATATTAAAAAAAGAAGTTTCAATTAGCAATACTAAGAAATTCATTTGTTTAGAAATTTTATAGTAAATCACCGTTAGAAACACTGTGAAATCAGAAAGTCTGTGAAACAATATAAGGGCTTGAAATAACTCCAAAGTTGAACTTTGTTGAATAACCATTAAAATAAAATGTTTTTAGTAAATTATTAAATGCATTTCCTTTAATAATATCATAGTGACATTTAATCTACAAGTCCGGTGTTCTTTATGCCTGTCAGCACTCTGAAGTGCATTAAGTGCTAATTAAATAGACTCTTTTGAATGACATTATGCAAAACTAATAAAATTATACTGTTTAAAAATACTCATTCCTCAACATGAGATAAAGTGGACTTGTTATAGTCTCTAATTTTTTATTGCCTTGTAGAAAAATGAACATATATTGTGGAAAAACTATAATGTTTTAAAATGTTTAAGTTATTTATTCTCAAAGGTTCTTTTTTCCAGACAATTTAGAAATACATCTTAAAGGGGGTCTTACCGTTAGAAATAGCACTATAGAATCCCTTTAAGATATATTTTCTAAACACAATCTGTGTTCCTAACACTATAGTGGCCTCTCGTCTCCCCCCCGCTCGTGTCCCCCCCAGTACATAAAGGGATAAAAATCTTTTATTTATCTCCAACGTGATCCAACAGTGGGGACCTAATGCGCATGCGCGGCGACTGCTGTGAGTGCCTTTGGCCCTCCCCATAGGAAAGCATTGGATGAATGCTTTCTTATGGAAATTTTACTGACGCTGGATTTCCTCAGGCATACTGTCTAATAGATGTCTAACCCCTTAGTGACCAGACCGTTTTTAAATTTTCTTACCGTTGAGGACCACGGCTGTTTTTACATTTCTGCAGTGTTTGTCTTTAGCTGTAATTTTCCTCTTACTCAATTACTGTACCCACACATATTACATACTGTGTTTCTCGACATTAAATGGTCTTTCTAAAGATACCATTATTTTCATCATATCATATAATTTACTATAAAAAAAATTTAAAACACACTTTTTCTAACTTTGACCCCCAAAATCTGTTACGCATCTACAACCGCCAAAAAGCACCCATGCTAAATAGTTTAAAAATTTTGTCCCAAGTTTAGCAATACACAATGTTAACATGTTCTTAGCTTTTTTGGAGAATTATTGGGCAATAAGTACAAGTAGCACTTGTTTTTCCAAACCATTTTTTTTTTTTTTAATTAACGAATGTTACATTGTAACACTGATATCTGTCTGGAATTCCTGATTAACCCTTCACATGTATATCTTTTTTTAAAAGAAGACAACCTAAGGTATTAAACTTGGGTCATTTTGACTCTTTTCATGCAACCATTTTCCACCAATCAATGCCATATTTAAAAACACACATAGCAATTTAAAAATATATGTACTGAGAACTTTAAGGTTTACCGCCAAAGAAAACACCCCAGTATGTGTTCAGCAACATCTCCTGAGTACAGTGATACCACCCATGTATAGGTGTGTTATGTGGAGGGCGCGCATTCCAGTTTTCCTATTTGGGACATTTTGGAAGCCGGCCAATGTAATTTACACCCATCAAACCATATATTTTTAGACACCCTAAGGTATTTCAAATGGTGGTATTTTAACACTTCCCATGCACTAATTCTACCACCAGTCTTTGTCAAACATTTGGGTAGTCATTTTTTTGTGTTATTTTTCTCTCACATTGTACTTTAGGCATGGATTCTTAGTTCCTGTTATACTGACAAAGAACACCCCAATATGGGTACAGCAATATCTCCTAAGTACAATAGTGCCCCCAATGTTCAGGTTTTATGGGTTTTTGCAAACTTACAGGGGTCAAATGTAGGGCTTTCCCCTTTTCCATGTTTGCACATTGAAACTTGCCAGATTAATTTGCTGGGCATATGTTGCCTTTGATACCGTATAGCAGCCCAGGAATGAACATTAACCCCATAATTGCATGCAATTTGTAAAAGTAGACAACCCAGGGTATTTAAAATGGGGTATGTCCAGTCTTTTGTAGTAGCCACTTAGTCACATACGCTGGCCAAAGTTAGCATTTTTATTTGTTTTTTTGCATTTTGTTTACACAAAAACTGCACTTCTACTAATGATTTCATCGTTGTGTTCAGCAAAGTATAACAATACCCCCCATGTAAAGGTTTTATGGTGTTTTGGAAAGTTACAGGGTTAAATATAGGGCTTTCCAATTAAATTCTCTAGACTGTCTGCCTGTGTGTGTGTGTGTGTGTGTGTATATATATATTTGTGTAAGGGGCAAAATAGCCGTATATGGAGTAAGGATCCAGCATAAGCTTAGGATAGTGTAAAGGGAGCAAGTCGGTTGTGGTGTGCCGATACCGACGATACGGTAGGCCTGTAAATAAAGAGGGCAAAAATGAATAATCAAAGATTTAATCCAGTCAACAAATATATACAAATTAACCAGACATTTCCTTAAATGCATTACAGTATTTAATTCCTGAAAGGATTTTGAAGGTAGGAATCTAGGACCGAAAGTGGGCACCATGTTGACTCATTTCGGAATGTTTTAGAGCCAATAGGTAATGATATATGTGTTTACGTACGTGGGATCGTTGAAGACAATGATCTGTCTGAGTGGTGGTGATGGTAGTGGATTCTCTGGCCTGAGAAAGGCATAAAAGGCAATGTGCATGGCTGGTAATGGCCGACTTGGTAGTATAATTGAATGGTTGTAGATCTAATAGGTCCGATAAGGATGAACAGTTGGATGGCTATTGGTAATCTCTGAGAGGAACGTGGGGGAATGGATTCCTGAAAACCTCTGAATATATTCTTTTCTGGTATGATAGCATGAAGTTTATGGTAGTTTTGGCCATAGGTTATCATGTGTTGTTGAATGCCTGTAAAATATATAATTAATGGTGTATGGGATAGTTTAAGTTTAAGGTGGCAAAAATAAGCAAAACTTAGGAGAAATTTTGTGACACAGGTTGAGCTATGTCGTGTTCCAATGAGATTCTTTAAGCCAGGTGAAAAGCTGTGTTATGCGTTCTACAAGTATGGGACGAAAGTGCTAGGTGGGATAGTGCATGCTATGCTGCATGAGTATGTCTAATCCATGATTTTGTCTCTGGAACGAAAGAGTGGACGTGACTGTATGGGCGGCTGTAGGAAGCGTATGATGAACATGCCTGGAATATAAATGAGACAGTTGTCGGCAGGGATGTATACCCCCGTCTGGTACATGAAAGTGAAATGTGATAAGTGGCCAACCAAGTGAGTTCCCCAGAAACATCATGAACTTATGGATGAGTAGTGGCGTTTGTTGATGATATGATATGTGCTTAGTTGTCTGAGTAACAACGGATTGATGACCCTGACCATGATTTACCCCATGCCACAGCAGCTGCTACAATGGGGTAGATCTCCCAAAGGGGCTGAAGTGGTGGAAAAATTTCCAAACCTGGATGCCATGGCCAACAGCCCCAAAGCAATTGTTCCCGGTAGATCGCTGCCAAACCCGTGGTATACGCTGCGTCTGACCATCTGATTGGAGAAGTGTCAGACAATCCTGGAAGGAACATGCTTTTACCATGCCAAGTGGTTAAGAAATCCCCCACCCATGTGCAGGTCTGCTGTTGCTGAGGTGTCTAGGCACCTCCTCTGATCGTCATGTTGGAAGTGTGGAAAAAAGGGGAAAGTACTCTGGATGTGAAAGCATGGCAAAATTAAGGAACCTGGTAGGGATCGTAGTTCCTTGCAGTTGTAAGTACTAAGCAGGAGGTAGTGATTGATGTAGTTGAGAATGTTCCCTATTTGTCTTGTGGTAACTTGCGTGTATGGATGCCGACTCAAGTCATATGCCCAGTAATGTGAAGATAGTGTCTGGGCCTTCTGTTTCTTATGGGGTACTGGGACGCCCAAGTGGTCAACCAGACTAAGCTGCCGTGAGGCTTCTAGTGAAAAATATGCTTTCTTTGATTAACAAGAAGTCTTCTAGATAGTGTATGACTGTAAGGCCTCTGGATATGTTATCATAACCAGCACAGAGTATCTGCGAATATCGATAGTAGGCTAATCTGTAGCTCGAAAGTTGAGCGGGGAAAGGATTGCCCAATTTATGCCATGTAAGTGCCAGTGTGTAGGGTAGATGGTAGCCGTTTACTGCGTTGATGATATTGGTCTTACTTAATCAAGCTTCAACCCATTCTTGAGTGATAGCTGTAAAGGTAGATCAATGGTGTTGTATAGTAAGAAAAATCCTCGGAGGGTATGAGGGAGTTGAGACTTGGGGTAGCGGAGGTGTGTGTTACCAATAAGTCCATGGTTAGTCTTTGTTTAAGGGAAGATTCCTTGTGACAATACCAATGTGTGTGTTTGGTGCCATGCTGTAAATGGTGGAGATTGGAAGACCCCTCTGCAAATCTTGGCTATGAGTGTGTTTACAGCCAATGGTTTTGTTGTGCTGACTGTAAGTGAGGGCATGCTATATTCCTTGAAGGTGTGTTTATGATACCTGTATGGGAGCCCTTTGAAGCTCCAGAGCTTTAGTAAATCTACTACAAGTCTGGAAGGGTGATGAGTCAGTAGTGTTGAAAATGCATTGGTGTGTACAGATGGTGAATACGTTATTTGTAAGTTGTATTGGGACACATGGTTTGTCATGTGCCCTGAACTATTTGAACATATATGCAACAGTCTGTATGCAATGCAACTACTCATATCAGTGGTCTCTGGTAGTTCAGAGGTGCTGGTACCTGGAGCCTGAGAGTGCTCGTCCATTTGTTTGGGACAAAATCCCTTCTGTATGGGTACCTGCACAAATAAACATCTCCACATATTCCAAATGCCAACCCAACCAAGGGATGGTCAGTTCCCGATTTACCTGGAATCCCTGGATCTGACCATCACAGATACATCATCATACATATATATGCCTTGCTTCCCCAATGTGCTGGGATCATACGTGCAGGTTTAACATCTTGTGTGTCATAAGAATTGATTGTACCAGGTAACCGAGTTTCGGTTGGTGCTGGTTGTACAGTAGTGTGAGGCCCAGCCTTGTGAGGGCTGTGGTGACCAACTCGAGATTGCCAGTCTGTCATAAATTTTTTGGCTCATGAGTTTATGAGTGAAGCTAGCATAGCCTGGGTGTCACCTGAGTTGATGTAGCTGGGCCTTCCCCTGCCTCCGTGTTGTCCGTTGATGTATGGAGGAGTTTGAATAACTGCTTTCCTTGCTGTAGCAGGGTAGGGGATTTGTCACCTCCTTAGGTCGGTGGTAATGTGTGGGATCGTCCAGGATCTGATTGCTGCTGGACTAGCAACATCTCCTCTGCTTGAAGGTGTATCAATTCTAGCCGGGGTGCTAGGAAGAGGTGATTCTTCACCATCTTTTTGAGAAATACTTAAATAACAATAAGATTGCAATTATTATTTGTACCCAGGGTTCTTGTACTGGCTTGCTAGCTAAGCCGTAAGGTGAAACGATTAGGCTTGGTGTTTTTTTTGGTGACTGGTGAGGCCCTGCTAGTTGCCAAGTGGCTTGAGAGGCTCTATCTATGCTTGGCGCGAGGGGATTTTGTGTGGCCACCGAGCGTTGTGGCAGGATGTTGGCCTCTCGGTGACAGTAACCAGAAAATAGGAAGGGGAGTGACAGGTGAGGCCCTCTCTATGATACAATGCGAGGCGGCTAGCTCACGAGTGGCCTGAGGGGTGTATGCCTCCGAGTGTGAGGCGGGGTGTTGGCCTCGCGGGACCACTAACCGAAGCATAATGCAGAGAAAAAAGGGGTAATACCTATTGGGCCCTAGAACCCTAATTGCCAGTACACTATTACTATTCCAGGGAAGGTAAGAGATGGATAACTACGTGAGCAGGTGTATGTACCTGGTAGTATAGTATTGAACCTGACAATCCGTATAGGTTTTTTAGTAGTAACTGTAACCTGAATGGATAAAACCGTATGGCATAAGGAAATATGGCATAGACCAAGCTTATCTTAATACGTACAGTATATGTGAAAAGTAAAGTGCCGTGATGTGGAAATATTAAGCCATACTGGTTAAATATGTATCAATCTTAACCCATTAAGTGCCGTATGTACAAGTGAAAATGTGGTCTGTCCCCACCTTGTATGTTGTATGTTGTATGTTGTATGTTGTAAGTCTGTTGCGGGAGCAGCGTGCTGTGAAAAATTTATGTGAACTATATTACCAGTTACATATATACAGATGCGTCTGCTACTGTGTAATAATATATGTATTTATACCAGATGTTGACATAGTGCTTGCTATGTGAATTGTTGTAGGTCTTATTGAATGGTAGGGGTCAGTGAACATGGTGTTGCAAAATGCAAGTGCACTGGAGATCTGCCGAGTGCCCTATAGGTGGCAGTGTAGTTGGATACTGATTGGTATGTGAAATGTTGTTTGTCTGTTGACCTATAGGTGTCAGTGTTTTGGTGTTTGTAAAACCCCATGAAACTTGTCAATGTACTTGACAGACCTGTAGGTGGCAGTGTTGATAGAACCACTGTTGGTCTTGATGTGAAATGTAAATTATTGTGAATTAAACCTGAAGTTTAATTTATGGTCTATAGTTATGTTTAAAACAATCTTATGTGTAATTTATATTGGCTGGTAAATTGTATATGACATGTGAAGACAGTTTTGCTGTTGACCAGTAGGGGTCAGAAATGCTGATTGTATGTTAAAATACCCTTTAACCCCTTAAGGACCAAACTTCTGGAATAAAAGGGGATCATTACACGTCACACGTCATGTGTCCTTAAGGTGTTAATGCTACCATTTGACAGATAGGAGTCAGTATAAAAGCGAAAATGCTGTAGTTCGTTTGTTTGCTTATGAAGTGGAATAAAATCTGAGAAGCCTGTAGTATACTGATTGACCGGTAGGGGTCAGCATGTAGGCGAAAATGCCATGGTTAGTTGGTTTGTACATGAAATGCAATAATGTCTGAGAAGCCTGTAATACACTGAATGACTGGTAAGGGTCAGTGTGTAGGTGAAAATGCAGTGGTTTATGGTTTTGTACACGAAAAGCAAAAACGTCTAAGAAGCCTGTAGTACACCGAATGACTGATAGGGGTCAGTGTGTAGGTGAAAATTGCAGTGGTTTGTTGGTTTATACATGAAATGCAATAATGTCTGAGAAGCCCGTAGTACACCGAATGACTGGTAGGGGTCAGTGTGTAGGCGAAAATGCAGTGGTTCGTTGATTTGTACATGAAATGCAATAATGTCTGAGAAGCCTGTAGTACACCAAATGACCAGTAGGGGTCAGTGTGTAGGTGCAAATGCAGTGATTCGTTGATTTGTACATGAAATGCAATAATGTCTGAGAAGCCTGTAGTACACCAAATGACCAGTAGGGGTCAGTGTGTAGGTGCAAATGCAGTGATTCGTTTATTTGTACATGAAATGCGATAATGTCTAAGAAGCCTGTAGTACACCAAAAACCGGTAGGGGTCAGTGTGTAGGTGAAAATGAGGTGGTTTATTGGTTTGTACATGAAAATGCAAAAAC
>OW240912.1:60010171-60086027 GCA_933207985.1 Pelobates cultripes
GGCACTGGGCTGTCCTGCAAATGTCTGTGAAATAATTGCATTCGTGTGATCTGTAGTTTCCTATGTGTTTTAAAGCCTTGTATTCTTGTGATTGTTCGGTAGTTTCGTTCCCTTAGTTTATTCGAATGAAACTACCAAACAACCAGACCTCCCCTGTGTGAAGTGTGTCCTCAATTACCCGTTGCAACATTGTTGCGAACGGGTAATTGAACAGTAAGTAGCCGTCCTTTGTTCTCGGGGGTGGCCGCCATTCGACAAACGAACACGTGGCGGCGGCCATTTTAAAACTCCCGAACAGCGGTGTTTTGCCGTCGAGTGCCTGGAACTAAAATCGGACACTCGAGTAGGCGAACACCGCTGAGACCTCCACAGCCCTGGTCCGCTCGGTTCCAAACTACCGAACGGCCCCTCGTTCGGTAAATAGAAAATACCGAACGAGGGGATTCAGGCGTAACCCTCCCCTAGCCAGCCTCTATAGCTAGAGGTTTTCGCGGTATTTTATTCCCTTATGCCAGGACCGACCGCAGGGCCCATTCGCATGGAACCTCATTCGGCTATCTCAGTTAGTGCGGTCGGTCATTTTATTCCCTCCATACATTTCCCGAACCCCTGGTCTGATCTGGGTGATTTTTGGATATGTTGTTCACCCAGATCAGGGCTATCCGGGGATGTAGGATTTAAAGAGGTACCTCTACGTTTAGGGGTACATCCAGAAACGGGGGGAATTACTGTACTGGATAAGGGGATTATGATGCTGGCTGAGGGGAGTAGATGTGTGGGAGGTTACCAGGACAGGATTGGCTACTGTATTAATGAGTGTAAATCCCTCCCTTGCATGGGAGCATGCTTTATAAGGAGACTGTGATTAAAGGCTTGTCAGTTCTGCTCCTGAACCGTGTGTCGGCCCGCTATTGGGATTGCTGTGGGGAGGCTGGGTTGCTATTTTACCTGCTGGAAACTTTGCCTATGGATTTATTATTTACTTGTTCCTGAGCCCTCACTTGGATTATAAGCTGAGACAACCTGGGAATATTATTGCACTCCTCGCTACACTGTGTCTAATCTAATCACAAAGTCATCCCTTCCTTGTGTGATAGATATTTACCTCTGTAGACACCTTACCCATCTTTCTCCTTTAAGGTTAGCAAAAAAAGATGCATTCTCCAGAGCGACCATATTACTGTCATGCTCTTTGACCATTGTTCACTACCTGCAATTTCTATTTTCACTCTGGAAAAACATTTATCTTCCCTTATATCCTCTTGTCATTTCTCCCTTAAGTCCAAAAAACTGTAATTTAAGAAACTATTTTTTTTTTACTCAAAACAATTCTTAATTCCTTTGCATGTACCACACTTAACTTCTATAATTATTTACTCCTTGGCCTTCCTCATCCTTTTCAACATTTTTTTTGTCTGCATGTCTCCTTTTTCTGAGGTAATAATTCTATTAATAATTCTAATAATACCATTTTCTAATTTCTTACTTATGTATAGAACTATGCTCTCCTAGACAGTAGTCCTAAGCTATACCATTACCCATGCCAACTGGTACTTTACTGCCACATTCCATGTCTGGTACCACCTGCATATGCTGCCTTCCACTCATTCACTATCAAATTCAATACTACGAAAGCAAAACCAGTCATAACATCAAATAAGGCATTTTCCCAATGGCTTTTCATAAAACTATTCCGGAAAACAAATAATGCACTTACGTCAGATACACATGGGGTGTTTATATTTGTATAAGACTTTTTGAAGTCAATTATACTTTACGCCACAATAAAAAAAACAATAAAAACTTTTGCCATATTTTTCTATTTCGGTGTGTATGGATTTGTAATTGTACAATTGGTTTTGGTGGATTTAAAAACTCAACGTTATCTGTATGCACCATCTGGTCTGTATCACTTTATATATGGTCATTCTACTTGTGTGCTGCCTGATCATAGATATGTAAACGCTAGCAAGTTCCCAGACATGCTTGTCAATCACCCATCAGCTGATAAAAATACAAACATATAGCCATTGTTTTCCTGATAGGATACTTTGGCCAAATAAATTCAATTTTGTCATATCAATTTCAATAGACTGGTCAATGAATATGTCCAAATAAAAATAAAGTAGCAACAAAAAATAAAAAAAATAAAAAAATCAAATCTTCTCTTAATAATTTTTCTTCTCTTCAGAGTTCAGGTTAAAACATTTAAAAAATATATCCAAAGATATAACCTATACAGCTATAAACAACTCTAGCCCCTGTTACATTTCTTGACTGAGATAGATATGCTCCTTCTCAGTCTCTCCACTGTGACCTTCTCCTGTCCGCTGCTCGCACCCTTACTGCTAACTCACGCTTGCAGGTCTTCTCGTGGGCGGCTCCCTCCCTTTGAAACAGCCTGCCTACCCTCATCAGATTCTCCACCAGTATTATATTGTTTAAGAAGTCCCTCAAAACACACCTGTTCAGAAATGCTTACGGGCTCCCAGAGTCACTTACTTATACTTATCCATATATGTTGCTTGCTCTCCTGAAAAGCCACAGTTCACTCTCACCTCCAGTCCTGCTTCTTTTCCACCTTGTTTGGTGGCTGTCACCCTTGCTGCCATATTTTGTTTTTGTACCCTACCTCCTCTAGACTGTAATCTCGTTCTAACAGGGCCCTCATCTACCAATTGTTTCTGTGTCATTGTGTAATTGTCCCATTTATTGTAAAATGGCCCCCTTTCATGACATTGTAAAGCGCTGGGTAATTATTTGGTGCTATATAAAGACCAATAATAATAATAATAATTATGTTGTTATTGTGTGCAATCTGCTCCACAAGAACGGTCTTGAATTTGTTCGGTAGGATTTTTTTCTTTTAAAATTTTTAAATATTATCAAATAATCTGGATACCTAATGATATGCTGTAATCTCCTTGTCTAGTCACTGGCAAAATACTCTTGAAAAGAATTCTAAAATATTGTCAAGCTCTCTCCATTAGTGTCTAGGCAGGTTTGAAGAACAGCTGCAGCAAATTAGAATCTGTTCATTTACACAAACTAAAAACTACTTAGCTAATTTAGGTATGAAAATATTTCCTGAGGTTGATGTCCTTACCTGTAAATCCACAACCCCTCGATCCATGTCACCTTCTCTGATGATATTGCAGCTTAATCACGTTAGTCATATTTTCTATGGATAAGAAAGTGCTTTTACCTGATTTGTGATGCATCACCATTCCAAAATTGCTGGGATTTGGAGGCAAATCCCTTTAAGCCCGCAGAGAGCATAAATGCATAAGTTGCAGTACTTAAAAATCTATCAAGTTTTAACATTAAGTTCTTTCTGACCTTGAACTTCTAAAACAAGTTTTGGGCTGCGTATTATCACAGTACTTGCTATACCTTATGGAAAGAGTATTATCCATATATTTCATAATGCATTACCTATGTGCATGTACAGCTTTTTGGTTCGTTTCAGATATTAATGGAACATTATCTGTAAAACATAGAACTTGACCAAACGCGACCAAATGATATGATCATTGTAATAAAGGAACGCAGCACATCGATTAAGTATACAGGTGTACACATAGTAACAGGATGTCTATACTTGATTTTTGTTCTCGATGAACAGTTGGAAGGCACCTGGGACTCGAGTATCCTGGTAGAAAAATATTGGAAAATACGTAGAACATATACCCCGATTAAAGCCAGATTGAGATTTGTTACACACTCCACTGCATTTTATTTAATCCAACATGTGGTTTAAAACCAAATCTCTAGACAAATGTTATATTTGGTGTTATAGCACAAAGAAGACAGCAGTGGGCATGGTAATGCTGATTTACAGAGTGAGCATACAGGTTTTTACTGACATCTGGGATGGAACTCCAATGTACCGAAGTGATAGATCTTCAACAAACCATTCCACACATTACAAAGAACACTTAGGAAGGATAAGAAAATATTGATGTACAGAAAGAAGATTACTGAATACAAATGAAAACTTTATAGAATATGAAATAAAACAAAATTTTGGGGTTATTTGCTAAAGTGTGGATTGTTGGGAATTCAAAGAGAATACAAAGGAAATTTAAAATTTTAGACCAAAATTGCTGAAACAGAAGCATAGCAGACTCCAATTCAGCTATTTAGTCCTTACAGTTTAAATTTACTTTGAATCCCTGAAAATTCTCACTTTAGTAAATAACCCTGTATTTACACTGAACAAAATTTTAAATGCAACACTTTTGTTTTTGCCCCCATTTTTCATGAGCTGAACTCAAAGATCTAAGACTTTTTGTATGTACACAAAAGGCTTATTTCTCTCAAATATCGTTCACAAATCTGTCTTTGCCAAGATAATCCATCCACCTCACAGCTGTGGCATATCACGATTCTGATTAGACAGCATGATTATTGCACAGGTATCCCAAATCCCTATGTACATTAAAATAACTGGAGATTTTTAGTATAACTACAATTGCCATTTAAGTGTAAGCTCACTTGCCACATCAAGGCAAAACCTCTTAGGCGAGTCCTACACCAACTATTCACCTCTAATAAACCTCTAATGAGAATGAGAGGGGTATTTTTTTTTAAACACCTTGTATGTATTAGGGCTGATGTGTACTATAATCGTTGCCGTTACCCAGAAGTAGTGGGAGTTTGAGCCCAGGGCTTAAATTTGTATGTCTCCTCAGGTTTCCCATTGATATCAGGAACATGCTTGTTAGTTTTCTTGTACTCAAAAGAGTTAACATCTGCAAGATGTAAGGTAACAATGCTTCAAAATAAAAGATTATGCCCTTAAAATAAAAAAAATAAAAAAAACAAGCCCATATGGGATATGGTCTATAAAAAACAATGCTGGAGCATATTGGAACACACATAACTTAAATAACATAACATAAATAAGAAATACTTGTATTGAAAGATGGAATTGAAGACATTTAAGAGAGACCTTGGTGGGTGAAAAGTTACCAAGAACTAAGGTATAACATTAACTTTTATTGTGTATATTGGCTGCTGGATTTTCCGTACAACCAGATGTCGCTACATGAAGGTTTGGTTGCATTATTATTATTATATTTATATAGTGCCAACATATTCCGTAGCGCTTTACAATAGGTGGACTAACAACATGTAATTGAGGCACAGCAAGAGAGAACTTACATGCTAGAGGGAGTGGGGTAAAGTGTCACAAAAGGTAAGGAACGTATTAGGGAAGTAGATTGGTAGAATAGTATTCACTGAAGACTTAATGATACTGCACAGTGTACACAAACCTAGATTAACCAATAGGGCAAATTTAGGTAACTGACAAAATTTCATAGGAAGTGCTGAGCCTTGACCATTGGTACAGCACGCATATTCTCTTATTCCACAGATGTACCCTTCTTAAAGGGACACAACATGCTCCTAAAACACTTTAGCTTGCTGAATTGCTCTATGTTTGAAAAGTGTGTCCTTTTATTAATTTTGTGTAAGGTGCAGATTTAAATAGAAAATGACACCCAGTTGGCTTTCAAGCAGACATCTGGTCCTGTTACTTCCTGGTTTGGTTAGCTCAGAGAAGCTAAACTCAAGAGGCAGCAATTGCCCAGAGCACCTGCCTTGCAAAGACATCTCATTGAGCTGCATTGGGAAACCTGTGATTGGACAGCCACAGAAAGTCTGGGTGGGGTTTATAGGGGAGGGCTTGCAAAAACTACAGACGAGAAATGCAGGTTTTGCAAGATGTTTTCAGACATAAATCAGATGAAATAATGCATTTTTAACCCCTTAAGGACGGAGCCAAATGTACACGTTGTGAACGAAACAAAATGTAAACAAAACCTGGCATTTGCGCTACATGTCTGTCCAACCGTAATTCAACTCTTTCATATTAAATGCACCCACCCTTATTATAAATCATTTTATTCAGGGGAAACAGGGCTTTCATTTAATATCAAATATTTAGCTATGAAACATAATTTAATATGAAAAAAATGGGAGAAAATAAGATTTTTTTAAATTTTTTTAGTTCTACATGACATTTTAACTGTCAATGTCATAATACGGTTTGCCTTTACTGCAATAAAATACACATATTTGTATTCAGCAAAGTCTCACGTGTAAAACAGTACCCCCTATGTACAGGTTTAATGGCGTTTTGGGAAGTTACAGGGTCAAATATAGCACGTTACATTTGAAATTGAAATTCGCCAGATTGGTTACGTTGCCTTTGGGACTTTATAGTAGCCCAGGAATGAAATTTACACCCATAATGGCATACCATTTGCAATAGTAGACAACCCAAGGTATTGCAAATGTGGTATGTCCAGTCTTTTTTAGTAGCCATTTGGTCACAAACACTGGCCAAAGTTAGCGTTAGTATTTGTTTGTGTGTGAAAAATTCAAAAAACGCCAATTTTGGCCAGTGTTTGTGACTAAGTGGCTACTAAAAAAGACTGAACATACCCCATTTGCAATACCTTGGGTTGTCTACTATTGCAAATGGTATGCCATCATAGGGGTAATTTTCATTCTTAGGCTACCATAGGGTCTCAAAGGCAACGTAACCAATCTGGCAAATTTTAATGTGAAAAAAATGAAACACAAGCCTTATATTTGACACTGTAACTTTTGAAAAAAAACATAAAACCTGTACATGAGGGGTACTGTTGTACTCGGGAGACTTCGCTGAACACAAATATTTGTGTTTCAAAACAGTAAAAAGTATCACAGCAATAATATTGTCCATGTAATGCTGTTTGTGCGTGAAAAATGCAAAAAACGTCACTTTTACTGGCGATATCATCATTGTAATACATTTTACTGTTTTGAAACACTAATATTTGTGTTCAGCGAAGTCTCCTGAGTAGAACAGTACCCCCCATGTACAGGTTTTATGGTGTCTTGGAAAGTTATAGGGTTAAATATAGTGCTAGCAAATTAAATTCCTTTACTTTCGGCATGGGTTGTCAGGCAGGTCCCGCTAATTGTAATTAATTAAGATACCTAATTATGTAAAAATATTACATAAATATATATGTAGAATTAATATATGCATATATATACGTATGTGAATCTATATGTGTATATATATATATATAATTTTTTTTTCAATTTGTACTTTTATTGAGTTTTTCATAACAGTTGGGGTACAGAAAGGAAGAGGGGTAGGTGGGTAAAGGGTAAAAGAGAAGCGATACTACAATACAGTTCAATTTACAGTTTCAGCATGTTTCAGAACTGGCAAATCCTGAGTCTGTATGCAAAGCATTCTAGTAATATATATACCGTACCCAACAATGTACAGTTACAGGTGCGTGTGCTTATCTATGGATGACTCCTGGTCAAGGTGCGCCTCTGCAGAATTGCCCGGTGTGTTTTCCACCGTCTAGGGTTGGGCCTTTTTGGCCCTACAATCTAGGGTGAGCACTGGTGGTCGTTCTTTGGTCATTGTTGTTGCTGATTATACATAAGTTGCTGCTGAACATGCATATGCCTACGTGACTTGCCCCCTATTATCCTGAGGTTATCTATACTGTTCCTCCCTTCTGCTTGGTTGTCCAGTGTCTGTGTGGGGTGTAAGTCTATAGTTATAATACTGACTATGTTAAGTTCAAAGCCATAATACCGCCTATGGTACTGCTAGTGGATCAAAAGTTATCCATTTATGCCAGTTATTGTTTGTGGCAGTCTTATGTTTGGGTGTGGCTGTGGACAATTGCTCATACCTAAGGTACTGTCGTATTTTACTATATAATAGCTGTGATGATGGGCATTCCTTCTGCTTCCAGTGGTATGCAAGGAGATTACGTGCTGCCATGATTACCATAATCATTAGTTGTCTATCTTGATAAAGGGTGATCATGGGTATCAGAAGAAATAGACCTATCTCAGGTGTGATCTTACCCCGGAGAACCCCTAAGGAATTACAGATCGTCTGGACCTCCGTCCATAATGGTTGTATGTTCGGGCAGTGCCACCATATGTGGCTCATTGTGCCCCTGTCCTGTTCGCACCTCCAACATTGTGCTGATGATAGTGGATATATTTTGTTAAGTTTGTCGGGTGTGAGGTACCATCTATAGATCAATTTTTTGTGTGCTTCTACATGTGAGTAGCAGGATGTGATACCTTTAAGCGCTAGGATTGATCGTAGCCACTGATCTTTAGGAAAGCGGATAGTTTGTTCCCTATTCCACTGTGCCATAAAGGAAAAGTCTGGCATCGTGTTAGTGTGTCTTAGGGCTGCATAGCTGAGGGACAGGGAGCGGGCTCTGATTGGGGCCGTACGGCATCTGTCATACAGTGCCAATCTTTCTGTGTTGGGGTTGTCTGTAGTTTGTGTTGTGAGCAGTACTCGTTCTTGGATAATGCTTTTTAGTTGGACATATGAGAAGATGAAGGATGGTGGGAGGTTGTATGCGGTCTGTAAATCTGGGAAGGGGATGATGTCCCTTTGTGAACATAGGTTAGTAATATGGGTAATTCCCAGTGCTGACCATTTTTTGAACGATAACCACGGAGATATAGACTGTAGTGCCTCTATGGGTGCCCATTTTAGGAATTTGTTGTCAGTCGCTTGCAAGCGGTGTAATTGGTCCCAGACTTGTATGGTGGTCCTAGTAAGGGGCAATAATGCTTGGGATTTGTCTCGTAGTTGTTTGGGTGTCCACATATAGTGTATTGCTGAGTTTCCTGTACCGTATTCATTTTCCATGTCGACCCACTGAAGTGTATTTTTTGGGGCGTGTAATTTGATAGCTGCTTCTAGTACTGCTGCTTTATGGTACATTAGGACATTAGGGAAGCCCAATCCTCCCAACTTAACCGGGGTTTGCAGCAAGGATAGGGGGTTTTTTGTTTTCCCACACAAAAACCGATAACAATTTTTGGATTTGGGCGCTTAGCGAGAGAGAGAGAGGTAGTGGTAACATTCTGAAGACGTATAATATTTTCGGTAGTATCATCATTTTAACAGTATTTATCCTGCCTAACCATGTGATTTGCACATCTTTCCATTTATGTAAAAGTTGTTTAAACATTTGAGGGAGTGTGGATATGTTATGCATGGCTGTTCTCCTGGGAGAAATAGCAATTTTGACCCCTAGGTATGTGATGTGAGAGTGTCTCGAAGGGGAACTGGGCTTGCAATGTAGTTACAGTCGTGGTCGGCAGTCGGATTGGGAGTGCTTGGGTCTTAGCTTGATTCAGTTTGTAATACGAGATTTGTCCAAAGTCATGTAACGTGCGCATGAGGTGCGGCAGGGATTGTGTGGGCTGAGTCAGGGATACTAGGACATCATCCGCAAACATGGCCAGTTTGTATTCCCTTTGCTGTATCTGTATGCCCCTGACGTCCGTTTGCTTGCGAATTGTGCATGCTAGCGGTTCCAAAGATAACACAAACAACAGGGGGGATAGCGGGCACCCCTGGCGTGTGCCGTTTGTGATCTTGAAGGGGCTCGATAGGAAACCGCCACTGGAGACTTTGGCTGCTGGGCTGGAATACAGGGCCAAGACGCCCTTAATAAATGGTGCGGGGAAGCCAAATTTTAGGAGAACTTGCTCCATGTATCTCCAATTCAGTCTGTCGAAGGCCTTCTCGGCATCCAACGCCAGCAGAAGACCCTCCACGTTATTATTTTCCATATGTGCCAAAATGTTGAGGATTTTCCTCGTGTTGTCCGACCCCTGTCTATTTTTAACAAAACCCGATTGATCATTATGCGTTATTCGGGTGAGAATGTCTTTCAGGCGTTCGGCTAGGGCTTTAGCGTAGATTTTCGTATCGCTATTGAGGAGGGAGATTGGGCGGAAATTTTGGCATTGGTTCGCTGGTTTTCCTGGCTTGGGCAGTGTGGAGATATGTGCTAGTAGCATGTCCTGGGGCATAGACCCTGTGTCAAAACAATGATTGCAGAGGTTTGTTAAGTGAGGTAACAGCAGGTCGGAAAAGGTCTGATAATATACATTTGTAAAGCCATCCGGACCTGGGGATTTGTGAGCTGGTAGTTTTGTTATGATGCTCAATATTTCTGCGTTAGTGAAGGGGCGAGTAAGGGCCTCTATTTCTGCGTCTGTAAGTGTAGGTAAGTCAATATTTGCTAGGAAGCGCTGAATTTGATCTTCTGAGGGGACGTGAGTAGACTCTTGGTTCTCTAAGTTGTAAAGGGAGCTATAATAGGTTGCGAATTCTTCCACAATATCTTGTGGGTTCAACAATTTGCGCTTATCTGAGGATAAAAGAAATTCCACTCGTGAGTGGGTAGTACGCGCTTTTAGCTTGGAGGCGAGGATTTTCCCTGATTTGTTGCCTTGCGCAAAAAATTTGTGTCTGTATCTGTGTAAGATATGATTGGTTTTGTTTAGTTCCACCTCATTGAGCTGGGTTTGTAGTGTTCGAAGCTTGTCATACTGTGGTTGTGTGGGGTTTTGTTTATTGGCGTGCGTGATGGCCATAATTTGTTGGAGAAGGGTATCGTACGTGGCCTTTCTTAGCTTTTTGGCATAGCAGCCATGTTTGATCAGCGAGCCCCTGACGACCGCCTTATGGGCTTGCCATATCGTGTCAGCGGTTACATCTCCTGAGCAGTTTATGTCAAAGTACATTTTAATGTCGTCCCTAATATGTTGGGCAATCTGTGGATCTTTTAATAAGGATTCATTGAGTCTCCAGGACCCTTGGCCTTTATGTGGAAATTTCTCTGTTATCGTCAGGGTTATGGGTGCATGGTCTGACCATGTGATCTGTCCAATGCTCGTTCCTTGTACTGTCGGAATTAGGGATTGAGGGATCAAGAATCTATCGATCCTAGAGTAGGAGTTGTGCGCCTGGGAGTGGAAGGTGAAGTCTTTTTCAGAAGGATGTAGCACTCTCCAGATGTCTAATAGGCCTGCTTTGTGTATGTGATGTCTAACCTGGTGTGTAATGGCGAATCTCTTCTTAGCGGTGGCGTGTGACACCGTGGTGTTTGACGTAGTGTCTAGGTTGCTATCTAGCAGAAAGTTCGTGTCACCCCCTATAATCAATTTACCATATGTATATGTTTGGGTGAGCGTAATTATCTTGTCTAGGTATATACCTTGATTATCGTGAGGGCCATAGACATTTAGAAGCGTGTACGGTTCATTATTAATCTGACATTGTATTAAAAGATATCTCCCTTCTTTGTCCCCTACTTTCTTATGAAGCGTGAAGGAGATATCCTTACTGATTAATATAGATACGCCTCTCTTCTTTTTACTGTATCCTACATGATACCCAGTAGGGTAGAATTTAGATGAGAATCTAGGCATTTTGTTTCTGAGAAAATGGGTTTATAATTTTTTTAAATATTTTTATTTATATATAGGTATATACGTATATATTTATGTATGTAGATATATATATATTATTTCGTTCATGTATTTTGATATAAATATATATATATTAATATCACAATACAGTTACAACAAAATAACACACATCTATATATTTTTTAATAATTTTTTTTTAATTATTTTTTTATTTAATTTTTTACGTATTTAATTTTTTATATTATATATAAATATATATATAACAATAATTATATATATATATTTAATCAATATCAGTCTACGTGTAATTTGACATTAATATATATATGTAATTATATATATATTAATAGTAAAATACACCTAGACAGTGTATGTGTGTGTATGTATATGTGTATATATATATATATATATACTTAGATCATATATATATATATATATTTATAATATATATATATGATCTAAGTATATATTTTTATTTTTACACTTTACTTTTTAATTAATTTATTTTAATTTTATTTTCAGCCAGCAGGGGGACCGCCTGTCATTACAGGCAGCCCCCCTGCTGGCAATGCAGGAGGCAGCTACCCCCAGCCATGTGATTGTGGGGTCCTCGCAAGGACCTCTCTCTCACATGGCCGGGGGCACCGGAGGAGGAGGATCTACTGCGGGGGGCTCCCTGGGAAAGTAAGGAAAGACCGGAGGGCATACAATTACGCCCGGCGGCGTTTAGAGCCGCCTAAAATAGGCGTAATTGTACGTCCTCCGGTCTTAAGGGGTTAAAAGCATGCATGTTGTCTTCTGGGGTATATTGGCTAAACAGTGATTTTTATTTAAATTGTATTTGGGCAGTGGAGTGTGCTTTTAAGTAACATTAGTGGAATGATGAGGTAGAGGTGGGACCACCTCTGTACGGAATGGAGATAGCAGCAAAGTTTATGAAAATAGGTTGTGCAGGGAGCAGATTGACTGTAAGAAATAAAACTCAACACTAAGTGAATATCTTGTCTATAGATTAGCCGTTTTAAATTCCAGCAAGATATCCGAGTGACCCATAACTGCTGTGAAACTGTGCTTTATGAATACTAAAGAGCTGCAATAGAGATGAAAGGATGTCATCAAATGCAAGTATCACAGATATAAACAGATGGCCATATTCCAGAGAAAATATATTATTGGAAGGCTGACAGGGTATTCACTAACCTGAGAATTCAAAGCAAAGTTTAAGGCCAGAGTAGCCAAACTGAAAGCCAAGCTGACTGCTAAATTTTCCAGTTCAGCTATTTTGACCTTAAATTTGAAGTTCACTTTGAATTTTCATTTTAGGGAATTATTCTTTGTGTGTATTCCTCAGGAGTCTGCAAGTGCCCGAGGCTCTAAGAAGTCATGAATCAGACCTGTAATAATGCTTCTGGACCAAATAATAACTAAACAAACAAATAAAAGAAAGAATGAAAATCAAATTATTCATAATTTTGTGCAAACGAATATTCAATATATAAATGTATTAATGTATGTGCTGACTCATCCATCACTAACAGGTTGCCTTTGATACTTTGATCCTTCATCCTCTGTTAACAATCACACCAAATTGGTTGCCTTGACTGGCTATATAAAGCGTAATAATTGAATATAATGATTAACATGGTGTGCATTGTATTGTTTTGTATTGTTTTGAGCAGTATGTGAAACAGAAAATATAATGAATACTGTATGTTATGTAATAAATGCAATATTTTGCAGTAAGCCTCATGGTCTCATAAGGTAAAAACGTTTATAAATTTAACTAAAATATAATTTTATGTATTTACAAAGAATAACCACACACTTACAGGATTTGTCACTAAAGTGAAAATACAAGGTGAATTCAAAATTAATTTTAACTATAATATAAATATAGGAGGCTGAATGGAAGGCATAGCTGGCATTGTAATGTTTCCAGTTTGTATGTTTAGCTACATTGGTATGTATGTAGATCGTGACCAGTGGTCGGGTCTGAGAGGGGGCATCACCAATGATACAACTTGCATTGCTGGCAGGGCTGGCGTATCCATAAGGCGCAGAGCGCTTCCTCCTGCCACTCAGTGTAGCGTGGCCGAGCGGAGCAGACCATAGTACAGGAGCTTCTGATTCCTGTACCCGGCTGGACTGACAAGAAGTGCTCACTGAAAGAGCAAGGACAGATGGATCTACCGGACACCGATGACCCCCCTAGCTCATTAACTTCAAATAAACCACAAACTTAAGTGCTCTCTCTGTGTGGCTGCCGTTCGTATAACCGAACAACACATGTTGGATAAAATGGCAGCCATCTTGTCGCACGAAAGCAGGCAGCAGGACTTGGTTGTCGAGTGTCTGGAACTCTAAGTCAGGCACTCGAACTCGTGAACAGTGACAAAGTCATACGAACGCCTGCTTCTTTCCCTGACAAGCCAGGAGGGCGCTGTTCGGTAGGATTGTTCACACAAACAAGGTGAACAATCGTTACCTATGAGTCAGGGGAACCATTCATCTTTTTTGTTCGTTTTAGAACTCCCGAAATTGATAGACTGCTACCATTGATTCTCTTAAACTAATTTGTACAGGTGCCACATGTGCGGTCGGTCAAAACTTTACCCCATTAGCGATTCAACTGTGTTTGTGGGATCTGAGCGCTATTTGGACAACTTGGGCACTCAGATCCAGGCTATCCAGGGATATAATGTTTGTGGGAGTTCCTCTATGATTATGTGTATATGTTATATTTTATGTTTTATGATTTGTAACTCTAGTGCCTGGGAGATAACTAGTTTAAGCAAAGTACACTAAATTATCCCTCAGACACAGAAACTACTGGGTGTGTTGTGGGACTGTTGTGCTATGTCCTTGCTTGATATCCCCTACTGGGGGTTTGTGTATATAAGTGGGCCACCTGGCCATAATAAAACATTCCTGTTATACCCACCATCATGTCTTGACTGATGTTTGGGTATGCGAACGACGAATCGCTTGATTTGTTCTCACGACCAGCTTGGATTTTGGGAAAGTATGAATCAGCATACTATGCGAACGGGCTATAATCACTAAGTCCCTAGCATTTCGGGAGTGTGCAAACGAACATACTTCACGAAGTACACCTAGTTTGTTGCAAAATTGGAAGGCGCTTCAAACTGTTTTTACCTTCTTTTGTATCAACAGCAAAAACAGATGTGAGAAAGGCTGAATCTACTGGGCCATGTCTCTTTTTAGCTATCTATCTTTAAGTGAGCTATGAGAGAACAAATTAATAAAGACATCACACAAACAAAGAACACTGATTCATTTAATGGGGCCATATAAGCATAAATGTCCTACCATCTCAATTTTAATTAGAATGTTCCTTTAAAGACATAACCAAACTTAAGAAAAGAAGCAACAAAGCATTCTCTGTGTACCTTTTCCATAAATACAACAAAGAACACTTTTAGAACAATCACAACCATTTCGTGATCTTTTTATTAATTGATGCTGCATTTATAGGCAGCAGACTGTCATATATTGCATTTAGTCTTTTTCTAAAGACATCTTTTGTGGGAAATAACACTGAATATGGCACAGCTAATTAACTCTAAAATAGCAATGTAGATCTAAAAGTCTATGTGATTTTAGCAAATTCCAAGTCTTTGTTATATACAAAAAACAGCCACCCCACACATTATTATATTCACCCAGAAAAATTACCTTTATGCTTCACTTAAAAATGAAAATTTTAACAAAATTAGTGCAAATAGCAAAATATACATTTTATGGCAGATAATTGAGCAGTAAAACTTGGCATGATTTATACACCAACACTGCTTCATTGAGATAATGTTTTGGTGAAAAATACCCATTTGGCTCATAAATTCGACAAATATGAAACTTCCTGTCAAAGATTGAGTTTTATTAGTATAGTTCCACACCAAAGAAAGAAGCCATTTTTAGGGGTCATGACAAATCTTTTATAAATTGTATAGTAATATTCTTTTACAAATGGATTAAGATAAAAAAAAAAAATTGTTTATCAAGAGTGAGAGTGGCGGTATAATTTTGTCAGTTAGATGCCTGTTGTAGGTACAATGCACATTAACAGGCTATACTGTTTACTGTTTATCCTTGACATAAACTGATGTAATTCTGGTATTATGGTATATCTGTCTTGGTGTATTTGAAAAATGAAATCTTTTGAGAAGACGCTTGTGAAGGACACATCTCTTTAGAAATAACAATGAATTGTCTTGTGTTATGTTCAGATGAAGGTTTCTGAAGTTCAGAGCAAAGACAATAATAAATGTAATTTGTAGTGCAACTTGTTAAGGCTTTTCAAACTAGTTAACCAACCTCAAGTTGCATCACCACTAAAAGACTATTTAAGTGCTTATGTAGGCATAAAGAATGTCAACTGGCCTTAAGGTTCAAAAAATAAAGAAAACAATCAGTAGATATTTAAATATAATTAAACTAGAAATTACAACTGTTTATAACAATTTTAGCAAACAAGATATAGCTAGAGAGGCCTGAAAAAACGGTTGTAAAATTGTGTTGACCACAGTAACAAACATTTTTCCAATGATATAACTAGCTGGGGCTTCTTCATTTCCTGTAAGGTATAAAAACTCTATGGGGTCAACTGGGGGCAACTAGATGCCACATGGACATCTTTCTCTTGGTCTCTTAGGAAAGAGGAACAATACAAGGCAAGCAACAGGAAAGAAAAATACTGCAACGGAAATCAAATGTCTGTCAAGCTAAACTATGCACACAAACACACACACACACACACAACATCCATCAAGAAGCACTCACCATGAAAGTGAGAGGCAGTGCCCCGGAATTGAAAATAAAGGAATCTAGACTAACTTGTCTCATACACGGAAAATATTATCGCTGCTTTGCAAGATGCAAAGTATTAACTCTGTCATTCAATAAGGAAGAATTAAAGTGCACTCAATAGTGCCAGCAATATATTTGACGCTCAAGCTGTGCAAATCCTAAGACATTTTTTCAAATACTGTCTATATTTTACTGTGTCTACACTGCAAATCATGTGAAGCCAACTCATAAAGCCTATGCAGAAGATCAAGAAGACCTGGAGGGATACAAATCACCAAATTTAAATCTGTAGGTAGAATAAATATGTCCATTTTAGTTAAATGTTAACCATACAAATGATTTTAATTAGCAAATAAATACTCTAGAGATCCTCAATGGTTCCTACCTCACCCACCCACTCCCACATGAATAAGGATGGTCAGGTTTTTGTTTTTTTCTATTTCCTAGAGTCCACATAGAGGTATACCATTGATGATTTGGTGTAAAGATTAGAGTTGAGCGAATCCGAACTGTAAAGTTCGGGTTCGTACCGAACATTACGATTTTTTGACCTCGAACCCGGACATTTCAGTAACAGTTCGGTCTCGAGTTCGGTGTTCTGCGATTTAATGGTGCGTTTTGAAAAGCTGCAGGGCAGACAATCAACAAGCGTTTGACAAAACTGGCGAATTGCGTCCTAACAGAATGAGAACAGTTTCTCCATTCGTGTTAGAACGCAATTCGGGACTTTGTTCGTATCGTAATTTCATTCGAATGAATGAAACTCCGATCCTATTCATTGCGGCGGCTGCATCTTGCAGCCGCTTAGTAGATAGCTCCCTAATAATGTCAGATTTAGGGAGTTATCTACCAAAAGGCTGAAAGACCTAAATTGGTCTTTCAGCCACATTTACTAATACTAAGCCAGTGGCTGCTCACTATAATTTTTTTTTTTTTTAAATAACAACCTATTGGCCCCCACCCCGAACAGCGGGTGGGGGCCCTAAAGTAAAATAAGGGGGGACCTACGGTACTCCCCCCCCCGGCCCCCACCCCTGAGCAGTGGGTGGGGGCCCTAAATAAAAATTGGGGGGGACATAATGTCCTCCCCCTGACCCCCACCCCTGAGATTCCCCCCTTATTTTACTTTAGGGCCCCCGCCCACTGTTCAGGGGTGGGGGATAAGGAGGGGGGAACCTTTTTTTTAACACTGTTTAATAGACATGTCCCTACTCGCGGTCTTTCAGCCTTTTAGTAGATAGCTCTCTAATACCATGGGAATTAGGGAGTTATCTACTTATTCATTCCTGTCATTACATTGACTGGCCAAGTAACTTACATTGTACGTTACTTGATTGTTGTAAGTGTTGAAAATGCTTACAGTTGAATCCTGGCTATGTTTGTATACTTTTTATTTAAAATTGTATACAGTGTAACATTCTTCTTCTTCCACTGGGTAAGTATATTAGTACTTGGGCAATACATTTTACTTCCTTTTGCAGCCCTCTAGTCCTTTCCAGGACTTTTTTAGAGCCATTCTAGTGCCCAAAAGTTCGGTTCCCCATTGACTTCAATGGGATTCAGGGTCAAGTTCGGGTCAAGTTCGAGTCCCGAACTCAAACTTTTTGCCAAAGTTTGGCCGAACCTGGCGAACCCGAACATCCAGGTGTCCACTCAACTCTAGTAAAGATCAAATATGCCTTTAGAATATACAACCAACACAGTAGTCAAATGTTAGCTAGGTTAGAGCTAAAGTTTTTATGAATAAACATACTTTTTCATTTTTATGTATTCATTTCAATTATTTTCATTTGTCATTATGTGCACTGATATCGACACAGAGGAAAATAACACTAAAAATCAAGCAAGCAAAGAGTAAAAATTCAATAAATTATAATAAAGAAATAAATATTTTTTTACTTAATTTTTTTAAAGCAGACGTCCCATTATACCCAGAAGGAACCAGAAGTGACTTTTTCATGTCTTTCACCCCATGTTCAGGGGCTATGGGTTTAAAATCAAGAATGAGCTTGTGTGATTTTTTTTTTTTTTTAAACTGTGCTAATCAGTCTATGATATACAACATGGTTTATGGGTAGATGTGTTTACATTGCAGCGTAGACCATCCCTGCGGGGCTTTGAGTGTTAATGGATGGATGAATCTGAACAACATCTCTTTCATCTATGAAGCACCGAACTTCCCTCTCATTAAAGCATTCAAACAAAAGACACAATTCTGAATTCACATTCTGTCTAGTTTCAAAGAGATGGAACCTTGCTTTTTCTGAGTTACTAGGATTCAAGGCTCTTCCTCTAACCTCCGTGGATGTGTTTCATTGTGTGCAGTTCATGTAAGTAGAAGATATTAAAAATACAGAAAGACAGAGAGGCAAGCAGGCAGACAAACATAAATAATGCATTTATATAAGGTTGCAAAATTAGCAAATATAATTTTTTTTATTGACTGTTTTACAATTTACAACATACAGACAATAACACAAGTACTAGTGATGGCTACAAATATTACAAGATGAGACTAGTACATTTTGAGAAAGGGCTCGAGTGAAATAAAAATTATTATGTTACATTGTCAGTGGTTTCAGAACTTGGCATAGACACACAATGGTCTCATTTAGCGTGCCCATTTCTATATAATGAGCGTCAGTTTTGATTTTGTTTGTTTCTGATCATTATATCTCAATTTTTCGTGGACCTGAGGGCTACCACCCATGCTAGAAGACTACTCTACCTATCTGCAACATTTAATGTCTGTAAAATATTACTTCCTGACATTAAAGGACCACTCCACACCCCAAAAGCACTTAAGCTTGCTAAAGTGCTTTATGGGTGAGGAGTACCCTAGTTCAACCCCAGTTTATAAAGTGCTGATTTCTTTGAGAAATCAGCACTTTTTAAAATTAACTAGGAAACTCCCCCCTTGGTGGTCAAACAGCCAGGGAGGATTCCTTCCTACTTCCGTTAGCTTCCCTGAAGTAGAACATGCCTGCCTTCCCGCCCCCCTCACAGACCTCAGAGAAGCTTCTCTGTTGCAGATGGGCACGAGCACACGAGCTGATGCACGTGCACGCAACAGTGTACAAGAACATGCTTGAGCAGGCATGTGCATGCACGTGACCACCAAGTGGTGGTCACTGAGAAGCCACTGGTTGGTTATTTCCTGTAAAGAGACTGAAATTCTCTTCCAGGTAAAAAGGGGAGTGCTTACAAAGGCTGCAGTTTATAAGATTTGCAGCCTTTGCAAACTCTTTTAAGATATACTCCAATTAATATGTTAATACGTGCATGAAAATGTATGCATTTATGCATTGGGGGCATATCTACTAAAGAGTGATTTAAAAAAAAAAAAAAACATTTACTAGGTGACAATGGAGTGCTCCTGTAAATTTACCTCTCTCAAACTTCAAGTTGTCTCCTCTTAATCTAGCCAACCTCTCATAATTTGTCAAATTTAGTTTGTAAATTTCATTCATGCCATTCCATTGCAACAAAAATGCGAACACTTCCAGTCATATTATTGACCTGTATAATTTTGTATTCGGCACAATGTCATTTAGGCAGTGTCTAGAAGGTTTACACATCTGAACCTAATGCAACGTTTGACAAAATCCAAATAAAGCTTTAAACTTCAGGCCAAAATAACAGCTGGAAACATATCTAAACAAAAATTTTAAAATGGAGTCCAAAAAGTCAGATTTAGTAAAGTGTTTTAATTCAGCTATAGTAACAGTTTGGATATTTTAGCTTAATTTTGCAATGTGTGTCTTAATTCACTATAGTTTGGTGTTAGTGAATAAACCCATTTAAATTCTTGAGTTTTTACAATTTAGTAAATAATTATTCATGTGCTCCTCTTATTCCACAAGACACCTGTAAAAACAAGTGTCTGCAAACCAAGTGGGCCTCAATAATTCAGTGAGGGGGCTGTACTCCTTCCCTCAGTGTTTACATACTGTCCAAGTGTTCTTGTTTAGAAGAGATCGTCCCTATTTTAGCCAAAATCTTTTCTATCCCAATATTCCAGGAGTTAATTATTCTTGGTGGGTCTTAATTTATACCAGAGCTCCACAGCAATAATACTCACAGTTTAAGGACACTGCAATAAATAGTAATCAGTCTGTACAAATAAGATACCTTGCTCTAAATTACATTATTAGTCGGTCACCAACAACTTGTCATAACAGCCCTGCTGCTTCTAATTTCACTACAAGTCAAAGTTTAGTAAACAGCAGGAGACTCATCAGGCCTCAGGAAACTTTCGCCCATAAGGCTTTTACTGCAGTAGCATTGCTTTCACCAGTGAACTGGAGATCCCTTTGATATTGAGAAGAGGCAAATTACGGTGTTTTGCTAACTCTGTTTTAATGTTCATTATATCACATTTGAAGAATGTATCAGTGAGTTAATTTTTCAACTGGAGAATTGGTTGCCAAGTAATAATAAGCACATAATTCTTAACCTTTTTTATGTGAGAGACCCAGGTTACGTACGTGGATTTACTAGGCAACTCATTCTTCAATTGGAATATGAGGCCAATAATCCATTCTTCAAGGGTAATAGAATTACAATTAAAATACACTTTGCAAAACTCCCTAGTCTTTTGATGCATTGTCATAGGAAATCCTGTCAGGTATTTATAAAGTTAATAATATTCACGCATACACAAACCACACTATCATCTGATGGACTAGAATGATTAACCATTTGACCAACAGTTTTATTTCCTGATTTCAACACACACTGCAGAAACCTCTTTTAGATATAGTCTTACTCTTCCTAGTCTTAAGAGTCACTTTAAAGCAGGCTTCCCCAAACTCCGGCCCTCCAGATGTTGCTGAACTACAACTCCCATGATTCTATGAATGAAATAGATAGGCTGAGAATCATGGGAGTTGTAGTTCAGCAACATCTGGAGGGCCGGAGTTTGGGGAAACCTGCTTTAAAGGAACACTCCACACACCTAAAGCACTTTAACTTGTTGAAATACTTTAAGTGTGAAGTGTGTCCTCTTGTTCATTTTACAAAAGTTGTAGATTTCAATACAAATTGACACTTTTATAAATTGACCTTATTTCACCCCCTGGCTGCTAATCAGATAACCGGTACTGTTCCTTCCTGGTTGTTTAGCTCAGCAGAGCTAAACTCAAAAGACATCAATTACCCAGAGCATCTGCCTTGCAAAGACTTCTCATTAGGAATAGGAAGTATGTCATTGGAGAGGCTCAGAAAGTCTGTCTTGGGTTAGAAGGGGAAGGGCTTGCACAGGCTGCAGGCAAGAGAGCTTGTTTTTAGATAATTAAATGCGTGCATGTTTTCATAGAAAGTATATCTACTGAATAGTGATTTTTTTTTCATATTTGCGCAATGGAGTAAGATAAATTCAGTAGAATACACAAAATTCTCCTCTTGATATCGAAGAGTTTATAATACTGGGCTATCAAACAATGGTGTGGATTGAATATATGCACATTTATTAATACATCACCCAATCTCCATTGACAATGAAAGTTAAAGGGGAACCAGCAACTTCCATCTATTCTGAAGCTCTTGGCTCTGGGCCAATGAATGTTATAAACTCTGCCTTTTGCACCTATCAGCCAGCATAGAGAGAGAGCGAATGAGAAAGAGAGGAGGAAGAAATAGAAACTATTTCCAGTTTCTCATCCAATGCAACGTGTGCCTTGACTGTGCCTGGAAAAAACTGGAGTGTGAAGAAAATTGCTAAATCTTTAATCATGACATTTTATAAACATATAACAAAGAAATTCGAGCATCCCTATAAAAAAAAGGGTTAAAGGGACACTATAGTCACCAGAACAACTACAACTTAATGTATTTGTAATCATTACCTTCTGTAGTGTTTATATTACCCCCTAGGAACACCTCCAGTGGCCACTCCTCAGATGTCCATTGGAGGTGCTTCCTGGGGCACTGCTGCTGAGTGTGCAGCACTGACATTCAGCATCTCAATGCTCTGCAAAGAGATGCCGAACTGTCCCCATAGAGATACATAGATTCAATGCATCTCTATAAAGAGATGCTAATTGACAAGCTGGCATTTGGCCCTGCCCGGCCCCCTTGACAATCTGATCCAATCCAATGCTTTTCCTATTTTTATGATTTCAGCCAAGGAGGCGGATCTGGGGCGGGACCCGCAATGCTGGAAATAAGGTAAGTTTTATTACCCTTTAAGGCGTACAAGGAAGGGCAAATCACCTAAATGGTGGTTTAACACTATTTTAACATGTTTGTGTTCCTGAACCTAAAGTGTTAATTTAACACAAATTACAGGTGTTTACAATGTTTATTTCAGTTGTGTAATTTACAGAAAGTGAAATATCAATAATTGAGGGCTGTATAAATGAGCACCCAAAACTAATATTTTAAAAGTAAATCATATTTTGGCGATATGCCCCTATTCCGTGTACATACAAAGAACATGCATATTTTCTAGCTCTGTAGTATTTGCAGAGGCTTATTGTTACTTTTTTCTTATTGATTTCAGTACAGACAGAGGAGTTTTGAAGATGGTTTGCCAAGAGTTATATACAAAAGGAAATCTATCGAGCTACGTACAAACAAGAAATCTAGTATAAGAGTTTAACAGCATTTTTCTTATCAATGTATACCTCCATAATAAACAGGTTTATTAGTTCAAAGTCAAAGCATAAACTTCCTTTCAAAAAGAGAGAAAATAAAACCACTGGCAGGAATATAGTGGCAGCTACAGTTGTGGAAGCTTTGCAGGGTAGTCTGCAATTTAAAGTGTACACAAGTCATGTCAGCATTAGTGCACCTTTATAACTCTGTACCATAGCAAGATTAGTACGTGTGCAATCAAGCATGCCTAATCTTGCTAAGACTACCAGAGCATTAACTGCTGGGAAAAAGAAACTAAAATGTAAGAGCTGAGAATGAAACAAAATAAAGTATGTAATGTACACATGCTTGGGCATCCTGGAGCTGCAGTTGCAGGTTACTTTTATCTTTAATTTGAAAATGTCAATTACCTTAAAAAAGTTTAAACAGACACTTCGCTGCCCAAATACAAAATAAATAAATCCATAAATAAATCACTGTTTTGGAAATATACCCCCAATGAAAACACATATACATTTAATTATGCATTTTTTAATTGGGGTATTTCTAAAAACAGATTGCAAAACCTGCAGCCTTTGCAAGCCCCTTATAACCCCACCCAGACTTTCTGTGACTGTCCAATCACAGGCTTCTCAATTCAGCTCAGGAATTTGTTCTGAGCAATTGCCTGCCTCTTGCCTTTAGATCCACTGAGCTAAACAAACCAGGAAGTAATAGGACTGGTTGTCTGATTGACAGCCAGGGGGTTTGTAACAAGGTTAATTTGTAAAAATGCCAAATTCTACTGAAACCTGCACTTTTTTGTAAAATGAAAAAAAGAAAACACATTCTTCACACATAAAGCACTTCATGGCAAACAAAAGTGTTTTAGGGGTCTGGAGTGTCAGTTTAAGGAAAAGACAAAGGAGTTAAGAGCTCCACTTTAGATCAGTAAATATAAAATCAACGAGTGATAAATCCTAGGTATAATATTAGTATAAATAGAGAAAATGAAGGAAAACAAAGTTCATCCAAATGTTAAAAATTAGATGGTATTAGTAGGAACGGTCTCACTGATATATGGTGATGGTGTGGATATAATCCTCAGATATTAATCCGTCCGTGTGGTAAATAGTCCATATATGTGAAGATAAAAAAGACAAAAGAAAAACTGCCAATGGTGAAATATTGCAGATCCAGATGTGGTAAATAAATCAAAGAGAGGATATTGCACTCACATTTGGTGGCCATCTCTGGGATGAAGGGCGCTTAGTGGTATAATCCCCACTTCAGGATATACTGGGATAGTCGGTCCGTCCGTCCGACTTGGATTCCTTTAGGTTGCTTAAATATAAGCTAGGACCAGCTCAGGTGTAAGAGACACTTTGTAGTTGAATCCCTACTTAAGGATCCATTAGTCTGATTACCTTTAGACTAAATTAGTGCATGGCAAATGGGACAATTGGGATGTTGTGGATCGCAATGTTTAAAGAAGGTCCAAGTGTTGCTAAAGAGGTCTAATGAGTAAATTGAAAAAAAAGTGTCTATTTAATACGATTGGTCTCTTAACTAGAATTTTCTGAAGTCAATATACATTAAACAGACTCTATTGTTGTTTCTAATTTTAACAACACAAGAGGATTAAAAACAATATCAAATGACATGACTGCTTGGTGAATCCTCTACAAAGGTAACCAAAATCCTGTCGTGCACAGCTAACACACTGTAGAACATTACATATGTTTGTATTCATGTACATATGTACATATTAGGTATGGATGTCCAGTTGGGTTAAAAAGAATAGATGGTAGTTTGCTATTCTGTACCATGTATAGAATGTGGATATTGGTTGTCTTGTCCTAATATGGCCAGAGTTTTATTTAAAGATCCCGACCTAATTATAGTCATGTCTATAATGGAACAGTAGACAAGGAACCACACTCTCCCTGTGGGTGTTCCCATGACTTGCTGGACAAAAACTCTCCATTGAAGATCTCTCTCTGTAACATCATTAAGCTGTACCATCTGTTAAGTTTTTACATATGTATTAATGTTTGCTTTGGGAGTAGAACACACACACATATATATATATTTTATAAAGAATGTCAGATTGTCTATTAGTATTTTTAGGTGATGTAGAGGTACATTACGGAATATTAACTAAAGAAGATAAATATATAAAAATATTTATTTTAATCATCCTTTTACCCATAAACAATTTATTATACACACACACATACACACACACACTTTCGTTTCCTAGTCTAAAATTTGGGGTTCTCCAAACTGTGGCCCTTCAGATGTTGCTAAACGCCCATGAATATTTTGAATGAAATAGCCAGAGAAGCTGGGAGCTGTAGTTCAGCAACATCTGGAGGGCCACAGTTTGGAGAACCTCCTAGAATGATTCCAATCCACAACAGTGTTTTCAGTTTTACGCACTGTAATTCAGTTTAATTCCGTGTGTCCACAAGGAGTATTAAGCTGAAAAAGGTTATTAGAATGTGCGTGTCACAACAAAACCAATTATATAAAAGTTTTTGCAATGCTGACATTTACAGTGCAGAGACAGGTATCAAGGAAAAAAACGCCCATATCTTGATAGACCATGCAACATGTTTGCAAAGCAGCAATTTAAAGTTGGCGTTACAAGCACAGATAAGCAGAGCATATTTTAAAGTATAATGTTCAGATAAGCTGCATATATATTTATAAATAATATAGATAGGAGTTATAAATTGATTTCATTGGACTTATTTTTACTACAAGGTCAAATTTTGCCTTCATTTATTGTTGTGGGTAGATAGGAAACTGTTAAGCAGCTGCTCTGGAAAACATGTACAGTTTGTAAGTCATGGAATTAGATAAGTGATCCAATATTTGCAGAGCCGTTATCAGCAGTCCAAATGAAGGAGACAGATGATAGTTAAAGTTTTCAATTTAAATAATACTGTATGGGCTCTATTTGCTATGCCAGTTCTTCATACCCTCAATAAGCCATGACACTTAAATTTAGGTAGAAATTTTACACCGTTAAAAAAATCTAAATTCACCTGTAAATTGCATTAAAGTGTTATTCCAATCACCATGACCACTTCATTGATTTGACATGGACATAGTGCGTGCAGTCTGTATGTGCAGTGTTTCAGAAATAAATGTTGCATATACAGAGATATATGATGGTTCTGCCATAAATGTAAGCCCGCATCCAGCAGCATTGCTAGTAGTCCGGAACAAGAGTGAATAAAATGGTTTCAAATGTCAGAATGCATAGCATGTTGGTGACAGACGACCAATTGCCAGCTTTCAGAACCCTTCGATAAATCTCTCCCATTCCTCCTTTTATAACAAGAATTGACAGGGAACCAAAATGGAGGTGCTCAAGGTCAGGACAAAAGTGAATACTGCAGTGTTATTTCTTACATTTCATTCTATTTTCCAGACCTCACAAACACATATTTGTTGACTATAAAAGGTAATTAAATATCATTTTTAAAAATCCAGGAATTACTTCTTTCACTCTTTTTTTAAACCTTTCTATATTTTTATTATGTTGTATAGGTCTATTCCAGTAGACCATTTAATGTTTCGAGAAAAGTGTCTAAAATACTAAAACCAAGCTGGTACAGATACTTTTGATTGAAATATGTTGCTAATATTACCAAGATATTTAACAAAGTAACATGTATATAAGTGAAGTTTACTGGATAATCTTTGTCTCGATATTGTATATGCCAAAGATTTACTTGTATGTATCACCAATACAAATGTACACATTTAAAAAATAATGATTAAATCCAGGGATGTTAAGGTGGCGAAATGTTACTGTTACATATGCTGACTCTGACCACTTTGTGTGCTTCTTCAACCATTTTTGCTCCCTTTTGGCGAAGACATTAAATAGCTGCCTGGGCCACTGACCTATCATCATATATTTTGGCAACAAGTGTCCATTGCACAGCAAATAAAGGAAGCACACGTCTTTAAACACTTATTATTATTATTATTATTATTATTGGTATTTAGATAGTGCCAGCGTAATCCACAGCGCTTTACAATACAAGGGGAATTTACCAAATGAGACAATAATAACATTTAACAAGAACAATAGTTAGTTGAGGACCCTTCTCAAACGAGCTCACAGTCTAGAGTAGAGCGTTGTACTTGTGAAGATAAGAAGAGGTATAATCAAGCAAAAAAAATAAAATTAGAGAATATAAAAACTGAAAATAGTATCATATAACCAAATGAAAATCATATATTCTCATATTTTTTATTAATATGCACACGGCATGAGTTAAAAAAAATAGTCACTGAATGCAAAGGACACAAAGATGCCATAACATTGTTTCTGATTTAAATGCCACTTTATCCTTATTCACATATAAAATTAATCACGTAAGAGCACTTCATTTTTGTTAAGTGTTTAAAAATGCAAGACTAAGGTGGAGCCAATAGGACGTATATACAAACAATACCTCGAATTGTCCCTTACAATGAACCTTTGGGGTTTGCGAATTATTTAAACATGTAGCCATTAAACTTTTAGTATTTGCTGCAACTATTTTTTCACATGACTGAATGTTTTACAGTGCTACCTAACAGCGTTGGCTTATAGCATCTCCCTAACGTAAAGGTCATGTACACTACATTCATACACTAGATTTAAAGCTTAGTTTGGTGCTTAAAGTTTTAAATTTAAGCTTTGGAAGAAATTCATATAGTTTTTCAACTGTTATTTGCAGCAACACATGTAAAATAAAAGTCAGTATGATTACCAGCCTTTGTACTATATTATTGCAATTGCTTAACACAACCATAATTAAACCTAATTTTTTTTTAAATCTCCTTAGCAACACATGCAACTTCAACAGATTATAACTGAAAGTGGCATTGTCACGCCCCCTGAAAAATGAGCATTCCATGAAGAGTGATTGTTTATGTAATAGTCATTTTGACTGTGTTGGAATTTCACTGGAATTCCAACCCAGTCAAGAGTTGTACAGAGACAAAATAGGGACTGCTATATTTCTCTCCTCCATCTGTCTTTCTTAGACTCAGGGCAGAGCTACCGGGTCAGTCCTGATTCCGTCACCAGCGTCATTCTAAGCATGAATGAGAGTACAGCAGTGACTTCGGAGCTGAAGAGGACCCGCCTGAAAATAAGATGGCGACACCCACAAGGGACAGGTTCAGGTAGGTAAATATCACGTTTATCTGCCCCCTCCCCCTGGCCTCTGGACACCCAGCAGTAATGTCACCATTGGGGGCCCTTGCAAATTGGGCAAAGTTCCTAGACAGTGACAGTGCCCATTTAAACAAACTTCCAAGAAAAGTGTCCCATTACAATGTAAAACTTAATGGGTACCACCCTAATATTCTTTTTTTTTTAAATGGTCAGTGGTGATAAACCACTAACTATTTCCATCACCCCCACTGGCATCACTGCTGATTAACCTAACCTCACTCACTTCTTCCAGATTTTGCAGCAAAGCATCGGAGTACTAATAGCAGTATCAATACATATATAAAACAAACCGATCTTGATGTGTCTTACAGAATCTTCTAGCAACTTCCACTGCACATGGAAATCATGTGGAATACAGAAAGCATAGATCCAAAGGTCCTCACATAGTCAAACTATGTATAGCCCTCTATTCCTTCCCATTATGCATGTAAGTAGGGGTTAATATACCTGGTAGGGGAGCACAACATTCTTACCTCATCAAGGATAATAAATATTATAATGACCCCTGGGACTCCTTGTCTAAATGACTTGCCCTACTGGAATTATGAGATCCCAAATACATTTCTATCCTTATATGTTAATGTGCACCCATTTCAATAATTATGGACAAGAGAATGTGCAATCGCTCAGCCATGAGTTCCAGACCCATTTATATAGCCAGTATTCATGCGGTCCCTAATCCCGTAGGAAGGGGTTTTTCTCTTCCAGTGAACATTATAGCCTTTAAAATACAATTTATATTTATATCGAGTGCCTTCAAATACCCCTTGATTGTCAGTATTTGCCCATCCAAACAGTTTCCACTGTAACAAAACCCTTTGCTTGAGGCACAAGTATTAAAATAACAAAACACAGAAATTTACTAAAAAAAACAGATCCTCCAGCATTATAGCTGGACGTACAATGTCTTGTTTTACCAAAATAGAATGGATTTCTATGTCATAGAGTTTAGTCATTAGGTCCACGCATGGTTTGATCAATGCTACATTGCAAATCAACCAATCACAAAGGTAGGGGAGGGCGCCAAGTCTCTGCAGAGATTCTATCTACCTACCTGCCCAATAACACTATCCAGCATGGGTAGATATTACTAAATTGTGAACATCAATAGTTTTGACCTCAAACCTTCTAGTGTGTTACTTGGGCTCACTCTACTTTCTTTATTTCTACAGTAACAAAATGCAAATTGCAAATGTTTAGAGTTATCAAAAAATGTAAAATATTTTGTTATCTTATTTTCCATAATTCTGAAAATCTAAGAAATGTGTTTATATTACACCATATGTCTTCAAACATACAAATATTTGAGGAAAACAATATAAAACTAATGATTAAATAATGTGATCTTTTAGTGTTTGGCCAGATGGAAAATTATAATAAACACATAGATAACGAGTCTCCAGAAATCCAAAGTTACAGTATTTTAAACAAAGATAAAATGTAAAGAAAAGAAAAAAAGAAAAGGTTGACCTTTTTGAAGCTGGAGGGACATAAACATTAACATGCTCGGTGATAAAAAAAAAAAGATTAAAGAAAGCAAATAAAATTACAAATCAGCATGAAAGCAATAAACGTAAAGCCATGGTCTGTCATTTAAGCCATCAGAGACACATTCCATGGGAATTTGACTATAAATTTGGTGTTTCTATGCACTAGAGTCAAGAGAAAATTTATTTTAAGTCTGAGAGCAGAGACAACATTTTTAGTACATGATCCAAAGTGCTATAACTCTGAGAAATAGTAGCAACAGAATATAATCAAACAGATTACAATGCAGTGCTATAGAACCATATATCTCACATAGACAAAGGCAGAAAACAGACCTATTAGCCAAGCCTTTCTTTGTAACTATATTAACCCAACTGTAATTGTAAATGTGAGCACGGACAACTTGTATATTACATTTTCTGCTATTGTTTGTGTGATACAGTGTGGATAAAACATATATATTCTACATGTGATCTGTTTATTTCCAATGTAGCTAATTATTAACGTGTATTAATCAGAATTCTAAATTTTGTGAAATGATATGCGTATTACACGCGTTGTAAGGAATGTATAATTATCTATTGCCAACCATAGCACTCGCTATTAGTACTCAGGAACAGCAGGTAGCAATTCAACCCAGTCTTTAGGTTTATGACCATTAATAGCCAATAATTGTCCAATTGGTTCGACTAAAAGCAACTCTTGGCCACTTAACAAGAATTACAACTAGCCAGTAAAACCTGCCTTAACAGTATGGAAAAAGCTGACATCAGACAAAGTGTGTTAATTATGGAATAAGACAAAAAGGGAAAGGTATATCCTTATACTAACCTAACCAGTCCTTTAAATGCTCGAAAGGAAATGCGATTGTGTTCTACAAAGCACTTTAGTGTGTTTTAATAAACTGAAACCTAGCGTTAGAGTTTACAAATAATGATTTCAATTTGCTGTTTAGGAATTAACTCAAACCATGTTTTTCACAATAAATGTTCTAAGTTCTACTGTGTAAATAAGTGTAACATAATTTGTACACATGTACATCTCAGCTTCACAAACACATTAAACGTATACATTTAGAAAGGATCACGTTATATGTTTTATTTCATATTGTCTGCGCTCAATTTTTCATCCAGTATGAGATCATCATGAATGATAATAACACGGTGCAAGGATTATAAATCTTTTAAGACAGATTGCTTTTATGTGAAATTTAGCATACTGTATTTTCTGCACAGAAAATAAAGGTATACTGTATAACGAGTCTGGTTGCCAATGGACTCTTCTGGGAAGGAAATATTATTATTATTATAACAGGTGAAATATTTACACAGCTCTTCAAAAGACAAACAAAGATTTAATTTTAAAAAAAAAGTAATGGAAATGTTGAACCTATATACAGTTAAAGTAAAACTGGTAAAAATATAGGAAACTCTTTTTTTTAGCAAGAAATTGTAACTTACCAAAAAATTCTTAAAGAAATCCATCATCTTCCCAGACAGAATTTCTCCACCAAATGTTTTAAAAACCAGAAAGGGAATCCTGACCCTGGGGCCAGCACACAAACTGCTGACGAAACTCGCATGCACCTGATTGCTCTACCAGGTAAGTTCTCACTGAACTTCCCTTGAAAATGCTGCAAGACTGAAAAGGGTGGGTCAGCAGCCAAGTCTGCACACAAGAAACTGGTTTTACAGGAAGTAGGATTTAAGACAGCAAAGAAAAGTGCTCAAATTTATTTGGCTTGCGGAATATGTCAACTGTTGTGTTCTAATGGAACAGCAAGCACCTTCCAAGTTATAAATCAGGTAGCTTGTTTAATTTGCTGAGATCTCTGCTTTAGTCTCTGAAATATTTCCTGATAATGTCCAAAGGAGAAAATTTTGCTTTTTAATAGATCAGTTTAACTAATCTTACAGTTATTCACTATATTGGGGATTGTAAAGAACTGACAATTCAAGTTTTAGCGTAGACTTGGATATTTTTACAAAAAAGATGGGTACGGACGAGCGCATATTTGTTTTAAAATTCCAATAAACCAATATACAGAATAATACTTATTAGCTGCTATACATTCAAGTGATCCCTTACGATATCACCAATACAGAATACAAAACAAGGAAAGAATGTAGCGCTTAAAAAAAATGAATAAATTGATCACCTTTTTAGTTGTTTATCTATAAGAAATTTAATTATTTCTTATAGATATCTATGCATATTGGACACATCAGAACAGTCCACCTCCTAACTTAACTAAAAAGACTTGGAGATTTATAGAACTTTATAGAGAATACAGTTTCATCAATACATTTTGTCAGCAAATGTTTAGTTGTAAAGTCATCCCTGTTTTTGTTATTATCACTTTTTAATTTTTAAAACTGCGCCGGACACAACACAAAGTACAAACTCAATGCATATCTACTTAAATGTAAACTTGATATTCATATATCTGTATGGATATTAAAGACAGGTTCTCCATAAACTATGTGTCTCCACGCATGTCAATGCCATGAGGACAATGACAACGTTAATTTCGGCGTTCCCGCATGTTTTGCGGGCATGACTACCTAATTAAGGAGCCATGCTATAAATAGTTAGTTTGGGCATGGGTCTTTATAGTTCCAGAGAGTGCGCTATGTTTCTGGTTCTGATCTAGGCCATTATAGACTACTCTCCTTTCTGTAATTCCTGGCTCAGCTTTTGTCATTTGATATTTCAGAATTCTGTTTCTTGTCCCTGATTATTCTTTGTTTAGTTGTGTGATGCCTGACCACACTAAGGACCGGATTACGTTATTCATTGTTCCTCAGTACACACTATGCGTGTTGGGTCTCAAAAACCTGACAAAACCATACCTAATACTACAATTAATATTTTTTATCTCCTGCTTGACAGAATATTATCAGCTCTCCTGGTGCCTTTACAAGTGTCTTGTATTGACATTTGTGTATTTATCTTTCCTGGTGAGAAAAGTGTTGAGGTAAACGGCTTGTCAGCGAACGCAGCGTTGCAGCTGCATTTGCGGCCTTCACTAAAAATAAATATAAGTGAAAGGCCTGTAAAGATAGATATGATGGTGGGTGGAATGGATGGAAAAAAAATTAGGAAAGACTGCTAAAATAGTTTTTCTTGTCTGGGTTTACATATAAATACAAGAAATCGATGTTATATAAATAGACGATATGATTATTAAATGTAAAGTGAGATTTACGGATTAAAACATTCATAATGGAATTTTTAATCTGAGTAGAAACTAACAAGATAAGTTTACAGTTTAATTTTGGTGCTCAAACTGTCACTATAACATTTTGAAAAAAAATTAGCAGTGAAATTTAAAATTAAAAAGCAGTGACGTGTCAGGTCATATTCTATTATACGAAGGAGAAATGGGGAATAGCAGAATAAATGCCAGAATTCCTATATCCACTCTAATAGCAATGATGCCAGCAAATACTTTGATTTTAGAGTTGTAGATGCATGGTACAGCCTTTCAGGAGATATGGTAGAGATGGATAAAGTGGCTGATAGACACCTTAACGTTCTTGTGACGGAGCTCCCTGTACCCCAGCTGGGTACCTCTGCCAAGTCCGCTTCCGAGCCACTCGCAGGGACCCTGGAACACTTGTGCCCCATTCGCCACAGCTTGATTGGGGTCCTTCTGGAGCTTTTGCACCCGACCAGGCAGCAGCTCTCCTTCCAGGTAGGTATTGTCCTATCTGCCTATGCCACGGCAACATTTCTTCCAGCCAGGTATCATCCCCTCTGCCTATTCCACTGCTGCTCTGCTTACAGTGATTATAGTTCTTGCCTCTACAAAAGCAATTGGAGCTCTCAGGTCTCCATAGATGTCAAAATACTCTTTCACTAAGATACCTAAAAATCCACAGAGAACACAGGTCTCAAAAGGATCTGACATAGAAAATTTTATTTTTTTTGGGACTAGCCCATAGACTCCTTACATGCAGATTGCTGTGACAACTTAAATGAAATACAAATAACCAAATCATAGCAGACAACATACAGCAAATTATTATAACACAATGACATGTTTATAAGGGGATGGGGAAGATATTAATTAACACAAAATATCGCTTCTGTCTGCAGAATTAACAATATGCAAATCTACCCAAATTTGCAAATTAGCAAGCCTTGCTATTCAGGTAGTGCATATAGCTGTTGCTGCAACCAACATAGGGTGCTTTACAGGCACCATAACCAAATCCTCCTAGTTGGTAGCAAGCATCAGCAGGACAGGAGAGCACACAAACAATTAACAATAAATACATAATACACATACATTACACACCCTGCACCTACAATGGGCACAGGGTGACTTAAACATAGAAGTCATCCAGGGATCTAATTGAAGTGTCCATCTTATGTTTCCAGTAATGATGACGACCATCACAGTTCTTTGCAGGAAACTCACTTGAGAATAAATCTTGTACATTCTGTGCTATTAAACAGGAAATGCAAAGACTACATGGGGTAAGTAATAGTTTTTATTCATTGATCACCACCCTGTGATTCTGCTCTGAACTAAAAAGTGAACTTGCTGCATAATTGGTAAATCATTTTACAGCCAGCACGCATCACATTTGTAAAAACAAACCACCTTCATCACCTGTTGTTTTGAGTCTCAAGTTATGAATTCACCTCCCTCTTTTTTTTTTTTTTTCAGAAAAGTTGAAATAATAATCTCTTAGCAAACAGCCGTCTGGATTATATTCCTGCAAACCTCATGCTGCTATTGCTATGGAACATTTACCAAGTTTACTGTTTATCTGTGATGTTAACAAGTTCGCTGATTGAAGAGCAAACACCACTGTGATGTAATGTTCTACTCTGGGTTTCTTTCTCAGTATATAAAAAAAAAGCTAATATTAGGACAATAAAAATGGATGTTTTTGACAGAAGTTCATAAACGCCCTGTTTGTCAGAACAACAGGGATTGCTGTGTAGCTTTGTCATTATCGGTAGCGAATTTTATGATATATCTATAAAACGGTTTCATTCAAGCCATAAGAGAAGCTGACTTGCATTTATCACGCAGTTACAGGAGCAAAACTGCTCAGCAATGACCTGCACATGGTTTAAAGACCCTCAAGCACAGAACGAGTTATTGATCTGGGAGTAGAGATAAAAGACATCTTTATAGCTGCTCTCTGACACTTAGAAGGAAAGAACAGGAGCAACAGACAGAATCTTAGCTCATTAGAAGATACACTTGCAGGATATTTTAGAGTTAATTCTGCTTTTTTACTGTGACATTATTATTAAGATATGTGTATATATATAACACATTTTAAATACAATCACCCACCGATCTTTATCTCATCATAGTTGCCTATCGCGGTTAGCAGTGGTTATGATTGACCTCATGTGATTTAAAAAAAAATTCATCATCTTGGCACAAGTTAATCGCATGCTCGTTTAACTATATCACTTTATTTTGTCATTGTTCTATGCACATCTTACCCACATATTATGTCACCAATTTCCCCATTATTATCTTTCCCAATATCTTCAATACTCTCCAGAATTTCCTTATGCTGTATTTTTCTACATGAAATTAGTCATTTAATTTGACTTTTACAATTGCCTATACTGTAAATGCAAATCTGTAGCCATGATGTTTTTCTATTTAAACTGTATCGCTCTATCTGTCTGTCTGTCTGTCTGTCTATCTATCTATCTATCTGTCTGTCTGTCTGTCTGTCTGTCTATCAGTCTGTCTGTCTGTCTGTCTGTCTGTCTATCTGTCTGTCTGTCTATCTATCTGTCTATCTGTCTGTCTATCTATCTATCTATCTGTCTGTCTGTCTGTCTGTCTATCTATGTGTCTGTCTGTCTGTCTATCTATCTGTCTGTCTGTCTGTCTATCAGTCTGTCTGTCTGTCTATCTATCTGTCTGCCTGTCTATCTGTCTGTCTGTCTATCAGTCTGTCTGTCTGTCTATCTATCTGTCTGTCTGTCTGTCTATCTATCTGTCTATCTGTCTGTCTATCTATCTGTCTGTCTGTCTATCTATGTGTCTATCTATCTATCTATCTGTCTGTCTGTCTGTCTATCTGTCTGTCTGTCTGTCTATCTATCTATCTATCCATTATATTTTCCTACAACGTGTTTTCCTTCACTTGTCCCTCTCACATTTTTCTGTTTTATCTTGTTATATATACATTACTATAATAAATCTTATGGAACAGAAAAACCTACCTGGGTTATTTCCATACCTGCCCCCAGCCTCCTGGTTTGCAGTTACTAACAAGGCTGCTGCTAACCCACCAGTGTTGGTAAAGTATGGCAGCAGGTATGTTTGTGTGGGCACACTCAATCCTTGCCACTAGGATAGTACGTACTTTTTCTTTGAGTTTTCAGCTGACCGCTCTGGCCAATCAGCAGTGCCTCTGCGCTCCTGGAAGTCAATTTTTGAAGCTGGCTGCCGCTGGGGGAACTGGAGTTGCGGCACTGAAGGCAAACTTTGGGGTTAAACTGTTCGAGAATGGTTTAACCTCATCAGGTAAGGAAGCATCTGGTGAATTCCTGGCACTATAGCAACTTCATTTTGATTATGTTGTTATGGTGCGCAGAGTTCTCCTTGTCTGCTATTTAAGCTAAATGTTTCCAAAACTCTCAGCAATGTTTCATAGTTCTGATTTAGTGACTAAGGTTGAAAATGATTTAAAAGTAACAAAACTAATTGGCCCCTGCTGCAATGGAAAGTAGAAGATGATGAAAGAAATGTAACAGCTAGTGTGTTAATCTATCAACATCTATGAGACTATCACCAGATAAGGCATAGAACAGTGATGGCTAACTATTAACAGAAAAGGACTGTGCAGGATGATAAATGTAGTCTCTTGTCAAAGGTCACCATCCCTGAGCTACACAGTGCATTTTGAGGAAGTGTTCAGTAAAGATCTGTGTTTTGTTCCATTTAATAATTTCCCGATATTAAGATATAACGTGATGAGATGGACAAGAGGGAAAAGTCTCAAAGGGAAAGCAGCACTTTTTTTGAAATTGCACTCCTGCTTGAAATATTGAAATTAGAAACATAGAATGTGATGGCAGATAAGAACCATTCAGCCCATCTAGTCTGCCCAATTTTCTAAATACTTTCATTAGTCCCTGGCCTTATCTTATATCTAGGATAGCCTTATGCCTATCCCACGTATGCTTAAACTCCCTCACTGTGTTAAGCTCTACCACTTTAGCTAGAAGGCTATTCCATGCATCCACTACCCTCTCAGTAAAGTAATACTTCCTGATATTACTTATAAACCTTTGCCCCTCTAATTTAAGATGATGTCCTCTTGATGTGGTAGTTTTTCTTCTATTAAATATAGTCTCCCCTTTACTGTGTCACCTGATAACTTTTTTCATTAGACACCTTTTTTTTTACAGGTTTTTAATTTTTATTAATGGTTTTGGAAAAAAAACAACAAACCAGTAAAATCTTGGTACAACTAAAGTAGACATTACATTGGAGGAGGAGACAGACACTTCTATATATTATGTGAAATGACAGAAAATGGCAGAACTTATAACAATGATTGACATGATTCTCTATTATGCCTGACAAATGAGCCAGTTTTCAAAGAAAAACTTTGTACCTCTTTTTTATTCTGCACTAATGTAATACCGAGGGGATTTTTAGGGGTTGGTGGTGTGATGTGAGGTGATGGGGATGTAGGATTCTAGCTTTCAATGGCAGTTACAGTTCCTATATTGGAACTACTCTCATAGAGACAGAATTTGACTTGTGATACGGAGAGTGTACTCCACATCGAGACAGAACATGCATTAGGGAGATTCCAACCCTGTAAAGTGATTTAAGGGAGTATCTATCTTTTCAGCTTCTATAGAATATGCTCTTTTCATAGAATGTATATGCTGAAACAGCTCTGGGGAAGAATACATTTTTGCAGGAAGCTATTTGTTGTTTATTTGAGTTTATGTGCTGTGAATTGACAGAATGCCTGGATTTACTTAGACAGTTTGTAACAGTCTGATCACTTATCCATTTAGTGCAGAGTGTTACAATACAGATTGCTACGTCCTACCTGATTAGTTACTAATGGTTGCGTTGGATCGGTTACTTTTTAAGTTAACCAATATTGACAGATGTAACAGTGCCAACAGTGGATAGTTTTCCACTTCTTTACCTAGCTTTCATATTTGATTCATGCTCCATTATACTATAACCACTTAGTTAAAAATACATTTCGTTTGACACATTTTAGTGATCAGGCCTAGAAAGCACTCATTTGACTTACCAAATAAGGATTATGCTTACATCCAGGGCCGGTGCAAGGATTTTTGGCTACACAGGCAGATGCAAGATGCATTTTGCCTCCCCCCTCCATCCATTTAAAAAAATGCATCTTCACCTGTGTGTCTTGTAAACCCCCCTTTTGATTTTCTTACCCTCTTAAAGCGGCACTGTCATGAGCGAATCCCGTTTTTTTTAAACCCCCTCCCGACTCCACTACATCTAATTGACCCCTTAGTCACCCCAAATGTCCCTAAGCCCCCCATATTACCTATTTTTAATCTTTATTTTCTGCCCCGATCTATATTCAGAGCGCCACCATCTTTATGTGGGTAGATGAAGTCCCTGTGGGACACGTCATCTGCCCACACTAGATAGCGCTGAGATTCCCGCACATGCCCAGTTAAACACTTGGGCATGCGAACGGGAATTTCATCTATTCATTCGTCAGAAAGACGAATGAATGAATAGCATTGTCAGATGAACAAACAAACACTGAATATCAGTTTTCATTTGTTCATTCAGTTTATTACAAGGAGGGAGCTACCGGCACGCAACTCCCTCCTTGTAATATGTAAAGATAGAAGCGGCAGGGAGCTGTGCTCCCCGCCACTTCCTAAGCCCCTCCATGTCCTACCTCACTCTATGGGGGTCAATATAACCCCCATAATAGCATAAGGGCCTGTGGCTGCTCACGGTTTAAAAAACAAACCCTACTATCCGGCCCCCAACACTGCGCGGCGGGTGGGGGCCCTAAATAACAATAGGGGGGGACCTATTGTCCTTTTCCTACGCTGTGTAATTTGACTCATAACACTGATTGGTGGGCTTGGAATCTAACCAATCAGAGTGCTCTTTGTCACTGTGAGTAGGGGCTGAATTAACTAATACTAAGTAATCTTTACTTAGTATTAGTAAATTTGTCTGAAAGACCAATTTAGGTCTTTCAGCCTTTTAGTAGATAACTCACTGATACCGCGGGAATTAGGGAGTTATCTACTAAGCGGCTGCAAGATGCAGCCGCGGCAATGAATAGGATCGGAGTTTCATTCCGATACGAACAAAGTCCCGAATTGCATTCTACTCGAATGGAGAAACTGTTAGAACGCAATTCGGCAGTTTTGCTGGCATCCTGTCTAAGTGACAGGAAGCATCGCAGGAACAGGGAGGAAAGGTAAGGATTGTGGGAAAATTGCTGTGACCAACGGAAACGAAGCACACTTTGCTCCTCCGCTGGTCACCGCTGGTCACCGCTGGTCACCGCGTAAGAAACCTCCATAAGAGAAATAGTCCTTACTTTTTCTTAAGTTTTAATGAAAACTAGAGCAGACAGGAAGAAATGAAGAACAGATCCTGAGAGAGGGAGAGAAGAGGAATGGATTGGGGAAAGGTAAGTTTGGCATGACAGTGCCACTTTAAGTGTATTCTATCCCCCCTTTACTATGTCTTACACCCTCTTGTGTCTCTTATAACACCCCTTGTGTATCTTTCTCCCCAAGCTCATTTCTGTGGCTCTCTCCCCTCAGCACATTTTCTGTCTTTTTTCCATGAGAGAAATATATAGCAACTCACAACTATACAAGCACTCAGTCACAGAGATATACAAAATGCAGGCACACAGCCCTGCAATCTACACATACAGGTACAATGTCATAAAAACACAGACATACAGACACACACAGAGACATTCAGACACTGTCATACAGATACAGGCATACAGAGCAGGGGCGGATCCAGAGCCTAATCTCGGGAATGTCACTGGTAGTGGGTTGTAGTGGGTGTAATTGAAATGTTAGGGGATGTAGTAGGGGGCTGTAATGCGGAGACAGGGGTTGTAGTGGAGGTTATGGGCTGTAATTGTGGGGTTATGAAATGTAGTGGGGGATTGGGGCTGAAGTAGGTTGATGGCTACAATTTTGGAAAGGGTGTGTTGTGTGGGTGATATGGGTTGCAATTGGGGAAGAGGGCTGTAGTGGGGATGTTATGGGGCTGTAGTGAGGGTATGGGTGCTGTGGTGGAGGGGCATGGGGCTGAGGGGGGACAGGAGCTGAGAGGAGGGGACAGGAGCTGAAGAGGTGTGGAGGGCTGCAGAGGGGGAGGCAGGAGCTGTAGAGGAGTGGACAGCTACTATAGAAGGGGTCACATGGGCTGTAGAAGGGGGCACAGCTGATGAAGAGGGGAGCAAATGGGCTGGGAGCGGGGACAGGGGCTAGTAGAGGAATGAGGACAGGGGCGGGCAGAGGAAGGTGGACAAGGGCTGAGGTAGGGGGACAGGGACTGAGGTAGGGGACAGGGGCTGAGTAAGGGGACAAGGGCTGAATAAGGGGGACAGAGGCTGAGAAAGGGGACAGGTGCTGAGGAAGGGAACAGGGGCTAAATAGAGGACAGGGGCTGAGGAAAGGAACAGGGGCTGAGGAAGGTGGACAGGGGCTGAGGAAGGAGGACAGGGGCTGAGTAGGTGACATGGCTGAGGAAGGGGAAGGGCTAAGGAATGGTACAGGGGCTGATGAGAGGGACAGGGGCTGAGGAAGGAGGGGACAGGGGTTGAGTATGAGAATAAAAAAAATTAAAGTGTATCCCCCTCCCCCGCCCGAGGCTTACCTTGGGCCAGGGAGGGATGGGACAGGATCTGGAGGGAGGGGATTTGGATTTTTATGCCCCCCTGCTCTGGCCCCTAAAGAGGCTGCCTGAGCCGCCTTATGGATGCGCCAGCCCTGCTTACATCTTAGCAATCAGCACAATTGGCTCTTAAGAAACAAATTTAAATATATATGAAAGTCTCCCGCCCACATCTTCTGCACCCTTTTTCATTTGTGCCCTAAATGTTTTTTTGCTGAGCTATTTCACTTTATTTTACATTTTTTTTTCTTTTATGTCTAAGTCTACTTAATAAAGGCTCAATTAAGTTATATTTTAGGGTCTAAATTTTTATTTCAGAGGCAAATCTTTTTGGTGTTTTCCTTCTTAAAGAAATATACTTTATGTTAACAAGTTGTATAATTTCATAACATATAGGGTTAACCCTAAGTATTGCCTGGATTGGTTAATTTTCCCCCTAAATGGTTAATATTAACTATGATTACCTGGCTGTTTCAGTTTAGAAGTAATTGCAGGTGCATGGATTTCTAAAGTCCATTTGTTTTTTCAGATCTCACAAACACATTGATTTACTAAGCGATGTAAAGTTCCGTGCTGCTTCTGAAATCAGTTGCATTCCAGTCAGTTTAAAGATCTCTGATATTTACTATCACAACATGCAGGCTGGCTTCTGAATGTAACCCAGCTCAGCCAGTGGATCTATTTTCCCAGTGTATGTTCAGTCTGTATTGTGGGGAAATAAGTGGATACGTAAATATAATATTAAACATCCTCTATAATTTGTGACAAAGTGGCCAATACGTAATTTAAAACAATTCGTATAACCCTTAATCAATTAAACAACAAATTGGTAATAATTACTAGAAAGACAAATCTTCCACTTAATATCTTTAGCAACAATCAGTGTTCTGCACAAAAAATATTAAGAGACATCGTTTTTTAATATCTGTCTATTTTAACCAGTCTCTTATAAAATGTACAAAACAACATTCTTCTTTAAAATAAAGATTTGGCGTCTTGCACCTGAATCAGAACAAGATAAATTGCTTGGCTGCAGGTGACAAGAGTAATGGAAACAGGTATCAAACTTCAAAGATAAGCAAGGTCAACTCACCTCTCGGAATTATTTGCTTTCATTTCTCCTTAGTTTCACAGTGTCCATCCATATTGCATTACCTGGCAGTAATTGCACCCCAGAGAGCTTTGTCACATAGGGATTATGTAACTGGACTTTAAACAGTTCTGTTTCTCACTTACGGCTAAAATTTTGCGATCACTTTTACATTGATGACATACACTCACGGCATGCATTAATATGATGAAAAAGCACATTTTCATCATAATTCATCTTGTAGTGTTTTAATCCTGTATTATTATACAGCACTGCAGAATTTGCTGGCAGTATATAAGTAACAATACAAATAATAAAGGCCGTTTGACTTATATGTTTTTTCACTATTCTGTGTTCGGTGACCTAAAGGTTTAATTCAAGTAAACGGTTTTCGTACTTGAGCACAATGGTTAAAACTATCTTGTACGAGGCACTGCTTACTGTGAAGTTATAATGTGCAATATTTCTGGATTTCTACAGGATTTCCAAATTCTTTGGGGGTTCAAACAAACAAAACCTTATGTAAAATCAGTTTAACCGTAACGACTGAACAAGGCAATACGTGCTGCCATTTTGAAGAATTAATGAATAATTATGCCCATTTTATATGTAAATATCTTTACTTTCCCAATTATTGTATGTATCTTCTGTATAACTTTATTTCCTTACTTTATTTCCTAGCATGCCCAGAACCGGATCACCATTAGGCAACCAAGGAGGCTACCCAGCGCAGTGGTTTAGAAAGGGGTCTGCAGCTCTAGCTCTGGGTGTCTGGGAGAGCAAAGATCAGTCCTGTGCCCCCTCACTTCACAGAGGGAACATTGTGCGCTGTATCAATATCAGGTACAGACAACTTTAAAAATTTTCTTAAAAAGGTCTGTACCTGATTTTGGTGCAGATGATGGAGCTCTCCCAACAGGCCACCAGGGGCCAAAAGGTAAGGAGGAGGGGAGGGGTGACACAAAACATTACTCAGACTTCCCCACACAAAATTCAGCCACTACACTCACACAACATTAAATTGCATATATTATATATATAGTATACATAGAATGTGACGGCAGATAAGAACCATTCGGCCCATCTAGTCTGCCCAATTTTCTAAATACTTTCATTAGTCCCTAGTCTTATCTTATAGTTAGGATAGCCTTATGCCTATCCCACGCATGCTTAAACTCCTTTACTGTGTTAACCTCTACCACTTCAGCTGGAAGGCTATTCCATGCATCCACTACCCTCTCAGTAAAGTAATACTTCCTGATATTATTTTTAAACCTTTGTCCCTCTAATTTAAGACTATGTCCTCTTGTTGTGGTAGTTTTTCTTCTTTTAAATATAGTCTCCTCCTTTACTGTGTTGATTCCCTTTATATATTTAAATGTTTCTATCATATCCCCCCTGTCTCGTCTTTCCTCCAAGCTATACATGTTAAGATCCTTTAACCTTTCCTGGTAAGTTTTATCCCGCAATCCATGAACCAGTTTAGTAGCCCTTCTCTGAACCCTCTCTAAGGTATCAATATCCTTCTGAAGATACGGTCTCCAGTACTGTGTACAATACTCCAAGTGAGGTCTCACCAGTGTTCTGTACAATGGCATGAGCACTTCCCTCTTTCTACTGCTAATACCTCTCCCTATACAACCAAGCATTCTGCTAGCATTTCCTGCTGCTCTATTACATTGTCTGCCTACCTTTAAGTCATCAGAAATAATCACCCCTAAATCCCTTTCCTCATATGTTGAGGTTAGGACTCTATCAAATATTCTGTACTCTGCCCTTGGGTTTTTACGTCCAAGATGCATTATCTTGCACTTATCCACATTAAATGTCAGTTGCCACAATTCTGACCATTTTTCTAGTTTACCTAAATCATTTGTCATTTGGCTTATCCCTCCTGGAACATCAACCCTGTTACATATCTTAGTATCATCAGCAAAAAGATATACCTTACCATCAAGACCTTCTGCAATATCACTAATAAAAATATTAAAGAGAATGGGTCCAAGTACAGATCCCTGAGGTACCCCACTGGTGACAAGTCCAAGCTTCGAATATATTCCATTAACTACAACCCTCTGTTGCCTGTCACTCAGCCACTGCCTTACCCATTCAACAATATTGGAATCCAAACTTAAAGATTGCAGTTTATTGATAAGCCTTCTATGTGCAACAGTGTCAAAAGCCTTACTGAAATCTAGGTAAGCAATGTCTACTGCACCACCCTGATCTATAATTTTAGTTACCCAATCAAAAAAATCAATAAGATTAGTTTGGCATGATCTCCCTGAAGTAAACCCATGTTATACATTTTTCTCATGAAGAGAATGTCCTACAGAAATTAATTGGTTTGTATTGGTAAAACCAGCTAAAGATAATTTAGTTTCTTAATGGCTCAGAATAGCTCTTCTCAAAATCTACACGCCTATAATTGTGTAATAGAAGCTTTAGATAATTTGCTGTTGAGTGGCTTCAGAGAAGGGATTGCCTTTAACCCCTCCAGGGCTGATGACATTACAGGTCTGTGTACTATGTAAAATAGAAATTTACCAAACCCTGGTCCCAAAGAGGTTAAACCTCATTTGCGTAATTTCTTAATTCAAAATTTAAATCTGTCTAATCTCTTCTTTGTAACATGAGACATAAGTAATGGAATCAGTCTGATTACGTTGCATCTATGTTGTTACATTTATAGAAAATCTTGAAATGCAGACAATTGGGTTTGTTTACTAAACAGCAAACAGTAGAACATTAACAGGATAAAGCTGCACAACTTTGTACAAAATGCTGAAATGGAAATCTACTGTAAATTTTTTTTGCAAGTTTCGTAGAAGAAAGAAAAATATAAAAAATAGGATGACAAAAAACCTCTTGTTTGAAGGGACACTAAAGCCACCAAGACCACGTCATGTCAATGATAGAGACTGGGAACATTTGCCCTGTCCTTTTATCCCTGCAATGTAAAACATTGTTTTAAAAAAAACTGGAATGTGTTTCATTGCAGGGTTTAATCAACCTCTAGTGGCTGTCTTCCTTAAGGCCATTAGAGGTGCTTTACAGACCGAGTAAAACATGACCGAGGAAAGTACTGACTACAATACAATACCAATTCCCTATTTTGGGATACACTCTATGATTCATTTTTTACTAAATACAATGGTTTCTGTGCATCAGGTCCTCTGTGAGGAACATTGGATTGAACCATTGCAGGAGAAGGCTATGCTTCAATGACGTCACGAGAGGTGAGCTGCGACAAGGAAGTCAAAGCACTGGAAAAAGGTAAGTAAAATCTTTATTTTATTCAATTTATGGTGAATATTGGAGTTGGACCCTCTATTTAATTAGTGACAGGGGCAGGTTTGTATTCCTAACGCCATAGTGTTCCGTTAACATGCAGCAATCAAAGTTGACAGAATAGATCATATCAGTATCTATTACTTCTTTGTGCTAATTGATGAATTTACAGTAACCTTTATTATTTCTCATTTTTAGTTTAAAAAAAAACATATAGGTTTTAACACATTCACTATAACTAACCTCATTCCAGCTAACCTTTTTTTCCGTAGGGTACGGTTGGATAGATAGTTCAATTAACGTTTTTCTTGTTGTTACATAACTTACAAATTCAGATTGGCTATGACATTCCTTTTGAAAATATGATACAAGATGGCTGGCTTTATACTGAAAAAATGTTTTCTTCAAATCTTTCAAGTTGTAGTTACTGCTAAATGTTCTATAGTGTGGCCACATCATAACTGAATATTTGTCAGTGCTTGTAATTTGTAACAAAGATTGTATATCCTTTGCACTTTACAAAGAGCATCTTACCCCAAGTACTCTTGAGTCTTCAAGTATCATTTAACCTTCAAATAGTTCATAAGGACCATATTTTCAATCTGTCCTTAGATCAACACTGGTGAATTAAAGTCTCAATGTTTCTCCCAGACTGAAAGTAGCCATTATAATGATAGGTACACCTATGCTTATTTAGGAGTGTCCTCTGTTAGATTTACTTGATAATTAAGATTGAGAAATCCTGAATTCAATAATTGTAAGCAGCAGACATTGTCTGTGGCATCCATTATCTTTTGTTAAATGTATCTGTCAAACGGACTTTTCCCTGAGTTCTGTCACATGTTCCATGATATGTCAAGGGATACAACTTTTCCACATCTAAGGGGAGAGGGGGGAGAGTTTGCCAAATATATATTTATTTTTATTTTATAAAATTAAGAGGTTTGAGGAAATGAATGTAGATTTGCTACGATTTTGTTTTGATTACAACATCACCATACTTATTTTTTTATTTGGATTTCTTACACCTCTGGGAATTGGTTGTCATTCAGTCTGGCTCCTGCTACTGTTTTCTGAAATGTTCTTTCCTTTTTTCTGCATTTGTTCTTTTGTCTTTGAAATTTGTATCTTTATCATTCCTTATATGTAAGATCATATTTAAATATTTAGTTTGTTTTTTGTATTTTGGTAGTTTTTTTTTTCTTAACACCTACCAACTTAGATATTCACACAACTCGGTAGTGTTTTTTTTTTAATTCACCTCAACTCAACAGATAAAAACACTTCTAGTATTTTTTCAATTTTACAAAGCAATGGCGGAAGGCAATAAGGTGCTGGTCCTGACTTTAGTGAGTAGAGGAATTATTTACAGTACATTGCCTGATGGTCTCTCAATATGGAATCTAGCTGCATAGACCTCTTTTTAACTCCCTCTTCGGTATACTCTGCTCTAAAACACAAAGAGCACTACGTGTCATATTATTGCCGTATCCGAGTTACGGCTCCCCTTGGACAAGAACATGTAAGAGAATTGTGTGCCCATTTTCCATTTAGTTTTTTTTGCCCAAATTTGTCCATTTTCCATTTAGTTTCCCAATTATATCATACTAGGCAAAATGAGACAATGACTAAGAACTGTTGTTCAGTAGCCTTTGCATCACTGCACCTATTGGAATTCGTATTGCAATACCAGTACCAGCAATGATGTATGTCCCAAATTTAAAGGGACACTATAGTCACCAGAACAACTATAGCTTTATGTATTTGTTCTGGTGAGTATAGTCAGTCTTTGCAGGCTTTTTAATGTAAACACTGCCTTTATAGAGAAAACGTGCTTGTGTTCCTGGCACTATGGTGCTAGCCTGCAATAGTAAGAACAGATTCCATATAATACTAACTAGAATCTACTATAGAGAGACATTAGGTACTGGAGGCAACTGGGCATGCCATCATTAGTCATCAAGTTCTGCTAATTTGTTTTCTGCCTATGGTGGAAGACTTTCTCTTTATTTTTATTCTTTAGGATAGTATTGGTATAGTCCAAAAGCACTTGGGATCACAGGAATGCTGCCTATCTTAATCAATCCTTTTCTTAGCCAATAACTGTAGTTCCTTTTGTTTAATTAGATTAAGCATATTAGATTAAGACCATTCATACATTTGTTCTTAGTTGTTGCAAAGATAATGTCCAACTGATGTTACTAAAAGCCCTTCTGTGTTAATTGTCTGTGCCCTGTACTATCCCATCAATATACATTTATTAGGGAAAAATCCAGAAGATGATTTGTGATTTATCTGTTTTTTAGTCCTTTAAAGACACAATTAAAGCTATGCTCTAATCAGACGTGTCTCCATTCGCTCTGTTCTTGTCATTATCAATTATTAGTCCCAGGTAATAATGGCAACATAATTCATTTGATTGCCCCCTCTGATTGTATGAGAGCTTGAGGCTGCAACTTTTCTGAGCATTAGAACACCATATTACATAGACAGGTGGTGAATATTGATCTGGCATTTAAAATGGCAATCAGCAAGCATTGAAGCATTCCCATCTTTCCTCACTCAAATTCTGCTATACCGTCCTTTAAGCTCTTGTATCAAGTGTATTTAAGTACCTTGTAGCAAAGCCACTACCATACCTCTATACATTGCTTCTTAATTCTGTTCATTCTACTACTGGCTCTAAATATGTGAAATCCATAACAGAGACCCAGCGACCCACAGTTCAATACAGCCACCAAATACACTTAAAAGATAATTCGAAGGGAAATTCGAAAGCAGCGTAGCTACACAGAAAGCATAGCTGTATTAGAGAATTTTTACAGTTCCACCATTTTGACTTTAAATTTGAAATTCACTTTACATTCTCCCTATTCATTCCTTGCAAAATATTTAAAAAAAAATATTTTGGATAAGTGATGAATTGATTTTATTTTAGTTGCATAGTAATTATTATAAGCAACACTGAATGTAATTAAATATTATTTAGATCCTATGCATACAGAAGAAAGTCCTATCTCTCCTTAAAAAAATACAACATATGTATGGGGGAACTTAAAGAGAAATAGTTAATATAAGGCAGACCAAACACACAGCAAAAGTGCAAGAACAAACAGTAATTTGCAAAAGGCTCAGTCGTAAATTGGTTACACCAAGAAATTATTATGATACACGATTAATACGCCAATGGTTTTCTTAATGCTCAAAATCTGGTAATATTTCTAGATTAACATATAGATTAACATATAAGTCACCTTCATATTGGGCTAGTTATTTTGTTATTCAGTACATCAGTATCAATAATCTATTGTGTTAATAAATAATCTAAGCAAACTAACAAATTTGGAATCCTGGGTAACTACTGGATAAAGAGAAAAAGGATCATTTGTATTTAACTAAGATAAAGGTGAAACGCAAAGAAGGTTAAAAAAATATTAATAATCATAATAAATGTGTAGCAAATTATTTAAATATATTACATTAAATATTAACTTAAATTTTAATTTACACCTAAAGGTGCCCCCTCAGCTAGACTCGTTAAGATCTAGAAAGGTGATTGTGTTTCGGATACCAACAATAAAGAAGTTAAACATCTGTTGAAACGTTACATATACCTTCAAAGGAACATGGCTGGAAATTCATAAAGTTTACCTGATCCAAAGTCTTGTCAGAATCAAAAGAAAGGAGGCTGGGAGACATCAGAGATGAGATGAACAGGTCAATAAAGATAGCATGTAGCAGATATTATCTCTCATCTCTTACATAGGTAAAAAGTCTATCTGTTCAGGGCATGTCAGTTAATCCCTTTACTTTCATAAATAAGGGTGAATAAAGTTTCATGAACTAAATTTCATAATGTGAAATAACATGAAAAAAAACAAACAAACATATATTGTAGGGGTTAGAGTATGAAAAAGTCTACTAACTAATATTTAGAATATGTTTCAGAATATGCCTCCATGTGTGCATTGATTTGCAAGTTGCATCTATCACATACACCACCGTATCCCAATTAGTGTTCTGCAAGAAAAACACTGGGGTTCCACCACATATATCTCCACATTCAAGATGGACACCGCTCCCCACTGTTCCTGGAAGATGGAATCAGCAGAGGTCGTGAGAACGTGATGTTATTCTATCTTCTTCTCGAACAAAGAAACAAAAATAGATGACAGCTACTCATTAGGATTCACAAGTGCCAGAAGTGAACATTGTCCTGAAGCACAATGCTCACTTTGCAAGAAAATATTGCCAAACAGTTCGTTGGCACCTGCTAAATTACGTCGTCATTTTGAGCAAAACCACCAGATAAAGACATTGGCTGTTGGCAAAAGCTTCAGGAATATCAGAAGATTAAAACAGTTTGTGAACAAAACATTTAAAAATGGAAATAAAAAAGCCACAGAGACATTTTACAGAGTGAGCTATTGCATAGCACTTTATGGATAAGTACACACGATAAGGGAATCACAAAAAAAAAAAAAAAACTATGTGCAAAATAAATAGTTTCATGTATTTTAAGTGAGAAGTTGTGTAAAAGAATTTAAGTTGTGCTACATGTGTAATCACTGCATTCAGACGAGTCCACAGATGTTGGACTTTCAATTTAGCTGTTTTTTGTAAGATATAATTTTGACAAATGTGTTGAAGAAGACTTGCTTCTATGTGAAACTTTACAAGCTCATTAAACTGGTGAGAACATTTTTAACTGTATCCAAACGTTTATGAACACACACAATATAAAATAGGACAAATATATAGAGGTGCGCAGTGATGACACCAAAGCGATGGTTGAAAAAGAGGCTGATGCTCTGACACGAATACGAAATGTAGCAAAAAACACCACCACCTCTCTCTGTGTTCTTCACAGACATGCTCTGGTAGCTAAAAATATTTCAATATCACTTAAAACTGTGATAGACAATGGGTTCCAGATTATTAATTTTACAAAAAGTCTACCATTACAGTCATGATTATTTAAAATTATATGTGAACATGGGTAGTCACTAGTGATGTCCCGAACGGTTCGCCTAACGGTTTGCGAACGGTTCGCCACGGACTCATCATTGAGTAAACTTTGACCCTGTACCTCACAGTCAGCAGACACATTCCAGCCAATCAGCAGTAGACCCTCCCTCCCAGACCCTCCCACCTCCTAGATAGCATCAATTTTACATTCATTGTGAAACTGCATTCTTAGTGAGCTGTCCAGGAGGTGAGAGGGTCTGGGAGGGAGGGTCTGCTGCTGATTGGCTGGAATGTGTCTGCTGACTGTGAGGTACAGGGTCAAAGTTTACTCAATGATGAGTCCGTGGCGAACCGTTCGGGACATCACTAGTAGTCACCATTCTGACCTGCTTCTACATTCAGAAGTCCATTGGCTATCACAAAAAGTCCTTCTTAGAATGTTTGAATTGTAGCAAGAGTTGTTTGTATATTTCAAGGATCATAAATTTGGATTATCTGATCGATAAACAAATATTTTGTGGTTATCCAAAAAAGCATTTTGTGGACATTTTCGCAAAATTAAATGAAGTATGTTTATCACTGCAAGGAAAAAACATAAACATTTTTAATGTGAGAAATAAAATATTTTCACTGTCTCTTAAGTTGCAGTTTTGGACCTCAGCTGTGAAGCACAATAATTTGAACTTTTAAGGAGTTTCTTAAAGAAATTGAACTTGAAGACAAAATTCACAATGAAATTTTAGATCATCTTCACAATTTGCACATGTCTATTAATCAGTATTTTCCAGTATTTGACTGGGTTTATATTCCATTCATACAACACAAACCAACCAGCTTTTCTGACCTGGATTTTGAAAATCTGATCAATTTAACTTCTGACAGTCAACTAACCCCAAAAATTCAAGAAGTTTCTCTTATTGCCAGAGTTGTCACAGAGCGGACAATCAAAGTTCTGTTGCAATTCCCCAGCTTGCGTGAAATTGGATTCTCGCTTTATTTTGCAACCAAAACTAAAATTTTAAACTGACTTGTTGCAACTGTAGACATGCAATTGCAATTGTCAACTATTTGTAAAAAAAACAAACAAACATTACACTGAGCACACTAAAAGGTTTGTGCTAGGGCACAAACATTTTATAAGGTTTCACAAAGCTTTTAAACTATGTCAAAGGTCTCCATGGGGAAAATTAATTGGGAACCACTGACATACACTAATCATGATTCCTTCTACCTTAAGAAATGACAAAAACACAAGGTTGATGGGGAGCCATTATACTGAAACGTCATGTAAAGGGATAAAAAAAAATAAAAAAAATTCGGTAAATATAGCATATAGTATAGCTATTTCTGTCCAGGGGGATTACAAGTCTTAACATGCATAGAGTTTGTGTAATCTCTCCAGGTTTAGTAAGCATCATTGGGCTTATCTGTATAATTGCTAGATCATATCCAGCATTTTTGGGATTTAATAATTAAAGAAGTCAAATAGCATAGTAGAAAAGGACAAATTAGCTGTATAATTAGCTGTCTGGAAGGAGGTGGAGGTGTGTCACTAGGAGGTTGCCACTAGACTTATCCAGGGAGAAAACATTTGGTTTGGCTAATTGATTTACCGAAAATATAAAAAACGAGCGCCAATCAGTTCAGGTTTGTCCATGAGCTGCCTCAGTTCAGATGAATTTCACCTATGCGATCATTTCCAGAAAGATGATTTGGACAAACCATATAATTGCAAAAACGGCCTAGTATCCTGCAAAATATACACATAATATAAACATTCTGTAATTTTGCAGTACACTAATAGGCACATTTTCCTGCCATTTGCTTCAGAGATCAAGACTTAACCAAAAGAGGGGAACTTTTAAATATGAAATAAATTATTAAATGTTTAATATATAAATTTAGGTTTATTTATTTTTTCACTACTGCTTTTTTCTCCTCTGTTGGTCACTTCTCACTTGATCTGTGAACAAAATAAACACTTAGTGTCTGTCCCTTTACCATTACCCATTTTGTTTTGGCATCACAGACAGAACTCTGATAAATTAAACTAACTAAACTGTTCGTCCATTGAACCAATTTTTGTTTCATGATCCTCCATATAGCATTTTTGCTTTACGGAATTCAGTAAAACCGATGATCGCCCGAAATCCAAAAAACTTGCAACTAGTTTGAAATCAAATATAAAGGTCTAGTTGACAGTCTAGCAAGTATGTATACTTGTTGCTTGTAATCAGTTAAGCAATGTACTTAGGTTTTCATTAATAATTTTATTATCGGTTTAACTTTGATGCACCCCAATGACCTGTCTACCAAACAAGTCTTGAATTAAAATATCACTGAACTTTAACTTTTAGGGTAGTTGCACATCCAGTTATTTAGTAGTGATTTGTGCTATGTTTTTCTGTTGCACCTTGAACACAATTAGGAGTGAGAAAAATATTGTTAATTCCTCTTGAAATTAAATGTTTGCTTCAAGAGCTCCTGGCTCTCCATGGCCTGACTTTTTCTGGTGACTATGGATTGGCATTCATTTCACCATGACAAAATGAATACAGAAATGTTTAGAAAACCTCTAACAATTCCCTTACTGGTAGCTCTATAGTCTTACTAAATATAGCCTAAAATTCCATATGCAGAATAGTTTCCACATGAAAACTAAATTTGTATTTCCCGGGTTCCATCTGGATCCTGATATGCAAGAAGCTACACATTGCTTTATAGTAAAAGGATACTCTAAGCACCATAACAACTTTAGCTTAATGATGCAATTTTAGTGTATAGATAAAGTCCTTGTAGTCCCACTGCTAAATTATCTGCAATGTAGGGCTTAAAGGAATTCTATAGTGTTAGGAATACAGAGCTGTTTTCCTAACACTATAGAACCTTCTGTTCCCCCCGCTCCCTCGCGTCCCCCAGCATATAAATGGTTAAAAAAAAATATTTATTTCCTCAACCGATTCCAGCACCAATCTCCCTCATCACTGGGTCAGCGGTCCGCCTCCTCCGTCATAATACAATGGGGGGGCTAATGCACATGCGCGGCACAAGCGTATAGGCCCTCCCCATAGGAATGCATTTAATTGATGCTTTCCTATGGGCTTTTCACTGACGCTGGATTTCTTCATGCAGAGTGTGAGGATGTCCAGCATCAGTTAGGCAACCTGAAGTCCGGTAAAATTCTAGACACGTCTCTAGGAATTGGAAGGGCAGGACAGACAAGGGAAAATCCAAAATCAGAGTACAAGACAAATTAATATTATTTTTTATAAAGTGCCAACAAATTCCATAGGTTGGTACAATAGGTGGACTAACAGACATATATTTGCAACAAGATGAGCTGCATGCACAGGAACAGAGGGTGTTGGGGGCACTGCTCAAACAAGCTTACAAATTCAAGTATTGGGGCCAGCAGCTAGTATACATAAACAAATGCCCATAAATAGAATCACAAAACCAGAGTTAGGAGTAGGTAGTATGCTTTCAGAAATAGCAATGAACAGAACCTGAAGGTGATAAGAAGCATAGCTTTGTAGCCAGTAGTCGTGCCACAGATGAGGCAAATACCTGCAGGTGAGACAGCAGGAATCCGGCCCTCCGAGAGATGCAGGTTTAACTGAAAAAGAGAGATGCCAAGCTACAATGGCTCACAGGTAGTGAAACTGACTGGAAACAATGAGGAACAGAGTTCCAGTCCAGCTGGAACTCCCAAGGTGGTGGCCATGGCTCGTAGCCTGCAAAGATGGGGACAAATTATGGCATGTTTTTGTTCATGTAGCCCTAGCTACACATCCCTGGCTGTGACTCATGCACAGCATACATTAAATAATGGTTTCATTTTCAATCAGATGTGACATCACTGTGTGTTTACTTTAGACGTTACTAACGCTGCTCTGTTGATCAAACTTTAATCACACACAGGAGTCTCCTGCAGGTTATTGACAGAGCAGGAGATATGGAATTGTAAATTAAACTGACTGTGTAGTAAAGGAAGTATAAACATTAACTCTCCCTACACAGGAAAAATGTAGGGAGACTGTGAAGGTTAGATGCTGGGGACTAGGGCTAGGGCTGCATAAAAAAAGTAATTTAAATCCTAAATTGCACATAAGTGGACAATGATCTATACCACTCCATGAAACTAAAGTTGTTTTGGTGCTTATAGTGTCCCTTTTATTACAAAATAACAGACAACCTTCAACTTCCAGTTGCTACAGATTATATTTGACTGGCTAAACTGTAAAGGGACACTATAGCGATAGAAATGTGATAGAAATGTTTGCAGTTTTTGATAAACCTCAGTAATTACCTTGCAGGGTGAACTCCACCTCTAGTGGCTGTCTACCAGACACCAACTAGAGGCACTTCCGGGTCATTAGTGGACTTTTAGCATGAGGACATGCAGCATCACCTAAAATCCCATAGGAATGCATTATATAATGCTTTCCTATAGGTGAAGTCCTAATGTGATCACGGCGATCACTGAGCATGTGCATTAGATCCACCCTGACACCGACTGATGACGAAGGAGACATCAGCGTTGGAGTCAGGTAAGTGATAAAGGGTTTTTAACCTCTTCAGCACCATGTGGGTTGGGGGCCAGGCGTGAGCGAGTACTAGGAAAGCAACTTTGTTTTTCTAGCACTATAGTTTCCCTTTAAGAAAGAAATAGTCAATATCAGCAGGAATTAATAAAGCCTTATCATCTCCCCACTCTTACAGGATTTTTATTTTTAAACATAAATTTTCACTGAACTGTTTGATTTTACAAAAGAGACAGGGCTTGCTGATTGCTTATGGGTAATATTGGTTTAAATAAACTGGAAAGCTAAATAGAATGTAGCTCATGAGTTACCCCCTTATAATTATTAAAAAGAAACTGTCATAAATTACAGTTTTCATTTAAGCTTAGTAAAAATTATATATTACAGTAAAAAAAAAATGTCAACATTACCTTGAAATGAACAACAATAATTGTTATCCTGAGAAAAATAAAGCAGGTAGCGCATTGGGAAAAAAAAAACGTTCTTACAAGAATAACAAAGTGCTGTATACTTACCTCCCCACTACAAAAAAAAACAATGGAAGTCGTAAGAATGTAGTATATCAGGTTTATTCTTTTTCATTGAAATATTGAATTAAATAGCTCAGCATGCTTAATAATAGGCAAGTGACATTCTTTGAAAAAATATAATAGTGCAATATGCAGACACACCTAAGTATAGGATATACACACACACACTAACAGACAAACACACACACACAAACACACACACACACAAACACACACACACACGCCTTTATATAGTGTCCTTTTAATTTCAGAGGATCTGAAGCACAGCAATGACATAGCTTTCTCAGCAAGGGCATAGACTTTTAAAGTATGATTTTCTATTAAAATCGTTTAATATATAGTGCATGCATCAGTACAGTGAAATTGCAATGTAGCTTGTTGAACTGATGCTTTGAGAAGCAGTCATAATTATGCGCTTGATTAGAATAGTGCATTCAACATTGTAAATTTATAAACTTAGAACACAGGGATACAATGTTGTACTCCTTATTCCCCTTGATTGCCCCCCTAACCTTAAATGAACATTGGCCAGCTTTGGGGTATCACCTCATACTAAAAAAAGGTTTCCCCCAACTTTAAAAGTGGTCAGTAGAACATACCATCATACACTAGAGACCAATGATTAAAAAGTTTTATGTTTGGTACTTATATGTAAATATACATAGTACTTGTGTTACACTGTTTTTACTGTCTATATTACCGTTATTTTACAATGTACCGTCTAATATGCTACCCGAGCCAATGCTCCGACTGACAGAACCCACGCAAACCATAATTGCGCTCAATTCCACACCGCAAATGGAAACTATGCAAGAAATCTGCTATGCGCAACATGTACGTGGACTAAGCGCATAACATACATACAGGGAGTGCAGAATTATTAGGCAAATGAGTATTTTGACCACATCATCCTCTTTATGCATGTTGTCTTACTCCAAGCTGTATAGGCTCGAAAGCCTACTACCAATTAAGCATATTAGGTGATGTGCATCTCTGTAATGAGAAGGGGTGTGGTCTAATGACATCAACACCCTATATCAGGTGTGCATAATTATTAGGCAACGTCCTTTCCTTTGGCAAAATGGGTCAAAAGAAGGACTTGACAGGCTCAGAAAAGTCAAAAATAGTGAGATATCTTGTAGAAGGATGCAGCACTCTTAAAATTGCAAAGCTTCTGAAGCGTGATCATCGAACAATCAAGCATTTCATTCAAAATAGTCAACAGGGTCGCAAGAAGCGTGTGGAAAAACCAAGGCGCAAAATAACTGCCCATGAACTGAGAAAAGTCAAGCGTGCAGCTGCCACGATGCCACTTGCCACCAGTTTGGCCATATTTCAGAGCTGCAACATCACTGGAGTGCCCAAAAGCACAAGGTGTGCAATACTCAGAGACATGGCCAAGGTAAGAAAGGCTGAAAGACGACCACCACTGAACAAGACACACAAGCTGAAACGTCAAGACTGGGCCAAGAAATATCTCAAGACTGATTTTTCTAAGGTTTTATGGACTGATGAAATGAGAGTGAGTCTTGATGGGCCAGATGGATGGGCCTGTGGCTGGATAGGTAAAGGGCAGAGAGCTCCAGTCCGACTCAGACGCCAGCAAGGTGGAGGTGGAGTACTGGTTTGGGCTGGTATCATCAAAGATGAGCTTGTGGGGCCTTTTCAGGTTGAGGATGGAGTCAAGCTCAACTCCCAGTCCTACTGCCAGTTCCTGGAAGACACCTTCTTCAAGCAGTGGTACAGGAAGAAGTCTGCATCCTTCAAGAAAAACATGATTTTCATGCAGGACAATGCTCCATCACACGCGTCCAAGTACTCCACAGCGTGGCTGGCAAGAAAGGGTATAAAAGAAGAAAATCTAATGACATGGCCTCCTTGTTCACCTGATCTGAACCCCATTGAGAACCTGTGGTCCATCATCAAATGTGAGATTTACAAGGAGGGAAAACAGTACACCTCTCTGAACAGTGTCTGGGAGGCTGTGGTTGCTGCTGCACGCAATGTTGATGGTGAACAGATCAAAACACTGACAAAATCCATGGATGGCAGGCTTTTGAGTGTCCTTGCAAAGAAAGGTGGCTATATTGGTCACTGATTTGTTTTTGTTTTGTTTTTGAATGTCAGAAATGTATATTTGTGAATGTTGAGATGTTATATTGGTTTCACTGGTAATAATAAATAATTGAAATGGGTATATATTTGTTTTTTGTTAAGTTGCCTAATAATTATGCACAGTAATAGTCACCTGCACACACAGATATCCCCCTAACATAGCTAAAACTAAAAACAAACTAAAAACTACTTCCAAAAATATTCAGCTTTGATATTAATGAGTTTTTTGGGTTCATTGAGAACATGGTTGTTGTTCAATAATAAAATTAATCCTCAAAAATACAACTTGCCTAATAATTCTGCACTCCCTGTATATATGATGGCTTGTATAACATATGCTTCTTCTCTGTCAAATTCTTTCTAGACGGTGAAAATCTTAATAAACACAGAATGTTTAAAAAAAAAAGTGGTTAGTAGTGTTAATCCTTAGTGTTTGTCTGTGCCATAAGTATTCATGTCTTCTAAATAGAACTGCTCTGTTTTTATTTTTCTCTTGCCATTGTGTCCCTTATTTTTCCACGGGAGACTGTAAGACATTATACACATGTGACTGCACTAGATAGTTTTCAAGTTCTGATCACTAGGCAGCCATTGCATCCATGTTGAAGGACAGCATCCATGTTGAAGCGACATCTCTACCTAAAATCTGCTATTACTTACTGCATTTTTTTCATTGTACAGTTTAGTGAATAATCCCGTATATTGCTTGTGAGAAGCATCTAATTGGACATTAAATTGAACAAAAGCCATCAATAAAGATGACTTCACCGGAGGTAGATCGGCCCTGAAACCTTTTTTTTACTATTGTATTATAATTTTTTTTATTTAAGGTTTGTTTTAAACAATAAAAAATAATTTACACAATAATGGGAAATCACTTTGACCTATTTAAATGGGGTGGATTTTGTACGTACATTATAAACATATTCACATACAGCATTAAAAGATATTTGAAAAGATATGTGAGAGATTGATGGCCTTGAGTCTTTTTTTTTTTTATTCTAGATTAATATGTCACATACACACATTATATACAGAGGCCTCTCGACTATCCCACATTTGAAAGGGACATTGACAAAGGCTCCTGTGGGAGCTGAAACATTGAATGATGCTCAATCCAACTTTCTTCATGGTTATTGACACATTGGGAAGGATCCACCCTAGTCTGGAGGCACTATGGGTAGAATGTTTTAGCAAGTGCCAATCCACTTTCTGTATATTGATTTTGGAGGAACAGTCTCAATTCAGTTTCCTGATGTCCTGCATCTGGGGACACCAGAGAACTATCCTCAGGCAGCACATCACAAACATGTTTTGCTGTGGGCGACAGGACCATGCAGGGAGCTTTTCAGCACCACTCTCTGCATGATCCTATATATTAAAGGACCACTATGGTGCCAGGAAAACATACTCGTTTTCCTGGCACTATAGTGCCCTGAGGGTGCCCCCACCCTCAGGGTCCCCCTCCCACTGGGCTGGATGGAGAGGAAGGGGTTAAATTTACCTCTTTCTCCAGCACCGGGCGGGGAGCTCTCCTCCTCCTCTCCGCCTCCTTTCCTCCTCTTCGGCTGAATGCGCATTCACGACAGGAGCCGCGCGCGCATTCAGCCAGTCCATAAGACAGCAAAAAAAATGAGACAGCCACTAGAGGCTGGATTAACCCATTGATAAACATAGCAGTTTCTCTGAAACTGCTATGTTTATAGAAAAAAGGGTTAACCCTCGCTTGACCAGGCACCCAGACCACCTCATTAAGCTGAAGTGGTCTGGGTGCCTATAGTGGTCCTTTAAGGGCTGGTCAGGAACTTTTCAGTCATTCTAGTATGTTGACACCAGGTGACTCGTCCCTTGAGTAAGCTAATCTCCCATTATGGTTTCTCCAGTTACGCAAATTGCATAACTGACGACTCCCAGCTAAAGGCACGCCCAATCATCCCGATTCCATACCTCCCAATGTTGGAAGGTATACAGGCCCACAGACACCAATGACATATACAGTCTCATATATTTGTAAGAAAGCTCTACATTTAGGCTGATTTAGAATGTTAGGCATGATGGTGTTATGGTTAATTATCATTTCTAGTGATGAACAAACCTCATACTGTACATACTAAGAGGACACTAAAAGGCCCCGAACCAAGGTGTCAGTAGTCTTTGGCTCACACCTGCCTATCTTCATCATTTATTCCTTGCCTACCCAGTGAACTGGTTTAATTTAGTTTATAGAGAATATGCTGACATTCAAACAACCAGTTATATTTTTATCCTTAACTTAATAGGAAGGAGTGGACAACCAAAGTGCAACTATTGACTGAAGGAACTTATGAATATAATATTGATATGTATTGCAAGGCAGAGCAAGATTAAGTCATATGGTAGATTTCAAGTTCTATTTTTTCGTCTTTATCAAATATTTAAAGGGACAATATAGTCACCAGAACCACTACAGCTTAATGTAGTGGTTCTGGTGTCTATAACATGTCCCCGCAGGCTTTTCAATGGAAATGCTGCATTCTTTAGAGAAAATGCAGTGTTTACATTGCTGCCTAGTAACACATCTAGTGGCAGTCACTGTGACGGCCACTAGATGTGCTTCCTGGGTCAGTGCTGCACGTTGTGCATGGAGGTCTTGAATGTTTCCCATAGAGGTGCATTGATCCAATGCTTTCCTATGGGATTGATCATCTCAGTAATGGAGGCATGGTCAGATGTGGTAAGACCAGTGCTGCAATGGAGAAAAGGTAAGTTAAATATCTTTTCAATCCAATCTAAGCGGGAGGGGTGGAGGGGAAGTGGTGGAGGTAAACACATTTGGCAATGGTTAAGAAGGTATTATGCCTCATTATAATATTACAGCATATTATAGCCTGTCAATGTTTTACACCATGTCAGTATCGGCCACCTTAGTGCTCCGATGGTAAAGGAGTAACAATCATTGTCCTGTATATGAAGGCCTATTAATGGCTGTGATTTAAATAGAGCTGTCATGTCTCTGCATGCTGAAAGCTTATCATTAGCAGACTCTTTTCATCAATTCTGAATTAGAACATACACTATTAATAGGAAATCCAAACGCACTGTCAGACGGGTTTCCAAATGTGTCCCTTCAGTTATTTTGCCACCTGCTAAATCCAAGTAAGCAGGAGACCAAACACTATAAGTCCAGGACGGAAATGGGTAGAACGAGAGCTCTCAACATATCCTAAAAAAACATTCTCCTCTCCTCTCGCTGCTTTTAAATTAATTGAGCCGGACTGGCACAGTGACAGTAACAAGGTCCGCTATTTTTTATTTTGCAAAGCCTAGTCAAATCGTAACCTCTTTGCATACCTCGACTATGCAGTAATGTTGGCAATCAGCAGGGAGCATAGACATTTATAATGATTCTTGTCCTTGGGAGCAAGACCTTGCACGTCTCTACAAATCACATCCAATTAATATAATGGTGTTCATATTGCATTCGAGTGAGCTTCTGACCATAGATTCTCAAGGGCAGAAACAACCAATACATTTTACAGTACACAGCTATACTAAAGTTCAATGTATTCCCTGTTAGAGGTCTGGCAGTGTGAAACCTGAGTGCAAACAAATATACTTGGGTAGTAGAACAATTTTCTGAATGAGAACTCCAGCGTTAAAAGTCCAAGAGAACGGAAAAACAAATTTAAAGGAACACTATAGTCACCTAAATTACTTTAGCTAAATAAAGCAGTTTTAGTGTATTGATCATTCCCCTGCAATTTCACTGCTCAATTCAATGTCATTTATGAGTTAAATCACTTTGTTTCTGTTTATGCAGCCCTAGCCACACCTCCCTTGGCTATGATTGACAGAGCCTGCATGAAAAAGAAAACTGGTTTCACTTTCAAACAGATGTAATTTACCTTAAATAATTGTATGTCAATCTCTAAATTGAACTTTAATCACATACAGGAGGCTCTTGCGGGGTCTAGCAAGCTATTAACATAGCAGGGGATAAGGCAATCTTAATTAAACAGAACTTGCAATAAAGAAAGCCTAATAGGGCTCTCTTTACAGGAAGTGTTTATGGAAGGCTGTGCAAGTCACATGCAGGGAGGTGTGACTAGTGTTCATAAACAAAAGGATTTAACTCCTAAATGGCAGAGGATTGAGCAGTGAGAATCCAGGGGCATGTTCTATACACCAAAACTGCTTCATTAAGCTAAAGTTGTTCAAGTGACTATAGTGTCCCTTTAAAATGTTGGACTAAAATAACTGATGAGCTGAACTTTTCAATTTTTGCATTCACTGTTTAGATGTAACCTTTATATTACAAAATTGTATTTTAGACCAAGAACAAAAAGTGTTGTTTATAAAGGCAAATTTGCACATTTATTGTAGTTGAAATATTGATGAGTTCAATCGTTGGAAAGTTTTGTTATGCTCTCATGTACATTAAATAGACTAAACTCCTAGAAAAGAGGAACATTATGATTAAACATAGAGAAAGAGGAATTTGGTCCCAAAATAGGACTGTCCAATCCGCAAGATGAGCACATAAGTTGCATGCAGTTTCAAAGTCATCCATAGCAGTTGGATTGTTTATAGCACAGCGTAAGAACGTACTGATTTGTTATAGCTAGTTAACAAATTCTAGAAAAAAGAAAAAGCTTCAGATGTTAGGTGTAAAATACTCACCCTGTTGCCAAAATTGGACTAGAGTATGCAATAAAGGGCCTAACCCTAAAATATTTAAACAAACCAACTAATAGAAACCCAACTCCAACCGGAGTTAGATATCCAAAGATTACCACTAGTTAGTCATTCATCTGAGATTACAATATCGACACCATTAAAATTACTTGGAAGTCTTTATTAATAGAAAAAAAAGATGCTAACAATTACACATAATTTAGGTGAAAACAAAATCCAGTGAGAAAAAACAAAAAGTGATTAAATTAAAATCGAAGGATCCACAAAAGCAGTGTTTCTAAATTTGAATTTACAGACCCATATACCTTATTTGCATTATATTGCTATCAATACATATTTAAAGCGATATATTGTATATGGATAAAATAAGACTCTCTTGCATTAAAGGACCACTATAGGCACCCAGACCACTTCAGCTCAAGGAAGTGGTCTGGGTTCCAGGTCCATCTAGGGTTAACCCTGCAGCTGTAAACTGCTGTGTTTACAATATGGTTAATCCAGCCTCTAGTGGCTGTCTCATTGACAGCCGCTAGAGGCGCTTCCGCGCTTCTCACTGTGAAAATCACAGTGAGAAGACGCTGACGTCCATAGGAAAGCATTGACGTCGGAAGAGGGAGGAGAGTTCCCCAGCGCCGAGGGAGCCCGGCGCTGGAGAAAGGTAAGAGTTTAACCCCTTGAGCCCAGCGGGAGTGGGACCCTGAGGGTGGGGGGGAACTAAAGACCCTATAGTGCCAGGAAAAGTGATTATAGTGGTCCTTTAACTGAGACACAATAACTCCTGAATGAGTCAAATGGATACTACTATTTGAGGTCTTATAATACAAGGGGATCTTAGAAGTGATTACACATTAGAGATTCACCTGTGACTAGAAAATGCAGCATATTCCAAACCCCTTTAAGAGAACATAAAAGTCCTCACTGGTTGGAAAAGCTAACAATTAGATTGTAAATTAGTTTAACAACAATATAAAAATAATCAAATCTTGATAAAAGCTTAACTATATCAGTCAGCAATACCAAAAAGGAATGAATTTAGGTCTGTGGCTATCCCTAGTGAATCTAATTACACAAATGTAGCCAGCAAATAAAGTTGCAATAGTTTACAAATTCAACCATTACTAAACACCAGCTTGTACCATGAGGGGTTTAAAGGGACACTCCACTGCCCAAATACAAAATAAATAAAAATCACTTTTTAGTAGATATACCTTAAAAAAGAAAACATCCATGCTTTTAATTATGCATTTTTTTTTCCCCATTGGAGTTATATCTAAAACAGCTTGCAAAAACTGCAGATCTCTTGACTGTAGCCTTTGCAAGCCCTCCCCTTCTAAACCTGCCCAGACTATATGTGACTGTTTAATCACAGGCCTCCCCAGGGGTGGGGTGTAGCTAAGTTATTTTGTAAAAGTGCCAATTTCTATTTAAATCTGCACTTTTTCCAAAATGAAAAAAATAAGACACACTCTTCACACAAAGCTTTAGGAGTCTGGAGTGTCCCTTTAACTGATGTAAGACACAATTGCAACGTTTCCAATCATTAAAAAAAAAATAAGAATGAAACTCCTTGAGCAAGTTAATTGATGTTGCTGTGCATTTGTCTTTTTATATCGAGAGTTTATTGCTAGCCAATGTATAGCTCAAACATGTTTCAATATAAAATTCAGTGCTGTTTTCATAGTGGCATGATCTGCGTTAAAGAAAATATTTTATTTTTGATTGATTTGTGTCACTGCCTTTTTTTGCTCCTTACAGTTTAGTAGCTGACTCACGTATAGCAAAACTGCTTTTTTTTTTGTATTATTTTAATGAGGTCCAGAGAGTCATGAACAGAATAACTCGCTCCGACAAGAACATTTGAGATTTTATTTGCAATGTGTATACTATTCAAATGGTGGCATAATAAAAAAGATTCCAGTTTTTAATGATCTTGGGGGTTAATCTTGTTTGTTGATGTATATATTTAACATGCTTAAAAACAAACATCTGTTCATTGTTTAATTTAACGCACAGCTCTGCATTTTGCACTGCATTTTATCAATTAGACTGTATGTGAAGAATATTGTAAACAAATTATTCCATAATACTTTTTTTTCTGTTATATGTAATGCTGACGATAATTCGTTTTAAGATATCTACATCTTATTAGCATATCACGGACCAGCTGTGTCAGCTGTCTGGTCTACATGATAACAAACTGATATGAAGAAGTGGAATGGCAGATTGAATTAAAAAGTCCTTTTTTGCTATTTATTGAATGACAAGACAGAGCTGTTTACATTTCTGTGTACAAAAGCAGAAGGGATTTTATATGCAACTATATAGCTTTTACCGGATATAATAAATATAATATAATATAACAATATAATATACAAAACAAATCATATATGATATATGCTAATAAAAGACTGCAAAGCAAGAATATAATTTTTAATTTTCACAGAATGTGATTGTTGTTACATGGCACAGCACTGAATTTGCAATTAGGAGAATTTGAATTATTACTGTAATTGTCCCCACCTTTGCTCATATTACAACAGAATATTTACTTGCAAAATTAGTTATCCATCCTAATGTTTGCAATTCTAAATTTCCCACATTCGCAAATATGCCAAGAGTAGTGATGTCGCGAACGGTTCGCCACAAACGGTTCGCCACAGACTCATCATTGAGTAAACTTTGACCCTGTACCTCACAGTCAGCAGACACATTCCAGCCAATCAGCAGCAGACCCTCCCTCCCAGACCTTCCCACCTCCTGGACAGCTCACTAAGCTAATGAATTTAAAATGGATCCTGTCCAGGAGGTGGGAGGGTCTGCTGCTGATTGGCTGGAATGTGTCTGCTGACTGTGAGGTACAGGGTCAAAGTTTACTCAATGATGAGTCCGTGGCGAACCGTTCGGCGAACCGTTCGGGACATCACTAACCAAGAGGATTATTCACGAGGCATTGAGATATCGTGAATTTGAAAACAATATGAAAATATAAACAAAATAAACTGTATCCATTTCACTTTATACCATTATACTTAATATTTCATTACAAGGACTATTGTGTACATTAATCAAATTTTTTTCTTTTCATTTTTGCTATGTCCTACATACTCATTGCAGTCTGGTTCCGCTTAGATACAACAGTCCACCAGGAAATCTCCTAGTGGACTATTGTATCAGACAAAGCATTGCATTTTTGCCATGCATTTCATAAGCCTGAGTTATTCTACTGCAGTAGAATTTGTACTACTACTGAACCATTTTAAATATAGAACTAAACTTTAACCCTTTTTGAAGAGTTGTGTGACGGAATGCACCTTGATTCCAAAGCTCAAGCTAAAGATGCCATTTCCGGTCCAGTCTGTAATAAAATTGGCTAACTTGGATAATGATATGCTTTATGTTTAAATAAACGTTGTCCTCTATTAGTTCGTCTTCCCCATAAAATCTAGCCCCGACTGGAGTACTTTTTGTAGACTGCTTATCTTGTGACATTTAGATATATGTCTTTTTTTACATTCCTTTTAAAAACAGTAAATACGTTTTGCACGTAAGCACGTATCCTCACTGTATAAATCTAATTGCCCCCAATTAAAGCTAGAAGCAATTCTTCTGGATTCACAACTATCATGTGTGCCTTATTGCTTCTTCAAGCGTTTGAATTGATTTGGGTTCCCCTGAACATAATTAAATGATGATTTATCCTCGACAATTTGGTGTTGCAAGTCCCGGGCATGACGGTTCACTTATCCGGAACTGGGGGATCTGTGCTTCTCTGACTTGCTGCAGCAAGGTAAGAAAAAGTGTTTATTTTTCTACCTATTACCTTCACTCTCAGAGCAGTGCTTATTCTGTGTCTGGGTTGATACATATTCCAAACTTACCCTTAAATTATATACAAGAATGGTGGCTTGAAATACAGGCACATACACAGTGTTTATAATGATGGGTGAGTCTTTAATTATTTTTGGAATTCAATGAGTTGTATGAGTGGCTGGAAAAATGTCTGGAAAAATGTCTGATATAGATGGTTCCATTTCCAGGGCTTTTTAAGGAATGTCAGTTGTTCTATAGGGGCAGTTGTATGTGATAGATTGACATACCACTCAGGGGTTAAAAAAAAAGTGTATAAGCAATATGCCACATCATGATGTGATGCTAGGATCTATACAGTTCAATTAAAGTCTGTTTACCTTATAGTTTATTGCCTAGATTTTCTGCAGCACTCTGTAAAACAAAAGGTTTATAATAGCTAAAAAGTCCTACTTTCTATTCATACAGAATATGAGACGCACATCTGCCTTGATCACATGTAATGTGCACATTACCGGGGTAATCATGCTTAAAGCTCTAACTGTTGGGGTCACAGCTAGTTGTTCCTCTTGGCCCAGCATATCTGAGTCTTTTGACATCTCTTCTTTCTTGGAGATCTAGTCGACAACAGGATTAGTGGAGGGAAGATATTGATTAGGTCAAGGAACCCAGAAGGTATCTTCAAAAGACACCTTGGGATCTTTGCTTTATGCAAACTACACATTTAGCTTGGCACTAAGATGTAAAGTCATGAGGACTATCTTTTGTTTCCTCTGTATGGATATTATCTGTGCAAACATATCCTGCGGGAGACCAAATACTTTAGGTATTGCTACTAAGGGGTGAGGAGCTTAGTCTGCAATATTTCCACTTTTGAATAAACAAATGTCATGAAAGTTGTATTTTCTATCAGAAGATGGACAGAGTGACATATTGAAATATTAAGAACATTGCTCAGCAACTTTGTCTGAAGTGACAAGAGTTCGAGCAAGCCCATTTCTCTCAAAATAATTTATGTTTTGCCTCAAGAGACCAAAGTAACTTATTTGGATATTCTTCCTTCTCCAATGTGGACTGATCTGAATCCCATCAAATTAGACTGCCATGGAAATGACCCTATTAGGTAATATATTATCTTACAATAGTGTTCATGTGCATAAATGTGAAATACATTTTACTGCACACACTGTTTGACATGTACCAGCTTTTCTATAACGTGATTGTGCATAATTGATCTTCTGGAGCAGTTAAACCTAAGTCCTCCAGTGGTATTTAGCTCTTGAATTTTAACAACAGTTCTATTTTACAACTTTTCTCATTTTCTCTCTGCCTAATCTAATAGAATTCTGTTTCTCCCGTTTGATATAAAATGTTTAATATTCTTGATAATTCTTGTTCCACTTACATCCTTTTATTGTTGTATATACTCTAGTGAAATATCTCAGCAATTGTGTATGTTATTCTATGCACTACAAAATAAAGAATGTAAAAAAAAATTAAATTATATTAAAAATGGTCATGACAGTTCTCTTTAAGACAAAAAATTTTTTTTGGCATCAGTAGCACCTAATAATGTTTATCGATGATGGCGTTCTTTGCTTCACCCCTGTAATTTGATCCTGCCTCTCTCAGTAAACTTTGCTATGTAAACCTTTTATGCAGGGGTCAAGTCCTGGAGAAAAAGGTGTGGGAACTCACCCAAGATTCCCGCCTCCCCCCCCCCCCCCTTAAAATTTTTTTTTTTTTTTTTTAAATTACACTCCTATGCATATAGTGCAGTGCAGGGTGTGTATAATGAAGGTAGTGTGTTTGTAGTGAATGCAGAGTATGAATAATAAATGTAGTGTGTTTGCAGTGAGTGCAGTGTGAATAATAATTGTAGTGTATTTGTAGTGAGTGCAGAGTGTGTATAATGAATGCAGTGTGTTTTTAGTGAGTGCAGAGTGTGTATAATGAATGTAGTGTATTTGTAGTGAGTGCAGTGTGTATAAAAAATTTAGTGTATTTGTAGTGAGTGCAGTGTGTATAATAAATGTAGTGTGTTTGTAGTGAGTGCAGTGTGTATAGTGAATGTAGTGTTTTTGTAGTGAGTGCAGAGTGTGTATAATGAATGCAGAGTGTGTATAGTGAATGTAGTGTGTTTGTAGTGAGTGCAGAGTGTGTATAATGAATGTAGTGTGTTTGTATTAAGTGCAAATTGTGTATGATGAATTTAGTGTGTTTGTAGTGAGTGCAGAGTGTGTACAATGAATGCAGTGTGTGTAGTGTGTTTGTAGTGAATGCAGAGTGTGTATAGTGAATGTAGTGTGTAGTGAGTGCAGAATGTGTATAATGAATGCAGAGGGGGTGTATAGTGAATGTAGTGTGTTTGTAGTGAGTGAAGAGTGTGTATAATGAATGCAGTGTGTGCGTGTGCTGGATGATGTGTGTGAGTGCTGGATGATGTGTGTGTGAGTGCTGGATGATGTGTGTGTGTGAGTGCTGGATGATGTGTGTGAGTGCTGGATGATGTGTGTGTGTGCTGGATGATGTGTGTATGTGTGCTGGATGATGATGTGTGTGAGTGAGTGCTGGATGATGGGTGTGTGAGTGCTGGATGATGGGTGTGTGAGTGAGTGCTGGATGATGTGTGTGTGGGTGCTGGATGATGGGTGTGTGAGTGCTGGATGATGGGTGTGTGAGTGAGTGCTGGATGATGGGTGTGTGAGTGTTGGATGATGGGTGTGTGAGTGAGTGCTGGATGATGGGTGTGTGAGTGAGTGCTGGATGATGTGTGTGTGTGGGTGCTGGATGATGGGTGAGTGAGTGCTGGATGATGGGTGTGTGAGTGCTGGATGATGGGTGTGTGAGTGTGTTGATGATGTGTGTGTGTGTGTGTGTGCTGCTGGATGATGGGTGTGTGGAGTGCTGGATGTGATAAGTGTGTGTGTGCTGGATGATGGTGTGTGTGTGTGAGTGTTGGATGATGGGTGTGTGAGTGTTGATGTGGGTGTGAGTGCTGGATGATGTGGGTGTGAGTGCTGGATGATGTGTGTGTGCTGGATGATGGGTGTGTGAGTGCTGGATGATGTGTGTGTGCTGGATGATGGGTGTGTGAGTGCTGGATGATGGGTGTGTGAGTGTGAGTGCTGGATGATGGGTGTGTGAGTGCTGGATGATGGGTGTGTGAGTGCTGGATGATGGGTGTGTGTGGGGGGGGAAGCATTTTTTTACTTTATGTATAATTTGTATTTATCCCCCCTCCCTGCTTCTTACCTTGTCAGGGAGGGGGGAGATCGCCTGGTGGTCCGGTGGAGGGAGCCATCCGCTGCACACAGGAGCCATCACACGCTGTGTTCCCTCTCCAGCTTTAACTCTCGCGAGACTCGCCTGTGCGGAGCGTTGCCATGGAAACAGCCGCGGGTCTCGCGAGAGTTATAGCTGGAGAGGGAACACAGCGTGTGCTGGCCCCTCTGTGCAGGTAGCAGGGCCGGTCCTGCAGGACAGGTAACAGGAACGGCATTCCTGCTTTAGAAAAAGTGCAGGAACGCCGTTCCCATGCGTTCCTGCAGGACTCGAGCCCTGCTTGTAGCAGATTCCCCCAATAAGAGACGGCACTCCAAATTCAGGGTGAAGTAGAACTGAAGCTTTTAATCAAACACTCTCCTTTGATGCCCATTTTACAAACATAGTACCGCCCACAGGGTTTTGAAGAACAAACCAATCAATACATTACAACACAGCTAAACACTCCCATTCATACCAGCAGAAATCCTCCACTCTGCCTGTGATACAATTACTGAACACAGTGGGCTAACGTAATTGTCACAGGCAGGAAAATACACAGTTTTACACAATATGCATAACTTTAAAAGTATACATCACATTCACATAAAACTTACATTTTTAGAATCAGCGTACTCCAAATACAAACGTGTCAAAATCATACAAATTGGTCCAGTGGTTCAAAAGATAGATGGAAGACCCATTTGACCGACTGCAAGCATGGCTTGGGTGTGGTAAGCCAACCATCTCCAGCATACAGAAAATATCTCCATTTACAACAACAGCAAAAACACACAAAAATACATAATTCCCATCTTAATGTTTGTTTCCCAGAATCCCATAATAGGAAGTGCACATTTCACACATGTTTTCTTTAGGAAAATGCACAACATCATGCAGTTTATAGAGAAAGATATAGAGAATGTTTTTTTATATATATATATATAAATAGTACTATTTCTTTAGGTTGTGTTTTCCACACAATATTGTATAGTACTGCCACATCTATTTATGAGTCTTTAAACAGGTTTTCGTTCACGCCTAGTTGTGAGGCAGATTGGCGGACTATTGTTTGGGTGTTATTCAGACTCTCTGTATAAACTGGAGGGGGAGGCAGCTTCATTTTGCCAGTGACGAATGTGCAGTATATCATTGAAATGCACGTTGTGCATGTTTTCCACTGTATGTGTGTTAGATCACTGTTACACTGAGCACTTAATATGACACTTTGGTACACACATATTAGGTCTTAGGGATGACTGATGCAGTTTATTTTAGTGTTTGTCTTAAAATAGATTCAGAGGAAAAGTTGTATACCTTCAAATGGTTATAATGATGGTTATGTGAGACAGAGAGGACAGCTGTTGATTTGTATGGATTTGTATTGAATTAGTACCAACTGATCTAATACTTGACACTGATTTTGCAGGCTATCTTTCCTCTAAGGGTTGTGTGACTGTAGTAGTTATTGTACCTACAAATTTTTGGGCTTCAGGTGTTAGCAACTCCTGTGGAGCATAGCTATCTTTCTTATTATTCAGTTATCGATGTTCAGCATCCAGGTGGTTGTATGGGACAATAGTTTGTGTTTACTGGTGTCCGGCTATACGTACTGTTCTATTCCCCCTTGTGAAGAAGTTGCAACAACAAAAGGGAACCACTGTCTAACTCACACCTTACCAGACAGCCGCCCTTTTCCCCTGTTTCTTCACCGCAATTAGTGCCTCCTTCTAGGTTCTTTCTTTAATTTTCTATCATTTTCTCTCTTTTCTTCTTGGTCAGTATATAATTTGATTTCAGGACAATCATTTATCGAGTAGGATATTTGAGGACACATCTGACCTGAAATATGTGAGGAGTAGTAGTGTGAGCTGGGCCATTCTCTTCTGGTTCATTGAGGAGACTGGTTTAGCCTCTATTGAACCCAGGGCCGTCTTTAATTTAGATTGGACCCTGGGCGAGCATTTACTTGGGCCCCCTGACTACGTCTAGATACACACAAATACACTACCTGACACACATGCAGATACACACTGACCACATATAGAAACACACAAGAACATACAGATATACACAGACTACATATAGATACACTGACACACACACAGATACAAACACTGACATACATGCAGATACAAAGGTACACACACTGACTACTTATAGATACACCGACACACACACACACTGAGAGACACACAGATACACAACCTGACACACATGCAGATATACAGATACAAACACTGACACATACAGATACACACACAAATACAAATGGACAACATACAGATACAGAGACACATTCTGACAGACGTACTGACACAGACTCACACACAGAAAACCATACTGAAACACACATACACAAAGACATACTGAACCACACAGACACTGATGGACTCACACACACACAGACATACAGATACACTGACAGACATACTGGCACATATACACACAGACAGACGGACATACTGAAACAAACATACACACAGACATTGACAGACATATTGACAAACACAGACATACAGAACCACACTGACAGACTCACACATAGACATACTGACAGACATACACACATTCTGGCACACACACACAGACAGACTGAAACACACAGACACAGACACTGACAGATATACACACATACAGACATTTTGAAACTCACAGACAGCCATACTGAAACACACAGACACTGACAGACTCACACAGACATACTGACACACTGACAGACATACTGGCACACAGACAGACATTCTGGCACACAGACAGACAGACATGCTGAAACACACATACACACATACAGACACACATGCTGAAACACACATACACACATACAGACAGACAGACATGCTGAAAAACACATACACACAGACACTGACAGACAAACACACATCCAGACATTTTGACATACACAGACAGCCATACTGAAACACACATACACACTGAACCACAGACACTGATAGACTCACACACAGACATACTGACACACTGACAGACATACACACATACAGACATACTGAACCACACAGACACTGACAAACACACATCCAGACATTTTGACATACACAGACAGCCATACTGAAGCACACATACACACTGAACCACAGACACTGACAGACTCACACACAGACATACTGGCACACTGACAGACATACTGGCACACAGACAGACATTCTGGCACACAAACAGACAGACATTCTGGCACACAGACAGACAGACATGCTGAAACACACATACAGACAGACAGACATGCTGAAACACACATACCCACAGACACTGACAGACAAACACACATCCAGACATTTTGACATACACAGACAGCCATACTGAAACACACATACACACTGAACCACAGACACTGACAGACTCACACACAGACATACTGACACACTGACAGACATACACACATACAGACATACTGAACCACACAGACACTGACAAACACACATCCAGACATTTTGACATACACAGACAGCCATACTGAAACACACATACACACTGAACCACAGACACTGACAGACTCACACAAGACATACTGACACACTGACAGACATACACACATACAGACATACTGAACCACACAGACACTGACAGACAAACACACATGCAGACATACAGATACACTGACAGACTTTGATAACCACCCTCCAGTTTCTTACCTTGTCCTGGAGGGTGGCTTCCCTGGGGTCCAGTGGGGTGGCTGGGAGTTAAGCTCTCCCGGCCTGGCCCCCTCCGGAACAGCTGGTCCGCCTTCCTCCCGCGCGGCTCCAGTTTCTGTGGGAGGAAGTGACGCACGGCTGTCACTTCCTCCCACTGCTGCCGAAAAGCAAGGGCCCGGTCGCGCTGTTAAAGCGCCACAGCGCCCGACCGGGCCCCTGCTGACACAGGCACACCGGGTGGCCCTAAGTGCATGGGCCACCCGATGGGCCCCCATAGTTTGCGGGCAGAGGGCAAACAGGGCAGTTACCTCGGGCCCCCCAGCAGGGACAGGGCCCGGGGCAGCTGCCCCGTTTGCCCCGCGTTAAAGACGGGGGCAAAGATATCAGTCAGAATACATTTTGTAGCAACATTATATTGAGTCAGGTACAGCAACTAGTAGTAAGTACTCTCTTGGTGGATTGCTGCACTGTCTATACTTTCTTGCAGATTCCCGTTCATATGGTTAGATTGTTTATTTTGCATACCTCTCACCAGAATGAATTTATTTGTTTATTCAGGATATTTTGTTATTTTTTTTTTTTGATCTTACCCAATGAATGAATAGAAGCACTGTTTTGCAAAACAGATTAATCTACACACCTTCTACTATAATTTGTAATTTGTTGATATGGCACAAATTCACCTTGATCCAGATGAATAAAGGTTTGTCTGTTAGCAAATATTTTTTAAAGATCTTTATGTCTGAATTTAAGTGGAAAAAAATCTTTTTTTTTTTTAAATTCAAGTTAGAAAGCCCATCAAAACCTTGCTCTTTAAAATATATGTATCCCCAGTTACAGTCCCACATAATACAAGTTAGTTAGTTTAAATGACTTGCACAAGATGCAATAATTGCAAAGATATCTTCAACCCATTAGTAAAAAGTGAAGACTAATAGAAGATATAGAAATTTCAGTGGAAAATTCACTTGTAAGAATGGCATAAATGGCTTACAATGCACATAACTCTTGTAAATCAACCCATAGTTTTCTTGAGGTTCCCCTTGGTCTGCTTTCTGTCTGACATTTCCATAATTGTATATTTAATAGTGATTTTCCTGCAAGGCAAGACGTTACATTTGTGATCGGAATGTACTTTACCGTTGTGAAGAGATGGAAATTTTGTGCCATCAAATGGAGAGAGTAATAAAATTGCAGAAAATGTAAGCAGCACAGTTAGATGTCCATGCCTTCAATTAGTGGGGTTTTGTGAATAATGTAAGGTTGAGATTATACTAATTTCAGCTGTGAAGAAAGATGAAGCTAATGGTATAATTTGGAATTCTGCCCATAACACCATACTATGCACAATGGTGAATTAATCCATCTTCCCCAGTGATTTGTTGGAAAACAACCAGATGCATCTGCGAAATAGTTGATGATGCATCATAGATTTTAAAAAAAAAAGCAGAATTTTAGCACTCCTAAAAATGTAAATGCATCATTTACAAATCTGTATTATAAATGAATTGCTGTATTCTTAATAAAAAGCCACAAAGTCTAAACGGAATTTCAAATTTAAATTGTGTAGGGGTCTGTGTACGTTTGGTATTTTAGTTAGCTACTTGAACCCAAGTTCCTCAACCATATAATATAAAGTTCAGATAGACCTTACAACCTTCAGCGACAAATTTAGGCAAATCCCTTGTTTTTTGTGACAGCCTTGACATGTCCGCCCTGAAGTGGAAAAAGGAGCACTCCAAGCATGATAATCACTACAGCCCACTGGCGTCATCAAATCCGTCAGATAATTTTAGCATGTTTTGACAATTTACCTGAAGCCTGCCTGTATCAGCCACATCTCCAGCAGCAAAAGATGGATGTTACTGTTTAGACCAGGCCTAGGCAACCTTCAGCACTCCAGATGTTTTGGACTACACCTCCCATGATGCTTTGCCAGCATTATGGGTGTAAGAGCATTATGGGGGATGTAGTCCACAACATCTGGAGTGCCAAAGGTTGCCTATCCCTGGTTTAGACCAAAGCAAAAACATAATCATTGTCTGAGAGCAGCAGCTGAGGGCCTTCAGCCAGTGAGAGAGATCTTATTGGTTCCAGATCAAGATCCAGACAGACAAGCAAGTACTGTCCAACCAACCTGACATTGTGGTGCTAGACAAGGAACAGAAGAGTTCACTTGTGGTGCATGTGGCAATACACAGTGACTATAACAGGAAGAAGGAACATGAGAAGATGGACAAATACTAAGGATTGAAAGAAGAGCTATAAAAAATGTGGCAAGTGAAGGCAGTAGTAATCCCAGTTGTGATAGGAGCACTCAGGCTGTGACTTCCAAGTTGAGGGAGAGGCTTCCAGGTGTAACATCTGAGATCGCCGTCCAGAAGAGCGCAGTTCTAGGAACAGCTAAGATAAAGCGCAGAACCCACAGACTCCCAGGCCTCTGTTAGAGAACCATAGAATGAGGAATAAACATATATATAGTTAATACGTTGCTAAACACAAATACAGACAAGTCAAGTCATAAGACTTGCTTTTACCACAGAAATATCACTTTAACAGTGCTCACACTACTGCAAGGGATTCTGGTTATACATAGTGAGATTTCTGTTGGAAAAGCAAGTCTTATAGCTTGATTGGTGTGTGCATTTGTGTTTAGCAATGTGTTAACTATCCACTTACTTCATCCACACTTTATTCCCCACCACAACTCATTTCCCCGGTCCAGGAGAGCTCATAGACCAGCCAGGGAGCTGCTGAGACATGGTGCGCCTGATTAGGAGCTGCAAACCGTTTATATCTCTTAATCGGATTGTGGAGTTGCTGTGGTCCGATGAAACGAGGGTCCTCTTGGTCCCAGAACCACCAATCAGGGCATTTTTTTGAGAAGTGACAGAGGAGGTGGCGAGGCATCCAACAATACCAAGGACTTGAGGGATCTCCATGTATCAACTGAAAGCACCATCACTTAAGGTGACCAGAATTTTTACTCAGCACTCTGGAAGAGTCAGATAGGAGGATGGTTGCGGCCTGCGGAAAACATCACCTTCCATCTCAATCGGGCAAGACACCTCCGATCCGAGCACTTTTTGGAAAGATTGGGTGCTCAGAAGAGAGCTTCTCATGAATGGCACTATTGTGGGGATGTGGGCAAAGGAAGCCTATGTTTTACTTCTTTTTGTTAACTGGCACCAAGGTGTATGGTCACCAATTATCACCAGGTATACCCAGTATGTCGTTCAGAACATAGAAAATGACTATAGAATATGTTAGAACATAACTTTTAATAGATTATCACTGAAATAAACACAAAATAGAACTAATACCACCACCTTAATAAAAACAAAGTAACTCTAAGGTGGCAGACAGAACCACTCTTAAGAGTAAGTTGGCACAGATATAATTTACCTATTACCTATCATATACTGTTATGCCCAGGGGAAGAGAAGGTTTGACTGGGTGTGTTTCCTGTGTGATAGTTCATAAAGTCATCCAGGATGTCCTCCTGTGGATAGTAACTTGATTTGTAAGTGAGTGATTGAGTGAATATCAAGTTACAATGCTTAGTAACTTACAGGCTGTATATTTTTTTTGCTCTCTACACCTGCTGTGG
>OW240912.1:60086127-60177075 GCA_933207985.1 Pelobates cultripes
TAGCTGGAGAAGGAACACAGCGTGTGATAGCCCCTCTGTGCAGGTAGCAGGGCCGGTCCTGCAGGATCACTAGCGGGAACGGCGTTCCTGCTTTGGAAAAAGTGCAGGAACGCCGTTCCCATGCGTTCCTGCAGGACTCGAGCCCTGCTTTTATGCTTTATGGCCCTTACTAGTAGCACTCTTGTTTAAGTACATTATATTTATAGTTAGCTAAGTGAATGGCTGGTTGTGTCTTATCAGAAATGTAGTCAGCAAGAGCTGCAGTGCTAAAGGTAAGACATTACTATTTGAGTTCACTTCCAAACAGTTTAGTTCAATGTCTATATGCAGAGTCTCAGACAGTCCTACCTGGCTGGAGTATAGTGCTCTCAGTTCAAGCCTGGGTGAGATTGCAGTGGAGAGCTGTCAACAGGGGAGCTATTGAGCGAGGTAGGGATTCAAAGCATGGATTCAGGGGAGGATTATCAGAGACTGAAGGGAAAATCAAATAGACAAATCTGCAAGGTGTAAATTTACACACACACACACACACAAAAAAAATGTTAAGAACCCCAACAGAAAAAGACAATTATATAATTAATTTCTTTATTATTATCGCAAAAATTGTTGTGGGCACTGCTCTAGCTGTCCTGATGGATGAGCCTCTACTGCATTGACACTGAACACTATAAGGTATTTTATAGCAGCATCAGAGCGTTTGCAATAGTAATCTTTTCTCACCTTATTGTCAAAATGCTAGTAGCAAAAATTGACATAATTGCTGGTTTTAGTGAAATGTCAAATATCAAAATGTCACTTATATCGCAGGACCTGTCGTCTCATGTGCCATTTCACTGTCAAAAACGTATGATACATTGATCTTGCGTCCTTTTTAGTTTCTTAGCTTTCATTCCAAAAAAAGTACCCTTTTTTTTTGTCAAACGTTCAATAACGTAAACTTGAAGTTTATTCAACAACCTTTGAGTTGAGACATTAGCAGAGGAATTAACAGTCTATCAAAACTATATGTCTCAAAACTAGTAGAGGCATATACTATATATATTTTTATTTTTTTATTATAAAGCATAAGTACATGTTAAACTTTCACAGTGAAGTAGAATTCATGAATAAATTCATATGTAAACCCATAAGAGTAATGTACATGAAAGTATCTGTCTTTCACAGTTGCAGTCCACAGACTGGTTTCCATTTCTGGCACATAAAACACTATCAACAAAATTAATATTAACTTAGATCAGCTTGGCGATTTCATACAAAATTAAGCCATGTGCTCAAACTCCCACTACTCCTTGGCAGCAGCAATGACTATAGTACACACCAGCCCCAATACATACAATAAAAGGACAAGAAAAGGGTTACTTGCTTACACTATCCCAAACCCCTATGCACAAAGGAAAGGTTTTTTTACTGTAAGAACAATCAGGATGTGGAATTCTCTGCCTGAAGAAGTGGTTTTATCATAGTCCATACAAATGTTCAAACGGCTACTAGATGCATACTTGCAAGAACAGAATATTCAAGGATATAACTTTCAATGTAGGGTAATAACTGCTTGATCCAAGGATAAATCTGACTGCCATTCTGGGGTCAAGAAGGAATTTTTTTCCTAGCTTGTTGCAAAATTGTGCTTCAAACTGGGCTTTTTTTGCCTTCTTTTGGATCAACAGCAAAAAACAAATGTGAGGTAGGCTGAACTTGATAGACGCAAGTCTCTTTTCAGCTATGTAACTATGTAACTATGTAACATTTAAATAGCTGGAGGTGTTTTAGTATCACTCCAATGGCCATTTAAGTGTTCTTTCACTTGCCACATCAAGGAAAAACCTCTTAGGTGGAAGGTGAGCTCACACTTAAAGGACCACTAGCACCCAGACCACTTCAGCTTAATGAAGTGGTCTGGGTGCCAGGCTCATCTAGGGTTAACCCTGCCTGCTGTAAACATATCAGTTTCAGAGAAACTGCTATGTTTACAAATGGGTTAATCCAGCCTCTAGTGGCTGTCTCATTGACAGCCGCTAGAGGCGCTTCCTACTGTGATTTTCACAGTGAGAAGACGCCAGCGTCCATAGGAAAGCATTGAGAATGCTTTCCTATGGACTGGCTGAATGCGCGCGCGGCTCTTGCCACGCATGCGCATTCAGCCGATGATGACCGAAGGAGGAGGAGAGTCCCCAGCGCCGAGGGAGCCTGGCGCTGGAGAAAGGTAAGATTTTAACAGCCTTCCTCCCCCTTCAGCCTAGCAGGAGTGGAACCCTGAGGATGGGGGCACCCTCAGGGCACTATAGTGCCAGGAAAATTAGTTTGTTTTCCTGGCACTATAGTGGTCTTTTAAATGGCAATTGGAGTGATACTAAAAAAAAATTCCAGTTACTTAAATATGCATAGGGATTTGGGGTAATGCGCAAGTAACTTTTTTCTTTGGGTTTTACTGTATGTATTGATGTATACTATAGATGTATACTATAGTCATTCAATTCCATTATTAGACATTTGAAGACTGGCCATCCTAAGCTTCATTTATTATAATATTGAAGGAAAGAGCCTTGGGCTCTCCCACTGCTACATATCTTATATTAACTTTTTCTGCAAGTTGAGCCTCAGCTCTCCCTACATTAATGGAAGTAATAAATATAGCCCCTACTCATTTATGTCAACGCCAACCCCCCATTGTAAATGAAAGGTTTAAAATTTCAAAAATGAGTTAATAATATTTAAATTATTCTATATACCCTCCTTTTCTTGCAGGGTATGTTTTTATTTGTAAAACTGATCTTGCCATTTTTAGTTTTTATAGGCGCTACATACCATAGACCCTTCTTATTTAATAAAGAAAAGCAAGAACTGAACTCCAGAGCATGTTACCAAATTGCATTATTTTACAGTTCATAGAAATATTAGCATTGTGCTGCACCTCTCCCTTGTACTGCAGTAGATTACATAGGTTTGTTTTTAACAAGGCTTGCTATATCATTTTTGAGCTGTGTGCAGTTTAACTGCAGCAGTAGCCAATCTACCTTTATGTTCAGTTGAACATTACTAAATTGATCGTAAAGAGAGCAAAACTAAGAAGATAAAAGGAACAGAGGTACGCTGTAGGGCTGCTATGAGCAATTTGTCTAACCTCATACCCACTTAATCTGATCCTGTTAAGGCTTAATCACAAATCTACCAGAGGATATAACTCCAATAAATACCTGACCTCTACATGCTATTAACCAGGACTGAGTATTGATTTACTGGTTCTTTGTCCACAAATTCTCTTCTCACTTAATTAGCTAAACAGAAGTTTGATAAGCTGAGTCCTGTTCTAATATTGGGAATGGAGGTTAGTGTTTTTCTTGGGGGCAAGACATTCCCGCTAGACCCAAATAATGGAGCACCACGTTTCATTTAGCCACCAACGTACATGAAGACTTGACTGCTTTAATGGACTATGAATGCTAGAAAATCTCTGTTACTGGAGAACGTCAGCAGGTCATTCGAGACGGAATGTTCTATATTGTCATTTGTGTCTGATGTAAAGATATACACCCATACATTATCTGTAGTATATCATCAAGTATACATGTTTGCTGTTTCCAAAACACAAATGAATTTTACACTTGATGACAAATCCTTTCAAGAGAATTCATGAGTTCTTTTAAGATTTTAAACAAGATTGTGTGTGTTATTATATGTAATTATTGAACGGAAAAAAAACAAAAAACCTAAACCCTCAAATTCACAAAAGAAAGTGAGACACACTGCTGTTTCTAATACCCTATTAAACAGAACAGGGACATTGATTAACAGACACACTATGTCATTAACATGAGCTCCATTATTGATCTGCCAGCATTGATCTGTCACTCAACGTATCCGAAAATATAAGCCTATTTCTGGAAGGGATGTGGAAAGGAGGTAGCTTTATAAAGTGGCAGCAATGCAATATAATCCTGGATAAAATGAGGCTCTATGGAGCTATAAAGAAAATATATGCTCTTTTTATGACATTGTTGATAACACTGCACAGTGTTACACTAGATAGAATTTAATTTAGAGATTTATACACAGGGGCACCAGCCAGCTGAAAAATGTTTGCTCCTGTCCTCATCATGCCTCATCACGAGAAGTGTTGCCTCCTTCAAAATGGCCTTATTTTATCCTTAAAATTATGTTAGTCTTATTTCTACCCCTAGGAAACAGTATTGTACTAAGCGAGCGATCTAAGCCCCAAAACCATTCTCAACCTCGTTATTTATCAACAGAACTAGTTCCATTGTTTGTGTACCATGAACATTCATGGGAATTGCTAAACATTTATTAATTTTTTATGTATATATTTTTATTCTTGTGGTGCATGAAAGTATAACAGATTAACCTGCAATGCTCGAACAGCAAATACAGGTACAAGTTGATACATATCATAACAGTTGGTCAGCATTATGAGGATGCTGTACTTTTTTTAAATAAGGTATGATAGTCAAGCGAAGCATGCATGTCTAACTGATTGCTAAACACGTATAATATAAATCGTGTTTTCTTTCAATGCTTTGCTAATTTGTTTGATTGTCTTGATGATAAAGATTGTACCTGTAAAGTACTTTTAACTCAGTGATGTTCACTTCATTACCTTTTAGCATGTCAAGTTTGTAAGGCCTGACACGGGGAGAGGGAGAAGTCGGCAGGGCGAGACTATTTGGGGGGTGTTTCTTTGACACCATACTGTGCTATGGTCCCAGATACCAGCATGCGTTAGTTCCAGAATTACATTCTACCCGGCAAGAAAGCCAATCACGGCTGCCCACACACAGATGAGCCTAAATACTATGTACACTGATCCTTCACTTATCTATTTGTAAATATTTTGTATAATTCTTTCAAGGCCCTTTAGGCACATTTGCCAGGCATTCATTCTACCACAATTTCACCCTTTCTTTTGCACTCACACATATTATATATCATTTTAAAAAAGAAAAATAGGGCTCTCATTTGATACCCTATGTATGCATAACATAATCTTAAATATTAATAAAATATTTAAAAATGGTAAGAGGGAAATCACATATTTACTCAGTTATACATTTAATAACTTATGCACAACAAGTGTAACTAAAGACAACGAACTCATAACAGATTCACTAATTAGTCCTGATTGTTTAAATGTCCAATATGTCAAGGATTTCTAATAATTTTAGAAGTTATAAAACAAGTATTGCAAGGAATGAATTGCGGTTTTAAAGCGAAAACTTTGCCAAATTTCGCATGCTGAGATTACAACTTTTTTTTGTAGTCACATAATCCACAAAAGTACTGTATGTTCCATCAAATAATATGTTAAATAAACATAAATTCACACTTTAGTTCATAAAACAAAAAATGAACACATTTAGCCCAAAAGAAGTTAATTTTAAAAAAAATCTACAACTCAGCGACATTAATAGCTAGTTTGTTTTAGCCTGAATTTAGAATTTCTATTTTTACTTCACCTCAATTAATTGTTTCGTGAATAAACCATGAGTTACTTTCATTAATAAAAACCTCACTTTGTTAAAGATATAGTTTAATAGTTTATCAGAAGGTCACCATTGTCATTTGCCTGGTCAGCTGAAGAATGTTCACACATCACGAAAGTCATCTGCAACAGGTCCTATACACAAACCAAATTCACCCATCTGCTGTGGCCTTAATGATATATTTTCAGAGTAACACCACTAACATCACACACTCATTAACACCCTATGACTTAGCAGTGGATAAGGGGAAGATGTTATGGGAATAAACAGAGCTAATCAGACTTGCAGAGAACATCAAACAGAAATGTTTATCTGTGAAATGAAAAACGAGCCCTGGTCAGTGGTAATCTTTCAATCCATAACCTATGAAGACACAACATCAACTCTGAGCCCCGGTAATAATGTGGCTCTATTATCATTTTACAAGACTTCCTGGGGTGTATCGATGGATGGATAATCATAGAAACATAGAATGTGACGGCAGATAAGAACCATTCGGCCCATCTAGTCTGTCCAATATTTTAAATACTTTCATTATTCCCTGGCCTTATCTTATATTTAGGATAGCGTTATGCCTATCCCACGCATGCTTAAACTCTTTTACTGTGTTAACCTCTACCACTTCAGCTGGAAGGCTATTCCATGCATCCACTACCCCCCCAGTAAAGTAATAATTACTGATATTATTTTTAAACCTTTGCTCTTTAATTTAAGACTGTGCCCTCTTGTTGTTGAAGTTTTTCTTATTTTAACCCCTTCAGGACTGGACTGTTTTGGCCATGTTGTACATTAAGGACCAGAGCTGTTTTAACACTTTTGTGGTGTTTGTGTTTAGCTGTAATTTTCCCTCTATCTCATTTACGGTTAACAAACAAATTATATATTGTTTTTTTCAGGGTAAAGGGGACTTTCTTTCCATACCATTATTTGTATCATGTCATATAATTTACTTGTATAAAAAAATAATAAAATATGGTGAAAAATTGAAAAAAAAATGTTTTTTGACTTTTACTTGAAAAATCTTTTGCTTACCTACAAAAGCTAATGAAAAAAATTTCTGCTAAATAGCTTCAAGATTTTTCCGGAGTTTAAAAAAAAAAATAACGTGCTTTTTTTTGCAAGTTATAGGGCTATAGGTACAAGTAGGAAATTGCTGTTTCAAAAAATATATTTTTAAAATGTATTAATAGTGACATTGTAACACTGTTATCTGTCATAAATCTATGAATTACACCTCACATGTACATATTTTTTTAAAGTAGACATCCCAGGGTATTTAATATGGGGTATGTGGGTATGTCCAGTCTTTTTTAGTAGCCACTTAGTCACAAACACTGGCCAAAGTTAGCATTTATATTTGTTTGTGTGTGAAAATTGCAAAAAACAAAATTGAATGCTAATTTTGCCCAGTGTTTGTGACTAAGTGGCTACTAAAAAAGACTGAACATACCCCTTTTGCAATATCTTGGGTTGTCTTCTTTTGCAAATGGTATGTCATCATGGGGGTAATTCTCATTCCTGGGCTACCATACGCTCTCAAAGGCAACATAACCAACCTGGCAATTTTCAATGTAAACATATTTGGCCCTTATATTTGACCCTGTAACTTGCAAAACCACTATAAAACCTGTACATTGGGAGTACTGTTATACTCAGGAGACTTTGCTGAACACAAATATTAGTGTTTCAAAACAGTAAAACGTATCACAACAATTATATCATCAGTAAAAGTGCTGTTTGTGAAAAATGCAAAAAAAATCACTTTCACTGACAATATCATTGCTGTGATATGTTTTACTGTACTTGTGTTCAGCAAAGTCTCCCGAGTAAAACAGTACCCCCCATTAACAGGTTTTACGGTGTCATAGAAAGTTACAGGGTTAAATACAGTCCTAGCAAATAAAATTCTCTGGACTTTCGGCCTGGATTGTCAGGCAGGTCCCTCAAATTGCAATCAATAAAATTATTTAAATTATGTAAAAATATTACATAAATACGCAAGTAGAATTTAAATCTATATGCATATTTATATATTTGAAGTCTACGTGTATATTTATGAAATTATTTATGTAATTTTCTTTATGGATATATATATTTCGTAATATTTTTATTTATATATACATAGATGTATATATAATTTCATTCTAAGTGTATTTTGATATAAATATATATATATATATATATATTAATATCAAGATACATTTAGAATAAAATTTCATATATATATATATAATTTGTAAAAAAAAAATTAATTATTTTTATGGTTTTTCATTTATTTTAATTTACTTATTATTTGTATTTTATAATAATATATATACAATATATATCCGTATTATATTTATTATATATATATATGTGTAATTTAATTATAAGTGTATTTTTATGTTAATATACTTATATATTAATATAAAAATACACTTAGTATGACATTATATATATAAGATATATAGACATATATATTTATATTTTTTATTAACATTAACATTTTTTATTTTATTATTTTACACTTGCAGGGATACTGTCTGTCAGCACAGACAGTCCCCCTGCAGGCAGACACTTGGACACCTATTGTGACCATGTGACCGCTCTGTTGAGCGATCACGTGGCCGCGGGGTCCAAATTCGCCGCGGGGAGACTGTCTGGGCTGCAGGCAGTCTCCCCACACCAGGAGCAACGCCGATCGCCGCCGGGGGAACGACGGCGACCGGGTGAGTAAAGATTTCCATTATGACGGTTCAGGACCATCACCGGTCCTCAAGGGGATTTTTCCGATGACGGTCCTGAACCGTCAATGGTCGGGAAGGGGTTAAATATAGTCTCCTCCTTTACTATGTTGATTTCCTTTATGTATTTAAATGTTTCTATCTTATCCCCCCGTCTCGTCTTTCCTCCAAGCTATACATGTTAAGATCCTTTAACCTTTCCTGGTAAGTTTTATCCTGCAATACATTAACCAGTTTAGTAGCCCTTCTCTGAACAGTAATATGTTGCCATCTCTTTAATTTTCTTTCATTTTCAATTTGTCATTGCATGCTCAAACTCAAATCTTGCTCCAAGGACCATTGCTGAAATGTGTATCTATTTCTCACTTTCTGTGTGGACGAGTGAAATGTGATTGGAGAGCCACCGTACCCTAAGGGTCTGATCCTCCCTGGGCTTTAAAGTTTTGATTGGCACTCCAGCCACTAAGATCTTGTGAGTGGTTTTCAGTTTATTCAATTGACATATTGCATTTTTAAACTGATCTGTACTAAGTACACTACGTTTTTAGGCTTACCTTGACAATAAGGATGGCAGTTTATATATAAGTATTACATATGGGGTTACCTGATCCACCATCTTTTCAGGAACACATATCACATATACAGGGAGTGCAGAATTATTAGGCAAATGAGTATTTTGACCACATCATCCTCTTTATGCATGTTGTCTTACTCCAAGCTGTATAGGCTCGAAAGCCTACCACCAATTAAGCATATTAGGTGATGTGCATCTCTGTAATGAGAAGGGGTGTGGTCTAATGACATCAACACCCTATATCAGGTGTGCATAATTATTAGGCAACTTCCTTTCCTTTGGCAAAATGGGTCAAAAGAAGGACTTGACAGGCTCAGAAAAGTCAAAATAGTGAGATATCTTGCAGAGGGATGCAGCACTCTTAAAATTGCAAAGCTTCTGAAGCGCGATCATCGAACAATCAAGCGTTTCATTCAAAATAGTCAACAGGGTCGCAAGAAGCGTGTGGAAAAACCAAGGCGCAAAATAACTGCCCATGAACTGAGAAAAGTCAAGCGTGCAGCTGCCACGATGCCACTTGCCACCAGTTTGGCCATATTTCAGAGCTGCAACATCACTGAGTGCCCAAAAGCACAAGGTGTGCAATACTCAGAGACATGGCCAAGGTAAGAAAGGCTGAAAGACGACCACCACTGAACAAGACACACAAGCTGAAACGTCAAGATTGGGCCAAGAAATATCTCAAGACTGATTTTTCTAAGGTTTTATGGACTGATGAAATGAGAGTGATTCTTGATGGGCCAGATGGATGGGCCCGTGGCTGGATTGGTAAAGGGCAGAGAGCTCCAGTCCGACTCAGACGCCAGCAAGGTGGAGGTGGAGTATTGGTTTGGGCTGGTATCATCAAAGATGAGCTTGTGAGGCCTTTTCGGGTTGAGGATGGAGTCAAGCTCAACTCCCAGTCCTACTGCCAGTTCCTGGAAGACACCTTCTTCAAGCAGTGGTACAGGAAGAAGTCTGCATCCTCAAGAAAAACATGATTTTCATGCAGGACAATGCTCCATCACACGCGTCCAAGTACTCCACAGCGTGGCTGGCAAGAAAGGGTATAAAAGAAGAAAATCTAATGACATGGCCTCCTTGTTTACCTGATCTGAACCCTATTGAGAACCTGTGGTCCATCACCAAATGTGAGATTTACAAGGAGGGAAAACAGTACACCTCTCTGAACAGTGTCTGGGAGGCTGTGGTTGCTGCTGCACGCAATGTTGATGGTGAACAGATCAAAACACTGACAGAATCCATGGATGGCAGGTTTTTGAGTGTCCTTGTAAAGAAAGGTGGCTATATTGGTCACTGATTTGTTTTTGTTTTGTTTTTGAATGTCAGAAATGTATATTTGTGAATGTTGAGATGTTATATTGGTTTCACTGGTAATAATAAATAATTGAAATGGGTATATATTTGTTTTTTGTTAAGTTGCCTAATAATTATGCACAGTAATAGTCACCTGCACACACAGATATCCCCCTAACATAGCTTAAACTAAAAACAAACTAAAAACTACTTCCAAAAATATTCAGCTTTGATATTAATGAGTTTTTTGGGTTCATTGAGAACATGGTTGTTGTTCAATAATAAAATTAATCCTCAAAAATACAACTTGCCTAATAATTCTGCACTCCCTGTACATATTGATGAGCAGTACACAAAAGGGTAGCCCTGTAATATATAGAATTCAGAAGGTGTATAGCATTAAATAATTGGGAAATGAAGAATCCTGCAGATTATGCATTTTACATACTGTAGGACAACCATTTTCATGCGTTTTCATAAATATGACAAAATTATGTGTCCCTGAAAATGGTGGATATGGTAACCGTAATTATATATATTTACATTTTGTGCACCATTTGTATGTTTGTTGCTGTCTGTTTTATGTCACACAATAACTAAATTGCACTTATTAGGCTTTTTTTGCACATGCAGTTGAAGTTAGTTTACCACTTTTGCACATTATCTTATTGGTTATTTGCAATTTTACATATCATTATGGCACTAATAGTGACATAATATCCAGAAAGGACTGAACTTGTTTTTCACCTCTTTGTTGATATTTACAAGGCTACCTGTTATGCAGGCTGTGCAGCTCAGGGGTACTTGACATGAACAAAGCCCGTCAATCTAGTCATGGGGTAGGCAACCTTTCGCACTCCAGATGTTGTGGACTACATCTGCCATAATGCTCTTACAGTCGTAATGCTGGCAAAGAATCAGGAGAGATGTAGTCCAAAATATCTGGAGTACTGAAGGTTGACTACTCCTCTTCTAGTGTACTACTAGTTTAAACTGGTTTCTTATCTATTGTGCTTTCTGCAAAAAAACTTTCCAGAATTATCTTCAGTTATGTCTTTATAAACTAATTCTACACCAAGTTTATTTATTTACATTATCACTAATATCAATATGTCCAATTATGGTATAAAACCTTTGTTCTACGACACCGCTGTACCCATCCCAGCAGAACACTTGCCATGTGTTTAAGGTCAAGAAGCTGCACAAATAAACTAATTACTCTGTTTGAATATTTTTGGTCTTGTCTCAGCTTTTTCTCCACCTGGTAACGGACCTGTCCATCAAAATGTCCACGACAGGATAGGTTGAGGATGGAATGGTCACAATGTTGCACTCCTACCTTAAAGTCTTTTTCTATAAGCATATTTAAGCATTGGATTTTATTGTCTTTTATCTCTGTAACAACATACAATAAAGTACACACGTGCCTCACAGTTCTTCCGTGCAAAGGTCTATCTGGCCAAACAACATTAGAAAGCAATTAAAAACAATAACAAACAATTAAAAAAACTAAAAACAAAACATCTTTAATTAGATTGGATCTTATGCTCTATTGCTGTCTGTGAATAATAAAAGAGCATCTGCCCTTCGTTGCCCTTCCCCTGAATATCATGCCCTATGGAGCAATAACACAGGAAGCACTCTAAAGAATTCAATTAGCTCAGTCTGTTGTTTGCAGATGGGAATCCACGAATGATCATCGAACCCCTTCACTGCTGACTCTCATCACTAGCACAAGCACTTTACATGATAAAGAGGCCTATACCAGCTGCAATGCAAATAATAATCTAAAACCACATTGAATAGCCGAGTTTTACTTATATTCATATTTAACTGTCAACAAATCTACATAGTGAATATAATTGCAATATTGAGAGAAAAATAATGAACATAGATCCATACGGAGACAATTACCCATTAAAAGAATACATTCCAGTGTGATTTTGATTTAAAGGGACATCCTGGACCCATCTTAAAGCACTTTAGCTTACTGAAGTGCTTTATGTAGGAGAGTGGGTTCTCTTTTTTTCATTTTACAAAAAATGCAGATTTCAATAGTAATTGCCAATTCTATAAATTAACCTTGTTACACTCTCTTTACTGTCAATCGGACAGCTGGTCCTGTTACTTCCTGGTTTGGTTAGCTCCGTGGCGCTAAACTCAAGAGGCAGCAATTGCTCTGAACACCTGCCTTGCAAATACTTCTCATTGAGTTGAATTGGGACAGACACAGATAAGTCTGTGCTGGTCTAAAAGGGGGATGGTTTGCAAAGGCTTTAGACACAAGATCTGCAGCTTTAGAAAGCTATTTTTAGATATACCCAAAGTGAAAAATAAAAAAACGAAATGCATGCATGTTTTCATTGGAGTATATCTACTGATTTAATTATTCATTTATTTTATCTGAGCAGTGGAGTGTCTCTTTGAGATCCGCCAACATGATCAGATATATTTATTTTTTTGTGAATATATTTGCAAGTAAACACAAAACCAAGAAAACAAACAAACAAACCATAACTCTCAGTCTTTGATGAATGCATTACCAACAGAGCTAACCTTAAACAAGTAGTAGATTTCTGTGCAAAAGATTGCTTTCTGCAGTATAGTAGGCTCTCATTATTAGACAAATATCTGTCTTTTTATGAACACACATCATCGGCTACTAATAATAAAAAATATTAAATGCTTCCAGTATTGAATGATGATCTCACATATTAATATTGAAGGGGTGATCATTGTATGTAAAATGTTATTTTGTTCCCAGACTGTCATTTTTTTAAACTATATACTTTGTAAAGAACATTCGAATAGTGATGTTCCGAACGGTTCGCCACAGACGGCGAACATATGACCCTGTACCTCACAGTCAGCAGACACATTCCAGCCAATCAACAGCAGACCCTCCCACCTCCTGGACAGCATCCATTTGGAAGCTGCATTCTTAGTGAGCTGTCCAGTAGGTGGGAGAGTCTGGGAGGGAGGGTCTGCTGCTGATTGTCTGGAATGTGTCTGCTGACTGTGAGGTACAGGGTTATATGTTCGCCATCCGTGGCGAACCGTTCGTCGAACCGTTCGTCGAACCGTTCGGGACATCACTACATTCTAACCATCATAACGGCTATAGACCTCTAGTTATGGTACCATGGGTGCTCTGGTTCTGTTCAACACTAAAATGGCAAACGTATCATCTTAAAGTGACTTTGAAAAAAAAACCAACCTGAACAGATGTTTTAATGGGTGCATGCAGACCATTTAAACAGTGCATTCTGTGGATCTCTCAAGGTATGTATTATTATTTTTTTTTCTCTGTTTTTTGGAAAAACATTTTTTATATATTCTCTATATAATGTTTCAGAAATACAAGGTCATTTGTTCCTTGAAGATCTATTTAATGGAAAACAAAAAAAAAAGTATAATTGTTGCCTAAAAGATCCATTTAAATAAAAAGAAATTAAAAACTAACTAATAGCAATGTTCTAAACAGGTATCAACCTAAAGCATTTTTTTTTCAAATTATTTTCAATTTTTGTAAAGACTAAAGGAATTTCACTCAAAGAATATTGAACAAATGCAGATTGTCAGAGTTATTGGACTGAGTACACTTTGGAACAGATTTATATTTATGAGTCTCACTGGGTGTGTACTATGGTCAAACTGTGAAACATGTTCGGTCTAAATTTTAAAAGTGAAACACTACGTGAAACATTCAAAAATAAACGAGTGGAACTGCAATCTAATGAGCATTCCCCTAGGATGAGTTTGTCATGTCTTGTCAAATGGTGACCCTTGGGAAGGATGACAAAGTCACTGTAAAGCATGGCAATGTGTCAAAAAAATGCCAGCAAGTAGGGGAATGATAAGGGAATAGAGTGTTGTTACTATCTGACAAAACAACTCCCTAAGGCACTTTAAGTTTGTGGATCAAGGATTCTGTTCTCTAAGAAATATGACAAATAAAACTAACCTCTTGGTACAAGAAACCCTGATTTTGACGACAGATAAAAAGCCAATTGACTTATCTAGTCTGTCCATTCTCTAAATAGAAAGTACAAGCTATATATATATTGTTTCAGCAATGTGCGTACACCAATATTTCTTGTATTAGCCTTTGCTGGATATGAAAATGTTTTCAGATTGTAATTGATGCTGGTGAGGGGGTGTTTTGCAAAGAAATAGCAATCAAACCTGTAGATGGCACCCATAGACTTTTTGAACCATTGGTTATTACATACCAAAAGTGGTGCAAGGATGGACAACCAGTGAGCCGGTTGTGGCTGATCAGTGTAGATAATCAATGCTTATTGATCAAAGATCTCCCTCACCGGCCCACTTTCATAGACATTGCAGCTGGGGAGGGAGAGGAGGACCCGGCGGAGCTCTATCTCGCGAGAGTGAACTCTGGCCCACAGGCTAGAATTCATTCACCACTGGACCACCAGGGATAATGTGATAGTGCCTGATAGTACCACCGTGCCGGACCCACCCCCCCAGGCTAAAGGTAAGCACTCTCACACACATCACACTCAGCACTCTCACACACATCACACTCAGCACCCTCACACACATCACACTCAGCACCCTCACACACATCACACATAGGACTCTCAAACACATCACACTCAGCACCCTCACACACATCACACACAGCACTCTCACACACATCACACTCAGCACCGTCACACACCTCACACACAGCACCCTCACACACAGCACCCACACACACAAATCACACACAGCACCCACACACACAAATCACACACAACACTCTCACACAGCACTCTCACATATATCACCCACACACACAAATCACACACAGCACCCTCACACACAAATCACACACAGCACCCTCACACACAGCACCCTCACACACAGTACCCTCACAAATCACACACACAGCACCCTCACACACAGCACCCTCACACACAAATCACACACAGCACCCTTAAATACATCACACACCTCACCCTCACACACATACACATACACATACACAGCACCCTCACACACATACACAGCATCCTCACACACATCACAAACATCATCCTCACACTCATCACACACAGCACCCTCACACACAGCACCCCTCAAACACAGCATCCATCACACACACATACTGCACCCTTCACATACACACTACACCCCTCACAGACACCCAGTGCACCCCTCACACATACACACAGAACCCCAACACACTGCACCAAACACACACACACAATACTTCCAAACATATTTATATTATATATATATATATATATATATATATGTATACATACACTACAGCACCCCTCACACACATATTGCACCCCTAAACACATTACATTCCAGATACACACTAGATCCCTTACCCAACTCTGGATCATATACACACACTAGATCCCTATATACACTCTGATTCCGTTATATACACATACTCACTAGATCTCCTACACATTCTGGGTCCTTCACACACACTAGACTCCTGTCTACACACACACACACACACACACTGCACCACCTACACACACACTACATTCCTAACATACACACTCTGGATCCCTTATACACACTAGATTCCTTGTAAACAAACACATGCTACACCCCTAAACACACACACTCTACATCCCCTACAAACACTACATCACCTATATATACACACACACACACACACACACACTATAGCCTGTAAGCACACACTTACTACATGCCCCTATACACACATTCTCTACAGCCTCTAGACACATATGCATTACATTACACCACAAACACAACACGACTAAAACCAACCTTATTACACAATACTACACCACAATCAGCTCACTCTACACACACACTCCCACAAGCAGGCTCCAAACACATGCACAATACTCTTTCCTGGCCCTTTTGTCTCCTGGTATCCATTTAAAGAGACACCAGAGACAAGTTGCAAGGAAGCACAGTGCAAGCATGTTATTAAATTTGCTTGCACTGTGCAGAACAAATACAGGTTTTTTTTCTCATGCTAGAGCTCTTTAGCAGAGCTCTGCCCTGGAAGAGCATTGACCCAACGCTCACTTTGAGAGGGGGCGTGTTTGTCATAGGTGACGACGAAACATACCCTCTCTGCCCCGCCCCCTTCTTAGTGGGCCGCTGTGCTAAAAAAATGCCAGGGCCGAATTTTTCTCCCAGTCCAGTCCGGGCAAAATATATTTTTAATTCTTCCATACAAATATTTCAGAAACAATATAAAAACATTGCAAAACAAGGGCACAGTATCGTTACCAAAGAAACTCATTATTAAATGTATAGAATACATTTAAAAATATATATATACTTTACATAACTATTATTATTTTTATTAGAATTATACCATGCCAATCTATTGGACTGCAAATACTACTAGTACGCTATAGAAGCAAGTGTTCCAATCTTCCACAATGAGTACAATGTATGAATGCCCAAGGATTACATATTTACACATAAATGTGCCTTTTCAATATGTAAATATAAAGATAAGTAAGAATAAGGACAAACACATTAAGCTCAAAAGTTAATTAAAAAATTTACTCTTAGATCAACATTTCTGACTTTGCAAAGGTCAAGGTTAAATGCATTATATCCAATACATTATTATAGAACCTTGCATTAATAAATAAAAAACAGTCCAAAAAATGGAATTAAAAAGTAAGTGTTACTTATTTTTCATTTATTTATAGGGTGCAAAATGTTAATAAATGAGAACCTAACATGTAAGTCGGCTGTATCACTTTGCCCTACTGAGGCAACTATATTGGCTTGGACTCATAAAGTATCTAAATGATGGGTGCCTACTATGTATCATCTTAATTCCAACCAAGGAGTCTGAAGAAAATACTAGTGGTATTTTAAACATAAACACTATATTAAACTGTAAGACATTAAAGTAAGAAAAGCAATGCTTGCCTTCATTCATCGTTTAAAGGGTGTTAACGGCCCATTTAAATGGCACATAGCAAATGGACTGCAAATATATATCCATGTCTCCAGACAATGTATGCCAAACCCTGCACCTGTGACTATGTGCACCAAGAAAGCAATGATTGATTTAATTAATACAGGAGAAAGGTGACATTTAAAAGTAATATTTAGACCATACTGCTGAGAGAAGAAAACATAATTTAAAAAGTCTGACTTGGGGAGTCATCATTAAATTGCATACTAATTTTTTTTTAATTGTTTGGTTTGTTCAGTATGAATATATACTATTTACTGATGCAATATACTGGTTTTAAAATGCTTTAATACTGGTTCAGCTTTAATGATAGGCTTGAAGCACTAATTACTTCAGTGGCGAACATCTCATTTTTCTTATGACAGAATAATCAAAAGCTATTTATATAGCATCTGGTGGATTAGGAGAGAATCCCAAATTCAAACACTAGGGATCGGTTTCAAACAACAAGATTAATGGCACTTTCCGTATATTATTTGCTCAGTCATTATTTACGATGTGACTTTTCCTACCATGAGCAATTTATCTATTGAGTCGTATTGCAAGACAGATACGGCCATTTAAAATTTTAAATATGCATATGTAATTTTTTGCTTGAGTAATTTCAGACACCCTATAATTGAATAAGTGTTATACATCTTTGGAAGACTACTAGGCCTAGAACTAAAATTGCACAGTGAGAACTTTTAGAAAACCTGAAACATTTTATTTTTATCTACAGGTTTAATTTATGGAAATATTAAGGCCGTCTCTAGACATTTGATTCTGCTGAGTCAAAGGTTCCAGCTGTGAGTCTTTTTGGGGAATGTCTTTATTTACATATCCTTCAGGTTTCACCATACAACCTGGGGAAGAGGCTCACAATTTATAAACTGAGAAAAAAACGGATGTGAACAGCATTTTCAGATGCCTCAGATATTCTGATTTGGATTAAGTTCAGAACATTCACTGGACCATTTTGAGAATTTCATGTTCTTGATATTATCTTATTCTAGCGTAGCCTTGGATGTGTGTTTAAGTTCATCTCCCTAGTGGAAGGCGAACCTCTGATCAAACTCAACTGTTTTGCAGTCTGTGCTTGGCTCCATAAATCTTGACCGGTTTCCAAGTTTCTGACGATGAATTCATTCACACGACATGAAGCTATACCTGCCACGTTTCACCAATGGTCATGGTGATAAGAGATAAGCAGCGTCAGCTTTGCATGACATAAAGTGACAATTATAGTCTCATCAGACCAGACAACCATTTTCCATGTGTTTTCTGTGCATCTAAAATGACTTCTGGCAAACTCCACATGTAATTTAATATGGGTTTTTTTTCAGCAAAGGCTTTCCTTTTGCCATACACCCATCCAGCTTTTATGGAGCATCACTGTTATGGTTGTTCCAAAAATAGATTCTTATCTGAGATGCACATCTCCATAGCTTTTTAAAATCTAACACTGGGCTCTTGATTGCTTCTCCTACAAAGCTGTGGATAAGAAATTATTTCATTTAATAGTACTCTGAAGAACGTTCGGCTTTGGGATATATTGTATAAACCAGCCTTAACCAGTGTTTCTCCAGAACTTTATCCCATAATTATTTTTGATATCCCCTTGTTTCCCATGATGCTGTTTGTTCAAACTCTGGGACATTCCAGAAGCTTTTATATTTATTGTGGACGCCATTCAACTAATTTTGGGACATATTTGGGGTAATAAATGGATAAATGGTTGCATAGGAGTATATTTAGGTGTTTAAGATTTTCATAGCAATTGTGAGGAATAATTTCTAACTAAGTTGTATGTCACAATAAGAATAATTTTGCACCTTAAACGTTATTTAAGTCAAATGGGAAAAGTCCGATTTAATTCTAGGTTGTAAAACAAAAAATGTTGAAATGTCCAAAGGAGGTGAGTTCTATTCAGAGGTCTGTGTATTCAACAAAATATATTTAAAATGAAGAGAACTAATAGCTTTTAAATCCTGCTGCTGAAATCCAACCCACTGTGCTATGATGTAAGGATCTCTATCTCTGCATCCTTTTAAGATTTCCAATTAAATACTATCATTACTAATCTTGCTCTTGGCTTTTTTTGCTTTTTTTTAGAATTCAACATTGTTTTTCCTTTTTTGCTTCTAGAGAGAACCCTACCCCTTATTTTATTTATAAATATATGGATGATTTCATAAATCACTTTTAAGATATTGCTGCTCTGTTTTTCATATGAAAACACAGAAAAACAACCTTTTATTTATTTTCTAATGTCACTAACTTACTTTCTGTACAATGGATATCCATTATATCATAGCAAAATAGACCTCCCCGTAGATAGCTACACTAGAATGGTTTGATAAGCAAAGCAATGTTTTCAGACCTTTATAAAATGTTACTTTTGTGCCATCCTATTATCTCCCGCCTTACTGACATGCATGCTGTTGGTTTAAATTGCACTCAGTTTAATTACCCTAAATATATGAAAAGCTTTTTGAAAAGAGAATGAAGTTCCTGTTCACGACTTCTTTTGAATATCATCGTGTATAATATCAGAAATCCATTATCACAGACGCAGGTCTCTACCCCCAGAGCACACTAAAAATGTGGAATTTATAGAAGTATCAAGATCAAGAGTAAACCTTATAATATCAAGGTGTCACTTTCATGTTGACATCACAAGGCCCCTTTGACTTGCCTGTCTACTTACGGGGAGGTGGGAGGGAGGGAAGCAGTATTTGGCTAGGGGGATCAAGTGCAAATAATGAAATTTTTTGCACACAAAACTCACAGATCTCCCTCCCCCCCACCCCACCCACACACACTACTCAAATGATGTACGGGTTTGACAGATGGAGGTTGCTAGAGTTGCAAGGTTTGACATCATATTTCTCAGCAAACTCTATCAGTGTGACCTGTGTATCATGAGAGAGAATTCATAGAAACCTGTGCATGGCCAAATTATCGACTCAATAACCTGTGTCTCCATTGCCTTACCTACCTCTGTGTGCAAGTATATATCAAGGCTGCAGGCAGACGCTGCTCCTTATTTTCTAAAGCTGATCATTAATAACATTTAAATATGTATTTATTATTTAATATTTAATTGACTGCAGTGTCTGCAAAAATACATTGCAAACAGCATATTGGCTAAATATGATCATTGGCCAATCTTCTATCCTTTATTCAATTCTTCAATGTTCTGATTTTCTACATCTACTTGCTCAGAGAGTTTGTCATTACTTACTGTCTGATAGTATCAGATAATAGGAAAAACTCCTTCCCTGCACAACAGCATGAGGTATAATGTAATATTAGGATTGATATGTTACATGGATTTACATTATGATATAAACTGTTAAGACGTTTAATGCTACTTAATATTTGGGATTAAATTGTATCATACGTGTTTATCAGTATGACATATAAGGTATAAAAGCCAACACTCTTTTTTTCCCTTAATGCAGTTTTTCCTCATTGTCCTTGATCTATCATATCAGGATCCTACTGGTTCACACCACAGTTTCTCTACAGAATGATTCTATTTTCCATACATGGAAAAACATTATCTTAAACAGTATGCATGATCTGTCACCATTCCAATGATTCATAAACAAACAAGAATAGAGAACATACAAGCACCCCTCTTGGTGCCAATTATACTTAGAGTCTACTGCACGTTCACAGGAACAGATTGATGTGCCTTACTCATTTGATTTATTCATACATTACATTTATATAATAATGTATCCAAGCAGGCAAGGTTTCTTCCAATGGCTGTAAATCATGGACTTTGAACTTACCATGTAACTAAGCAAGTGATGCTCATATATGGACAATATGGCCATAGAGAAAATATATATAGAAGAACACATAGTAGTAAATAGAAGTTTTGGTATTTTGGATGTGTTATCAAAACATATAATAATCATACAATAATTAACCAATTAATGTCTCACTAGCTTTATACTGCAAAATAGACACTAAGATCATAACCATTACAGTGTGCTGTGGTGATTATGGTACCAGGAGTCCCCTCGTAGGTTGTAAGCTGTCAAACTGTTTTAGAATGCTTTACCTCCAGTCTGAGCTGGTATGGTAAAGCGGAGGTTTATACCATTATTCATTGGCTTAGGACATCATCTGACTATATGATGATGCTGAAGTTTGAACTTTTACTTTACCATACCAGATCATACTAGAAGACCTGCCAGTGACCATGTGGTCCCAAACTCTTCTTAAATGGTCTGACAACTTACAAATCAATCATGACAGGTGAATCCTGGCACCATTACTGTGACATTGAGCTGTAGTGGTTATGGTGCATATAGTATCTTTTTAAAAATGATACTTTTAGATATTTCTATTTTTTTTTTATATAAGATACATGGGTAATCATGAGTAACACAACAAGAAACAGTATAGTGTAAGTTGTGATGACCTAAAGGGACACACCACTGCTCAGAAAAATGAACAAACAACTGTTTAGTAGATATACCCCAATGAAAACATTCATGCATTTAATAATTTTTATATTTTTTTCATTATGGATATATTGGTGAGGTAGCTCAGTTGGTAAATTTCCTGACTACAAAGCTTGTTCAAAAATGCAAATCCCAGCAGGGTCAACTCAGACCTTCATCTTTCTGATGTTGATAAAATGAGTACAATTGGGTAATAATAACATCTATTACTATTCAGCTGCCGATTTGGTTAATTCTGAGAGCATGTGCTGAAAAGTGTTTTGAGTATCACTGGAAGAAAGGTGCTATATTAGTAGTTATTATTATTATTATTATTATTATCTAAAAACTGCTTGCAAAATCTGCAGTTCTTTTGTCTGTAACCTTTGCAAGTCCTCCCCTACTGACCCAGCCCAGACTTCCTGTGGCTGTCCAATCAGAGACTTCCTAATGCAGCTCTATGACAAGTATTTGCAAGGCTGGTGCTGTGAGCAGTTGCCTGCCTTTTGAGTTTAGCTTCATTGAGCTAACCAAACCAGGAAGTAACAGGACCGGTTGTCTGATTAACAGCCAGAGGGTGTAACAAGGTTCAATTATAAAAGTGTCAATTTTACGGGTCCAGAGTAAATCAGCTTCTAACAAACTTTCAAGCAAAAATAAGCCAGAGGTAGCTAACATTTTAGCCAGAGATGGTTAAAATAAAATCTTAATTTCTCTTGATCTGGACATTTTTTTAATTCTTGCTGTTTTGATCTAAATATTGCTAGTAAAGTCTGAACATAGTACAACTCAATGTAAAGTTTAAAGATCCCAATATCCTGTAAAATCCTCAGCAATGAAAGTGTTAAATCTACGCAAGAGGGACACAGCCATATCCACCTTACCAGCAGGTCTACACATGTCACATATCAGGTTGCCATTCCTTTCAATAACACTATTTTTATTACAAGACTGCTTTAATTGGTTGTGGCAATAAACACCTTTTCCATTTTATGTCACTTTTATATGTCTAGCAGTCTACCAAACTTAATGCCATGGAGCCTGTGTATAGCACATTTACTAACATATGAGCTTTGCTGAATTCACGCATCAGTCTAAGCAGGTAAATTACTGAGATCTGAGCATCATTTTTCCCTTATACCAAGAGTTTTATACACAATCTAGTGGAGGTGGAAAACCAGCTGGTCCAGATAACATTATGTACCTGTTTAATGCCGGACTATTGGGTTTTCAAATTATTTTTCCATTCTACAGAATCCACACTTTAGGTAATGCACTCCAACGTTACTCATTACTTTACAAAATATTAAGAGTTAACTGACGCAAAATATCAACGGTTAATTGTCACACCATCTGCTATCTAAATTATTCAACCAACGAACTTCAGAAAACAGAGCATGTAATATGATGTTGTAAATCCGTAACATGATCTCAGTTTTAAATACCCAACACATGTATCAGGAAATATTAATGGAATTAAAGTTATTTAATTGGATTTCTTTAGATACTATTCATTTGTTGCGGAATAGTATAAAATGGTGATGTGGCAATTATAATGCTGTCTATAACATTCTATTGACATAACTAGTGATTTACATTTTTATATGATATTCTGAGAATCCTTTAATACACAGCAACACCTTAGGAGTCAGTGGTCTTTCTTACATTAATGCCCATGGTTGCCTGACATGCAGCAGTCTAGACAGAGTAAACAGGTCAACCGATTTGAACTAAAGAGGGCTTTGATCCATGACCAGAGTTAATTTAAACCACTATACATTGATAATTACAGTGAAAGGTTGTAGTGAAATTACACACAATCATATTACGATCATAGAAAGTTACATTAATTACCTTCATGTTTGGAGGGGCAGTAGCAGGCGGCGACAAAGGGCGATCAGGAAGGTTCAGGTCTGAAGTATTGGACAACTCCTGTTTCCTGTTGACACAAAGTAGCCCGTTAGTTCTTAGTAATTAGAAAATGGACACACCACTACTTTTCCCTTCCTCACCTCTTAGTCTTCATTAAATGTCTCCTGGAAGACCTCTGAAATATTTTAATTGTTCACAGAGAGTTTCAAATCACCTGAACAACTTAATATTCTTAATTATTATTTATGCTAAGGGGACACAAAAGTGTGTGTTAATTCACAGCAACTTTGTGAAGACTAGAACATGCAAACTGTGACAAAGTTGGGGTAAAATAAAAAAAATATGATAACATATAGGATTAAGCTAAGGTATCAACATCTGAAGGTGCTGCAGGTAAACATCAATGAAGGTGCTTTGCAGGGAAGGAAAAATGGATAAATAGAATTGAGTTCCCATGACAACCTCATTACGACAAATTTCCCCTAGCCCTCCCTTCTTCTTCCTCCCATCTGGCATTAGCTATCATGGAGCATATTCTGTTTGTTTCTGGCTTTTCTCCTCATAGCTTGAAGGATTATGCATGGTGAAGGCAATGGGGAGAATCGAAATGTCAACAAATAAAACAAGGGGGCACAAATCTGGACTTTTCATTGTCTCTTTGTGTAGTGACAATGTAAAGTAAGAAAGTGAGGGCATGGAGAAGATCAAATATGATTTCATTCAGTTCAGCGATCATTATGACATTCAAGTCCATTAAGAGCAGGAAAGAGAAAGCCTCAGTGCTTTTTTACTGGGTGAAATTCGTGTAATGCATTTTTTTCCCTGAATCCATACACTTTAATGAGAAGAAACATCACTCTGAGAATACCATTAAGAATCTTTTACAGCCAATTCCTTACAGCCAAACCTGGTCTAACCTGCTTCCTCAAGTGTTAAAATAAATGGTGAAGAAATGAAGGCTTAGGATACGGCTGTCCACATCAAACTCTAAAATAACAAGCCTATTTCCAAAATCTATATACTGATTGACCTGTCTGTTTACCTTGCTACCTACCGATCAATCAATGTATTTTATTTTTTTTAGGTTAAAAAGATATATATATTTTATTTTTTAGGAGTCCATAAAATTTGACAATGGCAAACTATAAAACATTTCCTGTAACCAACCTGTCACACATTTGTCCAAGACAATGTCTGTATTAGCACATATACAGTAGATATTTTATAACGTTTACTTTGATAGATGCAAAAATTAAAAATAATTATTCAGCCCAAAATATGTAAACACTGCTACACTGATGGAACCTCCTAAATATGATCTAGGTGTGATTGATGCCAGCAAGTACTTCAGTCAATCAGAAAACAGCTGAAGGAGTCTCTTACTGCTACCACCCAACTTTAAGTCTATAATACCATCGCCAAGACTGCAATATAATGTTTACATTATTTTACTGATGCTATAGTTTGCTTTTTTCTTTTTGAAATAAATCGTGATTATAGCATCAGAGAAACCAAACTGACCTGACATTAAATTCAGATTTTTAAGATGAATTGTTACTTTTCCATGACAACTTTTTGGGGGTATTTCATAAGACAGTATACCTAATTTTCCTAACAGATTAAAATATATAAAATGGTCTCTGACTGTATCTGCTGTGGTTTCAACTTCACTTGCCACACCATACATATTTTCCTAGATATGTATCACTTGTGCAGAATGTGACATAGACTACACATCAGAGCGCATATACTACACGTGGAGGGCGTTTGTTTACAATTCCTTTTTTGCATACTGAATTGACGTATTTCATGATATTTAATGCAATCCAGTACCGTTAAACCTCTATTGGTGTAGTTGAGACTGATGCACAGACCTTCTTGCAGTCTACAAAAAAGCACCCAAAAAGCACCCCAGAATTGGACGTCCTGTCTATCGTAGGGATAATGCTGTCCCTTCCTGACTTGCCTCACTCTCTTTTATAATTCTTTATTTTTCTGTGCTTAGAGTAACATACAGACTTGTAATGTCACAACAACAGGTACAAGCTTTTAAGGACAATTTCAGATAAACAGTGTTATGACATTTGATAAGTCAGCATAATTTTTGGGGTAAATAAACAGGCTTCACAATTCTACCATGTGACGAAAGCAGAGAAAGATTTTGCAACAATATCGTGCAGAATTAGCGATAACATTCAAGATTGTAAATACCACTGCGTGGCTAGCGTAAATTGTTGCAGATAATTAGTTGTAATATATGACCAGGGTACAAGCACAACAGGAATAGTGTTCAACTTATATCCAGGCATGCAGTGTTAGTGTATGGCATTAGCATGCTGCCTTTGAGAGTACGTATACAAAAAACAAATTAAGTAGAATGCAGCTAGGAACCAACAACTAGACAGTGTTAATAGGGATCAGCCATTAATTGCAATCATAGCACAGCACTTAGATAGCAATACTACAGAGTATTAGCCCATAGAGCTGGTATAACTATGGGGAATCTGCTGATTTTTCACAAACCCGCTCAGCCGATGCCCCTGGATGGAAGGCAAGTGTCCCATACATGTTGTCTGAGGTAGCTTAAGAGACCAAGAGGAGGTAGATGGAGCAACAGGCTAAAGTGTGGAGATGTGCCATGCTGCAGCTTTGGTGGTCCTCCTGATTTCACAGCCTCTCAGTGAAGTACAGGATATTGCCTCTGCTTATGTAGGCCCGATGGTAGGTTGCGTTCAGCATGAGACATTAGGAGATGTGGCGGACGTATCCGACCTTTTTGGGTGCTCCTTGCGCCTGGAGTTGTCTTTTTTCGCTGGGGGAGGGGCGGGAGCCTCTTAGGTAGGTGAATGTAGCCATTGTGAGGCATGTTGGTCTGTGCAAGAGGCTTTGCCTAGAGGTGTCCTTCTGGGCCTCCTTTGTTTGCTGAGGAAGTAGTGTAAGCGAGCGGGTCGCAATAGTTCACAAGAAGCGATCAAAAAGGTCTTCCAGCCGCCATAGCGACTGCTCCACAGAGTAATGCCGGTTTAGTGCAGTCTGTGTTTGCCTGAGTTCATGAGTGGTGTGCTCCTCCGCCATCTTGGGAGAGATGATTGCAGGCAGAGCTGACTCTGGTACAGGTTGGAGCTGTCTGCAGATGTACTTATGCAGGTCAGTGGGACAAGGATGACCGCTGCTGGTCCAAAGGGGGTGGGGGTGGGGGGGTTGATTGAAAAGATGAGGTGCCTGAGGGCTCAATGCTGCAGAGCGGGAGAGCGGCCGCCTCCCCCTATCTGACCGATTGATAGGCCTTAACGGGATCCACCAGACAGGTGAGTTTTGGGCACTCTGTGGAAGCTGTCAGTAAATTTCCAGGGTTGTTTGGGTGATAATCAGTCCCCAGATTAGGCAGATTGGGGTGTTGGGAGTTAGTCAAGAAACCCCCGTGTCAGGCTAGGAGGTCTTGCAATGTGCTTCCAGTGGCCATGCTGGTCACACCCAGTTCCTCCGCCCCTTACCTCACTCTCTTTTAAGGTGGAAATTCACCATTTTGTCTGGCTCATAGTGTGTTGGGGCAAACCATCACACCATGATATTTATTGACAAGGATTTTTGTGGCGATGAAAACTACTTACAATGATATATTTACAGCAATGTCATGTGTGTTATAGATCCCCTTTCTTCAAATCCATTAACCTTCTCTCTACAACAGTGCTTCCCGAACCAGCCCTCATGGCCCATCAACAATGCAGGATTTATGTATTTCCCTTTTTTATTCCAATGGGGATACTGACAAAACCAGAATTGTTGCTGGGTCGTGAGGATTGGTTTGGGAACCACTGCCCTACATACTGTATTCAACACTGAACCATCAATAATATAGATGAGGAGTTATTTAATTAAATTGTTATGTTATAACTATTCTACTTCCAGAAGTCATGGCTGCTCTCTATTCAGCGAAGGATTAAAATATTACAGGGCCCGAGGCAGCTTACCAGTTTGGGGCCCCCTTCATTCTTCACATAGGGATGGTTATTGGGACCAAGCAAATTCATAAGTCCATCACCCCTGGGCCCTATGCGGCTGCCTAGGGTCGCTATATGGTCAATTTAACTTGGTTCATATTATCTGTCAAGGTTCACCTGACACAACATGCTTTGCAATTTTTCTCAGAACACAAGACAGAGAACACTGTGAACAGAGAACCTCATTAAAAGTCGTAAGCAAAAGATCTTTTCCTAGTAAGGTGCCTACATAAAATGAAAATTTAAAATACTCCTAATATAAAACCTAAATATTGGGCAGTATGAATGTGCATATAATGCATGACAGTGTATGTTTGTGCAATGACCTCCAGCTGCATGCGTCAAGAGGTTTGCTATGCTCCAATTTCACACTCAAATACATAATTATATTAGCATTTTTAAAAATGAAGTACTTAAATAAAATTAGTAGCACAAATTAAATATAAAAAGGTTACAATAGTCAAAAGATTACAATAGCCAATTTGTTACAAATCCTGATCACAATTAAGCTTGCAGAGTACAAATGTAGAAAGCAGTACACCTTTTCATATAATTATCTTCTGCACAGAGTCATGAGTGGCGAGATTAAATAAATACAATTTAATTTTATTTATCCATGTTGCTGGCAAGTGAAAAGCAGTAACAGCTGGCTATGGATGCACAGCTCTTTATGGCTTTTATCTCATGCAAACAAACAAGGTTTCTACGGTAACTCGACACATGGTTTCCCAGCACAACTGTGTGGATTGACCGATGTACCCGGATGGATTTGGTTAATTAAAGAGCAAAAGGAAAAAACTTGTAAATAAGCACCTGAGCTCTCTGGATGAAGGGTTTGAAATAATACGTAGACTTTACATCATAGTTTAAATCAGAGTTCCAGGAAGAAAAAAAAGTTTGTCTTCTTTTTTCCTTTTAGTTAAAGGAACATTGTCTTATACATTTTCACTGGCTCCATGAACCAATATATTTTTATTTGTGTCTATTTTTTTATTGTTTTATTTTTTCACTTGGAACGTCTGACAAATTATGGTATGACATATCTGCCTAAGAGGCTTCCATGAAGTGTACATTTAAATTGAAACCAGCTTTCAGAGCCATTACATTAGGAACACTTGTAATGGCTCTGAAAGCTGGTTTCAATTTAAATGTACACTTCACGGAAGCCTCTTAGGCAGATATGTCATACCATAATTTGTCAGACGTTCCAAGTGAAAAAAATAAAACAATACAAAATAGACACAAATAAGAATATATTGGTTCATGGAGCCAGTGAAAATGAATAAGTCAATGTTCCTTTAACTAAAAAGAAAAAAAGAAGACAAACTGGAACACTTTGAGTTTAGCTTCCTTCTATGATCGCATGATAGAGATAGTATTGTGACAAGTGACTTGGCAACAAATATTTAACAGACTTCATGGAGCCTGATCAAAGACGTAAAAGTAGGCTTCACTGCACCTTTTATCTAATGTAATTTTACAAGTGCCACATTTATGATTTGGCATTGGGACAGTCCCACCAGATACATGACAATTGGGTGATGCGTCTTTGTTGAAAAACACTGCATTTTTTGCAGTTGCTTACATAATTGCTTTTTGCTTAAAGGGAATACACAAATCTAAACATGTATATGATAGAATGTGAAGGCAGATAAGAACCATTCGGTCCATCTATTCTGCCCAATTTTTTAAATATTTTCATTAGTCCCTGGACTTATGGCTATCTCATGCATGCTTAAACTCACTCACTGTGTTAAGCTCTACCACTTCAGCTGGAAGGCTATTCCATGCATCCACTACCCTCTCAGTAAAATAATACTTCCTGATATTATTTTTAAACCTTTGCCCGTTTAATTTAAGACTATGTCCTCTTATTGTGGTCATTTTTCCTCCTTTACTGTGTTGTTTCCCTTTATGTATTTAAATGTTTCTATCATATTCTCCCTGTCTTGTCTTTTCTCCAATCTATACATAGAATACACTGTTACATAATAATATTATTTAACGCCTGTTTGTTACCATTATACATTTCAGCTGTCATTGGCTTGTTTGAGCACCTCCTGACTAGACCAGGAGGAACTAGGTGTGATATTTAATAGTTTTTAGAGCTCTAGGACATTGGTCTGTTTTTCAGAATAGTGATTACATCCACACAGTTATAAGGAGAACTAGCTCACTTTTTTATAATAATGTACCTTATGTGCTTTATATATTGTTTTCAGTTATTTTTTTATTCCTATGCTGATTGAATTATATGGATTGTATTTGCTTGTCAAGCCTCTAATTAGAGCTTCAACTTTTATTGTAAGTTATTTATTTTTAATATAAGGTGGTGGTTTTTCCGCTTTTAGGTTTTATCTCGACATATGCATTCGTTTTCGTACGAATACGATTTCATCCGAAAATTCAATTTTTTTCGTATTCGTTTATTAAAACGTAAATGAAAGCCTTACATACGAAATATAAATGAAACGAAAGGGCAAATGCCGAATGCATTACCTTTTCATTTTGTTTAGTTTGTTTAATAGACTCTGTGCTGCAGGGGAATTAACCCCAACAGCATGGGGAAAATTCTTCATAAAAGCGTATCAATTAAACTGTTAGTAGCTCCTGACTGATTCCTCTTCTGCAACTGTCACTAGTCTAATACTATCCTTACCTTTTTGTGTCATTCCTTACCTTTTTGTGTCATTTTACCCCACTCCCTCTAGCATGTAAGCTCATTGAGCAGGGCCCTCAACCCCTCTGTTCCTGTGTGTCCAACTTGTCTGGTTACAACTACATGTCTGTTCGTCCACCCATTGTAAAGCGCTGCAGAATTTGACGGCGCTCTATAAATATCATAATAATAATAATAATAAAAATAACACTGTGCATGCCGCGAGTAGGGGCATGTCGCCTAACCAGCGAGCAGACAGTGGCTGCTTGCTGTCATTTAAACTAAATATAAATCAGTATGGGGATCACTATGACTTTGAGCTTGGGGACCCCTAGTCATGGGTGGGGACCTGGGGGAACGTTATTTATTTATTTAGGGCCACTGGCTGCTTGCTGTCATTTAAAACTGAATATAAATGTATCTTGTATATGAGTGTAAAGAGTACAGTAAGAGTACGTGTAAAAAGTAGCTATTTAGATCTAAATAGCTACTTTTTCATATAGCAACTTTGTTATAGTTTTTGCTATAACTTTTGGTTACACGTACTCCTACCGTAACTCTCTATCACTTGTACATAAGATACTGATTTTTATATCCAGTTTTAAATGACAGCAAACAGCCACTGGCTGCTCACTGTTTAAGCGACATGCCCCTACTACACGGGTGGACCTGGCACAGATAGAGGCATTCGGGAGGATTTAACCTGTACCAGGTCCCCCCTTATTGTACTAGCGACTGGGCAGCAATAGCTGCCCAGTCACTGGTAGTTTGACATTTGTTTAGGCTACATGCCCCTACTAGCGGCATGCCGGTAATAGGGGCATGCAGGAGGATTTAACCTCCCTTTTATTAATATGGTGGTAATAGGTTTCAATGCAGGGGGGGTAGGAATGGTTTCACAAGGACGAATTACATTTTTATTTAGTACGAAATCATTTGTACGAAATGAAAATTTCACTGGTGCACATGTCTAGTTTTCTCTTTATTTTCTATGATTCTATACGTACACATGAAATATTGAATTTGTTGAAGTTTGTGGTGTATTGATAGTTACTATTGGCTATTAAGACAATTTTTCATAATAATGAGCAGGATTTTATGTTAGCAGGTCCTCTTTTATCAAGTAACATCTACTTCCCTAACAGGGAAAAGAGAAGATATTGATCCCATTTCTTTTGAACTGCCAATCTGGTATTTTAGGAAGGGTGCAGGTAGCAGGGTCCTAACTGGCTGATTTTGAAATTCACAAGCTCCCCCACCCCACACATGGAATCATAAAGCAGTTTATCTAACAGGGTTATTTACCAAAGGGAAAATTGTTGGGAATTCAGAATGAAATTCACTTTAAATTCTTGACCATTCTCCCTTCCCTAGTCACTAACTCTATATATGTTATTCTATTTGGTTATCAACTACAAATGATTGGGTACCAGTCCTTCTCTCGTTCTATAATTTATCTAGCTGTCATAGGTATTAATTGCAAGCATTATTTCAGAGGAACAGTAATGAAGGCATTTTACTAGTGGTTTGGGGTGTACATTGCATTGTTTTGTTTAGGGAAAAAAATGTAACTGAGTCACCAAGTCCTTTAGAATACTGGCCAAACTTTCACAATACCAGCTAAGATATTAATAGCTATTCCCATCGTAGCACTTTGCGTTACACCTGAAGCACTATTGTGACATTTAGTGATTTCATTCTGTGCTTATCAAGCAACAGAGATCATAACGAGAGGGGAAGTTGTTTCAAAGGGTGTGTTTTATTAAAATATTTTTCATCGAAAACCAATATTACAATTATCATTGCTGTTACTATTTTAGGAACAGTACAACCGTTTGTAATAGTCAGGAAGCTGAAAACCTTGTATCGTTACATTAAAGTCTAACTTCATAAACCACAAACTAACTAAGGCTGAGATTTTACCCACTCAGAATTTGTGGCCAAAATGAACAATAGAGTTAACAGAATTAGGCAGTGGGAACATTTAAAGGCATTCTCAGAAACTTGATAGGCAGAGCTACTGGTTTTCATGGGAACTATTGTCCAAATAGAAGAGTTTCTTTGCATTTTGTTTTAAAGGGACACTATAGTCACCAGTACAACTACAGCTTATTGAATTTGTTCTGGTGAGTATAATCAATATACTCTGGTGAGTATAATCATCAGTGACACATGCAGCAAGGGCCGGCCTGTCCATTGGTCCCGGTGGGGCAATGGCTCCAGGTGGAACTTTGACAGGAGCGGCATTTCGCCTGTAGCTTTAAGAAATTACCATTTACTTATATTGAATGTTGCCTTTCACCCCTCTCAGCACTTTACTGTGTTTCCACTCCCGAGCAGCAGTCTCACAATGCTGCTTGCGAGTGTGACATAAAGAGCACGCAAACAGGAGCCTGGAGAGAAGCGAAGGGAGGGAGGTAGTGCTGCTCCCTGTCTGACAGCCTGCACACACAGGAAGCATGACCTGGCAATCAGGCACAACCGGGCAGCCCATGCGGGTCTTTCAAAGTTCTGCATTCTGTGTGTAAAAGGCTGTCTGGCAGGGAGAGGGGTGAGCAGGGAGGAAGAGCTTCCCTGTCCTTTATTTTAATTCAGCTTTCACTGTGATTCCTCCTTCTGCTGGATGGAAGCTGAAAGTTTCAGCCAGGAGTGAACACAGATTATTTTAAGGAGCAAGGTGGGCTCAGTGGGCAGTGGCACCCAGGTATTTCATGTTAATTTTACTTATTCTTAGGGTGTGTATGTCTGAAGGTGTAATTGTGTGTGTGTGTGTGTTTGAGGGTGTAATTGTCTCTGTGTGTCTGTGAGAGTGTAAGTGTGTGTATGTGTGTGTGTGTTTTTGAGGTTTTTTTTGTCAGTGAGCTTGTGAGGGTGTATTTATGTGTGTACCTCAGGGTGTAACTGTGAGTGTGCTTCGTGTGTATTTTTGAAGGTATTATATGTGTTTTTGAGTGTGATTGTGTGTGAGTGAGTGATATTTGCCAATACACATACTTTTACAATCACGTTCCCGACTTTTCATGCACACACCTTTGCACTCACATATACATACAAACATATACACCTCTGGCAACGCTCAGCGCGGCATGCAGTGCACGCTGGGGCATTGCCATGGCAACTCGCAGAAACACTCTAGCACCTCGCGAGAGGACAGAAGCTGATCCTGTTGGGTATGAAAAATTAGCTCTTGGCCCTCTCATCATAGGACAATTTGCTGTGCCACTGGACCACCAGGGAATATCGTGTCCCCCCTCCCTGCACACAGGTAAGAAGCAGGAAGGGGTTAATAAATATTATTATATATTAAAAAAAACTGCTCCCCTCCCCACAGCCCACATATACACTGCATCGAGTATACACCAGTACACAAATACACACACTGTATCCACTACAGACATTGCATCCAGTACACAGACACTGCATCCACTACACAGACACCACATCCTCTACACAAACACACACAGCTTCCACTACACAAACACAGACACTACAACCACTACACAAACATATACTGCATCCACTACATAAACACAGACACTGTATCCACTACATAAATAGACACTGCATCCACTACATAAACACAGACACTGCATATATTACACAACGCAGACACTGTATCTATTACACAACGCAGACACTGCATCCATTACACAACACAGACACTGCATCCACTACACAAACACACACTGCATCCACTACACAAACACATGCTGTTTTCACTACAGAAGCACACACTGCATCCACTACACAAACACACACACTGCATTCACTACACAAGCACAGACACTGCTTTCACTACACAAACACATATTGCACCCACTACAAACACTGTTTCCACTACACAGACACTGCATCCACTACACAAATATACACAATGCATTCACTATGCACACTGCATACAATACACAAACACAGGCACTGCATTCACAACACACACTGCATAAATTAATGGATGTGGGTGTGTTTTGGTGAGCGTGGTTTTAGTAGGAGGAGGGGGGGCAGCATTTCATCCTTGGACCCAGGTAGCACAATGTCTTGGGCCGGCCCTGCATGCAGCATCACTGACATGATCTATACAGTCACTCAGTTTCATATCTACTATGTTAGGAGGTCAGCTAAGGGATTCAAATGAATTTAGGACAGTAAGCTTTAATGGTAAAAACAAGCAGTATATCAAGAACACACAAAAAGAAAAACAACAAACAAACAAAAAAAAACAACAGTAAAACAAGCCAAATAGTACTCCATTCTATCACAGGGTATTTACGGCAGTAAATAAACGTATTAGTTCGTCTAAGCTCCACCTACTGTTCAGCTTGCCAACAGACTTATTATACATGATGAAAAAAATGTTGAAAAAAACCTCTAAAATAAAAATAGAATAAAAATAAAATAGTGAGATAAAGCTTACAAATAATTGAAATAAATTATTTCCTGCTCAGGAGCTTCTGGTACAAATAAAATTGGTCTATCAGGTACATGAGGCAAGATGAAGATTTACATTATATTTTGAACATATGTTGCAAATAGAAATAAAAAAACAAGTTAGTTGGGTTGTATACATTTAAAAAAAAAAAACTTTGGTACTGTAGGCATAAAGCAATTTTTTGCTACATAAATTATTGTGGTTGTGACATACATCGCCACTCTTGGATGTGTTGTCATATTGGTGTAGGCAGTTGAGGGTCCACTTTGAGATGTGTAGCCCAGACATCCTCACTTTCAAGCTGTTGTCAAATCTATTGTTTTGTTACGTAATGTATCTATGTATTAATGTGAGTCAGCGATAGGGTAGATGAAATCTGTCCGTTCCTTTGAAGCTTGACCCTATACTATGAGACACATGCCTTCCAGTCTACGCCATTTTTATATCCGTACTGATGTTCAAGGTGTCCATTACATAGATAAGGTAATACAGTTTAGTTTAGAAAACTCTATACCTAAAACTTTGAAAAGCCTGTAACTGAACCTGGAACATGGTGATTAGCCCAATTACCAAATTAGCCAAAATACCCCATTGCCATGCTCGTGTATCCCCGGCCTCATGAACCAATCAGTGCTTGTATTAAAAAAAAAAAGAATAAATAAAAAATGATATATAAGTGCACACATGCAAACACTAGGCTGTTTGGAGAATAAAAACAGATCCTCAGCTCCCCTGACTCTGTATATACCACTAAAAGCAGCTGTTGGACTGATGTCAACTATTATAGTTAAAAGGAGCAGAGCACTAAGCATTAAAGCAAGTTTCCGTGTGCTGAGGTTTCTGATATCCCAAGAACTTTATTTCCCATTAAGAGTTGCCATCAGTCTCACAGGTAATATGGTCACTGGGCCTCTTGAAAAAGAAAAATATAGAATCTCCTGTATTCACCACATGTAAGCAGCACGTCTTCTCACTAACATTAGCCTAAAAGCTGAAGCAGACACAAGCTTCTCATTAGAGGAGGAAAGTAAATCACTGCATCAACTTGCTGCAGGAATTCTAAACTCCATTATAGTTCTGTTAAAGGGACACTAAAGGCACCAACACCACTTTATTTCAATGAAATGGTCTGGATGCAGTGTCCCTCACTTAAAGGACCACTATAGTGTCAGGAAAACATACTTGTTTTCCTGGCACTATGGTGCCCTGAGGGTGCCCCCACCCTCAGGGTCCCCCTCCCGCCCGGCTCTGGAAAGGGGAAAGGGGTTAAAACTTACCTTTTTCCAGCACTGGGCAGGGAGCTCTCCTCCTCCGATCCTCCTTCTCTCCTCCCCGTCGGCTGAATGCGCACGCGCGGCAAGAGCTGCGCGCGCATTCAGCCGGTCACATAGGAAAGCATTCATAATGCTTTCCTATGGACGCTGGCGTGCTCTCACTGTAAAAATCACAGTGAGAAGCACCCAAGCGCCTCTAGCGGCTGTCAATGAGACAGCTGCTAGAGGAAATAGGGGAAGGCATAACCCATTCATAAACATAGCAGTTTCTCTGAAACTGCTATGTTTATGAAAAAATGGGTTAACCCTAGCTGGACCAGGCACCCAGACCACTTCATTAAGCTGAAGTGTTCTGGGTGCCTAGAGTGGTCCTTTAATAGGGCTAAAATGTAAATCGTTGCCATTCTATAGGAATGGTAGTGTTTACATTGCAGAGTCAAGACATCTCTATAGGCTGTCAGGAAGCCAGTTACTAGAGTCAATTCCTCTGCTATAACCAAGTCAAATTCAGTAATAGATCAAATGCTTTTTCATAGATTAGATGTTGCATGATTTAACCCAATAAGGTGGAATGGCATCGTGAAAAACTGGCGCGGACAGGGCTGATACCTAAGTAACTCTCACCTTTCAAACCCTCCTATGGGGGGATTGCGGGACATCTAGATAGGCAACAGGACTATAGCGTTAGGAATACATGTTTGTGCTCATTAACACTACAGTGTTCCTAATTATTACAGGATTTGGTAACATGATCTGCTTGATAAAACAATTTTGTAAATGTTCCACAATTCTCAGTTTAGTAATATAAGTGAATATACATATGAGTTTTCTCAGCTCTGAGAGTTGACAAGGTTGGAGGGACAGAAGCAGCTATGAGAAAAGTTATGATAAAAGTTAGCAGCTCTATATATCAGTCCAACTAAACTTCAATTATTAGTACGGCTCAACAACCACTGGTGGCATCCACTCTTGGAGTGCAGTGACTCAGGGATGCAGGAAGGAAGTTATATTTATCTTACACTGTCCCACCCATGCACAGCCATCATTTTCTTCAATTCTTGATGCTTCATCTGCCAGCAGCCACGTAAGTGCTGTACTCACTGACTTGTCCTAGAGTACAACACTGATGTCTATGAATGATCCTGTAAAACTGAAGGAGCCTCCCTAATTCATAAGATAATGCATGATTCATACAGCTATCACTAGTGATGGCTGTGTAAACTGGCAAAACCTGATGGTGGAAGCAATGACGTAGCATGGTGACTGTTTAAATTTTGAAATAAAAAAAATAGTAGTAAATAAAAAATAGCATGCCCTCCCCCTTACACAGAAAATCTCCTAATTCTGCACAGTTTTTCAACATGATGGGGCAAATAAACATTGCCACGCAATGTTTTACAGTATTTTCCTTGCTAATTACAGCCATACTGCCCTCATATAATCCCTATCAGTGAATTACATAATGCCTAATAATAGCATAATTTCTCGTCTGAAGATACCGCCTGTATCTTCAAACGGGAAATTACATTATTAATAGGCATACATACATTCATTACATAAGTGCCTATTAAATGCTATAAAACTGGTACTCCAGTAACGGACATCTGGATAGACTCGCTCCTCCTTCTCTACCTGCCTTGTCTCCATGACGTGTGTAACACTGATAGTCTACACTCATTACTTTAGGCATTAGGTGGTTTTAAAAAATTACACAACTATCAGTGTCACACACATCACGGAAACAAGACGGGTAGGGAAGAAGCAGCGAGGCTATCTAGGGGTGTCTGTTAAGGAATTCAGGGAATTCTAGCAGTCCACGGGTTATGGGGAGAAAACTTGCCTTGCCCCAGGCAATGGCATACTACGCTACGCCAGTGGGTGTAAGTGCTCCCTTTTGTTGCATTTTTTAAAATTACGCATTTGTCATAAGACAAAGTAATTATATGTCTATTCTGCATTGTTATTTCAGTGAAACATCTAATAAACAAGTGAAATGCTCAAACATTTCACTTGTTTATTGTGACAGAGCTTCGTTACAATGGGGGGCATAGTTTGCCTGATGCACCCAACACGGATACGTAGTTATTTGCTGTCCTGTTCTCGGTTTGAAAATAAGTTATAAACTTTACATACACTTTTCTTTTTTAACACTTACTTATGAAAGGTATAGAGTATAATAGAAATATGATAATTCTGCTCATTAACTGAGCAAGTTTAGTACAAAGAAAAACTTTTTATGAAGCCAGTTCCAGAATTCCCCATCATGCGAATAGATCCATATCCAACAGCATTCTGTGAAGCTTTCGTTTCTTTGAAAAAATAATTTAAAAAAGACATCTGCTTGAAAAATCAAGGAATTAATGTTATCCTTATAACTAAAACATTATCTCAAAACCTACAGTATGCTAAAGTAAAGAATGCCGTTGAACACATAGATATGAACGTGCCGAATGACTTCCCCTGCTTGACTTTCAAGAAATTATTTTTCTTAAGAGCTTTGATCCAACACAGTAAAAATATCTGATTGCATCATGACTCACAGGCTGTGATCTAAACACAGCTCATTCACAGCCACTTTTGAGAAGAATCAAGGCAGTGAGATTATGTGTTGACAAGCTCGGTAAAACACTTCAGACATCAGCTGTTAACCATGAAATCTGCCCCAATCATTTTTCTTTATAGAAATAGTAAATCCAAATATAATTATTTAAATGGTTATTTATAAATACACTCTAGATGTAAACTCATTTGAGCAGAATCCTCTTCACCTGTTATATCTACCGAGATAACATAACATATATGCATGTGTGTGTGTCTATACATATATATACACACATATATAACAGATAGAAAGACAGTACAGATTAAAAGTTATTTCACAATACATATTTGTAATTCCCTGTTTTGTTTTTACCAGTATGCCAATAAAAAATAGAAACAGTTCAATATGTAGTTTATTTGTCACCAAATGATGAAGCAGGCTCCTAAAACTCCTAGACTATTACCCCCTTAATATAAATTATGGGTTGCTGGGGGGCAGGGCTTGGCCATCAGGGAGAGCAGAAGTGCATAGCATGAGCTCCTCCACCAAAGATTGAAAACCTGAATTCTCTGGAGGGATACCTGAATTCTCTGGAGGGATATCACCCTCAAAAGCTACCTATCTGGTTGCTTTCCTGCCCCTGAATGCGAGGGAGCTCTGTGGGGAAAATTTGAAGCCTTTCTGTAAAGCCTGGGGCCAAAAACTGTCTTGCGGCCTACACGCCGGCGGACCCAGTGGCGGGGAGAAACGGCAATCTCCTGGCCTGGAACTGCCAACGCTAGCAACATCCATTGCTACAGCCCCGTTCCTCCCCCCTTGGACCAGTGGGGCTTATCCCGGTCCCCACTGGCTGCTACGATGCACGATAGTGCAATTCTAGCTGCAGAATCTAAGCCGAAGCCTGATACACAGTTTACTATTCTAAGATGGCGACATTCACTCCACATGGCCCTGAAAGCATGCAACTGGGGCTGGTACACCGGGACCCCACTGCTCAATCTCTGCGGCGGCTGGAGGAAGTGCTACAACGCTTCTGGGAATCCATTGAGGCACATCAAGAGGCAAAGCCACAACAACCCCAGGCGACCGAGAGAGCGGCAGCCAGGCGGTGAGTGCCCCCCCACCGCCCCGGGCACTCACTTCCCCACACGGTGAGTAACCTCTACCACGAGCCCACCGGGTCAAAAGAGTTAAAATGGATTGACGGAAGATCAGGGTCCGCTATCGGCGGCATGTCCCACCCTGGCTTTCTGTCCCCTCCTCATGGGGAAGGTCTTGGACCAAAAGAGGCCCCAAGTCCGTGGCCCGAAGATGCAGGCCAGTATACAAGCTCCAGGCAGAAGGGTTGCCCATTACCACCACTCCTGGGAAAAGGCTGACGCTGGCATACCACCCAGGACTCTGACAAAGACCTTACTATAGGACCTTCCCTTATGCAGCTGTAGCCACCATGTGTTGCTCTGTGTGTTCAGTTTATACCAAGTTAGTTAACTCTCCCCATCTTTGTTGTTCTCTAAGCCTGCTGATCTCAGATTCATTTTAGCGCAGGGATCATTCCCTTACACCTCATTACCAGAGGCATAATTACTACCTTGTGTTTATAGCGCATAGAGTTTTTTCTTGTTTATATTGTTTTATTCCATATATATATATATATATATAGTGTAGCCAGTGGAATATCAGCTTATAGCAGTTGCTTAGCATGCTAACTAACATTTATCCTTCTTCACCTCTTCATGTCTGACTAGTTACACAAGTTAATACACTGAATTTACGCATTTCTAGTTGAAAACACTAAAATAGAGCATACTGTGCCCTACTCTTTCCTCGAGCTTGGACATGACTGACTAGCCTGACCTAATTTATATAAAAATGTGCAATTAATCTACATGACATGTCACTGTCGCATGATGCTTCCTACCATAATGTTTATTTTAGCTGTCGTGGCTATACAAGCTTGTATGTAATCCCATGCACAAAAAGTATTGCACTGCAAGTGTCAATCAGTGTCAAGACTCTGTCCAAGATGCCATTTTACAGAAGGATCAAACAATCTTCGGGTATTTATATGGTTTAATCTATACATTTGTCAGACCTCCCAACCATTCCAATTTTGGTGGGACAGTCTGATTTTTGGGGTCCCGTCCTACCGTCACAACTTACTTCACATGTGATTGTGGGCACACGTGGGAACTGTCCCCATCATTAAACTCGCTCACGGGCACAGAGACCCTAAAGAAAGCACTGAAATTGTGATCCTTGTCGGGACTGTCTCGGAGTTGGGAGGTATACATTTAATGATGATTTACTATCAAATTTGAAAAGGTATCAATGATGTTAAGTTAAGTTTTCTCGTGAAGCAATACAGTTAGCAAATGCATATAATCAGAGGCTCACATGTGAATTACTAGATATTGAAAAGACTCCACCAGACAACATCTACAGTCACTCAAGAATCTGGAATATATTTGTGATTGAAAGTGTAACAGCAAAAATTCATGACATAGCCACACAATTTCATAAAATATTAGAATTCACAAATACTAAAATATGACGTTTGCCTAGACTCAAGTTTTCATTATTTATTTATTCAACTTTTTTCACTTTCTCCTTCCTTAAATCATGTCTACATCTGTAGTTCATTCTACTAACAAACACCTGGGTCATCATAAAACATCCTCTTCGGGGAATTTGTTAGAAATACTATTAAGCGTTTAAAAAGTAAATAAAAAAATATATAGAATAGGTTTATAATTTGCAAGGCCAGTTCATGTTTGATGGTAAATATCTTAATACTTGCACTAATAGATTAGGTTATATTTATTGTGTTTTCTGTAAACGGTAGTGTTCAGCAATGTTTGATACAAAATAGCAATGTCATTATGTAACGTGTAATACATTGTCATTGTTTTAACTTTAATTAAAAAATGTAAATCAAAAGAAATAACTCCTCTCCTAATAATATTTGCAGCATTCTGAAAACTAAAGAAACTCCATCCTTGAGCCTCCTTTCCCAAAAATGGTTTTAATACATATAAATCATATACCCTCCGTTACAAAGCCATGACACAAACACACAAGCAATAATAAAATAAATATATACTGATGGGGTTATTAGCAATCAGGGGTTGATTTAACCCCTTAAGGACACAACTTCTGGAATAAAAGTGAATCATGACGGAATATTTCCGTCATGTGTCCTTAAGAGGTTAACAATCTTTTAACTAGAAGTTGGAGAACATTTTTTTTTCCCCCGGATCTTTATTTATGGGATTTTGTGACAAATTGTAAGATTGCAAATGTGCCCTTCAGAGCCTTCCACAGAGAAGTTGTTGTCATGTGCCCTCTAGTGGATGTAAAAAATAGATTTAGTTTCCCTTACCTTTTTATATTTTGAGATTTGGTTCAAAAGCCATTACATTATCTTCCTGCAAATTTGTATTAAAATTAATTTCTACAAGTAAATATTAATTAGTAGTTTAGTAATACTCAAACAACTAAATATTATAATATTTCAGACTTTTTTTCTCACTATTTTGCACCTTTGCTAAACATACACTGTATGGTAAATTGGAATTGCTTTGAAACATTTGGTGAAACAATAAAATGCATGTAGAAATAATAATTTAGATTTTATAGCAGCCATAAAATCTCTTCTGCATCCATTGTACAGTGCTATGGAATTTTGCTGGCGCTATATAAATAATAAAATATTAATAACAATGTGTCAATAAAATGTCTATGAGGGCATATATTCAACAGAATCCAATTTTTTACACTCCGGTATTCCCGTCAATATACACTGATCTTGTATTTCAATGCTATCTTAAAGTGAGTTGTCTTGAACTAGTCTTAAGATCATCAGTGCTCATCAAAACTTTTTAAGATTTAGGAAGGTGAACAGAATATGAAACGAAGAATATTTGTCATAGAAAAAATTCTATTGCATATTGAAAAGCAGCTTCAATATCTATTTTAAGTTATGATTACTGAAAATAACACAGAATAATAGTTCTGGAAGGCAGGGGCGGAATCAGGGGGTGGGCACCAGCACAAGTGCCCCTACTCTGAGCAGCAAAGCAATTGTCGCAATGCTGCCCAGTCAGCCCCTGATAGTGTAGTAGGTGAGAAGGGAGAACTTGGTCATTATTTCCAGGGCAAGTTTTCTGCTCCTTCTACTGTATCAGAGCGATGCCATGGGTTACAGCAATTACGCTCTGATACATTTCTAGACGCTGGCTGGTAGGAGCTGTCTGCACCTGCCGGAGGTTCAAACAATCTGCATTTTCCACGGGAATATCAGGGAACCAGAAGGATTCCTCCCGCCCCCACTTTCCCCTCAGCCTTATGAACCACACTTTTGCTTCTAACTCCCAATCCTTCCGTAACTCCCTATTACTGCCTCTAACTCCCACTACTGCCCTGTACCCACTACTGCCCCTAATCCCACTACTTCTAATAACTTGCTTCAGCCTTTAACCCCCAATACTGTCCCTAATCCCACTACAGCGCCTAACCCCTCGCTTAAGCCGTTAACCCCCAATACTGTCCCTAATCCCACTACTGCTCCTAACCCCTCGCTTCAGCCTTTAACCCCATACAACTGCCACCAATCCCCCCACCCCACCCGTTAAAGTCGATATAAGCTACATCAAGATGTCAGAAACATTCTAAAATCATACTGGCTTTACTCCATTATATCACCAACTACTACATTCTGATTTATATTAATTAGATTAATTGTCTGTGCCAACATACCTACAAAGTTAGCTAAATATCTTTAGATTGGCTGGTTTGTTTTAAATTAACCAAAAAAAAAAAAACACTGAACGGGATTTAAAAAAATGATGATTACCAGCTGGGAGCATATTGTATGCTATTTCATGGTGCACATGCTATTGTTGATCACAGAAGATACTTTAAAATACATTTTTACACTTTGGTAGCATTAAACTCAAGGCAATGCAATTTGCAACTGTCACACTATGAGGGGAATACACTATTGTGCAATGCAGTAACTTTAAGAAGGGAGGCGACATTTGGATAACACGGGGCAGTATGTCATGAAACATGACTTCCAATTCAGAATCAGAGGCTAAAGTAGTTGAGTTAAATATTTTAAATGTGACTGTTTTGACCTAATATTTGTATTTGCTTTTTAAAACTGTAGTAAATAAACCCCAAATAGGTAATCCTCTAATTACAATCCCAACATGTTGATCTTAACCCCTTAAAGACGGAGCCAAATGTACACGTTGTTAACAAAACAAAATGTAAACAAAACCTGGCATTTGCGCTACATGTCTGTCCAACCGTAATTCACCTCTTTCATAGTAAATGCACCCACCCTTATTATATAGCATTTTATTCAGGGGAAACAGGGCTTTCATTTAATATCAAATATTTAGCTATGAAACATAATTTAATATGAAGAAAATGGGAGAAAATACGATTTTTTTAAATTTTTTTAATTCTACATGACATTTTAACGGTCAGTGTCATAATACTATAAAAACAAATAAACAATAAAAAACAATAAAACAATAAAAGGCTGCGCACAAAAGATAAATAAAGTCCAATTAGAGTAAAGTAAAATAAAATAAAATAAGTCCAAATGGTTTTTTCTTACTGATGTCCTTGTCATAATACTGTTTGCTTTTACTGCAATAAAATACACATATTTGTATTCAGTAAAGTCTCACGTGTAAGACAGTACCCCCTATGTACAGGTTTTATGGCGTTTTGGCAAGTTACAGGGTCAAATATAGCACGCTACATTTGAAATTGAAATTCGCCAGATTGGTTACGTTGCCTTTGAGACTGTATAATAGCCTGGGAATGAAATTTACACCCATAATGGCATACCATTTGCAATAGTAGACAACCCAAGGTATTGCAAATGGGGTATGTCCAGTCTTTTTTAGTAGCCATTTGGTCACAAACACTGGCCAAAGTTAGCGTTAGTATTTGTTTGTGTGTGAAAAATGCAAAAAATGCCAATTTTGGCCAGTGTTTGTGACTAAGTGGCTACTAAAAAAGACTGGACATACCCTGTTTGCAATACCTTAGGTTGTCTCCTATTGCAAATGGTATGCCATCATAGGGGTCATTTTCATTCTTGGGCTACCCTAGGGTCTCAAAGGCAATGTAACCAATCTGGCGAATTTTAATGTGAAAAAAATGAAACGCAAGCCTTATATTTGACGCTGTAAGTTTTGAAAACACTATAAAACCTGTACATGAGGGGTACTGTTGTACTCGGGAGACTTCGCTGAACACAAATATTTGTGTTTCAAAACAGTAAAAAGTATCATAGCAATAATATTGTCCGTGTAATGCTGTTTGTGCGTGAAAAATGCAAAAAACGTCACTTTTACTGGCGATATCATCGTTGTAATACATTTTACTGTTTTGAAACACTAATATTTGTGTTCAGCGAAGTCTCCCGAGTAGAACAGTACCCCCCATGTACAGGTTTTATGGTGTCTCGGAAAGTTATAGGGTTAAATATAGTGCTAGCAAATTAAATTCCCTTTACTTTCGGCATGGTTTGTCAGGCAGGTCCTGCTAATTGTAATTAATAAAGATACCTAATTATGTAAAAATAATACATAAATATATATGTAGAATTAATATATGTATATATATACGTATGTGTATATATATGTATATATCTATATAATTTTAAAAAAATATTTTTATTTATATATAGGTATATATATAGTGATATATACGTATATATTTATGTATATAGATATATATATTATTTTGTTCTACGTGTATTTTGATATATATATATATATATATATTAATTTCACAATACAGTTAGAACGAAATAACACACATCTATATATTTTTTAATTATTTATTTTTAATTATTTTTTAATTTTATTTTTTAACGTATTTACATTTTAATTTTTTTTATAATATATATAAATATATATATAACAATAATTATATATATATTTAATCAGTATCAGTCTACGTGTAATTTGATATTAATATATATATATAATTATATATATATTAATAGTAAAATACACCTAGACGGTGTACATGTGTGTATGTATATGTGTATATATATACTTAGATAATATATATATAATATATATACATGATCTAAGTATATATAATTTTTTTTTTACACCATTTATTTGTTTTCATTTTATTTTCAGCCAGCAGGGGGACCACCTGTAATTACAGGCAGCCCCCCTGCTGGCAATGCAGAAGCCAGCTATCCCCGGCCATGTGATTGTGGGGTCCTCGCTAGGACCCCACTCTCACATGGCCGGGGGGCTTCCTGGAGGACGGACGTGCCGCGGGGGGCTCCCTGGGAGTCCCCCCCACCGCGATCGCCGGCGGTCCCACCGGCTAAGTACCGAAAGACCGGAGGGCGTACTATTACGCCCGGCGGCGTTTAGAGCCACCTATTAGAGGGCGTAATAGTACGCCCTCCGGTCTGAAGGGGTTAAAAGGGTTAATTTAGTGCCATGTATACCATATGAGGTAATGCAATAATCATACATGCCCATTATGTGATTTATATATTAAACAGAGCATTTTGGTGGACTGGAAGAATTAACTGTAATGTTGCAACTTAAAGGGACACTATAGTCACCCAGACCACTTCAGCTCAATGAAGTGGTCTGTGTGCCAGGTCCCTCAGGTTTTACCTCTTCACATGTAAACATAACAGTTTCAGAGAAACTGCTATGTTTACATTTGGGGTTAATCCAGCCTCTAGTGGCTGTCTTCCGGACAGCTACTAGAGGTGCATCTGCGACGCTGGAGGCAAATTTCGCCTCCATCGCGCAGTGTCCATAGTGTCCAGAGTGTCCATCAGTGACGTCGGACAGGGGAGCTGACATTGGATGGGGAGAAGAGGTCACCAGCGCTGAGGGAGCCTGGCGCTGGAATAAGGTAAGCTGCTGAGGGCACCCTCAGGGCACTATAGGGTCAGGAAAACCGCTTTGTTTTCCTGACACTATAGTGATCCTTTAAAAGTACACATCAGACCCCTACATCACACCAGGTTGCTGAAGTGCTTCATGTGCAAAGAGTGTGTTCTCTTTTTTTCATTTGGCAAAAAGTGCAGATTTCAATAGAAATTGAAACTTTTATAGATAAACCATGTTACACTCCCCTGGCTGTCAATCAGACAACTGGTCCTGTTACTTTCAGGTAGTTTAACTCAAGTTGCAGGCATTGCCCAGAGCACCTGCCTTGCAAAGACTTTTCATTGGGCTGTATTGAGAAATCTATACTAGGAAAGTCTGGGCTGAGGTAGAATGGGAGGGTTTACATAGGCTGCAGACAAGAGATCTGAAGCATTTACAAGCTGTTTTTAGATATGCTGTACTCCATTTGAAAAAATGCATGATTAAATGCATGCATACTTTCATTGGGGGATATCTACAAATCAGCGATTTTTATTTATTTTTATTTGGGCAGTAGTGTTACTTTAATAGCTAATTATTGCTAAGTTTGAAAAATTCCCCAGGACAGATTTATTCACAGTTACATTTATAATTCTGCTATATTGACCTTCTTAATCTACCACAATCCGCTATTTACATTCCTTTGTTAATAATCTTCTATTTACCTATTTTAATTCAGTAGAATTAAAATGCATTAATAGTCTATGTGTTATGTTGATGTTAGAAAATGAAGCATTAACCAGTAATGATTAAATTAATGAGTTGTTTATAACTTTTTTTATTTAAAAGACATCTTTGTGTTGAAATAAATATTTTTAGTAGGTTTTGTTGAAATTTTAAAAAGTAATTCAAATACCAATATTGATGTAATGTACTTTAAAATTTGCTGACATTTTCTGCAGTACATTGTTTTATCGTTATTAGGATCAGATACAGATATCGAGCCAACACAAATTTATAGGCTCGTTCTTTACTAATGAGTAAAGGAGAGCGATTTGCACAAACCCCATTCATTTGGAAAGTAGCCAGCTGAAGAAAAAACGTATAAGTATAGTAGTAGAGAATATACATCAATGTTTTCACAGCACAGTAGTGGTTATGGTGGGTGTAGTGGTTATGGTGCCAGGAGTGCCATTCTATGGTAAGTAGTGATGCCATTTAGTACTTCCAATAGTAGAGGATATCAACCAATGTTTACACAACACAGTAGTTGTTATGGTGACTGAGTGGTTATAGTGCTAGGAGTGCCATTCTATGGTAAACATAGAAACATAGAATGTGATGGCAGATAAGACCCATTCGGCCCATCTAGTCTGCCCAATTTTTTAAATACTCTTATTAGTCCCTGGCCTTATCTTTTATAGCTTATGCCTATCCCACGCATGCTTAAACTCCCTCACAGAGTTAACCTCTACCACTTCAGCTGGAAGGCTATTCCATGTATCCACTACCCTCTCAGTAAAGTAATACTTCCTGATAAGTAGTCATACCATTTAGTACTTATAGTAGTAGAGGATATAAACCAATGTTTGCACAACAAATAGTGGTTATGGTGGCTGTAGTGGTTATGGTACCAGGGGTGCGATTCTATGGTAAGTAGTCATACCATTTAGTACTTACAGTAGTAGAAGATATAAACATATATTTTCACAAAGCAGTAGTGGTTATGGTGACTGTAGTGGTTATGGTGCCATGACTGTCCTGTTGCTGTTTTATGGTAAGCAGTCATACCATTTTGTTAGGTTTGACAACTTACCTGGGTCTATCCGGACACTCAGAGCAGGCTCTAGTGGTTATTGTGCTTGCATGTTTTTTTCTGAGTTTATTTTTATTGTAAATCGTATGCTTTAAAAACTAGTATATCCATAATTTCAAAGACAATATGATTGGATATTACAATAAATGAGGTGTAATATTTGCTTTTTGCACATAAACAAATAATACACCTCATTGTCGCTATTCACACAGATAAAGTTATTCACTAAAGTCTTACTTGTTAGGATTCAAAGCAAATTCAAAATGCTCTTCAAATTTTAGAGCAAAAAAAGCTAAAATTAAAATATTTCATTTCAAATTCATATATTGTAGACAAAAATTTGAAATTCACATAAAATTACAGACAATTCTGTGGTAAATAACCCTTTGGGTGTAGATAAACAGGCCAGCATTGTTCTGTATGTTGTTATTACATTTATTTTCCACTGGACAAGTAATGTTTATTCCCTCGGGGCTAGTTACCTTTTTTCTGTTTTTAAAACGATAGTTGTTTTTTTCAGACCTGAATATGTGTTCAGACAGTCACGAAGACTATGCAACACAAGGACTATGAGTTTTGTTTGGCAATTGCATAAGCCTATGCTCGGTAATTCTACACATGGCAGGTTTCTTGAAGCTCAACAAGTACAGATATGCTGACAGTGGTAATAGTCATTAGTAATGAATTAGTTAAACTAGTCTGACATTCTACATGTCTCAAAAATAGAAATTCCCAGTCCTGTAAGAATCATAAACAGGAGAATCAATGGTCTACAGACTTTGTGATTAGGACATTTCAGTGGAACACATTAAGATTAAGACACGACATTGAAACCCTACAGATAGTACTTTTCACAGAAATCCCATTTATCTATGAACATCAACTGTAACATCATTGCTACATGGACAAGGAAGTCCCACCAAATGTAATTACAGTGCATTATGGGAGAGCCACACTCTGAGCATGTCCAATCCCTTTCCTGTCAATGATCTAGCAGAGGTGAAATTATTTAAAAATGTAAAGTGCAATAATTTGGCACAGTCTAAATAACTTTTCCAGGATTATAACTATGTTATAATTTAGAGATACACAGTGAAAGGCATTTTGAACTGCTATGTTATAATATGACAAATATGAAACCAGGATAAGTTAGCTCTAACAGGGTTATGCACAAAACATCCGGTAAATTCAGACCACAGGGGCAAATCTCAAATTTGCTAAGGCCAAATATGGTCAGGTGTGTTGGATTTAAATAGCAATTTCCCGGATGCACTGTGTCTCAATTAAAAAGTAGTGCTTTGGCATCCAAATTCTTTACAAAGTATAAGATTTAGAAGATTTGCAAAGCATTGGTTTTACTAAAATTCAGACCAAAATGCACCTGATAGGGTGAGTAATCATTAACTCACTTTTTACAAGCATACAATTAAAATTTTAAGTACTGTTTGCCTGATGGCAGTCAGAGGGCAAATAATTAAAAACGCTCCATAATAACTAGGGTCAATTATGTGGTAATTGGAAGTCACCACATTGAAAGAGTTAAATAAATTAATAAATAACACTTTGGGGATCAATAGACTTGCACAATGTCCAGGTTTTACAGTCCACATTACCCGTATGCAGCCAGATGGTTTTGCCCCATTATGAACAGGGCCATTCTGACATAAGTAAATAAAATGTAAGTCCTATTTTGAAACAATTTGGAAACATTAGCATGAAGTTTAATAGTAGGTAAAGGCTTTCATCACAATCTATATGATGAACCTTTACTATGTTGCCACAATCACACAGCACAATTATTCTAAACTAGACATGTGCAATTCGTTTAGTTCCAAATGTACATACAAACAAATTTCACGCAATTCAGATATTTTTATGCTTACGAATGTCCGAAGTAAGACTTGTCGAATTGCTGAATTTCTTACCCGAATTTCCGAACCGAACCAAATTTTTTGTCCATGCACAACCCTATTCTCACTAATACTTTTAATATTGGTTCAACATAAAAGGGCACTATACCCAATGTTAAGCAGGCAAGGTTAAACTATAACAATTGCACCCAAGAATATTTCTCAACACATTAATAGGATCATTTGCTACCTTATGAATTTTAACAGCCTAAAGTACTTGATAAATGACTAACAACACTTTCAAACTAATTAACCAACACATGGAAATTATCGAATGTATTTGTCCCTGCCACAGGAAGTAAAGTCACTAAATGTAGAATGGGAATCCCTTGTCAATCAATTAAAGCAAAGTACAAGTAAGAACTATAACAACTGTATAACTGAGCAAAATAAATTACAGAGCAAATACAAATTTATATTACGGACAAAATGTCCGATTTGAACACCTTTACAGAAACATACATGTGCATCAATGTTGCTTTAGAACATAACATGCTAATAGCTCATTAACTATTACCATCAACACTGTGCTATTATAGAATTCAAAATTCAGGTCACATCATCACAAGATGGATCTATTTTGTTTATCATTATCAACCCGTTTGATGTTAGAGTATAACTCTGAACCCAGTTTTAAGTAAATACCTCTCTACTTCTGGTGGCATTACCAGCAGAAATGTTGTAGCGTTTTCGATTGTGATTGCGTTCTCACTGAAGTTCAGGAGCCATTATTAAGTATCAATATTTATATATTCATAGGGGCAGAACCTGATTTTAGAGTGCTTCACCTTAACAATTAAATTTGACTTGCTAGAATCTGGTTTGGATTTCCTTTGACTGATGGCAGACAAGTAGTATAATATCCAATTGACTCTAAATCACTAGTCCCTACATCTGCAATTTGTTTCCACCAATATAACATCAGTATGGTGCATATTCACTTTGTGTAAATGTACTTTTTTTAAATAACATTTTACATTATATACACTAATATGTTACATGTATGCAGAATTTAAATAAAAAATGGTCAGGTATCTACTTTCAAGCTTGAGCATTGAATGGTATCAACAGGGGCATTGGTAAGGGTGCCTGGCAGGGCCTGGTGCTTTATGAAAAGCCCCAGGTCTAATTTTGGTACCATTTCCTTGTTACCCCTGAATACCCTTTAAAAAGTTACTTCAAACACCATGACCACCTCAGTGAGTTGAAGTGCTCATGGTGCCAGAAGCCTGTATTTGCAGCATTTTGCTTTGAAATGCTGCACATACAGAGATTAACCCTCTAGCTGACAGAGGTATAACTCCACCTCTGGCAGTGTCATTAGCAAGCCCAAAACAAAGTTCCAGGCTGGCTAGTGTCAATTTTGTGCAAAACTGTCGTTTGATGCCAGTACGCACACTTTAAAACACTGATTTCTGCTTGAAGTAACCCATTAATACTAAAAGAGATTAATACCATCTCCTATTATATAATTTGCAACTGTATCACGTTTATGCACCAGTATTGCTGTGGGAGCAGCTTTTTAAGGCAGTGGGGTGAAGAGTTAATACAGTATTGCTAGGGTTTAAAGGGACACTCCACTGCCCACATAAAAACAAAAATCACTATTTAATTATGCTTTTCGTTCTTCATTTGGGAATATCTAAAACAGCTTGCAAAAGTTGAAAATCTTTTGTCTGGAGCATTTGTAAGACCAACCCCTTCGAGCTCAAGCCAGATTTTCTGTGGCTGTGCAATCACAGCCATCCCAATGGAGCTCAATGAGAAGTCTTTGCAAAGGAGGTGCCCTAGGCAATTGCCTACTTTTTGAATTTAGCCCCGTTGGGTTAAACTATCAGGAAGTAACAGGATGGGATGTCTAATTGACAGCCAGGGGGTGTCACAAGGTTGATTTATAAAAGTGTCAATTTCTATCGAAATCTGCACTTTTTGTGGGGGTGGTGTAGAGGGAGACCCCACTTTTTTTTTTTTTTAGAGTTGTGGGACATATAGATAAATGGAAGGACAGACAGAGACATTCATTATTAACTCAATGTTCATATATCTTTCAAGCTTTAATCCGTTAAGGCTAATTTTAGACGTTTTTGAAAGCTGTGCTAGCAATAAATTTACTTTCAAGGAATACAATGAAACAAATTAAACAAATATGATTTGCATTCTTCAAATTTTTACAATGTGTGGCACCTTGTGCTTTTCACACTCAAGATGTTTAGATTTTCTGCAATCTGTTGGCTGTTTATATGTAGTTTTAAGTGTCCTATCAAGTTGCCATGAATTCACACACAATTAACTTCAATATTTCTCTAAGTCAAGATGGACAGAGGGCTATACAAAGGTGTCGAAGGATTCGAGGATTGGGGCTACAGAGACTTCCATTAAGTACTTTTTTTTTACCTTTTCAGCAGTAAAAGGTCCTTTTTATTTACTAATACTGGAGTGAGCACAATCGGTAGAGGGGGGTGACTAACCATTTGTCACTAATTCTTTATAAACTAGAGTAGGGGTCGACCGATTATCGGTTTTACCGATATTATCGGCTGATATTTGGTATTTTCGGCAATATTGGTATCAGCCAATAGAGATACCAATATTGCCAAAAATACCTCCTAGGACCGCCGGGCCCATTACAAGCCTGGCGGTCCTGGGGCGGCCCGCAGGAAGCTGTTACTCACCTCCCATCAGCTCCCTTCAGCTCTCCTGTGTAACACTCCGCTTGGCACGAAGGCCGTGAGATTTACACAGGGAGCTGGAGGAGCTGCTGGGAGGTGAGTAACAGCTTCCTGCGGGCCCCCCCCAGTACTTAACAAGCCACCTGACCACCAGGGAGGGGGAACTAAAGAAGCAGGGAGGGGGGACTAAAAAAAACACACACACAAACACACACACACACACACACACTCTGCATTATATACACACACTACACAAACACACACACTGCATTATATACACACACACTACACAAACACACACACACTGCATTATATACACACACTACACAAACACACACACTGCATTATATACACACACACTACACAAACACACATACTGCATTATATACACACTACACAAACACACACACTGCATTATATACACACACTACACAAACACACACTGCATTATATACACACACTACACAAACACACACACTGCATTATATACACACACACTACACAAATGCACACACTGCATTATATATACACACACTACACAAACACACACACTGCATTATATACGCACACTACACAAACACACACACTGCACTATATACACACTGCACAAACACACACACTGCATTATATACACACACAATGCATTCACTTTACCCACACTACACACACTGCATTCACTATACACACTACTCAAACACACACTCTGCATTCACTATACACACTACACAAACACACTCTGCATTCACTATACACACTACACAAACACACTCTGCATTCACTAGATATACACACTACACAAACACTCACTGCATTCACTATACACACTACACAAACACACACAGCTCCCCTGTCTAAACACACTTCATCCACTACATGTGGATTGTATATTTTGTGCATTTACCTTTAGAAATAGTTGTATTTTTTCAAAATGGTAAATGTACAGAATATCTGCAAGTTATCAGCTATCGGCCTGAAAGTTCACAGATTATCAGTATCGGCTCTAAAAAATCAATATTGGTTGATCCCTACAGTAGAGCTGGTTTATAAGCTCTAGGAAAAGTGAGTGTGCAGAACTACCTCAATTAAAACATGAATGCCTGCCATTTGCAGATACCATCTGCACTAGACGTTCTATGTTTTTCTGTTTTTACATGTATTTTCTATAACATTTGGATGAAACTCTGCATCAAAAATTACATTAAAATATAAGTATTGGTTAACTTTTCATACCGTTCGGTTTTTAGTAGTAAAACAGTTAAAATAGGCATTTATAGCAACCACACCCCCTTGTGTATGTTTGTGAAGGATGTGGTAGGTTATACAGTATAGAGTTTCAATGCTAGACCATTAAAAAAAAATAATTAGGACATATTGCAAAGTAAAATGTCTTTACAGACTGGAGTGCTGCAATTTAATATATTGATGAATTAAATATAATAATGACAGAAACATCACCTTATAAAAAATGAAAAATATATATATATATTATGACATAATGGTCTAAACAAATTAACCTTAACGTTATATACATAATTTTATTGATTTATATATTTTCTGTCAAGCACAGGTTATAGATGTATTGTTTGAATGACATGACTGATACTATTCTGAGGCAAAGTGCTAAAGAAAAAATCACTATGGAAACCAACAGACTGTTTTAATATTTAGCCCTTTGCGCATAGAATTGCACCTGTTTTGCTTTGATAGACATTATCTCCTTCATTGTTTCTGATTTCTATTTGGCTAGGGCTAGTGATAGTCAATAGTCTAAAGCCATCTTTGACCTTTAGTTGCTAATGCTCCCTGTCAGCATACTACATATCTATTGGAACCTGTGACACAAGAGAAAAAGGTTCTGCAGAGTAACTAAAACAAGGCACGAATCGGAACAAAATGTGTGCGTTTACACCGCTTCCATGGCTGCCCCTAGCAGTCACACAATGGGTTTTCAGGCTGATCATGATGTGTAACAAAGTGAATGGCAAGCTAGCGGAGCATGGCCTGGCCCAGACATCGTAAACACAGAGTGCATGAGAACAAAACAGTTGGCATCACAACTGCCAGCCAAGACCTTTCTAAAACAAGCATACCTGACCTTAACCCGGAGGGTAAAGTTGTGCAACGGAGTGTCCACTTTGAATCAATACACGCATGTTTTGTTTTACTTTGAAAGCAGACCAATTTTAGTTAATGGCTAACCCTTCATTATGGGAACATTATGTTAAAATAGTAGCTAAAATACTGTTTTTATTGCAGGATAGTATACATTAACCATGTATTCATGGCATGGATTAATACAAGTTGTAAACAACACAGCTATAACAAAGTGCACCGTAAGCCATTAACTGGAAAAGGTTAGCAAGGGTTAAGTGTTAAGGTAACGGACCTGTGCCCTGTGTTCTAAAATTAATGTAGTGTATTAGTCAGGGACACAAAATATGCATCTGAAATTAGCTACTTACATTAGAAAGTATTCATTGCTATTTTCTACAATAACAATCAAGGTCTGTATGATATTAGACTTGGATATTGTGCTAGAGGACCTATCGTATGTTACCTCACCCCTCTGCTCTATTGAATACAAGAAAATTAAGGTATTCCCCCATTAAGTATCATATACATATACATGTTGGTGAAATGTATTATGGGAAAATATTGACTTTTCGGAGTGCTGGATACATCACAACAAGCCATGAGACCAATAGTCAGGTGGTTTTAAAAAGTTTACAAAACTCCAAGATGGCTTTTGTTTCCCATAATATATACGTCACCATTATGTTTATTTTATACTACATGATTTCTTTTTAGAACTATCATTAGGTTTAGGGCTAGGGTTCGGATTAATTTGAATTCATCTTAAACAACACATGCAATATATACATGTCCTGTTTTACTGGAGATTTCTGGAGTTATACTCTTAGTCCTACCCTTTTTCCTGTGGGGATATGTCGGCAGAGGAGCTGGGGAGACAGAATTTTATTGTTTCTTGTCCCTCTTTCCTCTCCTCTAGTATCAATTTGTGGAGAAGGACTAATTTAATTGTGGCAGCTGTTGTCTCCATCAAATCTTAAGTCGGTCTACTCATGTCTATCCTGTTGCTGCTCTGAGATTTGGGTTCCCAGCATTAATGGTATAAATCAAACTGTGTATTATGTAGAATGCCCATCATTTTATCCTGTGGCAGGACTTGAAAAACCTCCGGAACCAGGACACCGCCACTCATTTTAAACATTTTAACGCTTTTTATATACATTTCTATCTTTTGGCGCGGTTTACCACATTTTTTTTTCTGTCACATTTTATCGCTTGTGTCTGCATCTTTTAGTGTTTTTTTTTATTGCGGAGAAATGCAGATTTGTGCCACTGCCCTGTCTTTTAAAAATTCACTGTTGGAAGGAAGTCCAAAACTAACAGACACAAGGGGTGAATCCATCCAAGCTTACAAACTCCACTGCGACTCACCCAATCTGGTGGAGGTCACGTGTCTCACTAATCCCAGCGATGTATGGATGAATATAGGGTCCAGGCTGAACAGACTCTTCGACAATTTCTGTCAACAATTAGAGAGCAGGAAACACCAACATGCATCACTCCAACTGAACAACCAACCACACAGACAACTGGATTCAGGTCCCTAAAAGGAATCATCAGAGCTAGCTATGGAGAAGTGAAAATATGGTGAAAACATAGACTGCAGAGTTCACCTCAACAAAAAATATTGTAGATATGGGTGTTGATGTAGACCAAAGAAGGCTGTTTAAAAAGCCTGTGATGCTGCGGAGAGACCTGCTTCTGGTATATGCTTGAAACCCCCAGCTTTCATATGGGTTCCAAGGTCTGAAGTATTCCTTCGTAGCTGTGGGCAATGCTCTACCTGTTGAGGGCATAGGGTAAACAGGGATTATGAGACTGGGCCATCAAGTTCCCCAAGATATTGTATGGTTGTAGGGAGGGAACTATAATCTCTATTTCTGATAATTTTGGGATATATTTTTTGCTGCTGTCAACTGTCCTCTTACTTTATTAGCTCTCAGAGTTTAGCCATCCCTGATATTTCTTCCAGTTTCCTTAATAAGGAAACTTCATGGCTCCTGCTGTCTTTTTCAGTACTACAAAAAATGTGCAGATTACTTGTCATGTTTATGCAGAAATATTTAGATTTCTCCTCTTAATAAGCTAAGTCATGATTGCCTATAAGTTGTCTGTTTCATGCACACACAAAAAAAGAGTTCTCAAAAGTTTAGCTTAGCTCCTGTGTCTTTCTTCTAGATTCTGAACACAACAAATATTTGTCAACCTTTAGTCTAGCATGACCTCTTTCACAAAGTATATTTATGTAATGTCTTGAGTATATGTATAGAAAGTCTTGGGTTTTTACTGTTATATTTCAGGAGTTAACCTCTCTTTGTGACGCAGTTTGAAATTTATTTTAAGAAAAGTTTGAGAACCTTACATTACCAGCAATTGAATCTAAAAGGAATACATCAAATAATATAACTACAGTAACACTGAATTACACAAGTCTATCAATAGTATAAAACATGGTTGGTTGGTTGGTTGGTTTATTTATTTGTTAGTTATTTCAGTTTACGTTTGAGCATACATGAGCATGTCCGGAGCATTCTGAGTTAGTAGTTTTGTCCTGGAACATGGAACTTTCAAGTAATAAATGTGTTGTTTTTTTTACTTACCTTTGCTGCAAAACTCATATCAGTTAATGCTATCAGAGAACTGCATTTCACTTTAACCCTGTCACACCTAAGCACTTTTTGATTGGAAAAATATTGGCATAATATTTGATGTTTAGCAAATCTCTGGAATGCTAATATAATGCTAACTTGGGAATGGTAAAGTTCATTGACTCCTGCACCCTCTCTGACTGAAGGAATAATATGACCCATTGAAACATCCTTTACTATTTGCTGAAGATGTAAGCTCACCAATTGCTTTCAAATTGACAGGCATAATATCAGTGACTATTAGACTTGTGCATGGCCTAAATTTTCAGTTCGTCCAAATGAATTTGAACAAAAATACATTTCATTTTGCCTGAAACTAATTTCGTACAAACCTAGATATTATTTATTTTGTCTCATTTGCATGTAAATTAATTAAATATTGATGTATCTACTTTTTCCATGTTACCTATCAACATTTTGGTCTTAGGGTGCTAAATCTTTGATTTGTGTCTGTGATTATGTCTTCATCAAATCAGTTTCTCTGGAGCTTCTATATCATTCTTATACTGCTTTTTGTGTAAACAAACAGAAAGGTGGCAGGTGAGCTTACACTTTAATGGCCACTGAAGTAATACAAAAAAACTCCAGTTTTTTAAATATGCATAGGGAGTTAGGATAGTGCGCAAGTAATTTTTTTCTTTGTTTTTTATTGAATGTATTGCGGCTGATGTGTGCTATAGTGATTGCAGCTGTTCAGAACTAGAGGGAGTTTGAGCTTAAAGGGACACTCCACTTCTGCCCATTGGAGTGGTCTGGGTGCCAACTCCCACCACCCTTAACCCTGCAAGTGTAATTATTGCAGTTTTTATAAACTGCAATAATTACCTTGCAGGGTTAAATCCTCCTCTAGTGGCTGTCTACCAGACAGCCACTAGAGGGTCTTCCGTGTTCTTAGAACATGAAAAGTGTTTTAAATGACGCTGGACGTCCTCACGCTATGCATGAGAGCCTCCAGCATTGCCGAAATCCCCATGGAAAGTATTGAATAATGCTTTCCTATGGGGAGGTATAATGCGCGCGCGCGGCCATTGCCGTCAGCCGGCGGGGGAGGAGCATGGGCGCTGGATTCAGGTAAGTCACTGAAGGGTTTTTAACCCCTTCAGCAACATGGGATGGGGGTTGGGAGGGAGAGGGGCACTGCAGAGTCCTGCAGTGCCAGGAAAACAGATATGTTTTCCTGCCACTGGAGAGTCCCTTTAATTTTGTATGTTTGCATAAACTGAAAAATAAATTCAGGGTTTTTGGTTAGGTAATGATATGACTTATCCTATCCATTGCGGTCGAAATTCAGGTTCATTGGTATAAATATGGTTAAATAATTTGTTCAGTTTGTGATGTGTATCTTCTTGATGTTTTCTATCATTACTTGAAATAAAATAGTAAATTGATACATTTTTCCTGCTTTTATGCAGTGTGATACTGTGCAGACAGAATGATGTATATTTAAATTATATCTCATGGCTTCCACCAATTCAGAGATAATGTTTTAAAATGGATGTTATGGTTGTGAAAAGCAGCCCGAGATTCTCTGCACATTTTTGCTACTGCATTAATGGGTATTAAATATGTTTAAATTGTTGATTAGTGAATGTTCCACTAGGACTGACTTTTTCTATGTACTAATTAGACAGCAAAAAATCCAGATGCCAATAAGCAGCTTGATGCCTTTATACTTACATTGCTTTCTGTCAGAATATTTACTATTTTACAATATGCATAAAAGGTTTATGAGCACTTCAGATTTATTTATTTATATATAACGTTCTTACCCAGAGCTTTTTACAAATTCAGTAAACAAGACATGGAGGGATTTACAAACAGAAGAATATATAATTAAACATTAGACTGCGATAATTTTTTTTTTTTAAATAAATAAAAAAACTTTAGGTGAGCTTCAATCCAAAACCTACATCACATCCAATAAAGTGCCAAACACAGCACGTGAGCTTACACTCCAAAGTGTATTGAACAATACCGTTGATGATTTTTCTAAGTGATAGTCATTAATTTGCGACTTGAAGAAGGTTATAGGTTTGAAATACTGCTGCTATAAATGGGTGGCCTAAATACCTTTTAAAACATGCATACTGCTGTGACTAGATACTATTAAAGGACCACTATAGTGCCAGGAAAACATACTCGTTTTCCTGGCACTATAGTGCCCTGAGGGTGCCCCCACCCTCATGGTCCCCCTCCCGCCCGGCTCTGGGGAGAGGAAAGGGGTAAAAACTTACCTTTTTCCAGCGCCGGGCGGGGAGCTCTCCGCCTCCGATCCTCCTCCGTTCCTCCCATTCGGCTGAATGCGCACGCGCGGCAAGAGCTGCGCGCGCATTCAGCCGGTCACATAGGAAAGCATTTACAATGCTTTCCTATGGACGCTGGCGTGCTCTGACTGTGGAAATCACAGTGAGAAGCACGCAAGCGCCTCTAGTGGTTGTCAATGAGACAGCCGCTAGAGGCTTTTGAGGAAGGATTAACCCATTTGTAAACATAGCAGTTTCTCTGAAACTACTATGTTTATAAAATAATGGGTTAATCCTGGCTGGACCTGGCACCCAGACCACTTCATTAAGCTGAAGTGGTCTGGGTGCCTAGAGTGGTCCTCTAAGACATATATGGAAGCTATCAATCTAGATGGAATGGACGACTGTATCTTTTTTATTAAACGCTTTAAGTATAGAATACTTGGTGAAAAGATTAATTTAGCTTCCCCACTGTGTAAGTGATCATAACAGTATCTAATTAGTGCCCTGGGAGTGAGTCTCGCTTAAACCACTGATAAAACCTCTGCTGCTGTCGACAAAGTTTTCAAGTAGTTTGGTGTAACTAGAGAATACTTGTGAGCACTAGCCAATCTGCTGTAACCCTAATAACTTGTTCTGAAACTACATCTTTCTAATTAAACTGTGATTGACACAGGTAAACCTTTTTAACGTGCCTTGCTTACACTATATCATAACTGCCATGTGTTTCTAATTTATATTAGGTAGTATTCATCAAAAATCAGATGTTCTGTCTTGTGCCTTGTATCTGGTCATACCTTAAGAAACAGATGTATATAGTGGTACTAAAGAAGATATACGACAAAATCATAGCAGGAAACTTTTAGTACAGGGGGGTCGAATACTTTGAATGCCATGGGATGGAAAATTGAGAATTCGAGAATTTATTGTGGTATTTAAATAGTGCGTATGTAAAAAAAAAACTAAAAAAACTATAGTACCATCTAGTGTACATGGCAATTAGTAATTACAGTAGGTTAAATGACAGAATAATTATTAAGGCCGTAGGGAAGCCAGACAACCATCTTGAAATGATAACAACTGAATGTAAGATGTTCGTCGATTAGAGCACTTTATTTAGTTAACCAATTATACTTGAATTTATAAACAAGCGACCACATTTGTCATGAAAATTTTACAGCCCCCCATGCTTATTCTCAAGAGCTTTAAATACCCAAAATACTTTTAATCACAGACTCAACAGAAAACTAGATCAAGTCTTATAATATTTGGGGACCATAACAGGAAATGTATTGTAAGCTGTTTCAAATAGATTATATATCTAATTTTGCTGTATTGCAACTTTGAAAAATACTTTTAATTCCCCTTGCTTTCTGAAAAAAGATAAGACCTTGCTTTCTGAAAAAAGATAAGACCAAAACGTGAATGAACAATGCATGAAAAATGAATGGTACAAGATGACGGTCTCAGATCAGACGTTGAATGTGTTTTAAAGCAGCTACACTTCATAATATAATGAGGGCCATTGGCACATACACATTGAAAGCTGCTGTGTATGACAAAGAGAAATTCAGAACTTTAGCTCCCTCCTCTTAGATTATTTGATGGCTCTAACACAGATAATACATTGATATTTCTACATTCTAACAGTCTTGCAGCTAGACACTCTACTGCTAACCTTCAGATTAACCATACAGGTCCATAATTAAATGTTCCTTTACTTTTTTGAAAGTGACAGAAGTGATATAAGTGGCACTACTATGATGGTAACTCTTCAAGTTTAAAATATAATATATCAACAATTAATTCTACAAAACACGTGCAGTAGGAAACCCTTTATTTCAAAGCCAGTAACAGTGCACATTTTATGTCACATTCTCCATGTCACAGTATTTTAAATAATAATATGTGAATAGCAGATCACACAAGGCCATTATTTTTATTCTGCTTGTCTCTTTAACTCTGTAACAGCAGGAGCACTTAATTCCTTAACTCGTCCATAGCTCAAAATAATCCAAAAGAAACAAATGTGGAGCAGGTTTAACTGCCTATCCACTGTCCATACTCCCACCTCTGATGCTCACCTTTAACACTTCTCCAGGACTGCACCATTCCTATGGAACGCCCTTCCATTCTCTGTACTCCTTCCAAAAAATTTTTTAAAACTTACTTCTTCAGGAAAGCATATCAATTAAACTGTGAACAGCTTTCCCTCCCTTCACCCTGATTCCTCTCCTGCAACTGTCATCAAAACAAAACACTAAGCCTACCTTTTGTGTCACTATACTCCACTCCCTCTAGCATGTAAGCTCATTGAGCAGGGCCCTCAGCCCCTCTGTTCCTCTGCGTCCAACTCGTCTGGTTACAAATACTAGTCTGTTAGGCCACCCATTGTACAGCACTGCGAAATTTGTTGGCACTTTATAAATAATAATAATAACTGCCATAAAGGGACACTATTGGCATCAAAACAACTTAAGCCTAATGAAACAGTTTTAGTATATATATCATGCCCCTGCAGTTTCACTGCTCAATTCACTGCCATTTAGAAATTACCCCTTAAGGACCGGCCTGTTTTTGCGATGTTGTTCGTTAAGGACCAGAGCAGTTTTGACACTTTTGTGGTGTTTGTGTTTAGCTGTAATTTTCCGCTCTCTCATTTACGGTTCCCATACAAGTTATATATTGTTTTTTTCAGGACAAGAAGGGCTTTCTTTACATACCATTATTTGTATCATGTCATATAATTTACTTTAAAAAAAATTAATAAAATATGGTGAAAAATTGAAAAAAAAACATGTTTTTGGACTTTTACTTGAAAAATCTTTTACTTATCTACAAAAGCTAATGAAAAAAACTGCTAAATAGATTCAAAATTTTGTCCCGAGTTTAAAAACACCCAGTGTTTACATGCTTTATTGCTTTTTTTTGCAAGTTAGGCCTAAATACAAGTAGGAAATTGCTGTTTCAATATATATATATTTTAAATTTATCAATAGTGACATTGTAACACCGTTATGTCATAAATCCCTGAATCACACCTCACATGTACATATTTTTTTTAAAGTAGACAACCCAGGGTATTCAAAATGGGGTATGATCAGTCTTTTTTAGTAGCCACCTAGTCATAAACACTGGCCAAAGTTAGCATTTATATTTGTTTGTGTGTTAAAAATGCAAAAAACGCTATCTTTGGCCAGTGTTTGTGACTAAGTGGCTACTAAAAAAGGCTGAACATACCCCATTTGCAATACTTTGGGTTGTCTTCTTTTGCAAACGGTATGTCATCATGGGGGTAATTCTCATTCCTGGGCTACCATACGCTCTCAAAGGCAACCTAACCAATCTGACAAATTTCAATAAATAAAAAAAAAGTTAAATCATGTCTTATATTTGACCCTGTAACTTTCACAAACACTATAAAATCTCTACATGTGGGGTACTGTTGTACTCAGGAGACTTTGTTGAACACAAACATTAGTGTATCAGAACAGTAAAATGTATCACAGCAATAATATCATCAGTGAAAGTGCCGTGTGTGTGTGAAAAATGCAAAAAACTTAACTTTCACTAACAAGATCATCGCTGTGATATGTTTTACTGTTTTGAAACACTAATATTTGTGTTCAGCGAAGTCTCCCGAGTAAAACAGTTCCCCCCATGTGCAGGTTTTAGGGTGTCATAGAAAGTTACAGGGTAAAATACAGTGCTAGCAAATTAAATTCTCTGGACTTTCGGCCTGAGTTGGCAGGCAGATCCCTCATATTGCAATCATTAAAATTACTTAATTAGGTAAAAATATTACATAAATACGCACATAGAATTTTAATATATATACATATTTATATATTTGACGTCTACGTGTATATTTATGAAATTATTTATGTAATTATGTATATGGACATATGTATATTTCGTATTATTTTTATTTATTTATACATAGATATATATAGTTACATTCTAAGTGTATTTTGATATAAATATATATATTTGATATAAATATATATTAATATCAAAATACTGTTAGAATAAAATAACATATATATATATTTTTTTTTTAATTATTAAAAATTATTTTTACTTTTTGTTATTTATTTTTATTAACATATTATTTATAATTTATAATAATATATATATATATATACAATATATATATAGCTAGTATATATATTGTATATATACGTGTTCAATTTAAATTAAAAGCATATTTTTATATTAATATACGTATATATAAATATAAAAATACACTTAGTATGTTATTATATATATATGATATTTATAAATATATTACATATAGATATAATACATGTATATATATCATATATATATACATATTAATTTTTGTTTACACTAATTGCTTTATTTTTTAACTTTTTTTCTGATTTTTTTTTCAGTCCCCCTGCTGGCAGATACACAGGCACCTATTGCGGACACGTGATCAAGTGATCACGTGGCCGCGGGGTCCTGATCTGCTGAGGGGAGACTGCCTGGGCAGACAGGCAGTCCCCCTGGACCAGGAGGAGCGCTGATCGCCGACGGGGGACCGACGGCGATCAGGTAAGTAGCCCCTGACCGTTATTTCTGTGTGCAAGCCTAGCCACACCTCTCCTGGCTGTGACTGACACAGCCTGCATGAAAAAAATGGTTTCATTTTAAACTTACTTTAGAAGTCTTTATCTCCTGCTTTCTAAATTGAAATTTAATACAAGATCCTGCTGCAGTGTCTAATGGCTATAACAGAGCAGGAGGTAAGAAATTTCTACATTAATCAGACTGCAATAAAGGAAGTTTAAACATTAGATCTCTCTTTACAGGAAGTGTTTGGGAAGGCTGTTCAAGGCACATGAAGGGAGGTATAAATAGGGCTACATAAACAAACTGATTTAATTCCTGAATGGCAGAGAATTGAGCAGTGAGACTGCAGAGGTATGATCTATGTACCAAACCTACTTCATTACGCTAAAGTTGTTTTGATGCCCAGAGCGTCCCTTTAAAGTAGAGTTTATTGTAACATACAAGGAGTAAAATACACAATTTCAGCTTGTGCCTTACTCATGTGTGATGTTTTCAGTTTGATATGCTGTATGAATAATTATAATTGTAATTTGGACTCAACCAAGGCTGGTGAGATTAATAGTAGTTGTAATATATATTGACTTATGCTATCCGCAATGTTTTAAATGCATGTATGAGTGACCATTTAGATGAAAAGAGTTTATTTTATTTAATGCTTTATGACTTTGCACAGAATATTGTTTGTCATTAGGCAAAATGTTCCTGATAACGTTAATCTACAGGCACAAAATACGAGACACACATAGACTAGTACAATACGAGAAGCGAGATGTATTCTTATTTAATAGTTAAACTCACAATACAAAATCATATACATGGCACTTCAAAGATATAGATGGCCCTTCAAAGGCAAGTACTTTTACTAGGTTTATGCACAAAGGGCTTCTGCAGTGCTACATGCATGGTCTGCTTGAGGGGCAGGTTGTCAGTCAACCTGGCCACTCTTTTTAAACGCAGGCCCACATCATTATGAGCAGTCCTGCCTCTATAATGTGTAAGCTCACCCCCTTTGATGTGCATACGTGCTCTATTCCATGTCCACCTCTGTTCCTGGAAGTAATTTTGGATGAACTGCAAAAACATATGTGAGAAAGGCTGAACTTGATGGACACGTGTCTTTTCAGTCCATGTAACTTAATGTTACTATGTAACTATAATGTATCTATGTAACTGTAATATTGGCAGTCATGCACAGGGCATTAATAATCCTTGGTGACAGTAGAACCATGACATTTTGGATTTAAAAAAAAAAAAATTCGCCTCACTCTCACAATGTTGTATTCCCAAACTTTTTAGGTTCAAGGCGCACTAAATATTTCAGTATTTTTCCAAGGCACCCCAAGTCAACATTTCTAGGTTGTATACCTGTACAGCGCTACAGCATTTATTGGCGCTATACTGCAATGTACTGTGTTGGTGTTTGAAGGGGTGCTTGTATACATTTGAAGCACACGGACATATATATTGATCCTGATGAAAGTCCTGGACATAGGACTAAAACGTTGATCGTGATTTGAATGAGTAAAAATAAAGATTAGACTGTTTAACCCAGTGAGTGCTGGCACCTCTTTGGATACGTGGATACCAGAGCCCTGGCTATTTAGCACCCGGCAACTAAGGGAAATTTAAGCATGAGTGCAAGAAATCTTTCTCTTTTGTATATATATATATATATATATATATATATATATATATATATACACACACACACACACACACACACACACACACACACACAGAAGCACACTCTAACACACACACGCACAAACACCCTGACACACACACACTGATACACACACTTATGCTCACACTCACACACACTCAAACTCATACACACATTCATACACACACACACACAAACTCATACACACACTCACACACATACACACAAACTCATACACACAATTATACATACATTCACACACATACACACACTCAAACTCATACATACACTCACATACATATTAGTGTTGTTTATTTTTTTATATCTCCAGCTACCCTCTTGGCAGCTTACCTTATGTGCCAGGAGGGTGGTTTGGAGTTCTGCTGCTGGTGGGAATGAGGGTTCTGAAGCTCTTTGTGCTCCGCTCCGCTCACGCTGCGGCTGCCTTCCTGCAGGATGCTGGGAGAAAGTAACAGGCTGTCATTTCCTCCCAGCTGGCCGATATTACAGGGGTCCGGTTGCGGTCTTAAAGAACCACGGCACCTGACCGGGACCCTGTTCAGCAGTAATGTTTCCCCAGTGCTCTAATCATAGCACTAGGGAAACATTCCGCGGCACACAGTTTGGGAACCACTGTACTACACTGTTACCACTTTCATCTTCATACTATAAATAAACTGCACAAAATGCACACAACAAACTTCTGTAACAGCTGTGTTAATGGGTTAAATAATACTGTATGTGCATGGCTGCTTACTAAAATACATATGAACAGTTTTAGGGTGCGTCTTTGTAGTGAATAGTACTGTTTTCTTTATTGGTGTTTATAATTTGTTTTTATATGTTTTTGTGTTGTGATTTTACCCTTAGCCATGTTACCGCAGGGAACACAATTTATTAAAATGGGTATTGTGTTTCTTGTTTATGAACAAACAGAACAACAGATTGGGAAGGAAGAAGACAAATTTATCAACGCCACTAAAACAACAAAACAGCGGATGCCAACATTTCTAATGTATGTATGAATAAAATAAGAATTGTCCTCATTTTCTAGCAGACTACAGCGGCGGTTGCTTGAATGCTAATCAAATATCTGTCTATTTTCTCCTTTTTTTTAAATTTAAAGTGGAACTATAAAGGGGGAATTTGATCCGGATTCATACCTCAATTTATAGGCACCGTTATTGTAAATAATACTTCCAACTCAGTCTAGGTAAGAATATATCAGCTGTTACTAAATGTTATATATCACAATGATTAAAAGAAAGAAATTACATTGGTGAACATAGGACAACTTAAAAGAAATCATTTGTACACTTGATTTGAGTATATTTTACACTCAGTGCTAAATAAACTACCGTATTGTCAATTTGCAGGGTACACAGGCCTTGCACCCCACCGCCAACCCCCCCTCCCCCATTTCTTCTGGAAGAGCGATTTCATGGTTCTTGGACTGTATCAGTCGTACAGTAGAAACACTCAATCACGCTTTCAGTTTGGTGCATTTCTAAGAAATAGGGCTGATTGCAGTTATCAGAGAATGTCTGCACTGAATTATAGTCTTTGTATCTGTTACAGCTTAAACCTCAGTCAGCCAAGCAAGATCTCATTGTACCCTTTTAAGTAGCTCTAATTACAGGGCATCCATCATGCTGTCATTTGCAAATGGCTAATTGATATCTGTTTTCTACTTTATGATATTTTCATAACATCTGCTCTGGTTTGGACATTGGTCTTTTTAAAATAACCAAAAACAGTCATAAAATTGTCTACAGTGGCATAACGTAATCAATACGGTGTCTGAAAAGAAGAAAAAAACTACCTGATTTAAATATATATTTTAAAAAATAACTATAAATCTATGAGGCATTCAGATATGGGGTGTAGAAATGTATAGAATATATACAACATTTCTTCTGTTTAGTGGGCAAGCTTACCAAATAATAATCTAATATGCCCTCCTAACGAGTTTTCGTAGCAAATTCCAAGATTGAGGTGGAAGCTCAGTGTAGGAGATTATCATACCTGGATAATTCCAATATCATTATGACAGACAGTTGCTAGAGACTGTAGAACAAGCATGTCAAACTCGTGGGCTGCATGCTGCCCACAATTAATATTTTTGTGGCCCGGCGAGCCGCGAGTTTGAGACATGCTTACTAAGTCAGAGTAGGCACCTGCTCTCCTAACATTGCAGGTGCCTACTCTGCTAAAAATGTACCTCGCCGGGGAGAAAAGGTCGCTGGTGGCAGCCAGGGAGCCCAGTCTTTCTGCTCCTCACTGCTCCCTCGCGCGTGCCCTCTATAGTGATGCCAAGTGCCGGAATATGTTGTCCCTATTTTAATTGATCCTTTGGCTTTAAGCTCATCCCACCTTATTCTCTGTACTAATTTAGCCTCCTTTTGCCAAGGGTCAGGTAAACAATCAAATTTTGTTCTCATGTGAATAAGATGAATAATGCACTACATTTTGCTTTTTCTGCAGAAAATATTGCAACACCTATTAATGGATCATTAAAGGCATTTCAGCCTCATGCAGAGCTATGTTATAACAAATATAAGTAGCAGGTGTGTGATTTTCTATTGATCTGGAATCACTGCATGAAACAAAGCAACTCATTTTGCCATCCATCTGGCTTTAACACATGAAAGCACCATGCTTGTTGGCTCAATTGAGTTTACAAGTATAAATGATTTTCAGCAGATATAGTTCAACTGAATAATATCTATCTACTCAACACTTAGCCATGTGTACAATCTTGTGCAGTGTCACAGTGAGCTTGTGGTTTTTCTGAACACTAAACTGTACTACACTTGAAACTTGTAAGCAAATGAAGAGAACTTTGGGATAAGCAAAAACACACACGTGACAACAATGAGATTGGCTGGAAGCATACAGCCACTTCCCAGAAGAATCGACGCACACACACAAACACACAAACAAACACGTGACAACAATTAAATTGGCTGGAAGCATACAGCCACTTCCAAGAAGAATCGACATCTGGGGAATGCACCTCTAGAAGTAAGTATTTTTATTAATACTTTAACAAATGAATACTTTAATAAATGCATTTTTGTAATAATAAATGACTTAGCTGTAATGCCGTAATGCTGTAAATGTCGGTGGTAAAGTTCAACCTGTGAAATACAGAAAAGTTGGCAAAACAATTTTACCTGTTATTTTTCAATTGTGGCTGGCTAGCATGTGCCTAAACATTCCAAAGACATTGTGACTTGTCAAGTCATTTAATTTTTACAGTGGCCAAAAAAATCCAAATGTTATGTCCCTATGCAAGGAAAGTAGATTCAAAAATATATCAGGGCCTGTGTTTTATGATATAAGGGGATCAATTCAGTTTTGACTACTATCATAATGTATGTTTGTTGTTTTCAAAATAGCTGTTTTCAATAATTTGTTGGTTTAGTTAATACTTTGGACATGGTCTAACCTAGAGAGGCAGGAGGGGGAGAGTTCGCATCTTGCATTTCCAAGAAACCAAATAACTTCACAAATTAAGATTATTATATCCTGTGTAAACTAATAAAGCAGTGGTACTGGGAAATGATGCTCTGTGTTTGCTTTCAAAACTGGTTTTATGCTACTGACAAATTAAAATATTAACTCCAGAACAATGATTCAAATAATCTAAAATAAAAATATCGCAAAATGATGGCTAACATGCCGATTAATATCCGCTAGCTTCCCCTTCCTTCTTGAAAACATTAAGCATTTGACTTAATCAAAAAGAAATTATGGTGAATTGAAAATTGAATTGCAAAAATTAAGGCATGTTGTCACTACATTCAATGCAATGACAAATAGGTAAACCTGCTAATGGAAAGTCATGGGTGAATAAAAGTAGCACCCACATTTATTTGGAGTACCAATACAAAATACAAATGATTTGGGCATAAAGCACTTTTGCATCATAAAATGATGAAACTTAGTGTTTTGCATTGGTACTCGGGAAAGTCATGGGGTGATAGTTGTGCACCCTTCATATCCTATTTTTACCCTTAGTTGCTTATCGTTGACTCATATTGTATGTTTGTGCTGTCGAAAGAATCTATTGACTATATCTGGCATCATAGATAAAATTGATTGACAATTATTCAGGTGATGCACCTATTTTCTCTATTTTCATTTTGTGAGCACGTGATTACAGCTGCTTTAGAGGATTCTTCTAAATCGGCTATATTAACTTGGTTTTCAATTCACTGCAATTCATTGTTTATTGAATAAATCACATCAGGGAATTTTTATAGCAGTATTTTTGCTGTAGATAACATTTTCCAAATCATGTTTCTTTCTAATATGGCTATTTATGTTTCTATGTTTATTACAATTCTGTTTTCAATTCAACACCATTTTACTGTTGCAATAATAAAACGCTATAGTGGTTTGTTCACTAAACGTATCCGCGAACTGCATGGGACTGGAGGGAATTAAAATTATAAAGGGAATTTTAGGTAAGAAGCCAAAATGGAAAAATTCTCACATTCAATTGCATTTATATTTAGACTGTTTTTACCTAAACTTAGCTTTTCACTGCAATTTAACTGTAAGCCAATAATGATTTAGCTATTTTTAATGTTGCAAGTGAGTAAAAACCTCCAAGTAAAAACATTATGTCCAGCACATTCCAAACACCTAAAGCACTTTAGCTTTCTGAAATGCTTTATGTATTAAGAGCGTGTGTCCTCCTCGTTTTTTCATTTTACAAAGAGTGAAGATTTCAATTCAAGAAGTTGGCACTTTTTATAAATGAATCTTGTTACACCCCCTGGCTATCAATCAGATAGCCAGTTCTGTTCCTTCCTGGTTATTTAGCTCAGTGAAACTAAACACAGGAGGCAGCAATTGCTCAGAGCATCTGCCTTGCAAAGACTTCTCATTGAGCTGCATTGGGAAGTCTGTGATTGGACAGCTACCGAAAGTCTGAGGAAGAAGAGAAGGGCTTACAAACGCTGCAGACAAGATATCTGCAGCTTTTGCAAGTTGTTTTTACATGTAACTCCAAAGGGAATAAATGCACATTTAAATGCATATAATGTTTTCATTCGGATATATCTACTTTATACTATTTTTATTATTTTATTATTTATATAGCGCCATCAAATTCTGTAGCGCTGTACAATAGTATGTTCTCAGTAACCAAGTCTAAGCAGGAGCTTCCGGATCTCCTGCAGCATTCTTAAGTGGTTTGACTACTTATAATGGGGAGACAGGTGCCAAGGTACTCCTGGCATGCTGTAATGCTTATAGTTCCTTTAATTTTATCTGATATGAAGTGTTGCTATTGGGGTACTTATTGAATGAAAGATTGGTATTTTGAGGACTAGTATCAATCTGTTAGAATGTTAAACGCTGCCCTAGCACCCAAGTAGTAACAAACAGGGTTATTCACTAAATTTAATTGAATTAAAAGTTTTAGACCAAAATTGTCAATTCCATGTTATGACCACTAGAGGCACCTGAGGTAAGCAGTTGCTCTTCATTAACCCCTTAACGCCATTACGGCGTTCTATGCCGTCCCGCATAGACCGTATGGTAGCCCAAGAATAATAATTATCCCCATGATGACATACCATTTGCAAAAGTAGACAACCCAAGGTATTGCAAACGGGGCATGTTCAGTCATTTTTAGTAGCCACTTAGTTACAAACACTGGCCAAATATTTGTTTTTTGCTTTTTTCACACAAAAACAAATATGAACGCTAACTTTGGCCAGTGTTTGTGACTAAGTGGCTACTACAAAAAACTGGACATACCCCACTTGCAATACCTTGGGTAGTCTGCTTTTTCAAATGGTATGCCATCATGGGGGTAAATCTCCTTCCTGGGCTACCACACGGTCTCAAAGGTAACATTACTAATCTGGTAAACTTCAATGTGAAAAAAAATGAAAAATGGGATGTGCTATGTTTGACCCTTTAACTTTCCAAAACACTGTAAAAACTGTTAATGGGGGGTAGTGTTGTACTCGTGAGACTTTGCTGAATCCAAATATGTGCTTTTTTTGCAGTAAAAGCTAACAGTATTATGACATTTACAGCTAAAATGTGAGGCGGAACTACAATTCTTTTAAAACAAATAATCTTTCTCACAGTTTTTTTTTATTTTATTCATAATAAATTATGTTTCATATATAAATATTTGATATGAAATGAAAGCCCTGTTTCTCCTGAACAAAATGATATATAATAAGTGTGGGTGCATATAATATGAAAGATGTGAATTACAGTTGAACAGACATATAGCGCAGATTCCAGTTTTTGTTTACGTTTTGTTTTGAACGTGTACTATTGACTCCGTCCTGAAGGGGTTAACTGCCTCAAGCTATCATGTGCCTTTAAATCCATGCTATATGACAGTATGTCTTGGACATGTAGGACTAGAACTCTTCCTAAAAAAAAAATATTATATATTGCATAGGTCTCTCAATAGCTTTTCATATTTTAGAAGCAATGTAGAGTGTTACCAGGAAATGTTTTGACTCCCTTGATAAAGGCACATACGCTGAAACGTTGGGGGCTATTTTTTTTATTTTTTTCACCCTCCTCTCATTTATTCTGACATTTCTATTTTCTCTTGGTATGTATTATTTTGGATTGTTTTATACAGGTATCCATTCTGTTTTGTATCTGAATTGATACTATTCATTCTGTATATCTATGATTGATTATATTTATCTTCTGTTTTGGATACAGGTTTCATATTGATTATATATGTATGGTCCTCTCTGTACTGAGATTTGCTATTAGATATTGTGTAATACATGTGATTTTTTTGTACCTGTATGATAAAGTGCATTTTATTTTAGTTGGTTGAGCTCCTCATTGATTATTAATGTTTTGACTCCAAACCATAAATCAGTGGCAAAAAGCTACCATATTTACAAGCTGTCTGAGTTTTGGTAAGTGCTTCAGTTTAGAACTATGGCTGCTGTGGTTCGACTTCCAGATGATGCCCTGACAATGTGTGACAGTGGTGTCTGAACCACTTCAGATCCCTCCACCTGGTACCATTAGACGCCACAATGATGTTACATATAAAGTACAGCAGAATAAAAAAAATCTTAACTTTTTCAGTGCCGAGAATGAGTTGTGTCATGCCTTCCAATGGTTCCAATTTTGAGGTTCTGCCCTGCTTTAGTTCTCCAGTGTCCTGCATCTGGGGACATCAGAGAACTGTCCACAGGCAGCACAGAATGAGCACAATATAAGAGCTTCAGCAGTACTCCCTGCATTGTCCTGAAGGCTGGCGGCCAGCAAGGAAGATTGTCAGTAAGTAAACCCATCCCTTTTTTGGATGGGCCCACAACTTTTGGGTGAGCCTGCCCCTGTTCCAGGAGGATCCACCCATTGTGGGCATCACTAGTGACACAGCTCATGTCCCTCTGGCCTCCACTCATCCTATCCCGAGTTCCTGAGGCCACATGTTGAATGGTATGCATTGCAAAGTGGTAAATTGCAAGCATGCACTGGTAAAATGAGCAGCATGCTTGGGCAACTGGTTTATATACAACATGTGACAAAATTGTGTTAAAATTGTGAACACTGATGCCAGCTACTAGAGTGTTCGTTAGATGATGAAGTCATATGAAATGTTCCAGAAGAGCCAAGCCCATTGGCCACACTCCAGCAATAAAGTGTTCCTTTTTTGTCTCTACGCCATTTCTGATTTTTTTTTGTGTCCTAGGAAAAATAGTTTTAATTAGCTCAAAAGGGTAACATAAAATCAGTAAGAGGAGCTAAATGCAACTCTTTCTGCTCCTTTGTGAGAGAAGTGGGGCGTTTATGGAGCCCCAAAGCAAATATGGACACATTTACAAGTAGGGGTATTTAGTAAAGAGTGAACTGTCAGGAACGTAAACTCAAAGTAAATTTTTTTAACATTTTTTTTTTTTAACAACATGACCCAAAGCATAGCTGATTAGAAAATATTTTTTAATTCAGGTATTATGGCCAAAATGTTTAAATTCACATTACAAATCCCAGTAATTCCCAACTAACACTGCAATTTTAGAAAATGTGGTTTACAGATGCCAAATGAATGTGCAGCAGTGAATTAAATGATTACAATGATTTACAATGATTTTTATTTTACAAATATGTCTATAAGCCAATTTATGATAATCTAACAACTACAGAAAACATACAAAAAAAACCAAAAAAACATTACACGAATGTTTGATGACTGTAAAATCCACAGCAGAGAACTCCTTATCAGTCTAACAAGTATGCCATGCGGCAAGTAGGAAATAAAACATGTCAAAGCAGAAGGTGGTCTGAGTTATTAAAATAAAATGAGAGAAAAGAGAGTCAGGGGAATTAAGCTTGAAAGAAGTGTCAGTTATATTTAGTAGGTTAAGATGTAGCCTGCAAGGAGTTATTAACATGCAAAGGATGGGACACACATTAAGATGATAATGATCTGATTTAGTGAAAATATATAATTTTATCAAAATTCATATAATATTTTGTCATTTGAATTAAGTCAACTAAAGCTTTGCAAAAGATATTTCTATTTTACGCTCTCCAAGTACTCTATTATTCACAGGGAACATGCCACCACAATATAATCTGGAATATTTTTAAAGAAAATCGTATAATTACACAGTAATATTCTTTGAAAAAAAACCCCAAGGGCATCAAGTTCAGCTATTCACACATCTCTGCTTTGCGGGTTCAAAAACAAGGTATAATCTTTGTTGATGCATTTTTCAATTATCCTACTAAATTGGAAAAACTCCTCTCAGACACTAAAATGGCAGTTATCTCCTTAAATTAACCATTTTATTGTATAGTAACTATTATATCCTAGAATATACAGTTTTTCCTTAAAAAGCATTCAAGTTTTTTTTTTTTTTAAACTCTACAGAATCTGATAAAATAACCTCCTTAGGCAGAGAATGCTATATCTTTCTTGTTCTCATTGTAAAATACCCTTTACGCTGCTGCGGGCAAAATTTCCATTCTTTAAGTCTCAATGGGTTACTTCTTGTTGTTGTTTAGATTTTGCTAGTTTTTAAAGTAAGTCCCAAGGTCCTAATGCTATTAATAACCAAATAAATGGCACCCATTTTGCTGATATCTGAAACATGGCAGACTGGGTTGACTCTGCTGGCAAATTACCCTGCAATTTTTAAGAAGAGTTAGAAATACTACAGATGGATTTCTAACCAGCATGTAATCATGCTGACTTAAAATATTAAAATTAATTTGCTGGTCTTTAAGAGATTTTTTTTCCCATGACTAGATCTCTAAATTAGCATATTAATATTAACACATAGGAGTCGCTTTCCCCTCTACTTGTTTCTCACCCCAAACTGTAAATGTGGAGGACAAATAAGAAAAGATCCCTGGACTTTTGATCGTCCAACATTCCAACATTCCATGTAGGAAGGTTAAAGGGACACGAAAGCAGCAAAACAAATTTAGCTTAATTAAATGGTTTTAGTGTATAGATCATGTCCCTGCGTTCTTACTCAATTCTCTGACATTTAGGAGTTAAATCACTTATTAGTTTGGGACAAAAACCTCTAAAGTTAACACACTGTGCTGTCATGTCTGATTGAAACTGAAACCATATTTTTCACGCTTGCTTTGTGACTCACAACCCGGGAGGTGTGGCACGGACTCCATAAACAGAAACAAAAGTATTTTAACTCATAAGTGGCAGTGAATTGAGCATTCAGACTGCACAAGCATGATGCATTCAGTAAAACAGCTTTATTAAGCTAAATTTGTTTTAGTAGCAGACGTGATTATGGTGTAACATTTGAGGTGAAATTCACAGGTATAAATTAGCTTAAAATTACCTGATTCACCTTTGTTTTTTATAACAATCATTAATATATCGTGATTTTATGCTTCAAGTAACCCGGGTAAACTATTTTCATTACATTCTCAACATTATATTATGTGAATAATTGTATTCAGGAGCACCAATTAAAGTATTAAAATCTTTCTATAAAAATAAAACCTGACCAGTTTTTATATACAATTGCTGCATATGTAATGAAACCCACCGCTGCTACCAACAAAGTTATATTCCTCTGTTTTGGTACGGTCTGCAAACTATTCTCCACTTAGTCTTCCTTTGTTTCTGTGTTACTCTGTCAGAAAAATGAAGCATTGACTGGTCAGAAGCACTTAAAGGAAAAATTCAAAACCTTAAATCATTTCAGCTTGCTGAAGTGCTTTAGATGTTCAAAGTGTTCGTCTTTCGTACTTTATTAAAGATGCGATTTCAAAAGAAGTTGTAACTTTTCTAGAGCTCCCAAGTCAACCAGACAGTCAGGTGAGCCTCAGCACAAAGTAGACAGCCATCTCACTGCCTTAATTTGTAATGTCAAGATTAGGAGATCCTAATTACAACATTTATGTCCAAATTTTTGTAAGAACACATTGTCTCAGGAGTTTTAATCAACTAGATCTTCTGTTGCACTGAAACCTCAGACTGCTGGACTACAGGAAGATTCAAATGTACCAAACAACACAAGACGTTTGGCAAATCCAAATTGTCACTGACCCTTTCCATGCAACTAAATTGTTGCAAGCACCTGTGTTGACTGGACCACATAGAAAGAACCAGGGGTGAATCAGCAGAGCCTATTCATCCTGTTTGTCAACGTCTTTCAGTGTATTGGGTGAGCATCACTTCATACAAGAACTTGGATTAATAACAGGCAAGTGAAATTTCCTCATTATGAAACCACAAATTAAAGGGACACTCCACTGCCCAAATACAATATTAAAAAAAAAATCATCTTTAGTAGATATATCCTAAAGAAAAACTTGCATGCATTTAATAATGCATTTTTTCTTTGGAGTTATATCTTAAAACCTCTTATATGCAAAACCTGCATTTCTCTTCTCCGCAAGCCCTCCCCTTCTAACTCCACCCAGACGTCTTGTGACTGTCTTATCAATGACTTCCCCATGTAGCTCAGGTGCTCTGAGCAATCGCTGTCTCTTGAGTTTGGCTCAACTGAGCTAACCAAACCAGGAAGTAAAAGACTGGTTGTCTGCTTGAAAGCCAGCAGGGTGTAGTCAGGTTAATTTATAAAAGTGCCAATTTCTATTGACATTTGCACTTTTTGCAAAATGAAAGAACTAGGAAACACTATTTACACATAAAGCATTTCAGCAAGCTAGAGTGCTCCAGTGGTCTGGCGTGTCCCTTAAGGAGGTGATTTTTGTTGAATGGAGAATCCTCTTTTTTTTCTTTTTCTTTGTCCTCAAATCCTTTGAAAATTCTCAAGTGATGAAACAGGATAGGATTTTGGTGCACAGGTTGTCAACTCTTTTTGTCCCGGAGAAATATTTTGCCGCGCTAAAATCGCTTGTGTTTTAGCCAATCAGGTGATCAGGACAGCCGTGTAGCTCGCGGCAGCCCTGATCACCTCAGATTTTAAAATGGCAACGTTGATAGAGGACTCCATTTCTGTGTCTGTCACAGATATGGTGTATGTCTCTCCTAGAGACAGCCCCATCAACGTTAGAAGGCTCCATAAGAGAGCCTTCCTTGCCAGGGACATATCCTCTTCATCTTCTGAGGAGGATATAGTCCCAGTTAGTAAAAAAAAAAGAAGGCTTGCCTTTCCTCTTCAAGTTCTGAGGATGAACTTGATTTTGGTCCCTCTTCCCCTCATTCTTGTTTGAGTAGTAGACATTTTAAAGGGACAGTACCTCCAAAAGCGAAACGTGCTTTTCCCTTGTTTAAGGTTTCAAAGCAGTTTTCTCACAAAAGGGACAAAACTTGTTTGAGTGCTGTCAGTCCCTCACCGTCCACCTCAAGGGCATTTGCTCATTCATCCTCCCTAAGCCGGTCCTGCTCCAGACAGGGATCACCGGAGATTGATTGGGAGTGCGAGGAGGTGGTTCGCTCTGCAGCTTCCACTGAACGAGGGAAGTTGAGCAACATTCAAATGGACAGAGTGAGCCTTTTAGGTAAAGTGCTCTCTTCAAAATTATTCCATTCAAGATGGGCCATCGAAAAAGATTTAGAAGTCAGGGATTTTGCCAAACTAGCTTTCAGATCACCGCTAGTTAAAGAGGATGATCTCCTCCTTAGAAATCATATTGGTATTCCTGACATTAAGGCGCTAATGGCCCCTGAAATTGATCCAGCACTGTTATCCATTACAGGAAGCAGTGTTTCTGCGGATCCCATGGATCAGACATTGCGCAATGTACAATTTAAAATTGCGGATGCTGTTGGTCCCTTGCTACTTATGTTGGATAAGGCAGAGAAGGAGGGATCCTCTCATAACCCTTCCCTAACAGCTTTAATTGCTTCTAAGATGGCACTTCTAAAAGCTTCCAGCAGAGCGGTGCTTATCATCGGTTAATCCTTCAACTATATTTCTAACATTCGCAGGCATGCAGCAGGGATGTCTGATTTAGCACCAAAATCACATGAATTCCCTAATTTTGAAAACTCCTTTCTATTTGGCCCCTCTTTTATACAAGAAGTGAAAGGACGATATAAAGCTAGAAGATCTTTCTCTGATTTAAAGAAGAGCTTTCCAAGCTTCAAAAAGCCCTTTCAGACCGAGGGTCGTTCCTAGGGTCGAAGTTACTCAGCAAGCCCACTTTCGTCACCATGGGGGAAAGTCAAGACCCCCAGGCAGTAGCAGAGGAGTCCATGCCAGACGTGGCTCATCAGGAAACTGAAGACCCATGCAGTCAAGTAAGTGGTTTACCTCACATCTCTCAAAATTGGTCAGACATAATCTCAGACAAATGGGTGCTTCAGATTTTCAAAAGGGGTTTACAACTCCCTCTCATTCAGTTTCCTTTTCAGAGTCAAGCTCCAGGCAGAGAGGTAAATCCAGTTCTAGATTCCTCTCTTTTCCAGGAATTAGCTCAGGGAAAAATAGAATTGGCAGATTTGTCAATTTCAGGCTAGATCAGTCCCTTGTTCCCTATTCCAAAATCAGACGGCACATGGAGACCAGTACTAAATGTCAAAGCTTTGAATGCTTTCCTAAAGAGGAAAAGGTTCAGGATGGAAGGTTTAACGGATCTCCCAGGCCTAGTGCAGAAAAATGTCTTCTGCATAAAATTAGACCTCAAAGATGCTTTCCATTCAGTTCCTATCGCTATGAAACACAGGCGCTTTCTCAGATTCCGCTGAAAAGAAACATAGAAACATAGAAACATAGAAACATAGAATGTGACGGCAGATAAGAACCATTCGGCCCATCTAGTCTGCCCAATTTTCTAAAAACTTTCATTAGTCCCTAGCCTTATCTTATAGTTAGGATAGCCTTATGCCTATCCCATGCATGCTTAAACTCCTTTACTGTGTTAACCTCTACCACTTCAGCTGGAAGGCTATTCCATGCATCCACTACCCTCTCAGTAAAGTAATACTTCCTGATATTATTTTTAAACCTTTGTCCCTCTAATTTAAGACTATGTCCTCTTGTTGTGGTAGTTTTTCTTCTTTTAAATATAGTCTCCTCCTTTACTGTGTTGATTCCCTTTATATATTTAAATGTTTCTATCATATCCCCCCTGTCTCGTCTTTCCTCCAAGCTATACATGTTAAGATCCTTTAACCTTTCCTGGTAAGTTTTATCCCGCAATCCATGAACCAGTTTAGTAGCCCTTCTCTGAACCCTCTCTAAGGTATCAATATCCTTCTGAAGATACGGTCTCCAGTACTGTGTACAATACTCCAAGTGAGGTCTCACCAGTGTTCTGTACAATGGCATGAGCACTTCCCTCTTTCTACTGCTAATACCTCTCCCTATACAACCAAGCATTCTGCTAGCATTTCCTGCTGCTCTATTACATTGTCTGCCTACCTTTAAGTCATCAGAAATAATCACCCCTAAATCCCTTTCCTCATATGTTCTGTACTCTGCCCTTGGGTTTTTACGTCCAAGATGTATCACTGGACTGTGAACAGATATATCACTGGACTGTAATGGTGTTTGGCCTATCCAATGCACCTTACACATTTTCCAGGATAATGAAAGCTATTATATCCCACGTCAGGCAAAGAGCACTTCTATGCCTTTATTACTTAGACGACATCCTGTTGTTGAATCCAGAGGTAGATACTCTCGTTCAGCAGAGAGATTACCTAATTTCCTTATTACAGGACCTGGGGTTTATTGTAAATCTTCAAAAATCCATACTAGTCCCTATTCAGAATATCCTATTTCTGGGTTTCATGCTGAACACTATGTATATGACCTTGGGTGTTCCCCGAGACAAATGGGAAAAAATCCTATCTCAAACACAGATGGTCCCTAAGAGAGATAGCAAAGACAATTGGGAGGCTGATAGCATTAACACTGGGTTACGATGATTCCCCCTTGCTTTGCAGACAAAGTCAGCTGTTTCTAGGAAACCAACTGAGATGGGGTGGCCAGTGGGGGTCAAGGGTGGTCCTTTCCACGAGTGTCAAAAAAAAAGCTAAACAAGATATTGGAAGGGGCAAGTCCACTTCCTCGCCCCCTTCTGGAAGGGCCTTTCGAGTTAGCCTTGATGCTTAACAGATGCTTCTACCAAGGGATGGGGTGCTTTCTCTGCCCAAGGTTCAATAAGAGGAGTTTGGTCACTTCAAGAAAGACTTCTCCACATAAACTTACTAGAGTTGAGAGCAATCAAATTAGCCCTCCAAGGCCTTGTTCCGTTGAACCCCATAGGTCTGTCGGTAATGGTTCAATCAGACAACAGGACAGCGGTAGCTTATGTCAACCACAGAGGGGGCACAAGGTCAAAAGGTCTTTGCCTAGAGGCCTTGGACCTGTGGTCCTGGGCTCTGGTTCACAAAGTTCGAATTTTGGCAGTTCACGTACCTGGAGAGGCAAACGAACTGGCAGATTCCCTGTCCCGCCAGCATTTGTTCCTTGCTACAGTCCAGTTAAAGAGTGCCTTATTTCAGCTGATAGAGAGCAGACTAGGCAAGAGACAGATAGATCTTTTTGCATCTCAGACTTCGGCTCAGACACCCAAATTTGTATCCAGGACTTGGGCAAAAGGAGCTTGGAAGTTGGATGCAATGTCTTTCCAATGGACAGACATTCCGGGCCTTTACGCTTTTCCCCCTCCATCTATTCTGATGAAGGTGTTAGAGAAACTTTGCAGGGACAGGGTGACCAATCTGGTTTTAGTGTACTCCATTTGGACCTCCAGACCATGGTACCCCCTGAACCAACCTTTAATCAGGGGACCACAGGTTCCATTAGGCTGGACAAAAGATTGCTTCCTAGGGACCAGGGATCTCTTAACAAAGCTCCTCCAACTTATGTGGATGGCAGCCCTGGTAGGCTTTTAACGCATCCTCTTCTGTGTGACCGGGTTTTAGACATAGTTAATTCTTCATTACGGCGCAGGACCAGGGTAAGATACAAACAGATGATCGAGGAATTTAAAGCATGGGAAGTTTCCTTTCATTCCCTTTCCCATGAATCTGACACAATTCCCTTAGCTTTGGAATTCCTCACACTCAAATATCATTCAGTGTTAGCAGTCAGTACAATTAAGACGTATGGTTCTGCATAAAATTTTATAATCCCTAATCTGACCCAAGACGCCCTTTACCTCAGGTTACTCAAAGGGCTATCAGTCTGCCGGCCTTTTACTCCGAGATACACTTCCACTTGGGATGTGGACTTTTTATTAAACTACCTTAATTCTTTGGACAATGACCAGATTGACCTAAGATGGACGGCGATTAAATTGGTATCCCTTCTAGCTTTAGCTCTGGCAGCTAGAGGCTCAGAATTAACCCAGCTAAATATTGTCGAACCATGGTTGTTTCGAACTCCTGGAGGATTTCATGTCATCCTTAAAGGGAGACAAAAGACTTCCCATATTTTCCCGGGTCCTGTAGAACTAGATTTGGTGCAGGATTCTGCTGAGCCGAGTTTATGCTTAGTTAATTTGTTAAATTTAGACTTGAATCTTTCTGCCCCAGTCAGACAAGACTTTACGCAATTACTTATCACCTCCAGAAAACCTTTTCGGCCAGCTAAGGTTAACACAATCAGGGGTTGGATACTGTCCGCTATGTCTGCAGCGGGTATTGATGTCACGGTTTTTAAGGGTCATTCTATCAGAGGGGCCTCAGCTTCAAAAGCAGCAGCGAGAGGCCTTCCTCTTCCTATTATCCTTAAAGCTGCAAGATGGTCTTCCAGTAAGACTTTCGTTAGGTTTTACTGGAGGCCAACTGAAGTGGAATGTTTACAGGTCCTTAGGACCACCACCAGGTGCGTGCTATTCAACCCACTAGCTTTGCTAGGTGGGTATGCCTCCCGGAGGGACAAACTAGAGTTTGCAGGAATCGATGACCTGCAAACTTTCTTTGTCCTAGGGATAAGCATAACCACCCAGCAAAGCGCCCATCCCTCCCTCCCCAGGTTTATTTCTATTGCCTGGTGGCGGCAGGGTATTTCTCTGGTTTGGGAATCTTCTAATTCAATTAATTTTGTGTGCTTGTTTACTTTTTCACTAATATTTATTTATATTTATTCTGTTTATCTTTACAGATTACAACCGGCTACCCAGACAGGATCACCAAGCCAAGGACCCTCCTAAATAGTTCTGGAGGTTAAGAAACTTCTTCCAGAAGCTCTTTGATCCTGTCTCTTACCTTTTCTTTGCAGGAGGGTGGCTGGGGCTGATGGGAGTAGTCGGCATAGCTCTCCCTCACTGCTGGGCGTGACCACTTTCTCCCAGCAGCACTTGCTGCGACTGCTTTTTTTTTTTTTAAAGGGGCCCGGTCACGCTATACTACGCTGACCAGGCCCCTGAAGATATAGGGCCCATTGGGTAGCCCTAAGTGCACGGGTGGCCCCATTAGTGTGCAGGCCCCGGTGCAAGTGCATCTATGTCATCCTGACATCCATCAACACATACATTCATAATAGCATACAGACATACACAGACATACATCATAATGGCATACAGACATACATACATACATACATTCAGACTGACATACATGCATATATACAGACATACTGACAGACATGCATACTGACATACATGCATACAGACATCCATACACACATACACACAGACATATGTTCATAATGATATGCAGACATACATTCATACTGACATACAGACAGACATACATGCATACATAATGACATACAGACATACATACACATACATAGACATACATACATACATATAGACAGACAGACATACATACAGACATACATGCATGCATACATAGACACATACATACATACATAGACATACATGCATGCATACAGACACACATACATACATAGACATACATACATACATGCATACAGACAGACATATATACATACAGACAGACATACATGCATGCATACAGACAGACAGACATACAGACATACATACAGACAGACATACATACATAGACAGACATGCATGCATACAGACACACACACACAGCTCATTTTCCAGCCACCCTCCTGTCTCTTACCTTTTCTTTGCAGGAGGGTGGCTGGGGCTGATGGGAGTAGTCAGCATGGCTCTCCCTCACTGCTGGGCACGCGCTCCTCCCGCGCGGAGTGAGCTGGGAGGAAGTGACCACTTTCTCCCAGCAGCACTTGCTGCGGCTGCTTTTTTTTTTTTTTTAAAGGGCCCGGTCACGCTATACTACGCTGACCGGGCCCCTGAAGATATAGGGCCCATCGGGTAGCCCTAAGTGCACGGGTGGCCCCATTAGTGTGCAGGCCCAGTGCAAGTGTGCAGGCCCGGTGCAAGTGCACCGGCGGCAGTTCCGCCGCTACACGTGGGGCCCGGGCATCGCGACAACCGTTATGGTTGTCACCCCCTGATGGTGGCCCTGTGTGCAGGCGCAGAGCACGAGCCTTTTTAGCGCGGCAAAATATTTCTCCGGGAGGATGCCACATACCCTCTAGCTTTGCTAGGTGGTTATGCTTATCCCTAGGACAAAGAAAGTATTTTGTGTTTAATTTTGCAATTTTTTATTTGTTGCTATGTGAAATGTACTGTGAAATCTTTGTTTTATAATTTGATGAGTATTTTAGTGTGTATTTTCAAAAAACAACAATTTAATAAAAGATTTTTGTTTTGTTTTAAGTTTTTGGTGTAATGTTTTACAGCATTCTAAGATCAATAGCAGCATGTAGCTCAGATGCATGTTTATTTATATGATATTTTCAGGCCATGTATAGATCACCAGTCCCTATTCCCAGTTGCTCATTTCTAATTGGCTATGTATCATGTTCACCGTGCTGCCTCTTTAAAGTAATGATGGATTTAATTTACAATTAGAATGAGAGTCATTTGGCAACATTTTCTGCTCAGCTTGTTGTGTAGAGAGGTGACAATGCAATGCGCTGCTGATAACACACCTGATACCCCCAGATGGATCATTGTGGCCATATGACAGGCAGTTTCTCAGTACATAATGAGATTCCTGCTTTATCCAAGGGCTGATTCATTATATTTTATAATACTCTATACACCAGCACAATGTCTAGGTGATACCGGCTTAATTGTTCTGCTACTACATAGGCTCTTGGGGAAAGTAAACATAAACAGGCTCTATGTATTTCTATTTTGGTATGTTGCAGTGTTTGTTAAATACATCAATTAAATCAATTTATTAGTTGCTTAGTTAAGTGTGAAAGTTATAGAGAGGTGTAAAACATAATTGCTTAACTAGATATCTATGCGTTTATAGAACATTGGACCAGAACTATTCAATCTACTCAAAATGGCAAATGTTGACATTGTGACAAACTGCCCTTTGCCACTGGCTTTTGGAGGAGCCTGATTGCCAGCCTCCTGCCATATGACTATAGCCCATGGCTAACACGGTGTTCCCAGACTGCAAAAAGCCCTATTCGTGCCTTTTTCTCTATGTGGTTCGGTAAATTCAGTTTACCGAACAAATTGCCGAACAGCCGGACCACACGCAAGTGGAGTGTGCAGCCAATTTACCTCCCGGAAGCTGTGGTTAACCGCAAGCTAACTGACGAACTGCTGGGTGGTCGCCATTCGTGTAGTCGAACATGTGGCGGCGGCCATCTTGTTTAGTCGAACGCGGGCAGCGGTGTTTTGCCGTCGAGTTCATGGAACTCAAATCGGACATGAACCTTACCTTCTCTGAAACTTCGACGCTTCGGCGGGAGTCAAAGTGCGTTTGACACTTCGAACACCACTTTAACTCTGGCTATTTTCACGAATGGTCCCGTTCGTGAATTCGAACTGCATTTGAACTATGTGAAATAGACCAATATGATTTCCATGGAATTCGGGAACCCCTGCTCTGATCCGGGTGATTTTTGGATATGTTGCTCACCCAGATCAGGGTTATCCAGGGATGATTTATGGGGATATGTTATTGTTTTGGGGTGTTTCTATGTTTTGGGTAAAAACTGTATATTTTCTGCCTGTGATAATTACGTTAGCCCATTGTGTTTAGTAATTATATCACAGGCAGAGGGGAGGGTTTGTGTGCCTTAGCTGGGAGTGTCTGACTGTGTTGATTGACTGTTGTAACTTTGTGTCCTGTGTACCAAGGTCCACGTGGGTGGTAACCTTGTGGGAAAATGTGTATATAAGAAAGATCTGTATGCTCATTAAACCAGTTCTACCTTGACCCTTAACTTGCAGCCTTGACTCGTGTTTGGAGGGAACAGCTATAATCACTACAGGGATTGCTGTGCTCTGCATACTCTCTTAGCTTCACTGAGCTCTTGTAAGAGCTCATGTTCCTGATCCTGCTTCACTCTCAGAAGGAAGAGAGGTTCACCCACTGGAACCTGGAGCCTTGTCGTAGGTCCAGGGTGGGTAGGAGACGGCGAGACCCCAACCAAGCTGCGGCGGTTCGGGGGGTCTGCAATGCTTATGATGTCTGGTGCAGTGCTGATGGTCCTTGGTGAGCGCTAGGAGCACTAGGAGTATCCTTTCTATGGTCCAACCCTCAGCTAGCTTGGGGCAACCGTAACAGACATGGTGGTTCATAGTAATGCAGGTGCTTTAACAAAATGAAGGAAAGTGAAAACCCAGAACTTTTGCAAGCCACTGAGACCCAAAACTGCCACTGGACATGGCACTGAACAATTGTCTCTATTTCTGTGAATGCTGTGTGTTTATGAATAAGTATATGTGTGTGAGAATGTGTGTAGTGTCTAAATGTATATTTGCCCCCCTTCTGCTTACCTATCACTGGTGATCCAGTAAGGAGCCTTGCCTGGTGATCCAATGGGGGAGCATTTTGGTCTGCAATTATACAGGTTCAGACAACTTTAAGAACTACCTCATGGTTCACCAAGGTTGTTTTTTTTACATATATTAAATAAGGAGTTATAGTGAATCGACACGTGAATTAAAAATATAAAAAATATATATAAAATATTCATGATATGTAAATACATTTGCAGCTGTAATGCTGCTCATAAATATATTATTTTAGATACATTTTGAGGAAGGTAAAAGCTTCTCATATAACATTCAAAGTTGAGGGAGTGGACTTTGGATGCTGGGAAACCCCTTTGGCATTAGCAAACCACTTGAATATCATTTTAGAAGATTAGAGGACTTTACCCACCAAAACCATCACAACAGGCTGTAGAGGTTTTGAGTGTCCCTTTAAAAGTAGTTACAGTGAACTGGGGAAAGGTCCTGAAATGTGTGCTCTTTCCTGGCTCTTCGCTGTCAAAGATATTTAATAAACTGGGAAGCATTGGGAATTGCCCAGCAATTTTAATATTATGGACCAAAATAGCTGAGCTGGACAATTTTCAAATCCGCCTAGATTGGTCTAAATTTTTAAATTCACTTCTCAAATACAGATAGTTGAAATTTAATTAGGATAATTACCATGTATAGCAATTAGAGATTATTCTAGCGTCAGTGACCTAATAATCTAAATTTTATTAAAGACAGGAGGCGAATATTTGCTTTACTTCCTTTACTGTTCCTCCCAGCAGCAAAGAAACAGTTAACAGATTGAAAAAAAAAGAAACAACCAATCATAACACATCTAGTCATTAATAAGTGGCTGTGAAACTCCTCCCAATTCCTCTTTCTTCATGTAGCCAGAGTGATGTCAACCATGTAAACTGGAACGAATAATCTTAACGAAACTGGAAGTTGGGACAACATATCCTCAACGATGTCGCCATGCAGAGGGGTGAAGGCTCTTTCACACTAGAAAAAAAAGAGAAATTCGTGAAAGTATGGTGTGATTGGCAAGGTGCCTACATACAAATGCCTAGTTTGAAAATGTTTTAATGAAAAACTTCTGGAATATTACACATATCCCTAGTCATATCTATGTGGATGAAAGAATGAGTTTATGAACCAAAACCAAAACTACAGCAGTATGAACACCCTACCTGTGTATCCCATTCTGGAAGAAAAAGGGAGGGGGACGTGCGAAAAAAAAGAAAAAGAACAAAACAAACCCTGAGCGCACGTAGGGTGGGAAAATATTCGCCTCCTGTCTTTAATAAAATTTAGATTATTAGGTCACTGACGCTAGAATAATCTCTAATTTTATGGCAAGACAGGAGGCTTCATATTTGCTGTTTTAACGCCCAGAGAGTAAATGAAAACCCGGATGAGCTTGAGGCCGGAAATAAAACGTACGAAAGGTAGATTCCCTTGACCAATCTGCCGAGGTCAAAATATCCTAAATGGAACTCCCAGAGGTAAAGGCGGAGGATGCGGCCGTGCCCCGTACTGAATCAGCGCCAAAGGGCGGCTCTACGCCCGCAAGGTGGAGGAGCCACCTGATCCACCTAGCAATAGTGGGACAAGACACCGGACGGTGAGGACGAACGTAGGACACAAAAAGAGGTCCCGACGGGGGCCGAAGCGGCGTTGTAAGAGTAATGTACCGTTGTAAACAAAGGGCAACACACAGAGAAGGTCTGTCTGGGAAGTATGGATAAAAGACGGAGGATGTTGGAATCTTAGTGCGACGGACAACAGAGAAGCGTACTCCCTCGGGAGTGAAAGTAATTGCATGAAGGTCGAAGGCTTTGATGTCGGAAACCCGACGTAGAGAAATCAAGCAAAGTAGCAGGGCTAACTTGGCAGAGAGTTGGCGTAAGGATAGCTCTGAGTTGGGAGGCCAGGTCTCCAGAAAGGATAAGACTTGTGCCACATCCCAAAAATGGGTGTAACGGGGTGCCGGAGGTCTGGAAAGACGGATACCCCGTAGGAGCCTGCACACGGAAGGGTGTTGTCCGACAGGGAGTGTATTGATCGGACTATGAGCAGCCGAGATGGCAGAGCGGAAAAGGTTTATAGTACGATAAGATTTGCCACCGTCAAAAAGAGAGGACAGAAAATTCATAATATTCACCAGAGTCGTTGAAAAGGGATCAATATCCCTTTCCAAACACTTGCGAGCCCAGGCTGACCACGCCGAAAGGTATGACTTTCGGGTGCCTGGGGCCCATGAATCCCAGAGGAGGTTGCGAGCTGAGCCTGAAAGGCCCGGGACGAACCAGGATCCCCTGAAACGGTCCAGGCCACCAGTTGGAGGTGTCCCTGGATGGCCAGGGGATGATATGCTCCGAATGGATCTCGGAGAAGGTCTGGGGTGAGGGGTAAAAGCAGAGGGTAGTCTGCGGACATCTCTAAGAGGTTGGGGTACCAGGGTTGGGCTCTCCAGAGGGGAGTTATTAACAGGATCCCGACTCCCAGAACCCTGAGACGGTGTAGAGTGCGAGGGATCAGGGAGAACGGTGGGAAGGCGTATGCTCCTGTCAATGGCTAGGGTTGTAGAAAAGCGTCTACGGCTTGGGACAGCGGATCCGGTAGCCAGCTGAAGAATGCGTCCGTCTGACGGTTCAGTCTGGAGGCAAGAGGTCCAACGTGATGGGCCCGCGAAGGTGATGTAGCTGGTAGAAGACATTCGGATCCAGCTGCCAATCGCTGGCGTCCCTCCAGTGACGGGAGAACCAGTCCGCCACGAGGTTGTCTGACCCGGGAAGGTATTCTGCTTGAAGGGAGATATTCCTCCCTAGACAGAACTGATAGAGTTCCCTGGTAAGGTCTGATAGGAGCTTGGAGCGGGAGCCTCCAAGACGATTGACATAACGGACAGCGGAGACATTGTCCATTCTCAGAATTAGAGAGCAGTCGTAAACGTCTTTGGTGAAACTGCGAATCGCAAAAGCGCCAGCCATCAGTTCCAAGCAATTGATGTGCATGGATCGTTCTGACCGAGTCCAGAGACCCCCCGTGGAAAGGCCGGAGCAAGTGGCTCCCCAACCTAGGAGGCTGGCATCGGACTCTAGGACGAAGTCTGGTTGGCGACCGAAGATCGCTTTCCCATTCCAAGCTTCCATATTCTGGAGCCACCAATCTAACTCTACACGAATGTCCTCTGTAAGGAGTATAGGTTGGTCGTAGGAATGGGATCTGCACAGATACTTCGTCTTGAGACGCTGCATCGCCCTGTAGTGTAAAGGGCCGGGGAAGATGGCCTGAATGGATGCGGACAGGAGTCCTATTATCCGCGCCAGGTCGCGAAGGCATACCTGATGAGAGGACAATAGTTTCCGAATGTCCTTCTTGATGGCTTTTATTTTCGCCATCGGGAGTTGAAGGATTGATCGAACGGAGTCGATCTGGAAGCCCAGGAAAAGGATGGATTGTGATGGTATCAGAGAGGATTTTTCCAAATTGATCACAAAACCAAGGTTTTGTAAGAGACATTTGGTCATATTTGTATGTTTCCGAAGCGTACTGGGGTCTTGTGCCATGATCAATATATCATCTAGGTAGACGATGGACCGAACCCCTTGGGATCGGAGAAGAGCCATAACTGGCTTCATTAATTTGGTGAAACACCAAGGGGCGGATGAAAGACCAAAAGGGAGGCAGGTGAACTGCCAAAGCTCTTGAAGCCATATGAACTGGAGGAAAGGGCGGTGACAGGGTGCAATCGGTACCGTAAGGTAGGCATCCCTGAGGTCGAAACGGGAGAACCAGTCTCCCTCGCAAAGGAGGTCTCGGAGTAAGTGTATGCCCTCCATCTTGAAGTGCCTGTACACAATGAATTGGTTTAGCCCTCTCAGATTGATGATGGGGCGAAAGTCGTTTGACTTTTTTCGAACCAGAAAGATGTTGCTGACAAATCTGAGGGGGGATGAAGAGGGTTCGATTGCGCCCTTGTCTCTGAGTTTGCAGAGTTCTGCATGTAAGGCGGTGATGTCCGGCTGGGACATCCGTATGGGAGGGGGCAGTGAGTCCTGTATGGGGTCGGTGATGAAATCCATAAGAAAACCTGAAACAGTCTGAAGGATCCAAGGATCCTGAGTGAGAAGAGACCACTGTGGGAAAAAACAAGTTAAACGGCCTGCAATACGTACTAGAGAATAAGGTAGGTGCATTACCTTGAGCAGATCGACCCCGGAGAGAAGCAGAGCCACGTCCTCTGATTGATCCTCTGTTGGTAAACAGTTGTCTATGATAGGGACGGGCATAACCAGAGTTCCAAGGTTCACTTGGTCGAGGCCTGTAGCCATTGAAGGCAGACCTGCCGGTAGCTCGGCCTCTGTGGCGACCGGCTCTGCCAGAGAAACGGCTGGTTCGAAACACCCTGCGAAGGGAGGTCTGGGCCTTGTTCAGTGAGGTGAATACAGATACGTGTCTGTTGAGGTCCCGCATGAACTGGTCCCCAAATAGGAGGCCGTTGGCCTCTGCGCCGAGTTCTTTGGAACCCAAATCTGCCAATTTTGCGTCTATTTTATATAGCGCAGCTTTCCTTCTTTCAGTGGACATAGCCACGTTAGCATTCCCCAAAAGACACAGGGCTCTTTGGGCCCATTCACGTTCCAAGTGTGGGTCCAAGGTACCTTCAACAATGGCATCATCTGCCAAGATAAAAATCTGGATAATGGGGCCAGCAATATCCAATAATTTGTCCTGGACTGTTTTGAGGCCCTGTTCCAGGCCTTTGCGTGGGTCTTTTCCTGACTTGCTGAGGAAGGTAATGAGGAGGGGATCAAACTCGGGAGTTAGGGCGACCTTATCCGGAATTGTAGGTCGAGGGCATTCAGCCCGTAATTTGTTCCTGATCTCCTTCTCTAGCGGTTTTCTGAGCCACATTCTGCAGAATTGAGCAATATGGCTAGGTGGTGCCCATTCAGCGGACCGGGGGTGTTTGATTATTCTAGGATCAAACAGGGGTTGGCCGTTACCATCCAGCAGGATGTCAGTTAAAGGATCCTTATTTTGTGA
>OW240912.1:60177175-60308518 GCA_933207985.1 Pelobates cultripes
AGAAGTCTTGAATGAGAGCATCAGAGGTGGGAGTACAAACAGAGGATAGACACAGGTCTTCGGCAGAGTGTCCCACTCCTTGACGGGACACACTTGTGTAATAGGGAGGATAGACAGGTGGGAGAAATATTATGTAGAGATTTGAAAGCAAGAACCAGAATTTTATATTGAGCCCTATATCTTTCAGGAAGCCAATGCAGGGACTGACAGAGAGGTGAGGTGTGGGAAGTGCGAGCGGACAGGAAGATAAGCCTCGCCACCGCTTTCATTATAGACTGCAATGGGGCAAGTTGGGAGCACGTAAGACCACTGAGAAGCGGTTTGCAGTAGTCAAGGCAAGAGAGGAGAGTGGCATGGACCAGCACCTTAGCTGCATCTGGCGTTAAGTAGGGGCACATGCGCGCAATGTTTTTGAGATGGAAGCGGCAGGATTTGGCGATAGACTGGACATGAATGGTGAAGGAGAAGTCGGAGTCAAAAAGAACACCTAGGCAGGGGGGCGTGGCCTGGCAGCGCGCGAACATGGACGCGTAAGCTCCCAGCTCCGACGAGGGTGAATACCTATACCGCAAATAGCAGAGCATAAACTGCCCTACCGGCTCGAAAACTGAGCGGTAAGCCTCACAGACCGACCATGTCCTTACGGACAGCAAAAAAAACAAAAATACGCCCGGCAGAGCTACAGATAACATCGCTCACGCCACCCAGGAACAGGGCCCAAGATGGCGGCGGAGGCCATACATCCCCAGCAGCATGCTCCGATCGGAGCGACAGCACTTCCTTCTCCCAGGGGAATTCAGCACCTGCCTCTGAATCCTCAATGCACAGAATGCTGCAGGAACTGCAGCACAATCTGCAAAATGAATTCAGCAAACTTGCCCGAGATGTTAGGGCTGATGTCCAAGCAATAGGGGAGCGTACATCTATATTAGAAGAAAAAACTGAAGAAATCATAGAGGCCCATAACAACCTGGTAGAGGCCTATGACTCCTTTGGTGCTAAAATCGACACTTTGATTGCAAAAGTGGCAGACCATGAGGATCGCAACAGAAGGAATAATATACGCCTGCGGGGCATATCGGAGGATATTAAGCCAGCGGACTTACAAGGTTTCGCTATAAAACTATTTAAAGCACTGTGCCCAGAGCTTGAGGAGGCAGATCTACGCCTAGATCGTATACACAGGCTCCCCAAACCGCGCTTCCTTGCAGTCTCCATACCAAGAGACGTACTCACTAGAGTACACTTTTTCACTTCTAAAGAAAGTGTCATGAAAGCAGCAAGGCACAGGGATAACATCCCAGAGGAATATAGTGGCATCCAACTCTTCACCGATCTGTCGGCAGCGACGCTAGCTAAACGCAAAGAGCTGGCACCGATCACCAAAACGCTGAGGAACGCTGATATGCCCTACAAGTGGGGCTACCCGACACGAATTATTGTCAGGAAGAACGGAGTGGATCATCAAATCCACACTGTCAGGGAAGGAATCCAAATGCTCAAAGATTGGAACATGCCTGTGGCACCCCAAGATATCGCAGACCCACCCAACAAACAACGCAAGTCGCCTACGAAAGTATCCAAGGAATGGATGTCGATGTCTAAGCACAAGTGACAAGGACTGAGTCACGAAAACCAAACACCTTTAGGACTGCCGCTCTCTCTACCATGGACCTGGTTCACAGTCCTAGGGATGCGTGAGCATAACCATACATGATTGCAACTGTTGAATTGTTATATGTAGCAATTATGTCATTTCTTTGTTTTTTGTTCTTTTAGTTCCTCATTTTCATTTTCATTCATTTTTTTACTTTAATGCAAGCTTATTGAACGGGAATGTTATGAGCAGGCGTGACATCTCATGTAGCCCACTAGTATACCATTCCCACCATCAAACTGTTATAGGAATGTAAGATGTTATAAGTGTAAAGGGCAGTTTCTCAAGTCCTATGTACACCCTCCCCCACTTTGGCTTTATTAAGCCGTGAGATCAGCTCTCGTTCACAGACGGAACACGTCTGTACTCCATGTTGTATATAGTTGCCACTTGGCTATCTACCCTCCCCCCTCCTTCCCACCCTCCGAGCTCACTTATAGCAGGGTGCCCACCAGGAACATCCCTGATTAATAGAGTAAAAACAAACAAAAAGCTAAGGCAATACACCTCACCTCTTATTGTACAAGTCCCAAGACAAGGATATCACTTTGCACTAAAAATTTACAATTGGGTGCGATATGCACATGACAGAATTCAAGATAGCATCATTGTAGCATGCAGATGGCCCTGACCATTTTATCGCTCAATACCAAAGGGCTTAATTCACCCCATAAACGGAGATTAGCTCTAGCCGAAACAAAGAAACTAAGAGCACATGTAGCTTTCTACCAAGAAACCCATTTTCTCAGAAACAAAATGCCTAGATTCTCATCTAAATTCTACCCTACTGGGTATCATGTAGGATACAGTAAAAAGAAGAGAGGTGTATCTATATTAATCAGTAAGGATATCTCCTTCACGCTTCATAAGAAAGTAGGGGACAAAGAAGGGAGATATCTTTTAATACAATGTCAGATTAATAATGAACCGTACACGCTTCTAAATGTTTATGGCCCTCACGATAATCAAGGTATATACCTAGACAAGATAATTATGCTCACCCAAACATATACATATGGTAAATTGATTATAGGGGGTGACACGAACTTCCTGCTAGATAGCAATCTAGACACTACATCAAACACCACGGTGTCACACGCCACCGCTAAGAAGAGATCCGCCATCACACACCAGGTTAGACATCACATACACAAAGCAGGCCTATTAGACATCTGGAGAGTGCTACATCCTTCTGAAAAAGACTTCACCTTCCACTCCCAGGCGCACAACTCCTACTCTAGGATCGATAGATTCTTGATCCCTCAATCCCTAATTCCGACAGTACAAGGAACGAGCATTGGACAGATCACATGGTCAGACCATGCACCCATAACCCTGACGATAACAGAGAAATTTCCACATAAAGGCCAAGGGTCCTGGAGACTCAATGAATCCTTATTAAAAGATCCACAGATTACCCAACATATTAGGGACGACATTAAAATGTACTTTGACATAAACTGCTCAGGAGATGTAACCGCTGACACGATATGGCAAGCCCATAAGGCGGTCGTCAGGGGCTCGCTGATCAAACATGGCTGCTATGCCAAAAAGCTAAGAAAGGCCACGTACGATACCCTTCTCCAACAAATTATGGCCATCACACACGCCAATAAACAAAACCCCACACAACCACAGTATGACAAGCTTCGAACACTACAAACCCAGCTCAATGAGGTGGATCTAAACAAAACCAATCATATCTTACACAGATACAGACACAAATTTTTTGCGCAAGGCAACAAATCAGGGAAAATCCTCGCCTCCAAGCTAAAAGCGCGTACTACCCACTCACGAGTGGAATTTCTTTTATCCTCAGATAAGCGCAAATTGTTGAACCCACAAGATATTGTGGAAGAATTCGCAACCTATTATAGCTCCCTTTACAACTTAGAGAACCAAGAGTCTACTCACGTCCCCTCAGAAGATCAAATTCAGCGCTTCCTAGCAAATATTGACTTACCTACACTTACAGACGCAGAAATAGAGGCCCTTACTCGCCCCTTCACTAACGCAGAAATATTGAGCATCATAACAAAACTACCAGCTCACAAATCCCCAGGTCCGGATGGCTTTACAAATGTATATTATCAGACCTTTTCCGACCTGCTGTTACCTCACTTAACAAACCTCTGCAATCATTGTTTTGACACAGGGTCTATGCCCCAGGACATGCTACTAGCACATATCTCCACACTGCCCAAGCCAGGAAAACCAGCGAACCAATGCCAAAATTTCCGCCCAATCTCCCTCCTCAATAGCGATACGAAAATCTACGCTAAAGCCCTAGCCGAACGCCTGAAAGACATTCTCACCCGAATAACGCATAATGATCAATCGGGTTTTGTTAAAAATAGACAGGGGTCGGACAACACGAGGAAAATCCTCAACATTTTGGCACATATGGAAAATAATAACGTGGAGGGTCTTCTGCTGGCGTTGGATGCCGAGAAGGCCTTCGACAGACTGAATTGGAGATACATGGAGCAAGTTCTCCTAAAATTTGGCTTCCCCGCACCATTTATTAAGGGCGTCTTGGCCCTGTATTCCAGCCCAGCAGCCAAAGTCTCCAGTGGCGGTTTCCTATCGAGCCCCTTCAAGATCACAAACGGCACACGCCAGGGGTGCCCGCTATCCCCCCTGTTGTTTGTGTTATCTTTGGAACCGCTAGCATGCACAATTCGCAAGCAAACGGACGTCAGGGGCATACAGATACAGCAAAGGGAATACAAACTGGCCATGTTTGCGGATGATGTCCTAGTATCCCTGACTCAGCCCACACAATCCCTGCCGCACCTCATGCGCACGTTACATGACTTTGGACAAATCTCGTATTACAAACTGAATCAAGCTAAGACCCAAGCACTCCCAATCCGACTGCCGACCACGACTGTAACTACATTGCAAGCCCAGTTCCCCTTCGAGACACTCTCACATCACATACCTAGGGGTCAAAATTGCTATTTCTCCCAGGAGAACAGCCATGCATAACATATCCACACTCCCTCAAATGTTTAAACAACTTTTACATAAATGGAAAGATGTGCAAATCACATGGTTAGGCAGGATAAATACTGTGTTAAAATGATGATACTACCGAAAATATTATACGTCTTCAGAATGTTACCACTACCTCTCTCTCTCTCGCTAAGCGCCCAAATCCAAAAATTGTTATCGGTTTTTGTGTGGGAAAACAAAAAACCCCCTATCCTTGCTGCAAACCCCGGTTAAGTTGGGAGGATTGGGCTTCCCTAATGTCCTAATGTACCATAAAGCAGCAGTACTAGAAGCAGCTATCAAATTACACGCCCCAAAAAATACACTTCAGTGGGTCGACATGGAAAATGAATACGGTACAGGAAACTCAGCAATACACTATATGTGGACACCCAAACAACTACGAGACAAATCCCAAGCATTATTGCCCCTTACTAGGACCACCATACAAGTCTGGGACCAATTACACCGCTTGCAAGCGACTGACAACAAATTCCTAAAATGGGCACCCATAGAGGCACTACAGTCTATATCTCCGTGGTTATCGTTCAAAAAATGGTCAGCACTGGGAATTACCCATATTACTAACCTATGTTCACAAAGGGACATCATCCCCTTCCCAGATTTACAGACCGCATACAACCTCCCACCATCCTTCATCTTCTCATATGTCCAACTAAAAAGCATTATCCAAGAACGAGTACTGCTCACAACACAAACTACAGACAACCCCAACACAGAAAGATTGGCACTGTATGACAGATGCCGTACGGCCCCAATCAGAGCCCGCTCCCTGTCCCTCAGCTATGCAGCCCTAAGACACACTAACACGATGCCAGACTTTTCCTTTATGGCACAGTGGAATAGGGAACAAACTATCCGCTTTCCTAAAGATCAGTGGCTACGATCAATCCTAGCGCTTAAAGGTATCACATCCTGCTACTCACATGTAGAAGCACACAAAAAATTGATCTATAGATGGTACCTCACACCCGACAAACTTAACAAAATATATCCACTATCATCAGCACAATGTTGGAGGTGCGAACAGGACAGGGGCACAATGAGCCACATATGGTGGCACTGCCCGAACATACAACCATTATGGACGGAGGTCCAGACGATCTGTAATTCCTTAGGGGTTCTCCGGGGTAAGATCACACCTGAGATAGGTCTATTTCTTCTGATACCCATGATCACCCTTTATCAAGATAGACAACTAATGATTATGGTAATCATGGCAGCACGTAATCTCCTTGCATACCACTGGAAGCAGAAGGAATGCCCATCATCACAGCTATTATATAGTAAAATACGACAGTACCTTAGGTATGAGCAATTGTCCACAGCCACACCCAAACATAAGACTGCCACAAACAATAACTGGCATAAATGGATAACTTTTGATCCACTAGCAGTACCATAGGCGGTATTATGGCTTTGAACTTAACATAGTCAGTATTATAACTATAGACTTACACCCCACACAGACACTGGACAACCAAGCAGAAGGGAGGAACAGTATAGATAACCTCAGGATAATAGGGGGCAAGTCACGTAGGCATATGCATGTTCAGCAGCAACTTATGTATAATCAGCAACAACAATGACCAAAGAACGACCACCAGTGCTCACCCTAGATTGTAGGGCCAAAAAGGCCCAACCCTAGACGGTGGAAAACACACCGGGCAATTCTGCAGAGGCGCACCTTGACCAGGAGTCATCCATAGATAAGCACACGCACCTGTAACTGTACATTGTTGGGTACGGTATATATATTACTAGAATGCTTTGCATACAGACTCAGGATTTGCCAGTTCTGAAACATGCTGAAACTGTAAATTGAACTGTATTGTAGTATCGCTTCTCTTTTACCCTTTACCCACCTACCCCTCTTCCTTTCTGTACCCCAACTGTTATGAAAAACTCAATAAAAGTACAAATTGAAAAAAAAATTATATATATATATATACACATATAGATTCACATACGTATATATATGCATATATTAATTCTACATATATATTTATGTAATATTTTTACATAATTAGGTATCTTAATTAATTACAATTAGCGGGACCTGCCTGACAACCCATGCCGAAAGTAAAGGGAATTTAATTTGCTAGCACTATATTTAACCCTATAACTTTCCAAGACACCATAAAACCTGTACATGGGGGGTACTGTTCTACTCGGGAGACTTCGCTGAACACAAATATTAGTGTTTCAAAACAGTAAAATGTATTACAACGATGATATCGCCAGTAAAAGTGACGTTTTTTGCATTTTTCATGCACAAACAGCAGTTACATGGACAATATTATTGCTGTGATACTTTTTACTGTTTTGAAACACAAATATTTGTGTTCAGCGAAGTCTCCCGAGTACAACAGTACCCCTCATGTACAGGTTTTATGGTGTTTTCAAAAGTTACAGCGTCAAATATAAGGCTTGTGTTTCATTTTTTTCACATTAAAATTTGCCAGATTGGTTACGTTGCCTTTGAGACCCTATGGTAGCCCAAGAATGAAAATTACCCCTATGATGGCATACCATTTGCAATAGTAGACAACCCAAGGTATTGCAAACGGGGTATGTCCAGTCTTTTTTAGTAGCCACTTAGTCACAAACACTGGCCAAAATTGGCGTTTTTTTGCATTTTTCACACAAACAAATACTATCGCTAACTTTGGCCAGTGTTTGTGACCAAATGGCTACTAAAAATGACTGGACATACCACATTTGCAATACCTTGGGTTGTCTACTATTGTAAATGGTATGCCATTATGGGTGTAAATTTAATTCCTGGGCTACTATAAAGTCCCAAATGCAACGTAACCAATTTTGCGAATCTCAATTTCAAATGTAACGTGCTATATTTGACCCTGTAACTTCCCAAAACGCCATTAAACCTGTACATAGGGGTACTGTTTTACACGTGAGACTTTGCTGAATACAAATATGTGTATTTTATTGCAGTAAAAGCAAACACTATTAAGACATTTACAGTTAAAATGTCATCTAGAACTAAAAAAATAAAAATAAATCTTATTGTCTCCCATTTTTTTCATATTAAGTTATGTTTCATAGCTAAATATTTGATATTAAATGAAAGCCCTGTTTCCCCTGAATAAAATGATATATAATAAGGGTGGGTGCATTTACCATGAAAGAGTTGAATTACGGTTGGACAGACATGTAGCGCAAATGCCAGGTTTTGTTTACATTTTGTTTCGTTCACAACGTGTACATTTGGCTCCGTCCTTAAGGGGTTAAAAATGCATTATTTCATCTGATTTATGTCTGAAAACATCTTGCAAAACCTGCATTTCTCGTCTGTAGTTTTTGCAAGCCCTCCCCTATAAACCCCACCCAGACTTTCTGTGGCTGTCCAATCACAGGTTTCCCAATGCAGCTCAATGAGATGTCTTTGCAAGGCAGGTGCTCTGGGCAATTGCTGCCTCTTGAGTTTAGCTTCTCTGAGCTAACCAAACCAGGAAGTAACAGGACCAGATGTCTGCTTGAAAGCCAACTGGGTGTCATTTTCTATTTAAATCTGCACCTTACACAAAATTAATAAAAGGACACACTTTTCAAACATAGAGCAATTCAGCAAGCTAAAGTGTTTTAGGAGCATGTTGTGTCCCTTTAAGAAGGGTACATCTGTGGAATAAGAGAATATGCGTGCTGTACCAATGGTCAAGGCTCAGCACTTCCTATGAAATTTTGTCAGTTACCTAAATTTGCCCTATTGGTTAATCTAGGTTTGTGTACACTGTGCAGTATCATTAAGTCTTCAGTGAATACTATTCTACCAATCTACTTCCCTAATACGTTCCTTACCTTTTGTGACACTTTACCCCACTCCCTCTAGCATGTAAGTTCTCTCTTGCTGTGCCTCAATTACATGTTGTTAGTCCACCTATTGTAAAGCGCTACGGAATATGTTGGCACTATATAAATATAATAATAATAATGCAACCAAACCTTCATGTAGCGACATCTGGTTGTACGGAAAATCCAGCAGCCAATATACACAATAAAAGTTAATGTTATACCTTAGTTCTTGGTAACTTTTCACCCACCAAGGTCTCTCTTAAATGTCTTCAATTCCATCTTTCAATACAAGTATTTCTTATTTATGTTATGTTATTTAAGTTATGTGTGTTCCAATATGCTCCAGCATTGTTTTTTATAGACCATATCCCATATGGGCTTGTTTTTTTTATTTTTTTTATTTTAAGGGCATAATCTTTTATTTTGAAGCATTGTTACCTTACATCTTGCAGATGTTAACTCTTTTGAGTACAAGAAAACTAACAAGCATGTTCCTGATATCAATGGGAAACCTGAGGAGACATACAAATTTAAGCCCTGGGCTCAAACTCCCACTACTTCTGGGTAACGGCAACGATTATAGTACACATCAGCCCTAATACATACAAGGTGTTTAAAAAAAAATACCCCTCTCATTCTCATTAGAGGTTTATTAGAGGTGAATAGTTGGTGTAGGACTCGCCTAAGAGGTTTTGCCTTGATGTGGCAAGTGAGCTTACACTTAAATGGCAATTGTAGTTATACTAAAAATCTCCAGTTATTTTAATGTACATAGGGATTTGGGATACCTGTGCAATAATCATGCTGTCTAATCAGAATCGTGATATGCCACAGCTGTGAGGTGGATGGATTATCTTGGCAAAGACAGATTTGTGAACGATATTTGAGAGAAATAAGCCTTTTGTGTACATACAAAAAGTCTTAGATCTTTGAGTTCAGCTCATGAAAAATGGGGGCAAAAACAAAAGTGTTGCATTTAAAATTTTGTTCAGTGTAAATACAGGGTTATTTACTAAAGTGAGAATTTTCAGGGATTCAAAGTAAATTTAAACTGTAAGGACTAAATAGCTGAATTGGAGTCTGCTATGCTTCTGTTTCAGCAATTTTGGTCTAAAATTTTAAATTTCCTTTGTATTCTCTTTGAATTCCCAACAATCCACACTTTAGCAAATAACCCCAAAATTTTGTTTTATTTCATATTCTATAAAGTTTTCATTTGTATTCAGTAATCTTCTTTCTGTACATCAATATTTTCTTATCCTTCCTAAGTGTTCTTTGTAATGTGTGGAATGGTTTGTTGAAGATCTATCACTTCGGTACATTGGAGTTCCATCCCAGATGTCAGTAAAAACCTGTATGCTCACTCTGTAAATCAGCATTACCATGCCCACTGCTGTCTTCTTTGTGCTATAACACCAAATATAACATTTGTCTAGAGATTTGGTTTTAAACCACATGTTGGATTAAATAAAATGCAGTGGAGTGTGTAACAAATCTCAATCTGGCTTTAATCGGGGTATATGTTCTACGTATTTTCCAATATTTTTCTACCAGGATACTCGAGTCCCAGGTGCCTTCCAACTGTTCATCGAGAACAAAAATCAAGTATAGACATCCTGTTACTATGTGTACACCTGTATACTTAATCGATGTGCTGCGTTCCTTTATTACAATGATCATATCATTTGGTCGCGTTTGGTCAAGTTCTATGTTTTACAGATAATGTTCCATTAATATCTGAAACGAACCAAAAAGCTGTACATGCACATAGGTAATGCATTATGAAATATATGGATAATACTCTTTCCATAAGGTATAGCAAGTACTGTGATAATACGCAGCCCAAAACTTGTTTTAGAAGTTCAAGGTCAGAAAGAACTTAATGTTAAAACTTGATAGATTTTTAAGTACTGCAACTTATGCATTTATGCTCTCTGCGGGCTTAAAGGGATTTGCCTCCAAATCCCAGCAATTTTGGAATGGTGATGCATCACAAATCAGGTAAAAGCACTTTCTTATCCATAGAAAATATGACTAACGTGATTAAGCTGCAATATCATCAGAGAAGGTGACATGGATCGAGGGGTTGTGGATTTACAGGTAAGGACATCAACCTCAGGAAATATTTTCATACCTAAATTAGCTAAGTAGTTTTTAGTTTGTGTAAATGAACAGATTCTAATTTGCTGCAGCTGTTCTTCAAACCTGCCTAGACACTAATGGAGAGAGCTTGACAATATTTTAGAATTCTTTTCAAGAGTATTTTGCCAGTGACTAGACAAGGAGATTACAGCATATCATTAGGTATCCAGATTATTTGATAATATTTAAAAATTTTAAAAGAAAAAAATCCTACCGAACAAATTCAAGACCGTTCTTGTGGAGCAGATTGCACACAATAACAACATAATTATTATTATTATTGGTATTTATATAGCATCAAATAATTACCCAGCGCTTTACAATATCATGAAAGGGGGACATTTTACAATAAATGGGACAATAACACAATGACACAGAAACAATTGGTAGATGAGGGCCCTGTTAGAACGAGATTACAGTCTAGAGGAGGTAGGGTACAAAAACAAAATATGGCAGCAAGGGTGACAGCCACCAAACAAGGTGGAAAAGAAGCAGGACTGGAGGTGAGAGTGAACTGTGGCTTTTCAGGAGAGCAAGCAACATATATGGATAAGTATAAGTAAGTGACTCTGGGAGCCCGTAAGCATTTCTGAACAGGTGTGTTTTGAGGGACTTCTTAAACAATATAATACTGGTGGAGAATCTGATGAGGGTAGGCAGGCTGTTTCAAAGGGAGGGAGCCGCCCACGAGAAGACCTGCAAGCGTGAGTTAGCAGTAAGGGTGCGAGCAGCGGACAGGAGAAGGTCACAGTGGAGAGACTGAGAAGGAGCATATCTATCTCAGTCAAGAAATGTAACAGGGGCTAGAGTTGTTTATAGCTGTATAGGTTATATCTTTGGATATATTTTTTAAATGTTTTAACCTGAACTCTGAAGAGAAGAAAAATTATTAAGAGAAGATTTGATTTTTTTATTTTTTTTATTTTTTGTTGCTACTTTATTTTTATTTGGACATATTCATTGACCAGTCTATTGAAATTGATATGACAAAATTGAATTTATTTGGCCAAAGTATCCTATCAGGAAAACAATGGCTATATGTTTGTATTTTTATCAGCTGATGGGTGATTGACAAGCATGTCTGGGAACTTGCTAGCGTTTACATATCTATGATCAGGCAGCACACAAGTAGAATGACCATATATAAAGTGATACAGACCAGATGGTGCATACAGATAACGTTGAGTTTTTAAATCCACCAAAACCAATTGTACAATTACAAATCCATACACACCGAAATAGAAAAATATGGCAAAAGTTTTTATTGTTTTTTTTATTGTGGCGTAAAGTATAATTGACTTCAAAAAGTCTTATACAAATATAAACACCCCATGTGTATCTGACGTAAGTGCATTATTTGTTTTCCGGAATAGTTTTATGAAAAGCCATTGGGAAAATGCCTTATTTGATGTTATGACTGGTTTTGCTTTCGTAGTATTGAATTTGATAGTGAATGAGTGGAAGGCAGCATATGCAGGTGGTACCAGACATGGAATGTGGCAGTAAAGTACCAGTTGGCATGGGTAATGGTATAGCTTAGGACTACTGTCTAGGAGAGCATAGTTCTATACATAAGTAAGAAATTAGAAAATGGTATTATTAGAATTATTAATAGAATTATTACCTCAGAAAAAGGAGACATGCAGACAAAAAAAATGTTGAAAAGGATGAGGAAGGCCAAGGAGTAAATAATTATAGAAGTTAAGTGTGGTACATGCAAAGGAATTAAGAATTGTTTTGAGTAAAAAAAAAATAGTTTCTTAAATTACAGTTTTTTGGACTTAAGGGAGAAATGACAAGAGGATATAAGGGAAGATAAATGTTTTTCCAGAGTGAAAATAGAAATTGCAGGTAGTGAACAATGGTCAAAGAGCATGACAGTAATATGGTCGCTCTGGAGAATGCATCTTTTTTTGCTAACCTTAAAGGAGAAAGATGGGTAAGGTGTCTACAGAGGTAAATATCTATCACACAAGGAAGGGATGACTTTGTGATTAGATTAGACACAGTGAGTTACTATTTGCTTTTTTTTCTGATAGTCTCTGTTTCTATTTTCTTTTTACAAAAAACAAACACTCTCAGGTGTGTATTATAACAGTTTAAGTTGTCTGAGAATACACAGATGACAACGGATGTATTCAAACACCTAATATGCCTTCTACATGATAAATATAAAATGACTCAAAACTGCTCTAGTAAAGTATAAACATGTTTTTACAAATCATTTTTCTGCTTATAGCTTTAATCTGTTAGAATATTGAGCAGATTTGATGTTATAATGTGCCTTTTATTTTGTTTATTGTGACTTTTGTCTATATATGTGCATCACTGCTCCAACTTCCCACCCTTCACTAGCCATTGACAATTTATAATTTAGCCCTGACAACTAGAAATTCATCCCTGGTGATTGTGCCATGGACTTCCAGGAGAGCAAAGTTTAAATCCTGGCTAGCAATGTAAGGTTTAAACCCCGTATGTATAAGGAAATGTAGGGGCTCATTCACTAATATCACAGTTTGCAGACATATCGCAAAACTGATAAAGAGTACCTGAATATAATAAGACCAAACAAGTCAGTTCTGCTATTAAAGGAACTATAGTGCCAGGAAAACATACTCGTTTTCCTGGCACTATAGCACCCTGAGGGTGCCCCCACCCTCAGGGTCCCCCTCCTGCCGGGCTCTGGGGAGAGGAAAGGGTTAAACTTACCTCTTTCTCCAGCACCGGGCAGGGAGCTCTCCTCTCCTCCCTCTTCTCCTCCCTCTTCTCCTTCCTCTTCTCCTCCATTCACAATGCTTTCCTATGGACGCTGGCGTCTTCTCACTGTGAAAATCACAGTGAAAAGCACGCAAGCGCCTCTAGCGGCTGTCAAGAGTCAGCCACTAGAGGCTGGATTAACCCTATTATAAACATAGCAGTTTCTCTGAAACTGCTATGTTTATAAAAAAAAGGGTTAATCCTATCTGGACCTGGCACCCAGACCACTTCATTAAGCTGAAGTGGTCTGGGTGCCTATAGTGGTCCTTTAACTAAATGTAACAAAACTGGCAATTCATCTGTAGTCTCCAGTTTGCAAATTCTATCAATATGTATTTGGGTAGGCTGATACATTTAGTTATTTATTAATACATTATCTCCCACATTTGTCAAATCCATCAACTTCACAAGAAGAAAAAAAAGGGGGAATAGTTCAGGAAGAGTCCTTAAATACCTGAGAAATTTAGAAGAGTTATTAAGATGATTTTTCTAATAAAAAGTGTCAAACAGGCTTAAAGTAATACACATATACATTAATAAGCAACTTCTAGCACAACTGAGCTTATTTTGGGTAAAGGCTGTATTATTTTTCATCAAGTATGAAAGCATTTTTTTTCACAATGGTATGTTTGGGAGATAATTAGTTCCATTTTGCATTCTTATTGCTGACATGACGCGTTTTCTGCAGTCTATTTTTTAACTGTCAGTGACGGTCTAACAAATAGAATGCAGTTACAAAATGACCACCTCCACAGTGAAGTGTCAACTCTTCAAGTGGTAATTGCAATTTACGATACCTAGATTAGAAAATAATGTTAATTCTTAGAATTTTGCATTAAACTGAACATATGTGAAGAATTCTTCAGGTGACGCATACAATTTAAAGTTCATATTTTGAGTCTATTAATAGTATATTTATTTTGTCTTATGACTCACACACAATGACACTCTATTCACGGAGTAGCCAGTTTACGTTGAGTAATTTGAGTGAAGTTTTGTGTTTTTATCTGACAGATTTCGAACATGTGGATCGCACTTAAAAAAATTTAATCATAACCCCACATCCTTTTACTACAGAATACCATTATTCACCAACTCCCCTCTGTTAGATACTCATTGTATGCTGATTTTATATGGTTTATACAGCTTTTTTTTTCTTATTTACATTTATGCCATCTACAGGTCTACATTAAGCATTAGGAAAATTGACGTGGATCTTAAGTGCCATTTACAAATACGCCTCTGTTATCATTAAAGGAACACTATAGTCACCTGAATTACTTTAGCTAAATAAAGCAGTTTTAGTGTATAGATTATTCCCCTGCAATTTCACTGCTCAATTCACTGTCATTTAGGAGTTAAATCACTTTGTTTCTGTTTATGCAGCCCTAGCCACACCTCCCCTGGCTATGATTGACAGAGCCTGCATGAAAAAAAAACTGGTTTCACTTTCAAACAGATGTAATTTACCTTAAATAATTGTATCTCAATCTCTAAATTGAACTTTAATCACATACAGGAGGCTCTTGCAGGGTTTAGCAAGCTATTAACATAGCAGGGATAAGAAAATCTTAATTAAACAGAACTTGCAATAAAGAAATCCTAAATAGGGCTCTCTTTACAGGAAGTGTTTATGGAAGGCTGTGCAAGTCACATGCAGGGAGGTGTGACTAGGGTTCATAAACAAAGGGATTTAACTCCTAAATGGCAGAGGATTGAGCAGTGAGGCTGCAGGCGCATGTTCTATACACCAAAAATGCTCCATTAAGCTGTTCAGGCGACTATAGTGTCCCTTTAAGATTGAAAAGCACTTGAATACTCTACACTAATGCTTTCCAAACTTTCTATGTTGGTGACACACTTTTTAGACATGCATAATTTGGTGACACAATAAATAATTTGGTGACACAATAAATAAGTTTTACTAGCAAAATAGAGGTTAAACCCCTTATAAGAGATACGGACACATACATAAATTGTAATAACGAAATGTATGTGGACACAACATATCTCATTAAAACCTTTCATGTATATATTTAAAAAATATATGATTTGTGCTTGGGAGATGATAAAAAAACAACAAAAAATTTCCAATAAAATAATTAAGTCATGCCATCTGATTGTTTTAGAAGATAATATCGAGGATATTTCTTTAAATAACTGGTCCAAATCTCAATGGACGATTGGGGATATCCTCCAGAATGACCAAATTTTATCTTTTGCTGATATTCAAGTTAAATTTCTCCTCCCTAACAAATAACTTTTTTCCTATTTAAGAATTACAAATTTCTTGAATAAGTTCTTACTAAACATGTCGCCAAAAATTGATATTCTTATTCAAACCATCTTTAGATATACTAAGGTTAATAAAATTCTTTCAAAAGCTACTAACTTGTTATCCATCCTTGATCAGCAACCCTTAAAGATACTTGATAAATGGAAAAATATCTTAAAGATTGACATAACTGAGCAGGAATGGTGTTTGTCTCTTAAAGATACTCGTAAATATATATATAGTCAGAATTTAGTTGAATGTCAATATAAGGTTATGTATAAATGGTATCTGACTCCATATGAATTAAGTAAGATGTATCCAGATCAAATTCCTCACTGCTGGCGTTGTGGCTATTCAAAGGGAACACTTGTCCATATATGGTGGCATTGTAGTTTAGCTAAAAGTCTTTGGGAGTGGTCCTTTGAAATACTTAAATGTTTATTTAATATTACAATTAAAAAAGGCCCGGATACAGCATTGCTACATTTAAATTGGAAACCTTCTTCTACTTCTTCTAAGTGCCTTGTAAACCATTGCTTTTTGGCGGTAAAGATAATAATAGCAAGACAATGGAAGTCGCATCTTCCTTTCCAGAGGTGTCAGCTTGTTAATCAAATTTTATTCCAACTCCGAATGGAAAAAGATTTACCAATCTCCTCTATAAATAAACAAGACCAATATACTAACTGGATTCGAATTTTGGAAAATAAATGATTATTATTTTTTTTCTTTTTCTCTCTATGATGTTTAGACTGACCATAGCCCATATTTATACTCATTCTACAACAGCTCTATAAGAAAGAATTTACCTTTTTATTAAGATATCCTTAGCTCTTTATTTCGGGAATTATCTTATACTTAGATTAGAGCAGTTGTAATAATGTAAATTATATGTTTTTTTATTGTTACACCTGTTTTTGTCTGTATGTATATTGCACTATTTTTGTCATATGTATGATAAAATGAGAAAACTTTTTTAATAAAGAAAAAAAGGAAAAAAAATAAAATAAAAAATATATGATTTGTAAGATAAAACCATACGTTTCCAAGACTGTTGTCATTTATGAGTAACAATATGTAAATGTGTGCAAGAAAAAAATATGAATAAAACCAATAACTACTTACCGTTTTAATCAGATGTTTGAGGTTGCACCTTGCTGTCCTCACAGAGCACGCCATGCGTCAGTGACCACGTCATGACGCCCCATTTCGACTAATGCATACTAATTGTAACACAATAATGTATAGCGAGTGCAACCATTTTAAGTAGGTGCCAATTAACGAGCATTTTGTGAAGTGCATACTACTTGGTACCTGCCTGAAACAATGATACCTGCGCGCTCTAGTCGACACACTAACATGTCGCAACACACAGTTTAGAAAGCACCACTCTACACAATGTATAATTAGGCTCACTCTTTATGCTATTTTACTTTGCCTGCTAGTTAATGAATATACTATAATTTCCATTCTTTGCATGCCAGCTTTCAGATTGTTTATGCACCTGTCCACATGAAGCTCTTACCCATGTCCTTGTTGGACCAACCTAGGCAGATCTCACTAGATCATTAGTATAGTTGATTTTTTTTCTGTGACTCTATACGTGTTTTATTCTTCCCCTAAATGGTTCTACCCTTCCTTCTAACTGTTATGTTGTGTTAATCTTACTTGCGCATGATGCAGTACATCAACATCCCCCTGGCCAATCTGAGAGCTCCACTCATATCCCCAATCCCTTCAGTACATTAATATTGCTCTCTTTCATTTCCTAGTAATTATAAAGCAATCCAACCACCCCTTACAAAGTGTGTTTTCCAGTTTGCTGCTTTGTCAATCAAAACCACAGGGTATGCATTTAATCACAGAGCAGGAAGCCATTGTGTTTTGTGAAAGAAACCTATCATACGGTAGCTATATAAACACAGGTTTCCCCAGCGGCTATCAGTCTTTGTCTAGGCTTCATTCTTCTACATTCCATCATACACCCACATCTCAGCATCAGCATCTGCTTTCATTGTATTTGTGCAAAGACATGATAAAGAAAAGACAGAAAGTCAGAGCTTTGTTTAAGTCAACCACTTTAGTGTTTACTTTCATTATTGGGGACTTTCGGAGTCCAATGCATTTAGTGTTCGAGGATGCATTCTGATAGTATTCTATGTACATTTTTTAAGTCAGATGTGTGAAGATACAAATGTTTTTAAAGCAAAGGCCTTTAGACGGTGAGTTATAAATGGCTTAATTCACAATTATTAGTTTATTTCATACCCCTATTTATCACATGAATTTGAGTGCCAAAGGGTGATGGGCAACATGTGCTTGATAACTCAACTGATTAAATTAAGATCCTGCAAATCTATGATATCAGATGTGTATAGTAGATATCAGGTGTCCTCGTTGATTTCTGGTTGTCCCCTCTTGTTGGTAATGGTTCACTGCCATTGCACTTTCTCCCATGGCATTAGATTAATTTCTACACACCGTCCGATCATGAGTTATAGTAAGTTAGCCTAAATAGAATACTGTCTAAGCTCTACAGTGCTGTTTAATCTACAGGCAGTGCAGTCCACTGATATCAGCCATTCTCTATTGTTTCTTTATGAGAAATTGCTCCTCATAAGCTGTGTTTCATTAATGCTACTCTACAAGAAGCATCTGCTTGGAGAAAAGTCATCATTCTTGATGACTTCATTGGACCTTCAAGGTTTAGCTGCTGTGAGGAGTCTGTCCCAGTACCGGATTATAGGTAAGTTTAAAGGCTAAAGCAAGGAAGGGCTAGAAAAAAATCTCATCACCTAAAACAAGGAAGGGACGAATATTCGAAAATTATAAGGAGGACATCTACTTAAAATAATACTAATAATATATACTGATCAGCTCCTTTGCAAGGATCAAAGAAAGACCCCCGTCATCACCCCTTCTTGTTCTTCCTTAAGCAATACTGCATTATTTCCATAGTGCTTCCTGATGCCATCTCTTCCCAAAGTAAACAATGCACATGAACCCGGCCATCGACCTGATCTAATAATAAATAATAAATATTTCATCAGACCAGGCAACCTTCTTCCACTGATCCATAGTCCAGTTTTGATGCTCATGCCACTGGTGAGGGCTCTTTCAGCAGTGGATAGGGGTCATCATGGACACTCTGACCTATCTACAGCTACACAGTCCCATGCAAACTGCAAAGCACTGTGTATTCTGACACCTTTCTATTATGACCAGCATTAAGTAATTTTTTTAATCCATTTTAGCTATAGTAGATCTATTATAGGATCAGACCAAATGTGCTAGTCTTCGCTCCTCTAGTGCATCAGTGAGCCTTGTGCACCCATGACCCTGGCGCCGGTTCACTGGTTGTCCTTCCTTTCACCATGTTTGATAGGTACTAACCACTGCATGCTGGGAACACTATTTGACCCTTGTCAAAGTGACTCATCTTTTCACTTGCCCATTTTTTCTGCTTCCAACACATGTACTGTTTACTTGCTGTCTAATATATCCCACCCTTTGACATTGTACGATAAAACCAATGTTATTCATCTGCCAGTGGTTTTAATGTTGTGGCTGATCAGGGGAAATATATATTAATTAAATGGTTCCTTTAATCAAAATATTTCCAAAAATTGGACTATACAGACAAAGTAATAAAAATAAAAATTATCACAATAATTACTTTTATTGACCGAATTCCTGTATAGTCTTATCATACATGTCATTTACTGCTACCATATGGTTGAGCTTTATGCACATTTTAAAAAAAATGGAATAACCTAGCATGACTTTATCTGTCACCTGCTCAACGCTCTGTACAACTGAACTGAGTTTACATGTAGGGATTTGATGTAATATTTTAAATGCTAAACAAAGGCCTTTTAGCAATGTGTTTAATATTTATATTTGTTAACTAGTATGTGCATATTTTACCTGGGAGATAGATGTAGCTCCCTAATTAAAATGCTTTTAAGCGTTCAGCACTCTCTCAGAGACACAGCCAGCAGATAGCTATTGTTAAACTTTAATGCTTTACATTGTATTAAGAAGCTATTTGCATTATACTGGATATATCCTGTCATACTACAAATGTGAGGATAAAAGAGCCACCAACAGTTATGACAATCTGAATTCCTTTGTAAATGTCAATCTGTTAATCCAAATATATCTCAGCGTGGCCCATTACATTTGTGAAACGGTGGAATTTATTAACTAGAGTGATAACTGAGTTATAGAGCATTTTAATTATTTATACAGTGCCAACATATTCTCCAGTGCTTTACAATCATTGCATGGGGAAAATTTTTCCACATGTAGTTGACATACAAATATGAGTATATTAGCCCCCCCCGCCTACGTCCAATCTCCCCTATCCCCCCACCCAGCCAGTATCCTACCTATCCCCCTCCTTCCCAACCCAGACCTAACACAACCAACCGGGCACTACGCGCACCCAGCCATGACTCGACATCGACCAGCTCGGTAGGGCCACCTATAATGGATGGCCATGACATTAGAAATCCACGCTCCGCATCAATAGAGTAGCAGATCACAGGCAACCACCACGGCACTCTATTAATCCAAACCCAGGAGACAAGACTTAAGTCACGACAGAACCCCACATGACCCCGGACGGGCAAACACCACCACACACCCCACAACACACCAAAACCTACACACAGCCACCAACAACGGGCGCCAACACTCTTCACCATAAGTACAAGTGATGACCATGTCCACTACAGATACATAGAGATGAGATACAATAACACTCAGAGCTAGATTGACAACATGATCTACCGGCAATGACGCTCCCAGGATTTTCTAAAAAGGTGTGTTTTTTATTGACTTCTTAAAGGACTAGAGGTTAGGGCAGAGTCTAAAAAGATGAAATGTAGTGAGGAGTGGAGTTATTAATGATTTTGTAGGTGAATGTTAGTGGTTTGAATTGGATCATCAGGAAAGGTACAGGAAACCAATGCAAATTGTGGGAGTAGCGGTCAGTCAGGAGATTGAGCCTGGTGGTAGAACTCATTACTGAAGAGGGACAATGTGGTATTTGAATGAGCAATGAGTTGAAGTAGTCAAGTCTGGAAATGATGAGTGCATGAAAAGTGCCTTAGTAGTATCTTGAATTAGGAAAGAGCATATATGGGCAATAAAGTGGAAGTTACAGGATTTGGAGATTGACTGGATGTGAGGAGAAAAGTTACAAAAGACATGAGTCAAAGATAACTCCAAGGCAGCAAGTTTGAGGAGCTGGGGTAATAGGTAACCCATTGACATGCAGGGAGCTGGATGTAGGAAGGCTGATAAAATATTTCATACAAAATGTTTTAACTCAATACAGCCAACAGGCTGTAGAACTGCAAGTTTCATCATGCTCCTGTGGCTGGCTAAGCATCATGAGAGTTTTAGTTTAACAACAGTTAAAGAGCAAATGACTTGTTTGTAGTTGTTTATTTCAATAAGATAAATAGATTTGTTGCTTGTGACCTCTCTCATCCCTACCCCATGCCATCAGACAATCCCCTGGCTTCCACTCCTCTAAGAAGTCACTTAAAACACACCTCTTCAGAAAATCCTACCATCTTCCTGGGTGATGCTTCTCTCATTGCAATTGCCCTCCTCAGTTTCTTTGTCTCAGTTTCCCAGCTCACTCCTTCCCTCCCCTGTTGTTTGTTTCACGCACCACTTTGACTAGCTTATTTTGATACAGATATATTGCTCGTCAATCTCTCTTCCCCTTTGATATGCTGGTATTCCTCTTGTGTGTCTATACCCCTTACGCATAGTTTGTAAGCTAGTTTGAGCAGGTCCTTTTTTATCTCTTGTATCTCTTAGTATTTTGTATGCCAACTACTTGTCAGTTATCCCTATTTTAAGATTGAAAAGAGCAGCAGAATATGTTGACACTATATAAATAATAAGAATGAATAAAATAATAGTGTCACATTGAGGACAGTTTATGATCTAAAGAGCCATCACTACTAAATTGTCCTGTCACATATCCTCTTATTCCCATGCTTGAGCAAACTGGCATGTAATAATGTAATTTGTGTCTCTTGGAAAATTGGTGCGATATTAAATAATGTAAAGTAAAATATTGGTCATGTGTATTGTAAACATGAACATGGTTTAACATTTATTATTTGGGTGTGTTGGTTAAGAATTGTGCTCAAAACACTTGTCAATTGGGTGTGTGTTGGTACATTTTAAGCTTTGAGATTTTGGAAAGGTACAAAGTTCTTGCACATTATCACTATATAATAAGAGCTTTGTGTTGTGTGGTTAACAAGGCAAATTATTTCCTGGCAATCACTTTCAGCCCAAGGCAGACAGACTAACACAGTCTAAGACAGACTCATCCAGACATATTCATATTCAAAGAGATGTGACTGCCAAATGGGCAGTGATATGTCTCAAGTGGCGCAGAGGTAAAGGACCGCAATCCAGAAAGTTGTAAACAAAAGAAAACAAGATTTAGAACACACAAATTACCAGAACACTACTTTTATTTGGAATAAAATGACTGTTCTAGTAATTTGTGTGTTGGATCTACTTTGTGCTTTTGTTTACAATATTCACAAAAACTGGAAGACACACACAGACAGAAACAATCACATACTATAGACAGCAGTGGCAGAACACTCGCTTACAAAGGTTGTGAGTGCGACCGGGCCTTGGGTGTTCTCCGTGTCACAGGGGGCCCAGGAAGAACCAGATTGACCCACCGGGAATCCAGGACAATTTCTCATGAGCTGCTCTTGCCTGGGGCTGGCTGATGCAGTAAAGAGGAACTGTAGTGCAAGTGAGGAAACTACTCATTGCTCCCTCATACCGTGAACAAGTGTTATGATATCATATCCTGGAACCTGAATATCAGACAAGAGATAGAGCTGTCCTTGCCCTAGTAGGTAGAATGTGTGAGTCTGCAGTATGTGTGTCAGTGTGTATGTTTGTGTGTCAGTGTGTTTGTTTGTGTGTATGTCAATGAGTGTGTGTGCCAGTATCAATGCAAGTGTGCCTTTATGTGTTGCTTAAAAGGATTAAAATGTTTTTATGGGTATATATATATGTCTGTATTACACACACAAATTATTATTAAAAATGTGTATTACATTAAAGTGTGTATTAAAGAGCATTCAATTTCATCAATACAAAGCTAGCAAATGTATGGATTTTAATATAAAGCTCTTTAATTTTACACTGGTCAACCACAACATTAAAACAATTGATAGGCGAAGTGAATAACGTTGATTATATTCTTACAATTGCATCTGTCAAGGGGTGGGGTATATAAGGCAGCAGTTTTTGAATTCCATGTGTTGGGTAAGCAAAAAGAGCTGAATGACTTTGAGAGCAAGATAATGATGACTAAACGACTGGACCCTACCTCCCCACTATCAATGAAATTCTCAACATTAGACCTGTGTACAGGTGGCACAAAGGGTCTAATGCAATACATTGAGTGACAGACAGTTATTTAGCCCCCTGTCGCAATCAGGCAAGGAGCCACACAAAATTACACTCAGTCAACACCTATACAGAATCCCACTCAGCCAACTTCACACATGCATAACACACCTGGCCAACCATGATAATCACATTCAGCCAAGCTCCACATACATTCATGTTCAGCTACCCGCGCCCCACATAAACACACATTCTGCCACTTCACCCATCCCATTTAGGTGTATCCTAGGGAGGAGTAAGAAGGGACAACGATGGGGGTCCTTATTTGATTCTTTCACCGGGGCCCTGTGTTTCCTAGTTACATCCCAATTAATACACTTTTATTGGGAAAAACAAACTCACATAGTCTGACACAGCCTTCTCCATTACTTTTTTATCATGCCATTTTCATTTTGCCATGCTTCTGCATATATGCCTTTTCACAGTGGTTGCCACATTACATCTTGTTAGACATACTTCCTCCTAAATGCTAGAATACACACGTTTTCACACTTATTAAGTGCAGTAAAATCAGTAGATGGCAATGTAATCATACATTACTCCCAGTGAAATATACACCAATAAACATACAAATGCTACCTTAAAAAACGGGGACGACGACACACACACACACACACACCAAATATGGCAAAATAATATCTGTCTCTCCATCCATCCATATATCCATCCAATTTATTAACATTTCTTATACAATATATATAGAGTTATAGACAGAGGGATATAATGATTGTAGTGCTTTTTGTTGCACTTTACCTAGCTTATAGTATGGGTTACTATAGTTTATAGTCAGTGTTATTCAACTTACTTAGAATTTTTCTGGATTAAATCCAAATGGAAGAGAACAGATCTGCATGTCCCAAGTATTGGGCAATGGGAATTTCACACAATTGATGAGGTATATCAATATTGTCCAATTTTGTCCAACTCTGAATGGAAATCTTTTATTCGAGAGTGTCAACTGACGCTATCAGCCAATACATTCTGTACAAACAGGAAAACTCTGTGGATAGGTCTATACTATCGATGCCCAAGGTCCAAGATGAGTGGAAGGTCCAAGATGAGTGTCAAACCATTTAAAAACTTTGACTTTTAACAATGCGATGTATTTCGGCTGATCAACTGTATTCCCCCATATCATGTCTATTTATTTATACTCATTTCACACCTACTGTCCACATTAACTTGTCCAAGACTTTTATCGCTACAGAAAAACTTTAATTGGTAAATAATCTCCTCCTTTACATATGTGAAAAGTAATCACTAAGAGTGTGACTTTGGATACGCAAAACCTAAGAAATTGGTTATTAGTTTTTTTCAGAAAACTCACTCGGAACCTCTATGAAAGATTGACTTTGGAACCTACATGAAAGATATAAAACATAATTATAGTGCCATATGTTCTGTACTTAGAAACCACCTTGTAAAGGATTGTGCTAGCTCACATAGTAGAGAGCTGTGAATATTCGTTAATAAATACAGAATTATAGTGTAATGAAGCCTGTGTTAAAATATCAGACAGAATTGTTGTTTTGGAAAAATTTGCCAACTTCGCTATAGTTGCATATTTGATGTTATTGCCTACAGTTTGCAATTCCATTTTCAGTTCACTGTCATTTGATAATAAGTACATAAACCCCTCTGTTTTTATTTCTCCTACGAATTGTATCAATCAGTAATGTACTCTAATATTGCAATTCCTCATTCATCATATCAATGGTCTTCCGGACCAGAAGTGGAGGAATGAAAGACCATAGGGAAAACCTTTAACATTATTTTTTATTACAAGATACATAATTAAAATGCTTTCATAAAATAAAGTGAGTCACTTGCACATACAAGTCTCATTATAACAGGTTTTTCTGATAATGAGTTTTACCGGATCAGTGGATAGAAGACTTACCTGGTCTCCCTCTGATCAATGTTATAATGTCCTACACTGCATGGTGTTTCAGTTAAGATCTCAAGGTGTGCCTTAAGCAAGATGTTCTTTCATAGCCTGCAGTGCAAGTGTGACTGAGTGCGTTTTCTTTGTACAGAATTATATAACATTATACAATGCAACAGCATACAAAGTAAACTCTTAAATCAAAACATCTAATTATTTAAAAAACAATATTTTTCAAGACTAGTACAGTATACGTGAGATAAAAGGAAATTAAAAGAGGTATGTGACCCAAAGGTTGATGTGTGCAATGAACTATTTTAATATATTAAGTATATAATAATGTATATATATTTATATAATATTTCTTAAGGTTCCAATCCATATCGATTACTTTTATTATTAATAATTTTATTGCAGAGCAATTTGTTGTGAAATTGAAGGTGTTACATTTTGAATGTAGTTTTTATGTAAATTTAATTTTAATGTCCCATTACCAATTTTAGGGGTATGTGACATCCATCATGCATTTTTCTTTCTCATAAATAGTTTTATATATCGATGTGTTACAATGCCAGTATTTAGACTATTATTATGTAGATACCTTTCACCCAACAGTTGACTAGGTGGAATAGTAAGAAGTGACCACTTGTCAGCCTTCTACTCAGGGTTTATTGGGGTCCATTTTATCATTATTTTTTTACATTTATTTTTGTATTTATGTATGTGTTTGTTAAAGAGATAAAAGATGGACTATCTAATTACATGATGGGGTCTGCCAAACCCCCAACATGTATTTATTTATTCATTGAAAGTGCAATTATGAGCAGAGCTGCAAATCTCGCTGCTAATTGCTCTCCACCATGGCACTGAAAGGGTTAACGGTACTAGTACTGTTCAACCCATTGAAACCTCAGCACTTGTAACCGCAAAACCATTTAGTAAACAGCAAAATGGCATTGCAGTTTGTGTATTTTCCTATGACATAATGTTGTCCCATTCCGATTTACTGTTTATTTATTACTACAATATTAGGTAGGTAGCTAAGATTTGAACAAGTGCATTGCTAAAATTGTTACTTTGTTTCAACATTATTTACTTGCTTGTTCCTTGTTCTTATGATTATTGATATACAGAGCTTACATGCTAGTATAGCATGTTTTGTTTAAACGTTATTGGTTGGTATCATTTGGCTTTACTTATTGCATAACATATACAAAATCTGGCTGTCTTATTTACTAATCAGGAATTGGTGAGAAGCTTGAAATTGTAGGCCAAAATACCTGAATTCATGGCTATTTTGTTCTAAAATTTGTAATTCCCTGATCAATTAACAATTCCAAATTTAGTTTTACATACGGTGTATAATTAAAAGGATCCATCTTGCTTGTAAGATTAATTTGGAGTAAATGTATTGCTATTAAAAGGTGGTCTAATGAATATAAGTAATTTTTTTTTTCTTTTCGTAATCCTAATGTACATTAATTTGCTAGATAATTAAGATCCCTACTCCACGAAGTTAACGTGCAGTCATGATGTCTATATTTTTTTTTAATTCAAACTGAAGGCTCTATTTTCATAACCCCTCATTTAAATCATTATATGTCAACCGTAGCAACTTTATCTACTGTTACAAAACCAATAAAAAAAGATTATATCTGGAAATTTAGTTGCAGAAAAAAAAAGACAGCATAAGCTGCCATATATAACTAAACAGAATCAATTACGGAAATAATTAGGTGATAATGTCCACTTAAGGAATATTGTTGCCTCGATTGAGCTGATAGTTAATGTCATTATTTCACCCAATCCCATGAGCACCACAAATAACTGTAAATTATAAGGGTTTTATGAATTTGTTATGTAATAAAATAATATAAATAATTCTTAAAATGATACATCCAGATTTGATTTAAATAATTACATTTGAAGTAATATATATTTTTCTCTTTACAGTCGGCAGAGTTTTTTGAAATGTTGGAGAAAATGCAGGTAAAAATAGATAATTAATTCAGACTATCTTAATTGAAATAATCACATAAGGCATTAAACTATTAGTTTATTCCAAAAAATGATAACTGTAGTTCCCCTCCCTGCTCATATGAATAGAGGATTATATAACCAGGCTTAATCTCATTTTACCTAGATATTACTTTCTCTTGCAAATCCTAAACTCATAGTCCTCTATCAAAGCACAAATCATTTTTCCACGATAGAGCAGAATTGAAAACCTTTACCATTCACCACTACTGCCACCTGGAGGCAGCTAGGAAGATAGTACTTGCCCTTTTCTTAATGACTTTGAATTCTCGATAATGAATTGCCCCTTGGACCACTTTAAAAGCTATATTTATCAAGTGGAAAGAGTGCTATTAGAGGAAAAGTGCTTAGTAAAAAATAAACAATCACCATGGAAACCAATTAAGTGTTTCACATCATTTAACCCATAGTGGACCTTGTGCTTTTTCTGTTGGTCTCCATGGGTTGGCACATCATGTAACCTACACGTTTGGTAGCTGTCCACATTTTTTTGCCAAAATTGCTATGCAACCACCTCCCTTTTGATGCTGGGAAAAGTCTAAGAAAAGTATTTTGCAGATCTAACTTTAGTATATATTATGGTTGATCTTATGTCACTGAGATAATCTTGTAATTTTGCCATCACACTTTGTAGATTATGTGTATACTTGAAACTGGTTTAAATCTGAAGCAGGTAGCTTAAAAGTAGAGGTGTGTCCATATTTTCTATAAAATCCCATTAATCACCATTCATTGTTTCTATCTATAATAAAAAATCTAACTGGTATATATATGTTTTTTTTTTATTTATTTTTTATTTTAACTTAGGCTCCCAAGCTGGAAGAACAGAAAACTGGAAGTCAGAAGAATAAGGTAAGTCAAAGGTGCAAACTAGCCTGGTTATCAAAATTAATAGTCAATAATTACCCAAAAATTGAACATTTCTCTATTCATAAAATGTCCTGATGAGATTTTTTATTTTTTTTGCATTTAATTAATATCTATCTTAATTATTTTTATTATTTCCTTTTCCCATGATTTTGGTAGGCATACCCCACCATTTTGAAGAACTTGAATCTATGAAATTAACTTTTATCATAGTATTTTTATATGTATAAGCATCATTTCAGGCAATGCTATAAGCTTTAGAATTCTCTGAGAATATAAATGTTCTAACAATAGCCGAAATAGACTGAATGTGAAATTACATTCTAGATAATATCCCCTCCACACACAACCTATTATAGAAACATTACAGGCAGCCATACAGCATTCCACGGCCAGATACTAATCAAACGTCCATTATCTGAGATACTTGCATATAACTTGGAAAAAAATCCAATTTGTTTTTGAAAGAAGCAGTTTATAATAACAAATAATTGATGTAATGCCCCTGTCGTGTTTGTCCATGCACCATTTAGTATCCCAAGAATTATTTTGTATTGTACAGTCAATACAGATTTGATACTGATTTTTTTGCGGAAACATATCTACTTTTCATATTTAAAGTCATTTCCACATTTTTTCTGTTTCTCTTTTTGGAAGTAAACCACTATATGTTAGCATACCATTACCTAAGCAACATCCCACAATTGGACAATTATGTTCTTTACATGACTTATGTTGATGGTATGTTTCTACATTTATAGAGCGGTTTCCCCCTTTACTTGACTTTTTTGATGTATTTGTGTCTATACTAGTTTGTCTTAGTATGAACAAAAAAACCAAACACTTCCACTTTTACAACAGTGTATTATAAGAAAGTATATAACTTTTCTTCTAACATGACTCTAATACAATAGATTTGCAAAATAAATATAGAAAATTATTTGGTGATCAATGCTTCATCTGACATAACTCACACAAATATCTAAAAAATATAGTCTTCTTCAAAATCAAAGTTAGCTAAAAACAGGACCCGATTAAAGTTTTTAGTTAAACTGTAATATTGACAATAAAAGTTGCGCACACACACACACACACACACACACACACACACACACACACACAATCACCAAGCATCATAATTCTGCAAATTTCAGCTGTATAAATACTTTTCTCAGCATGGATAGTGATGGCTAATAAAGTCATGGCAATGAATTCCAAAGGGAATGAAGTATGAGTCCATCATGCCATGTAGAATTTAAATTAGCATGTGTCCTAGATATTGTAAGTCAATTTGCAAATCCTATTATATCTGTAGTGAATTTACTCCTGAGCTCATTTGGTTTTGTTACGCTATTCGATGTTTTCACTGTTATTTAAAATTCAGATAAATGAATCATTTGTCACTAAATTACCCTGCAAATGCATGCAACTCAAATTGTTTATGAACATGTAGTCTGTCTGGCTGAGAAGTTCTGCTAATTATTTATCTAGTTTATTTATGAGAGACTCTTGTTTCAAAGTGTTCAGCATATTGTAATCATGGCAGTAATTGAGTTTTGAAAGGGAAAATGGAGTTGGGACTTAAGAGCCTGCAAGCTTTAGTTTTAAATTTAATATAATGTTTCTTAGATAGGTAGATAGAAATAGAGAGATAGATAGAATAGATAGATAGATAGAATAGAAAGATAGATAGATAGATAGATAGATAGATAGATATTGATAAAGATATGCATATATAGATTTTTCTGGGACATTCAAAACCTTATTTGAATGGGTTTTCTTTAAAAAAAAAAAAGGACATTTCTTAAAAATGGAAACTAACTTATTATAAAAATGCATATAATGGTATATAAGAAATACAAGTACTAATACTTAATCTAATATGATACTGGTACTGTATTAACCCTATACCACACTGCATTTTAATCCTGCACCCACAGCAATACATCCTGACTACTTCCTTAAAAGGACAGTCCAGACTCCTAAAGCACTTTAGCTTGCTAAAATTCTTCACATGTAAAGGGCGTGCCATCTTTATGTCATTTTACAAAAAGTGTAACTTTTAATACAAATTAGCACTTCTATAAATTAAAAAGAAAGGAGATTGGAAGGGAAAATCCACCATCAATCTCCTAAATGGAGCGCTAATATTAAACACACTTACCCCTAATTCTTAAATAATCCCGTATATGACATAGAGTAAGAAGGAGAAAAAAATCTAATGGTGTAACATGAACAGGATTAATTGGTGCTAAAAAATATAAATAAACAAACTCACAAAGAAAGAGTCATATGGGAGGACTAGCTAAAATTACAGGCACATTGGTGTACTAAGGTGACACCTTTCCCTCTTCTTGGTTCTTCCTATAAAACTCGAGATAAAACTCAGGAGATAATATTGTGTAGGATATTAAAAAGCAAGTGATAAATAATCCAGATTAAAAAACTACTCACCTTGGTCAGATAGGGATACCCCCCTGTGGTGGGTTAACAGCTTAATACCCAGAGCCAGGTTTCTTTTATTGGCTCTGACCAAAGTGAGCAGTTATTTCATTTGGTTTATTTATCACTTGGTTTTTAATATACCACACAATATTATCACCTGTGTTTTTTCTTGCGTTATCTCGAAAAGCTGAGATCAAGGGTTTTGTATATACTCAAACCATCACATCTGGCAACAAAAATCAACCCATGGTCAAAGCCATTTAGCCATAGCCAAATTATCCATAAGGTGGCATAGGTTGCCGCCTAGGGCACTGGCTCAGATAGAGACCAGGAATAGGGACTGTGTCTGGGCCTGAAGCTCTGGTTCAGATTGTGGGTTCCTTCCTTGAGACAGTATGGAGAGCAACAAATCACCCCATTCAGCCCTGTACTCCTTTATCTATTCAAGGGAGCAGTGTGGTCTGCACCTCGGTTTGGCGCATATTATTTTAAGATCTCCCTCGTGGTCTCCTGGTTCTTCTCACTGACTCAGACCACTGCAGCTGGCAATCAAAGTCATTGACAGAGTAAGGGACCATGAGGGAGCTCATAAAGTGAGTTGCATTCAATACTAGTGTAGATCTTAATGCATCAGCACTGGACCACCTGTGACCTAGTCCAGAATGTTCTCCATTGGGCGACCAGGAATAGCAACCCATCCAGCCAAAAGGTAAAGCAGTAAGGGTGCAAAATAACTACTTCCTCACACACTTAGACACTAAACACAGATAATACCCAGACTCTCCCACACACGAAAAACACTTAAACTCCTTCACATACAAAACTCGACTACCACTCACAAAACACTTAGCCAGAACACACAGGCACACTCAGCTTATCCCCCTCCACATACAGCCACTACAAGCACACCCATCACTCAGTCTACCTCACTCACATACAATACTCAGCCCCAACACATACAAACCATTCACAGAACAGAGCTGGGAGCTCTAGACGTTCTGTCATCCTGCCTAGGGCCTTTGGGTAACCTTAATTCAGTTCTGCATTAAGATCACATTTCTACCACATGATTAGCTGATTAAAAACATTTCATTAAAGGACCACTATAGGCACCCAGAATACTTCAGCTTAATGAAGTGTTCTGGGTGCCAGGTCCATCTAGGGTTAACCCTGCAGCTGTAAACATAGCAGTTTCAGAGAAACTGCTATGTTTACATATGGGTTAATCCAGTCTCTAGAGGCTGTCTCATTGACAGCCACTAGAGGCACTTCCGTGTTTCTTACTGTGATTTTCACAATGAGAAGACGCCAGCGTCCATAGGAAAGCATTGAGAATGCTTTCCTATGGACTGATATGGACTGACTGAATGCCGCGTATGCACATTCAGCCGATGACGTTGGAAGGAGGAGGAGAGTCCCCAGCGCCGAGGGAGCCTGGCGCTGGAGAAAAGTAAGTGATTTAACCCCTTCCTCTCCCCTCAGCCCAGTGGGAGGGGGGCCATGAGGGTGGGGGGGGGGGGGCCCTATTAATACTATAGTGCCATGAAAATGAGTCTGTTTATCCTGGCACTATAGTGGTCCTTTATTGCTCATTACATTAATTAGCAGATGTGCAAGCATACTTAATAAAGTGGCCATTGAGTGTATGAGATGCATTTCAGGGACATACTAAATGCCAGTTAAACTTTTATTGTCAACCTTCACTTGATTTATCTTCTAAACTGTCCTGAGGTCATGATGCTGCATGGAAGAGAGTCATCATGTCTAGAGCAGGCCTATAGTCCCTTTAAACCATTTTAGCATCTGCAAATCTTATTGTAGATGATCATTTTGCAGTAAAGTGACTTCTTATCTTCTGGGACTTTCTTTAATATAGGTCTAAAGTAAAGTTTGGTCTAGCTTTCCCTAAATACATTTTATAACATCGCAGATATGTCCTTGCTATTTGAGTTGTACCAGTTTAATGTGTGCATGATGCAAAGTTAAGAGTTCGTTTGTGCATTGGGATTGTGATTAGTTCTCCATATCAACAACATATTTAATAAAAACAAAGTTTATCTTCATAATCTCAGTCATACAGATCTTAAATGTCTGTCCCTCTTGCACAATCACTCACCTCTCCCAAACTGTAAACTGTGTGTGTGATGTTCCCTGAAACCTCAAGAGAGCAAACCAATAGACAGGCAATAGTTCTTTCTCTTCAAATGTTGCACTGCAGAAACAATATGAAGGCGATAAATTGTAATCTTCATTATATTTGACAAACAGACAGTTACACCTGAGTTCATCACAGTTTTCAAGTTTTATCTGGATATCTACGTATCTAGAAAAACAACAGAAAATTAGAACAAGAGGTAAGCTTCACTTTTAGGTAGCACAGCCTAATAACGAGCTTATATTAGAAGATCATGGATATCTTATCTTTCCTATGTGCTTTGTTATCTGATCTTGTTAAACACAGATAATTGTAATATCTTTCTGGAAGATTCTTGGTTGTGCATAGTATTATTTTTTATTTTTATAGCAATGCATGCAGGGTAATAAAATGGGAATATTTGGATGCAGACATTGTTGAGACTCAAGTAATATGGGACGAGTAACTAGCTCATAAAAAATAGAAAAAAAGAGGAGGAGGAGAGTCCCCCGCTCGGCACTGGAGAAAGAGGTAAATTTAACCCCTTCCTCCGCCTAGAGCCCGGCAGGAGGGGGACCGCGCTATAGTGCCAGGAAAACGAGTATGTTTTCCTGGCACTATAGTGGTCCTTTAAGTCACCCTGTGTTCATCGTAGGCACAGGGTGTGTGTGTAATGAGGTTGTTTGGTGTTAAATGTTAGTGTGCTCTTTTGTCTTGCTAATGCTTGCAATCAACTAGGTGGATTTGGCTGTGGAGCCTGTACAGCGCCACCTGTTGGCTGCAAGGATCTAGCAGCAGCTATATGCAATATGCACTACCTGAATAGCAAGACTTGCTAATTTGCATTTTCAGGTAGATATGCATATTGCTAATTCTGTTAGTTGTTGTCTTCCCCAGCCCTTTATAAATATGATATTATGCTATCATAATGTCCTGTATATTTTGTGACATGTTTTGGTTATTTGAATTTTATTATGCTTGTCACATATGTGATGAATGTATGGGCTAGTCCCCCCAAAAAAGTAATGTATGTTAGTTTCATTTGGAACTGGGTGTCCTGTGGGGATTTTTAGAGGTCCCAGTGACAGAGTCTTCGGACCTGTTGGCTGGCTGCATGATCCCTCTAGCCCTGGGATAAATCAATAGACCTAGGAGAGACGAAAGTCCCTTTGTAAAGGCAATAGCAATCATTCCTAGCAGAGCTGCGGAGGAATAGACAGTTGGGACAATACCTGCCTTAAAGAAGGGCTGCAGCGGAATAGGCAGATGGGATGATACCTGCCTGGAAGCAGAGCTTCTGCCTGGTCGAGCAGAAAAGCTCCAGAAGGACCCTAGTCAAGCTGCGGATTGGGTGGAGGTACTCGGTCAGAGTACAGGAGCCCAGTCACATTTATGATTCCCAAAGTATTTTTTTATGAATGATAAATTGTAGTGGATGAACAAGGGAATTAAAACAAAGGGCCACATTTGCATAATGAAAACAAGGTTCACACTATAACAGTTTACTTACAGTAAATGAGGAGAATTGATCAGGAATTGCAGAGTTTAGAGAAAAATATTTTTCAAAATAGCTGAATTTTTGATTTTTTAAAATTTGCTTTTATTGGCTTAAATTTGCAATTCCCTTTTCCACAATCATCCACTTATTGCGTAAACCAGTTTCATGTTTTCAGTTTGAATATTGTGTCCTTTTATATATTTTCTAAATCCTTTAATTTTCAGTCCAGAAATCTGTGCTTTGGCTATAGTTTTTCATTAGTAGTCTCTAAAGAGATTTTTTTAAGAGTTATAATGTTTTCACTACTTGCATCAAGTCGTATATATTAAATTCTCATTGATCAAAACTAATTTTCGATAGTATTACATTTTAGCATTGTCTTTAAGATTCAGATATCATCTCAAAATAGTGATTTCAATTTTGTATCACTATCTGGTTTAATAAATGTGGCATTGTCCTTTTACAATGTGTTTTACACTTTCACAATGAGAGTAAGACTGTGCCCCGTGGAGTTTTTATTTCTGTAGAAGATATAGTAAGGCATAGTGAAATAACATTCACATCTTCTTCGCAGTAAGTCTGTTTGCCATATAGTTTATTAAAGCTGCTGAAGTGCTATCCCCATTACAAAAATAAAAATAATTTATTCCATTGAGAATCTCATAAAAATTTGTACAGAAACAGAGATTATTTTTAATGTATTAAAATTTTGCAGATTTAACAGATTTTTTTTGCTGTGCTTTTTTTTATTATTTACATTTTTGTTTGGTTTTAAACATATACATAGACATGTGTAGCATTTATATACTTTGAATGAAATTCACAAAGTGCATATTTTGTTCACAAGATAGAAAATGAAATTCTAATAGTAATATTAGGCGCATAAATGACTAGCGTTATGACAAAAAATATTCAACATAAATTAAAAGCATATAATAATAACAACAAAAAAAAACACGAAAGAAAGAAGTATAAACGTACATACATTTTTTTACATTGCTATGAAAGACACTAACATTGAATACCTCAAAGGTAGTGAGACACCTGAAGGAAGAACTTGTCCTGACCTTAGAAAAAATAATTTATAATAAAAGTTGTTCTTATAGAAGTTCTTATAGGGGACCAGCTTCTGGGAAGTTACAGAGAGTAGTATTATATACCAATGCCAGGATTATACGTAGTACACATACGGAATTTCAGCTCCTATAATATGCAAACCAAACATCCCAGATCGTATTGTATGTCGAAATATTGTGATTTAGATCAAAGAAAACTTTGATTATTTGTCTATCTACTCCTTCCAAATTGATTAATTAATGCGTGCACACTCTTCCTAGAAGTAATTCACACCGGAGACAAAGTTTCTGATTAGTGAAAAACCTGAGGAATCCTTTATTCCCCGGAGTGGGAGCCCCTTTTAAAGCAGAAATACGTCATGTACAGAGTCACAGTTAACATACAGTATTCATTCAACAATTGGTTAACAGTCTAAGGGGTCTTGTCATTACAGAGTTCTCCCACCCATATTCCAGCTCCATCTTGGTTACACGATGGGAGGGGGAGTGAGTAGTACTTACTGAACAGAGAAGGGCTGAAGAGGAAACAGTTACTTTAACAGCGATTCTCCATTTTGTTACACGTGGCACATAGCTGTTAATTTGCACAAAGGAAGTGGGGGAGGAGTTTAATAAAGGAAGCTATTCTTTTAACACAGGAATTTGTTACACGAGGCTTGCTCGATGGGAAGGGGGGAGGCTAGCAGGATGGGAGGAATTTGCAGAGAAAATAGTTACTGAACACATTGTAGGGGGGGAAGGGAAGGTTTACTCTAGCAGCCAGTTTAACATAGTGAACAAAGAATAAATAGACATTAGTAAATAGCCATTTTATTTTAATTCTTTTGTCCATAACAATTGCAATTGCTATAATAAATAGCTTTTTCTATTACTTCTTGCTAGTTAATCTGAGCCCTTATTTCTTCTATATTGGGGGACTCCTCCTTTCTCCAATATCTAGCCATACAAAGTTTTACTGGCATTAACATATGAACGGCTGGATATAACATTGATTTAGATAGAGAAGGGAGATCAAGATGGAAAAGAAACCTCTGTTGAGTTAGAGTGATATCTAGTTTCTAGTCTATAAAAACTTTTAGTAACTTCTGATTTAGGGTAATAATTATCAAAATTTTAGACAAAAATAGCTGAATTTGAAAAATTCTCCAAGCCAGCTGTTTCCATTTTTGTTTCTTTGGCCTTAAATTTTAATTTCAAAATGAATTCTCTTTGAATTCCAGACAATTGTCACTTTCAGTAAATAACCCTGCCAGTTACACAGTGATGGATATTTGTGTCAATGGCACTTCGGATATTTGTGGGCTGCACTTCCCATAATTCTCAGCTAGCTTTTAAGCCATACATATGTGTGGGTTTAATAGTCACCACTGTTTTTTATATTCCTATCTCAGCACATAATGTAGCTTGATTTGAGCATATATTATTTAGTTATTTTAATTAACAAGTGTTATAAATTATGCATAATTAATAATGAGAAATAATGTTTATTTTTATATATTTTTTCCTCTATGACAGGATGATTACATACCGTACCCCAGCATTGATGAGGTAACTTTATTTCTATTAATCTTTTTTTTATAAATAGATTTTCTTATCAACTAATTTGTCATCAGCAACATGTGTAACTAGCACAGTGCATGTGTTTCATAAAGTGCAATAAAAGTAAATATTAACATGATCAAAGGTTCCAGTCAGAAGACTACCAGTTTCAGGAACTTATGCCAAAATGTTAAAAAATCCAATGACTTAAATTTTCCGGTAACTAAGTAATGGACTGAATCAAAGTGAATAATCTATTAGTTTCTACGGTGATTGCGCGATGCTTAGGTATTTCCGCTGAATTGCTACAACTTTGTCTTAAACTCGATATGGGTCCTTATTTACCAATGTTTGAAAACTACTTGGTCTTTACCATCAAGGCAACTTTGGAATTACTGGATAAGTTACATAGCGACAAATAATGTAAATGTTACCAGTCTGAGTATCTCCTCCAAGTATTCCCTTTCCCTGGTACAGAGAAAAGGTTTATAGTTTGGGTTGCAATAGCTATAAAAAATGTAGTAAAGGCAAAGAGGAGGTTTATAGTGATTGTAGCGATGATCCCAAACATCAGCCAAGGCTTGATGAAGGGTAAAGCATGAACATTCTTTATTCAGCAACAGGCCAGTTTATATACACCTGTCCCCAACAAGGGGTCATCACGGCACACAAAACATTCCCCAGTGCCTTGGTGTCTGGATATAGCTGAATCACAACCACATAATTTAATTAACTACAAGACATCAGGGTGCCTTACAGCAGTATCCTCAAAATGATACAATTTCCTCCAGGTTATCCCCAAACAGTGCATGCAAACAGGAAGCTCTTGACCTGAGAGGCAAACTGTCCAAAAAGCAATCATTATGGGAATTTTGACTGGGCCGTGACCATTCTCCAATTCAACTCTCAGTTCCAGGCCTTTTGAGTGGAAGTTGTGGTCACAGATGGGGTAGGAAGCTCCATTGAGTCCTCAGGTACATTGGATGCCTTGTCACCTCCCTGATTACATCTCCAAATTGTGTCCTGTTTGATGATCGTGGGACCAAGTACTACCCAAGTAAAGGATTTCACAAGACTGTGGCATCTTGAAATCTGAAACACAGTTCTATGCTGTTTTCGGTGCCTAAACAAACCTCTTGCTAGTTCTCAATGGTAGAGGGTTGACCGATTGAACTCCAAAATGTCCAGTAGAGTAAAGGTACAGTGTGGAAGGGACACATAGGACTAAATAGTACTAAATGGCTATCAACTGGAGGGCTTTCCTTGCTGTATTGCTCAATGATGCTAACTCTTGAGCTTGGAGATGAGGTACCAGTAGAGTAATATTAGTGTTTTAGCAATATTAGTATGTACATTTTACTTGCCATATGTTTCTTGCTTGACTGCTCAGTAGAGAAGCACACTCAGTGTTGATATGTTTGTACAGAATCCTTCAATATCAAGTGTTTCACTATAACTGTATTACTTTTGTTATAACAACACATTCAGTCATTAGTTTAGCCAAGATAAGGTTGCCTATCATACAGAGATTTTAACCCATGATTCATGGCATACCAAGACTGTTGTGATATACTAACCACTGTAGGCTCAAGGCTACGTACAATATGAATACCGATACCTAACCTCTTGCCATCACAAAGAGTTAAAAGATTGACACTATCCCTTTAAAAAGAAAAAATATATGTTTGCTTCTACTTAGTATTTGTACATTTTAGTGTATTGTGCATTATCATTATTTATTATTAATATCTTCTGCAAGTAATTAGTATTACAGCTTACTTTTATAATATTAATATTATATTGTTTTGAGTACTACTGAGGTATAAATAATATGCAATTTATAACGAATAAGAACTATGAGATCTAAAACACCAGCTTGGATTGCTAAAAATACCATGAAAACTCAGTTTTATCCCATGGAAATATGTAGACGTCTTCCATATTGTTAAAGTCTCCCATGTACTCATGATTGTTTTCTCTACAGATTTTAGAGAAAGACACAGTTTACCCACTGATCATCCTACCACAGTTTGGAGGATACTGGATAGAAGATCCTGAAAATCTAAGCACCCCAACATCTTCGGACAGTAGCATTTGTGAAGATGAAGAGCCAACAAGCCCGAGCACGTATGGTTATAAACTGGAATATAAAGGCTCTGCTAGGGCCTACAGAAAACACTTCTTGGGGAAGGTTTGTTTATCTTTATTTCAAATTATATATATTCTAATTCACTGGTGGTAATGTCTTATTATTTAAAAGATAAGTGTTTGAAAAACCCTTCCCCTGCCAAGCCTTCTTTCTTAATGAAAATGTATTTTAAACATTAACATTTCCTTGAGACCATATCAGCAGCTTTTTTTGTTGCTATGTATGGTTGTACGAATGATTTGCTTAATTCTTTATAAATCAGACAATATAAAAAAGTAATGATTACCACTCAATAGGTTGAGTTTTACTATTATTATAAATACGGAATTCTGTATTCCCATCTTATATGTATAATGTATACACTCAGATAGAAATATAGTATTCTGAATGATTTTCTGAAGGTTAAAAGGGCACTCCAGACCCATAAAGAACTTCAAACTTGGCAATGCGCAAGCGTAATCTCGCCATCATGAGTATGGCTGTGGTTTCAAATGAACTGTCAGCCAGTCTCTAAACTTCAGAAGAACTCTTAACATCTTGTACAGCCTGTCATATTTTAGAACGCAAACTGCTCCTACCTAAAGTAAACTTATATGTAAATATCTTCACAGTACACAATCCTGATTCTGATTTCTGAGCAATTGAAGAGAAATTATTTGTTTTTTGGTAGTAAATGCTTTTTTGAGATAAGGTGATTCTGGGCTTGAATATATGTGTATACACCTAACAGCTGGTAACCCAGTAAATCCAGAGAATTGTTACATAAATCCATCAGAAATATATTGCAACTCACCTCCTTCTCTCAAAAAAACAAGACAGGTTGGTGTAAATCAAGCTCATATATCAATCGGCTTCATTCTAACTGCATGTAGGATAACAAAACTAGAATTCCGTATTGCCGTGTACCCATTACAGAAAAGTAAATCTTCTATCTTGTGGATGTCTGAATAACCATGAATTATTTTCACTCTCATCCTAGGATCATCTGAATTTTTACTGCACTGCAAGTAGCTTGGGGAACCTAATCCTATCTATTAAATGGGAAGAAGCTGACAGCATTGAATATTTGAGAATTATACTCAGGTGTGCATAATAAATACAATAATCCTTGAACATTTCTTCAGCTTTGATGCAACATTCTGATTTCTGCTTCAAAATATATTTTATAAACTTATATGTTATGGCTTACTATATATCATTTTAAAGAGGAACTGATTTGTTTTCTAAAAAGAGGTCTTCTAATTCTCACCCCAACATTTACTGGACTTGTATATGGAGAGAATTGAAAATATAAAAATATATTATTTCCCTGATCTCAACATGTATAGGAAGCAAACTCTCTAACACGCCAAACTATCTCCTACTGATGTCCCTCCTGACAGACCTCTCCAAAACCCATAGATATTTAGCCTTTCATATCTAGCAGGTTTCACATTGATAGGAAGAAAATGGGCGGCAACCACACCACCAGTGATACCTGACGTTCTTTATCTAAAATCTTTAATTTGTAAATATGAAAGCAGGATTAGGGTAGTTACGAACACTAGGGGCTGCTGGGAAGAAGCAGGGGACATCTGGTCAACTTAATCTAACCTCAAAATTTTTTTTTGAACCCAATAAGCCATGTTGAGCTTCTGATCCATCAGCTGTGCTCGCCCAGAAAACCAACACATTTCATTTGCCTTCAAATGTCTGTGGTTGACTTGTTTTACCTGCAATCTACATACATGACTTGATAAACTTGAAATTCATGTATGCTTCCTGATTGCCACTGTACAATGAGCTGCTTCCTGACTCGCCCGCCCCTCTTCCCCTTCTTACCTATCCACTTTCTACTTTACTCATTTTTTGTACGTTCATCACTTTTATTTTTCTAGTTCTCCCTTTTCCTGCTACAAAGGAGCGTAATGATATTCAGTAAATATCACAATACTGTATAAAACTTTCCGTAACTCACACATTTTACATCATTCTGTATAACATTGTTTTTCTGCAGTCATCTCCCCAATAATTTGTATTGTGAACTACGACCTGTCATGTTGTAGCATATGCTCCTATATGAAACTGTTTTAAAAAAATATATATACATTTGATAAAATGGCGAAAAAACAAACAGAAAAAATGAGCCGAAAATGGACACTGGTATAACATTATATATTTTAAAAAGTGACAGTGCTGTTTTTTTATTTTAATTTTGCTGCACGATCTTGATGAAGAAGCCTAACTTTGGCTTTGTTTTAATAAGCTTCCCAAATGATTAATACTGTTAGGAATGTTACCAAGTGATTTATTAGCGTCTATGGGAATTTTTGTAGATAAATCACTTGGAAATGTTTCTTGCAGTATTGATTCATTTGGAAAGCTTTGTAAATTGAGGCCTTTGTCATATTGCGATCTTTCTCCTTGAAATGTCCTAGAAATGACAACACCATTTTTTCACTTCTTACAGTAGATTTATGTTTAGAAGACTGGTTTTTAATTTTCATAGTGGTTTCACTAACAAACCGCATTCCTAAAGGGCACTTTAGATGATATATCACAAATGAAGAATGTTGTGTGTAAAATATCTTACCCTGAACTGTTTGCCAGTTCTGATAAAATAAAACACATGATTTCTATTGAGGAAATAGCAGATAACACATGTAGAGAGAAAAGTTCCAAACTTTAAAACTTCTGAATATGAATATATTTATTCTTTAAAATGTTTTTTTCCCATAAAATTTTATTTAAGGGTGTATATGTGAGATATAAGACAACCTCCACCCCCCCAAAAAAATAAATAAAAAAAACATAATCGCAACATTAAACTAGCATCATTTTAAAGAATAAAAGCACAATTTTAATAATTGTATGTTTTCGGAACAGCTTCACTTGAGAGTAAGGGCATTTAGAATTTTCGGTATGTTTCGGTAACTTTGTTCAAGACAACGTGTCAACAAAATCCCCTCATTATTTCAATTCTTTAGAACATTCTGTTTTTAAAATTATACAGTTTATTATTAGTATATTAATTTATGTTGAAGCAATGTTTTCATATTACATGAGAATTATTTTCCTGCACAAACTAAATGAAAAGGTTCCCTATTTGAATTCAACCAGTCTATATCATAAATGTCATATTACACCAACTTAAACACGCAACGTGTTCCTGTTTCATCTACGAGGAATAAGAAGTTGTGGTGTATCTATTTCAGTTGTGTTTGGAATATGTAATGACCATGTAATAACCTGTTTTGGATCATGTGATATTGTTTGGATCATTTCAGTATTCAGAATTGGGAACTCCGTACCACGCATGATTCGGGTGACTATAGTGTCCCTTTAAGTAAGGGTTGTCCATAGTGTGGTCTGCCACATGTTGCTGAACTACAACTTGCATGATACTCTGGCTATTTATTTCATTTAGAAGTATTATGGGAGTTGTAGTTCAGCAACATCTGAACCGTGGTTTAATTAAATGCAGAGTGTATCCCATAAGCTTCTGCTTAACTAGAGTTTGTCATATAACAAAACATATCACACAAACAAACAAACAAACAAAAAAATGAATGAAACTGGCAGAATAAGTTAACTGAAGACTGATATGTGGTTCTGTCAGCATGTGACTTTATTTTGGGAATAGAGCTTTCGAAATCTATACTGCATGCAACTATGTCACGTTCTCCCTTATAGAAATCTATGTGGGAACCCAACCTGTGTTTTTAAACCTGCATTGCCAGGTTTAATTAGTGAATTCAAAGTGAATCACAAATTTAAGGAAAGGTTGACTTAGACAAGTTTTCCATCTTCACTTTAAATTATCACCTTAGTAAATACACCTGTAAATGCTCTGCAGGCCCTTAAGCCTTCCAGTGAAATTCTGGATTCTCACATGTGAATGTGACTAACACAAGATCTGCAAGTTTTTTTTTTCGTTTTTTCATTGATGTTACTTTCATTGCATTGTTTTATGGAAATGTAAATTCCCTTTCATGTATGTTCCATTTAGAACACAAGAGTTTTTTTATTTTGGAAACTATGCTGAACTTTTTGTGCAGTTTTATAATTTCATCCACCTCCGTCTGACATCTAAAATGAAATATGGCTTCTTTAATTATGATATTGCTTTATCTTTACACATTTATCTATTATTTTTTTAGAAATTATTTCTGTTGTCACTGTTTCAGGTCCAAAGCAAAAACACTACATGAACGAATACCACTGTCTGGATTTAGTAAGCTCCCCAGCATTCCTCAAATTGCAAAGGTAAGCAATACAGTCATAATAAGCTCTGCGAGGGCTTAGGGACACAACCATTAAATATCAGCTGTCTCTTGTCACATAGCCATGGGCATAACCTTTATTTTTCTATATATATTAAATCCCTTATAGTATATTTATATACTCAAGGTGAATAGCGTTATCCTTATTTTTCAATGTGCTATGGAAATAAAAAATAATTAATATGTATCTCATCATTCAACAAAATGATTTTCAAAAATAAATGTAAAAAATAAATAAATAAATTATATATATGTGTGTGTGTTTATATATATATATATACATATATATATATATATATATATATATATATATATGCCTAGAATTTATTTATTTTTTATATTTATTTGTGAAAATCATTTTGTTGAATGATGAGTTACATATTAATTATTTTTTTTATTTCCATAGCACATATATATTGTATTAATTCCTACATATTTCACTGTCCCTTTCTTTAACTGTTTTGTACTGCCATGTTTTGTACTGTTCCCTTTTGTTTATTGGAAGTTTTAGTGATCTCGGTTATTGCGGAGCTTTGCAGAAGAATCAAATAATTACATAATATCACAGGGAGCCTGGTTGCTGCTAGGGGAAAGCTGGGTAACTGTAATACTGGAAATGCTCATGAAATACATTTCTCTTGAGGAAACTGAGGAAATGTAATTCACAGATATCTTATGTGTTAAAGGATAGTCATTGCTGGCATAGAATGGTTGGGTATTCTGGGAGAGATGCTTCCATATCCATGTTTTAATTAACAAAATGAAATGAATCTTGGGTATCTTTATTGCACTACACATTGCCCTAATGTAAAGCTAACTTCAATAATATATAACTGTTTAAATACCCGAAACATCCAAAAATCGGCTAACTGTTTTATACATTACCTGTGTTGGGGTTGGCAATGCCACGTTCTATTTAATTCTATGGATTTGATGAATCAATACCAAGCACCGCCATTTGAAACTATTTCAATATGTTATTCACTAAACTGAGAATTTTCAGGACTTAAAATTGAGTTTCAAATTGGATGTTGAAGAAGCCGAATTAGAAAAATAATTCCTCTAACTCAGATCGGCTTCCAGTTTAGCTATTTCGGCTTTAAATTTGAAATTTACTTTGAGTTCACTTTGAATTCCTACAATTCTCAATATAGTGAATAACCCTGTTTACCGATCACTTTCAGGGTTATACCCCTAACAAGCTGACATAACTATTATTTATTATACAAATCAGTCCGCATCTTTTTTTTTTTTTGCCTTCCTCAGAAAAAATGTGTTAATATATCTCATGTACAATACCAACCTGTGAGTGTCATTAAAGGGATACTTCGAGCTTGGCTTGCCCCATCATTTTTAATGCCTTATATAGATAACATACAATATATATGCAAAATAATATATTACAATTAGGAAAAGATTATCACATTTAACTACATGTGCTGTAAATTCACAAATTTTGCATCATCTGCAGTGAGCAATAATTTATAAATTACAGAAAATATAGGGGTAGATTTATCAATGTTCTGTAAAACAGATGTTATTCTGGGTACAAAATGCTAAATGCTGAGAGGCATTGGTTTCTATGGTGATTGCACTTGGTAGCAGTTTGCCCCGAAATAGCCCCGAAATTTTTTACCTTGATAAATCTCCTCGAGAATGTATGATGCAATATTTACTCTTATTGATGACAATAAAGTACCTTTGTCTTCCTCTCTAGGCATTATGTGATGATGCCACTGGACTTAAATTTAATCCTGTTCTGTACCCAAAGGTAAAGTACATTTTCTACATTTTACAAATTCATGTATACTTTCTTATATTTATCACATCAGGATTGACAGTATAGCTTAACTAGATGTATTCCTTAATATGTACCTTTTCAGTTATTTGGACCTAGAATTTCCAGGAAGATCAGCCGGCCATGTGCACTCTACTTGTCTTTTAAGATGATTGCTGAGCATCAGGGCCACCATGCGAAATTTTGGGGCCCCTAACTCAGCTCAGTGTCTGGGACCCCGGGGCCACACTCCAAGCCCACCTCTAAATCACGCCCACAGGAGTACACACACAGACACAAACACACACACCAATACAAAAGGACACAGATACACACACACACAAAGATACACACATACTAACAAACACACATAATGAAACAGACATGCATACATACTGACACACACAATCTGAGACATAAACACATATACAGACACATACTAACATACATACAGACACACACACATAAGGACATACAGACACATACATACATACGATAAAAGTGTATTTTAGCATATTTTATTATCGTTTCGTTTATGTGTAGGTTGTGTAAGGTTTTGACCAAAACAAAACATTGATAAAAAAAATTTAATAGTCAAACAATCAGGTGTTCCTTCTTAATAGTACATTCTATTACTGACATACATACATACAGACACTGACATACATACAGACACATACGGTATACACTACAGCCTGGTCACCTAATACAGATATAATATATACAGTACAATCTGGTAACCTAATACAGGTATAATATATACAGTACAATCTGGTCACCTAATACAGATATATATTGTATAAAATATACAAAATATACAGTACAGTCTGGTCACCTAATACAGATATAATATATAATATATGGTACATACATACACACATTCATATAGACATACATACTGACACATACATACATACAGACTGACATATATACAGACTGACATACATTCATACAGACATGCATGAATACTGACATACAGACTGACATACAGACTGACAGACACAAACATCTGATTTTTTAGCCACCCTCCTGTTTCTTACCTTTTCCTTGCAGGAGGGTGGTTGGGGCTGATGGGAGTCGGCATGGCTTTCCATCTTCAAGGCCTCCACGCTGTCTCTCCTCTCACACAGAGTGAACTGGGGGGAAGTGAACGGCCGTCACTTCCTCCAAGCAGCAGTTGCGTTGCTGCTGCAATTTTTTTAAAAGGGATCCGGTCGCGCTATTACAAGGCCGCAGTGCTGAACGGGTGACCCTAAGTGCATGAGCTACCCAATGGGCCCCGTCAGCGTGCGGGCCCATGTGCAGCTGTACTGGTGGCAGTTCCACCGCTACATGTGGGGCATGAGTGGCTGAGCCCTGTGACAACCGTCAACGTTGTCACCCGCTGATGGCGGCCCTTCTGAGCATTATGGGACTTGTAATTTCCCCTATCACTGGATAGGTAACTAATGAATTCTCCAGATCTAAATCTGTACTTTAAAAAAACTTTTTTTTCAATCTGTTTCAGGCCTTTCAAATGATTGTTGCTTATGATGAACATGAAATTAATAATACCTTCAAGTTTGGTGTTATATATCAAACCTTTAAGCAGGTAAGTAACTAGTACAATACTTATGGTTTGCTCAATAACATGCATGAAAGTTTTTATTTTGAAAATATGTAATGATGTATAATAAATGAATTAAGACATAGTTCATCCAAATATCACAGTTTTCTGATACCCTAAGCCTGACAACATCTGTATACAAAATACTTTTTTTTTTTGTAATTTCATGTTAGTCTAGACCAGGGGTTGGCAACCTTTGGCACTCCAGATGTTGTGGACTACAGCTACCTTGATGCTTTGTGAGCGTGATCCACAACATCTGAAGTGCCAAAGGTTGCCTAACCCTGCCCACAGTACCCATGCAGCCTCTTAATATTTGTTTCTCTAGACAATGTTGTGCCCCTAAGCCAGTGTGTGGCCCCAATTTTCATCCCACCATCTAGTTTTGGGGCCTGTTTTCCCTCAACTTGTGCATGTTTCTTTCCTATGTCCTTAGACAGGTCTAATTTCTATCCCCACCCTGCAAGCCCCGAGGTACAGAATTAGCCTGTTCCATTCAGTAGCTTTCCAAACAGAAAGTTCATGCTTCTATATATCTGTGGTCCTACCATTTTGCCCTCAAATAGTCTGTGTCTCTAGTTTTTCCTACTCAGTTATTTCATAACCCACTCCTAATGAAAACATCCAAGCTCCTGAAGTGTTCCAGCTTTTCCTTCAGTGCACATCACTTAAACATATCTAGACAACTGTCGCTGAAAAATAGGCAATTGGAATACTAGCCCTCTCAATGCAATACCGAAAAAAAGGCGGAAAGTGTAAAGAAAAGAGAAAAATCTAAAACTGCATAAACTTTTTTTTGGTGGAACAATCCCACCTAGGCTTTAATAATTTTAATGTAATCAGAGTAAGAAAGGGTAAAACTAATTATTCATTGAAAATAAAGTTATGTTTTTCAAATTGTTAAATGTATATAAAGTACGAAAACCAACTGTCTGAATATATAGGAGAATGTTGATAAAAAATAAATAAATAAATAAATAAATAAAAAAAATCTACTAACACATTTCACAAAGTACATTCCAAAGGAAGCTTATATTTTTGGTCATTTTTTTTTTTTTAAATCAATGTATAATACACCTATGTATATGCATATATGTAGATATACTTTGAATATATGTTTCTGAAATATATGAGCTAATGTGTGTAAGATGTACACTTTTCATTCATTTTTTCCTTTTTAGGCTTTTATTGAGGCCACATTGAATGTTTATAACTTTTACAATTCTCATATTCATATATCTTTTCTAATAAAATATAAACAGAGCAAATCTGCTAAGAAGGGACTTTCCTTAAATGCATGTAATGGCATTGAGGCAGGATGGTGCCATATTGTTCATTATTTTAAACAATTCCACATAAAATTGCCTATATTCTAAATATGATCATTCTGTGTGACTACTTGTAAATGCCACTTGATCTATGAATCTGATAAACACTGAATGAAGTATTTAATTTTCCTGCAATCTACTTTCCCTGATACTTTATAGAGTGACACGATTGGTGCTAAGAAGGAAATTGTTGCTGTCAACTGGATGGCATGTGTCAACATAGTGAATTTGCTTCCTTATATTTGCAAGCCAGGGGACATCTGCTTCCATGCCTTAGACAAACAGATATGTTTTACTGTTAAATCAATTAAAAAATTATACAAGTATAATTTCTGTGATATAAAAGGATACCTGGGAGCTCAATCAACTTGTGAACCCTGTAAATATTTTCTCTGGTTACTCCTAAAGGGCTTGGCCATTTCAGTCTGCAACATTTTTTATAAGTGTAAAGTCTGAGTTTTTATTGTTTTACAAAGAAGAAGGTTCCAGGCAATCAGCATACTTTACACAGCATAGAAGACCCTATGAAGACGCACAGCATCTTAGTATATACTTTACATAAACGGACAGCTTCCCTTAGAATCTTCCCCTTCATTCTACTAGACATGCATATACACATTGAAAAAAGAGGGGATCCAGCCAATCCTATAAGGAAAACAATTGCAAATAATAGTGTCACACCCCTCCCCCCAAAAATGGATACACTCACAACAATTGCGTAAAAAAGGGCCTTGAATTTAAATGACAGTGTATACTCAACTCCATTCATGGGTCTTGCAGTTTCCAAGAGGGAACTGATTGGATATACTTCCAAAACATGGAAAAAAATATAATCGTGCAGGGCACTTTTACATTTTAAAGCCAAGCCAAGACCCATTCCGGATGCCAATAGGATCAGCTCTGGGTAACATTATCTGTGCTTATTAAGGCAGACAGACAATGATGAGACAGTGTGTCAGTGTGTGTGTGTGTGTCAAAGTAATATTGGAATGCCATCTTCCACAATCCATGCCATATTGGAATGCCATCTTCCAGAATCAGTAAGGAGGAACTGTCAATCTTTTGGGATTTTCTCCCCACCCCGTGGGCTGTTCTATTGTTACCCCAAAATATTGCTGTTAATTTTGTTATTTTTGTATGTTATGTGTAAGGCTGCAAGGATACAGCCCTGCAAACAGTATACATTTTCTGGTATTTCATGATGCCCTGGGTGTAGCATTCAAGCAGGTTTGTACATGGTGCATCACTGGCAGAAACATGTGCCCTTGTGCATGCATAATATAATAACAAAATTATGTCCATGGTAATACAGGAAGATATTGTAAGTACAACGGGGGTAAGAGAACTGCAAAGGTGTCAATGTGTTAATTAATCTTTCTTAATTCGTGGCATGTTAATCCCATATATCATTACCATCACAGAGGTAAAATAAATTGTTAAACTGGCCTATTCTAATTGAAACCATGTTCAGTATAAAGATTGAATTTCATTTAATTCTCTCTGATATCAAATACTGTTTGACCTACTTAGCTGTAATTTTAGGAACAGAATATTAATTATGAGAAGATAAAGACATTTTTGGAGCTCTTTCGGACAAATTGTGCAAGATCTTTATTAACGTTTAATATCTGGAAGACGTTGTGTTTGAGTCTCACTAGGCTTCAACATCAAGATTATATTCTTTCTAAAAATATTACTTGATAAAACCATACATATGTACTGGAAATGTAATTGGAAAAAGAGTTCAGATTGTGAAAGGAGAGAAATGAATCCACTAATTTATCACACAAAATTCTGACAGGCATCTTAATTATCTGGCCATATTTTGTGACTCTCCATGGTGCCAGAACTGTTTAGCTGCAAATTGGGATAATGTGTAAATAATGTGAAATGCAGGGCAAGAAATAGCAAAAAGGATTCGAACACCAATTTCCAAATAACTGCGCAATTACATTCGGTTCCTTTTCAATGCTATTCATTTTCTTTTTGTTATCTTATCATTCTATAATTGTTTGTTCTCGTTGCTTTCAGTTATTTGCAGAATATTTCTTATGGGGATATTCACATATAAAAATGACCAGTTCCTCTTTAAAAAACTATGGTAGACAGCATGGGAGAGTATGTCTACTAATTTAAGCCTATTGGAGCATAAATTTTCCAAGTTAAAGAATTAGTTATATAGTTATAGTTATATGTAGATATATATGTAATATCTGCAGCAAAAGTGCAGTTAGATTTTTGGGTGGAGTTATGTTTGGGAAATCAAATTACATATTAGTCATAGATATTGGGGCTTTATTTAATAATTTGTAAGTAATGTCAAACCCTTGTCAAAAACATTATGCTACAGGACATTTACATTTATAAAGTTGTTTAGACACAGCGATGGCTACTAATTCATATTCTATGGTTAAACTCAAGACATGCTACTGATCCCCAACATACTGCAGACTTTTACGTTTGTGTGTCTGTGTGTGAAATGTCTGCTTTTCCTTTTCTTGGCCGATATGACATACATTTGGTTTTTAAACCATGATGTATACATTTGTTTCATTGTGAAACCATTCATGGTTCTGGATATCTTGCAAGCTGGTTTTTTTTTTTCATATAACCCCCAAGAAAACACATAAGAAAAACAAAAATGACATGCATGTTTCTTTTGGGGTTAAATCTACTAAATAATAGAAACATATTTTCAATGGAGTTTTCTTTTAAGTATATTTTAAAATTCATGATAAAAATATCTTACACTTGTCAGCTCTGCCAAACCATTTTTACTGGAAATAAAAAAGATTTTTGGACCCCTAAATTTCAGCCCTGTGTTTGTATGAAAACACTACTTGGGAGCCAAATACGATGAACCAAAAAGGAGGAAAAAATGGCTCAATCACTGCAAAATATATTCATAATATAGAACAATATGTATATATTTCCCACCATTTGGTCCACAGATCAAGTGAGAAAAGTAACAAGTAGAGGGAAACAGAAGGAGCAGTAAAAAGTATTTTGCTTATCTATAGCATATTTATTAAATATATGTTTATATGTAGATTTTTTTTGTTACCTCTGTTCCACCTCTATTGGTCACTTCTCACTTAATCTGTAAAAAAAAAAAAAAAATGTAGTAACTAGCCATCAATCATCTTTTTATCGCCCCATCTCTTTTTTTTTGGTACGTTGGGCAAAATCTAAAATCACAAACCGAAGATGCTTGACTATTCTTAATTTTGGTTGGTTTGTGATTTGGGTATATTTTGTATTGGAGTTTGAGTATTTAGCCAATCACCAGATCTGCCTACATTTGAATGAATTTCAGTTTGAAACAAAACAAATCTCCAAGGCTAGCATTTATTTTTTTTATCATATTTATATAGCTTCACAAATAGTATGTATGGGATTTCATTTCAATACACTTTATATATCTTCAAAAAAAGAAAGCAAAATGGTACAGACTAGCTAACAAAACATACTTAAATTATTTAAATGAATAAATATATCTTATATAGGACCATTGATGCTGTAGGGTGAAGTAATGGTTAGGGAGATGGTTACACAGCTAAGGAGCAGCGAATATGAAAATAAAGGTGTGTTTGATGCAGAAGCAAACCTAGGTTACCACAACAAGAGGACATCATCTTAAATTAGAGGGGCAAAGGTTTAAAAATAAGGAAGTATTACTTTACTGAGAGGGTAGTGGATACATGGAATAGCCTTCCAGCTGAAGTGGTAGAGGTTAACACAGCAAAGGAGTTTAAGCAGGCGTGGGATAGGCATAAGGCTATCCTAACTACAGGGAGTGCAGAATTATTAGGCAAATGAGTATTTTGACCACATCATCCTCTTTATGCATGTTGTCTTACTCCAAGCTGTATAGGCTCAAAAGCCTACTACCAATTAAGCATATTAGGTGATGTGCATCTCTGTAATGAGAAGGGGTGTGGTCTAATGACATCAACACCCTATATCAGGTGTGCATAATTATTAGGCAACTTCCTTTCCTTTGGCAAAATGGGTCAAAAGAAGGACTTGACAGGCTCAGAAAAGTCAAAAATAGTGAGATATCTTGCAGAGGATGCAGCACTCTTAAAATTGCAAAGCTTCTGAAGCGTGATCATCGAACAATCAAGCGTTTCATTCAAAATAGTCAACAGGGTCGCAAGAAGCGTGTGGAAAAACCAAGGCGCAAAATAACTGCCCATGAACTGAGAAAAGTCAAGCGTGCAGCTGCCACGATGCCACTTGCCACCAGTTTGGCCATATTTCAGAGCTGCAACATCACTGAGTGCCCAAAAGCACAAGGTGTGCAATACTCAGAGACATGGCCAAGGTAAGAAAGGCTGAAAGACGACCACCACTGAACAAGACACACAAGCTGAAACGTCAAGACTGGGCCAAGAAATATCTCAAGACTGATTTTTCTAGGGTTTTATGGACTGATGAAATGAGAGTGAGTCTTGATGGGCCAGATGGATGGGCCCGTGGCTGGATTGGTAAAGGGCAGAGAGCTCCAGTCCGACTCAGACGCCAGCAAGGTGGAGGTGGAGTACTGGTTTGGGCTGGTATCATCAAAGATGAGCTTGTGGGGCCTTTTCGGGTTGAGGATGGAGTCAAGCTCAACTCCCAGTCCTACTGCCAGTTCCTGGAAGACACCTTCTTCAAGCAGTGGTACAGGAAGAAGTCTGCATCCTTCAAGAAAAACATGATTTTCATGCAGGACAATGCTCCATCACACGCGTCCAAGTACTCCACAGCGTGGCTGGCAAGAAAGGGTATAAAAGAAGAAAATCTAATGACATGGCCTCCTTGTTCACCTGATCTGAACCCCATTGAGAACCTGTGGTCCATCATCAAATGTGAGATTTACAAGGAGGGAAAACAGTACACCTCTCTGAACAGTGTCTGGGAGGTTGTGGTTGCTGCTGCACGCAATGTTGATGGTGAACAGATCAAAACACTGACAGAATCCATGGATGGCAGGCTTTTGAGTGTCCTTGCAAAGAAAGGTGGCTATATTGGTCACTGATTTGTTTTGTTTTGTTTTTGAATGTCAGAAATGTATATTTGTGAATATTGAGATGTTATATTGGTTTCACTGGTAATAATAAATAATTGAAATGGGTATATATTTGTTTTTTGTTAAGTTGCCTAATAATTATGCACAGTAATAGTCACCTGCACACACAGATATCCCCCTAACACAGCTATAACTAAAAACAAACTAAAAACTACTTCCAAAAATATTCAGCTTTGATATTAATGAGTTTTTTGGGTTCATTGAGAACATGGTTGTTGTTCAATAATAAAATTAATCCTCAAAAATACAACTTGCCTAATAATTCTGCACTCCCTGTATAAGATAAGGCTAATGAAAGTATTTAGAACATTGGGCAGACTAGATGGGCCGAATGGTTCTTATCTGCCGTCACATTCTATGTTTCTATGTTTCTATGTTACCCAGGGCAAAACTGTATGTTGGCTAACCCCCTTGCAAATGTCATTTTTTGTGCCTCTTGTAATCCCTTTGCTCGTCTCTCAATTCGCCTAATCCCTTTGTGTATTTCAACCCTGTCAGTTCTTTTGACCATTTTAGTGCCAATTACCCCTTGTCCAGTTTGGTTGTCATCCAACTTGCAGTATAATTCTCATTGGTAAAGAAAAAAGAAAATAATTTGTTACGTCTTACCGATCCATAAAGTGTCCGTGCTTCACATGCAAATCACAGATAATAGCATAGAGAAAAATTAGCAAAAGTCAAGGATAATAGAAGTACATGGAATCAATAATCTATCTGAATTAAGGTAAACAGAAATTATATTAGTCGAGACAAGCCAAGATCAATTATCCAGGAAACAGATAAGCAAAATAACTTTCGGATCACCAAAATGGAAACCACAACAGAGCAAGGACTGGATCAAGAGGGGGGGTTTATATAGGCAACAGACACCTCGCCTAGCGTTGAGCCAATGACATCATCTTGCTGGTAGCAATGCTCACACAATCAGAAGTGGCAGGGCCGCAGCGTTTCATGCGTATATTGATGCCAGAAGGTACAGAAGATGCCCTAGAGGCTTGGGGCTTTCAAAGATGATGGAAGACTGGCACAACTATAACTAAAATGGGGGAAGAGACAAAAGAAGGTATAAGAGCGGCTAAATTATGTAAGTTGGGCAAGAGTTGGGCAAAATGTCTCTTCCCCCATTTTGTTCTTTCTAGAGCCTAGTTAATACCAGGTGTGTGGTTTTACTCCAGTGTTTGATTTGACACACTAAGCACATCACTTTATCACCATGAGTTCCTATTATCCACAATAAACTGGGTCATAGTATTAATATCCTACTCTTCTCTCTCTTCTTTAGAAGTGGGCTGGCAGGAACTAAACTAGTAAATAGTCAAAATGCATTCTTCATGATAGCAAAATTGAACTTGCTGGTTCTAATACAGTAAAACAAAATAGCAATTCATCATTGAGCATACACCTACAATATCAGCCTACATACACAGTGTGAATCTGATTCTTGTGAAAAAAAATAAGAATTGTAAATTGATTATATTTAGGTATATTCAGTATTAGATACTGTACAGTATTTAGATAATCAAACACAAATCAACCAGCTGCTATGTTTACAAAGTTAAAGCTTTTTTTTTTTAACAACAAAATAACATTTAAATAAACAGAAAGGTTTAAAAATAGAATAAAAGCAGTACAGGGCTGATTTATCTCTCCCGTTGCTCCTCTCACACCTCGCCCCTCTGTCAATCCTTACATTGACTTTCAGTACCTTATAGAAATCAATCCAAAAGACTAATCCTTGAAATTAAAGATGATTTTATTAGATGGAATTTACCACAACTTTCTATACTCGGACGTATTAATATTATAAAAATGATGGTTCTCCCGAAAACATTATATTTATTTCAGACGTTGCCTATCCTCCTGCAACATTCAATATTTATAAAGTATAGGAAAATCTTTGTATCGTTTATTTGGAGTAATAAACATTCTCGCTTGGCCTATCAAATTTTAACGAGTTATAAAGATCACTACCCAATTTATATCATTATTATGCTGCAGCATTATTGATTAGATTAAGAAAATGGACCAATATGGAAATGCGACGATCTTGGTATTTCCCCCAAGCAAAGTTGTTCTATCTATAAACTTAATCCCACATACCACCCTCTCTTATTAAGTGTATTAAATTTGTGGAGGAAATATAAAAATAAGTGGCATCTATCTCCAGGAAATTAACCTCTATATCCATTGGTAGGAAATCCTGACTTCCATAAGGGAGATGGAGGTCCATTGTTAGCTCGTCTGATAGGTGAATCTGGGTAAAATTTAGATTCATTATTATGAGATAATATAACTCCAACTCTAACTGAGTTGCTAGGCCCCTCTATAACACCATGTTGTTGGACATTTTAATATATTCCCCACTTGTTAATTTCTTACAAAAGGAAGTTTTTCCAAATTGGACATCGAGAAAAAAGGTTTCTTCTTTCGAACATTTTTGTATTTCAAATTCACAAGGTGCCCACTCCCTGTCTAAGATATATGCTATGATTCAAATTTTTTTTAATGGATAAGGCACATGCCCATTTTCAGAGTAAATGGACAGCTGTCCTACATATACAATTAATGGCTGATGATTGGTCTTATATTTTTCAAAAAGTTATGATGAACTTGGTTAGTCAGATTAAAAGGAAATCCTTCTATAAATAGGTAACACGGTGGTACAGAGCCCCATCATTAATGCACCACTATTTCCCAAAAGTAAATATTAAGTGTTGGGGATGTGTGTTGGAAGAAGGCACCCTTGGACATATTTGGCTGTTTTGTTCAAATATTCAGCAGTATTGGAAACAAATATTATATATTTCTATCAAACAATTTTTACCTTTATCATATGATCTAACCCCTTTGCAGATCTTACTTGGATGGCTTAATGCCTTTACTGTTATAAATCAACAAACATTATTGTGTTTTTTAATTAATGAGACTAATACACTAATCCCATTCTTTTGGGAAAAAAAACCAATATATCGACGGTAGAAAATTGGGTAGAGAGGTTTGAAGATACCAGGGTTATGGAGGAATTACATTGGGGAGCAGATAATAAAAAGGAAAAATATTTTAAAATATGGAAACCTTGGATAAACTATTGGTTATCGAAGGTAGAGGTTGTATGATTTAAGTGCAATATATTTAGTTGCTTTGTTATAATTAAGATGTTACACCGCCATGCAGAAACTGAAATTTCAACTGGAATTTTTGCAGTAACTGAAAACTTAATGAAACAAATTTCATTTACAGTCGGTCTAAAGATACTAATTTATCTTAATTTGAATTATGTTTAGGCTTATCTTGAATACTAGAAGAAGGGACTGATTATTAGTGGTATAGTGATACTTAAGAACCAGAGGAATGGTACATTCATTTGTTTTACTTTAAAAATGAGGCTGTTTGTTCTCTCATAAGCACCTATTGCCACTCAGTAAAATTATTTCTCTATTTCACTGCCTCTTCTCTTCCTTCTCCTTTTTATAACAGACCTGAACGAATTTCTATTTAGAGCTGATGCAATATGCTGTTTGTTTTTATTTATTTATTTTTGTATATTTTGTGTTTTCTTGAGCAATTATGGCGATTGGAATATGTTTGTATAAATGTATGCTATAAGTTTAAGAAATAACTTAACTGGGATGTTATAAACAATTACAGAATATGAAACTCAGAAGTAGTATCTGTAATCTGCTGTATATATAAAAAAAAATATTATATATATATATGAAAAAATAAAAAAAAGACTAATCCTTACCTATAAAGCAATAAATAACTCTAGCCCCCATTACATTTCTTAACTAATTTATAGGTAGGTACGCCACTTCTCGGTTTCTCCTCTTTGTGCGAGATTACAGCATAGAGGTCTATGGGGGATCCCTTGAGACTGTGAGATCCTCCATAGATAAAGCCAATTCCCTGCAGCTCCACCCAGTGTCTAGAAGTGTCAGGCATAGGAAATATACAGAGACAAAGTAATCCCTACTTTGTCTCAGTATATCTCTTGACAGGGTTGGAATTTCAGTGAAATTCCAACAAAGTTAAAATGAGTATCTTATAAAGATTCTATCTTTATGAAATACATATTTTTCAGGAGAGAAGGGGGGCCAGTGCTGCTTTAAGAAATCCCTCAAAACACATCTCTTCAGAAGAGCATACGGCCTCCTAGAGTGACTTATTTCACAAACCTATATCTTGCTTGATCTTAGGGGCCACACTTAACTCCACTCTGCCCCTCCTGGTATATTCATACCTCACATCCTCTAGATTGTAAGCTTGTTTGAACAGGGTCCTCATCAACCTATTGTTTCTGTAACATTTTTATTAAATTTCCCCAAAATTAATATTGTAAAGGGCTGGTGAATAAACTGGCACAATGCAAATTCAAATAATAATCATATTCTAATAACACTATAATAAAGGTTCCCACCAAATACCACCAACATATCATTTTAGAGCTATTTTAAGGCATTCATTGGGGTTCAGTTGTTTCCCTACATACAATGAAAATTCTACGGAGGAGCTGAGATCTCTTCAAAGTCAAGAGTCTCCAAGCTAACAAACTGTCTTATTCAGGGAATTACGTTTTAAGCCAAAACAACTACACTGGACAATAGTTAAATAGGCCAATTCTATACTATTGATGATTTAGTCACTAAATCATCAATAGTCAGGAATTAGCCTTTTTTAGCTATTTTCCAGCTTTTTTTGGTCTATAATATAACTCCCTGCTGAATGCTAGGCTATACCCAGTTCAATCAATAAACTAGGCCGAGCTTCACTGTGCCTTTTCAAAATGCAAGTATGACGTATCTAGAGAGAAGGGATAAATACCCATTGAGTTCAAATTATGACAAAACATTATTCAAACTAATCGGAAATGTCAGCTCTTGGTGACAAATCAGAATAATGCATTGATATTTCTATACAATAGTATATATTGAAAGATTTCAAGGTCTCGTGAATATCAGGTTTGCTGCGGATTATTATTCTTCAGTTTATAATTCAGTGCAGCTGAACACATGGGCAATTTAATGTTTACAAAGTACCAAAAATGAGTAATGCATTGGTTGCTAACGTACTTTGTTGGTGTTCCTAAATTTACTTTCTCTTTCAAGCATCTACAAGACTGATCTAAATTTGAATTACAAAACTAATCCAGCTTGCTTTTTGTTGTTTGTTTTCAGACGTTAGAAGAAGAATTGTTTAGCAACAATGAAGAAAGTGCTGCATTTAAAGAGTTCTTGGCTTTACTGGGTGACACTGTCTTGCTCCAGGACTTCAAAGGGTAGGACATCAAAATGATGAACTCATACATTGATGTGCTAAGCCACATATATTTTAATAGCTTATGTGCAGGCCCTACAAATAGCATTTTTTAGGATCCTGTAAAACACAAACTCTATTTCACAATTAATTTCATATCAATCTGAAACACATTTCTTTTTTATCACTAAGAAGCTGTCACTGTGAAATAAAATTTGATAAATGAAGAATTTAAAAAATAAATGAAAATGATTACAACTTTTATGTAATCCATCCTGCAAAGTCAGTATTTCTTAATTGTTATAAAGTATCATCAGCAAAGTACATTTAAAGAAATGTAGTTAAAAATAGAAAGACTTTCTATGTGTTCGCAACCTCTCCCACTTGACCCTTGGTCCTTCCTTGTACCAAAACCCATTGTGGAATTTAAGCCTTTTGAAAAAAAATATATTGTTTAGAATTATAATCTCTAGAAAAACCATGACCATGTACGGTAGCCCCATGCTCAAAAGGGGTACTAAACCCACTAAAATATAATGTATAAAAAGAAACACAAGAATAATAAGGTTAGTCACTAAATACCAAATGGCCCCATACTAAATGACTGCAAAGTCTGGACATTGATGACGGATTTTGTAATTCAGGCCTCGAACTGGTTTGAATTTGGACCAAATTTCAGCCAAGCAGATCTCTACTGGATGGCAGAAATCTGGGCTGAATGAATCAAATCTGGGCCTATATTAAAAAAAAAAAAAAAAGACCAATTTGCCCACTGGCAGCGCTAACAGCCAACGGAATATTAGTGGGGAAAAAAACCTTGACAGCACAGGGGTTATATATGTGGTGGCTGGACTAGTCAGCCACCACATTAAAAAAGTAAGTAAAAAAAAATAAAAAATAGAAGTAATTAAAAACCTATGGGCATTAGCATATTACTGTGAAGAAGATAATGTACCTCCATACTGGAGGAAAGATGACAATTTTTTGGGATTTGTCTATGTTTGATCTATAGATCATCTTTATACATACATAATGTAAACCTTGATATTCACACATTTTGTCCCTTTTAGTGCATTACACTATTGAAATCACATCCCAGGATCATTCAGTGTCTTGACACTTCTTGCTTCCATCACAAAGAGCATAAGGGACATTTTAATTCAGTTGTGCAATATGTACACTGTCCATTCTCTCTGTTATTCATATGTTGATGCATTTTTTGTAGGTTCCGTGGGGGACTTGATGTTGCACATGGCCAGACAGGCACTGAATCCATTTACACAGTTTTCAGAGACAAGGAGATAATGTTCCATGTATCCACCAAGCTACCATTTACTGAAGGAGATACCCAGCAGGTAAAGATGATTTTTTATAAATAATGGATTTATATATATATATATATATTCCACGTGTCCTGCACTCACTGCTCCCGGTCTTGTTAATGCCTCGGTGCAAACTCCGACCATAAGTATATATAGGTTCTTGTTGAAGTGCACTCACAGGACTCAATAATATTTCTAATCGTGCTGTTTATTCAAGCATCAAGTAATACAAAGAAGTGTCGATGTTTCAGTCCTTGCCGGACTTTTTTCAAGAAAACGTCAACAAGAACATATATATATATATATACATATATATATATATATATATTAAAAAAATTATTTTTTATTTATTCTTCTTTCTCATGCGACATATTTAGCAATTAGTGTTCAAGTATACTGAAATAAAATGGGAATATTTGAAGATACTCTGAAGGAATGTGTTTACGAACCCTTATCCTCAGCAATCAAATATTTATTTACACTATCGACTCTTGTAATGAAAGATAATTTGTATCCAGTGTAGAACAGGTGTGATAGGGGATGATATTTCAATTCAAAATGTATACACATACACATAGAAAATGCAAAAAAACTCGTTATTCAGTAAGTAGACTCTTAAATCTTTGCATGAGAATTGCTATTTATAACAGTTTTGTTTTAGGTTAGTTTGACCAAATTCCTTGGTGAAGTAACTGTAATACTACAATATTGCTGTAACTGTAATATTTAGTAGCATTGGGAGTCTAGCACGCTGTGCTGCACCAATCAAATACTCCCTATGAGCTGCAATTGATTAAGAACTGAATCTGACTCAGTCCTCAGGAGTAGTGATGTCACGAACCGTTCGCGAACTTGCCGTGAACGGTTCGCTGCGGTTCGCCACGAACCGTTCGCGGCGAACTCCGGTCAGCTGACACAACCCTGCCAATCTCCGGCAGACCCTCCCTCCCAGACCCTCCCACCTCCTGGACAGCATCCATGTTGAAGCTGCCTTCAACATGGATGCTGTCCATGAAGTAGGAGGGTCTGGGAGGGAGGGTCTGCCGGAGATTGGCAGGGATGTGTAAGCTGACCGGAGTTCGCCGCGAACGGTTCGTGGCTAACCGTGGCGAACCGTTCGCGGCAAGTTCGCGAACGGTTCGCGACATCACTACTCAGGAGGACCGCTACTACAGTTGTGTTTAACATTGTAGTTCCTACAAAATGACAAGGTTTTACATTGAAGGGGCTCTGCACCCAGACCACTTAATTAAGATGAAGTGTTTTGGGTACCTTTAAGGGCAATTGTTTGTTTTTGTCATAAGTTTGAATTAAAGTGGTTCTTGGTGATTGTCAGCGATGGTAATAGACTGCGAGTGTCTGATTTTTAACGAATTGCATATGAGTGAAATATTTTTTTATCATAAACATATTTTACAAAGAAGACAACTACTATGACCTAGGACAAGCAAACAATTCAATCTTCTTACAAGTATGCAAAAAATAATCATAGATTTGCTGTCACAACTGAAGGGCACTTGATGCCCCCCCAATGAAATATATATATTTTTTTATAGTTTTGCTTTGATATGCCTAAGAGGGACCGGGTCGATAAACTAAAATTAAGTGCAGCTGTTATAAAGAAGATAGTGAAATAAATAAATGATCAAAGTAAAATGAGTGACTGATAACATGGAACAAGAGAGTGCCAGCCCATCAATGCTTACTAATGACATTTACTATATTGATGATCACAAATTGTTATCTGCCCATAGATATATGTGAGATATTGAAAGGCTATATTCATGCACAGAGCAGAGGGCTAGGAAGGAAGACATTTATTATATAAGAGTTTGTGAAACAATGGGATTCTAAGGATTTGTTGCAAATGCAATCATCAAGGGAATCGGACTTAACATGACACCCATATTCGGAGGTATGCTACTTTGCAATGGAGCTTAATGGCCATGTGAGGACACGCTGTCTGGCACTGCAAAGTTTTTCAGCTTAATTAATTTCCTGACATGTGGATCTTGTTAGGGGGCAACTGCAATTCTCAGCAGGGAGTCACACTCTGGCTTTTCAGACATTTTGGTACATGAATAAGTTGATTTTAATCAACACCTGGACAGATTTATATGTTTTCCAAAAGTTAGAGTTAGCTGGTAAGCAGTTTGCTTTTTATAACATTGCTTGGCTCCCAAAGGTAAAGATATCCTGAAATGTGTGGTCCATCACGTATATGTCTTAATAAGGACAACACGATAAATAGCATGGCAAGCGACCACACAACAAGCAGTTTTGGAATTGGGTTTTTAGGAGACATTCTCCTGTATCAGTAAAAATTTTTCTTATTTTGCTTAGTTAATTATTAGACATGATTAATTGCTTCGCTAACTTGCAAATGGAACTTGTGTTTGCCGCATAAAGTCATTACCTGCCAGTACCCCTGCTGTGCAGGCCTGATAACGATATATATATATATATATATATATATATATGTTGGACTTATTACTTGTAATTCTATATTTTCATTTCATGTTCGACTTTATCTGTCATTTATAGATTCTATTTTTGAGATGTTTGTCATTATAGTCATGGATTTATATCACTTGGGGTAACCCTGTTATGGGTTAATGCCATTTGCAATCCCTTTCTTTCCATATGCTTGTTAACTTGTTACTGTTAACTCTGCATAAATATGGACATACTTAGCAAACTTGAAAACGAGAGAAATCTTAATGTATCTATTCTGGTAAAATATTTTATAAATAAATAAATAAAATAACAGTTTATGTGTATCTTTATTTCGATGTATATGTCTTAGTGTATAAATCTATGTGTTACATGTATCTAAATATCTGCATGTAGCACACGTTGTTGTAGAGCACAGTTCATGCACTGTTTATTATCTCTGCTTTTCCTGTTGCAATAGTTTCCTAATCTCTTATTTATTTATTTATTGATTGATTCATTGATTGATTACTGTTGCCGATCTTACATGGAAACCACAGGCATCACAAATTCCTAGCTCCTCTTTCACTATAATTTAGCCTCAGTTTCACATCTTCTTGGCCTCTTTTTTACATCTGCACTCTCTTTTTGATCTCTCTATTTTACCTGTTCCTTGTATATTGTACACTTAACCTGATGAAACTACCTGTGTGTACTGAAACGTTGAACCCACTATTATATTAAAAAAGGACAAAAACTTATTTAAAGCATAATCCGGCTGAGGTTAAGTGAATAACTGATTATATTGTTACAAAGTCACCTGTTAAGGGATCTGGTATATTAGGTAGCAAGTGAACAGTCAGTTCTTAGATTTCATGTCATGTTTTGAGAGGAGGAAAAATTGACTAGGGAAATGATCTGAGTGACTTTGACATGGGCCAAGTAATGATGGCCTAGACAACTGGGTCAGAGGTTTTCCAAAACGGAAGTCTTGTGGGGTGTTCCCGGTATACTGTGCTTATTATCTATCAAAAGTGGTGCAAGGAAGGACTACTGGTGAACAGGCCTCGTGGTCATGGGTGCCCAATGCTTAGTAATGCACATGGGAAACAAAGTCTAGTCTGTCTGATCTGATCACAAAGAAGAGCTACTTTGGTTCATATTGCTGAGAACCTTAATGTTGGCCATAATAAAAAGGTGTCACAAGAAAAAAGTGCATCCCTGTATGCTTTGTATGGGGCTGCATAGCTGCAAACCAGTAAAAGTAACCATGGTGAGCTCTGTCCGCTGCTGAAAGCGCCTTCGATGGGGATGTGAGAATAAGAATTGGACCATGGAGCAATGGAAGAAGGTTGCCTCATTTGATGAATCACATTTTATTTTAGATTAGGTGGATGGCCGGGTGTGTGTGAGTTATTTACCTGGGGAAGAGATGGCAGCAGGATGCACTATGGGAAGAAGGCAGACCGGCAGAAGCAGTGTTATGCTCTGGGCAAAGTCCTGCTGGGTAACCTTGGGTCCTAGCTATCATGTGGATATTACTTTGACATGTACTACCTAGCGAATGTTGCAGACCACATAGACCCCTTCATGCAAATGATGATACCTGATGGCAGTGGCCGTTTTCAGCAGGATATTGCACCCTGCCACACTGCAAAAGATTCTCATGAATGGTTTGAGGAACATGACAGAGAAATCAAGGTTTTGCCTTGGCATGCAACTTCCCCAGATCTCCAATTGAGCATCTGTATGATGTGCTGGAAAACAAATCTGATCAATGGTGCCCCCATCTTGCAGCTTGCAGGACTTAAAGAATCTGCTGCTAATGTCTTTAAGCCAGATACCACAGGACATTGTGGCTGTGACTGATCAGTGTATTCAAGTTGTGAGACTGTTGACCGGTCGAGTGCAGCAACCCACAGAATGTGTATGTGTATATATATATATATGCACAGAGTTGAAGGAAGGGAGCACTCAGTGGTATTTCAACGATAATTGTAGTGTTTATTGAAATATTACATCGCAAAAGTGCTGGTCGACCTTTGTCCCATGCAGGTCTTTCTCAAGATCCTTGAGAAAAACCTGAATGGGCCAAAATGTCAATGATGTTTTGTGATGTAATATTTCAATAAACACTACTATTATCGTTAAAAGACCTCTGAGTGCTCCCTTCCTTCAACTTTGTGTATATAATCAACCAAGGCACCTATTCTGGAAGTAATGATGAACGGGTGAGTGCCAAGCATTTATGTGTATATATATAGTGTAGATTGGATTAGCCGTATTAGTCCAGTATAAATGCCAAAATACCAGCGTATTGCAGTATGCTGTATGTTGTATATGTGATCTCTGCATGAAGCAAAAAAAAAAAAAAAAGAACTGTTAATTTTCTAGCGGTTACCTTTCACTCCATGCACATTTTTGGTGGGAATAAACAATATTGAGATGTTACTTTTATTTGATTTAAATTGGTTATATTCATCATGTACTGTAGGTTTACTTTAAAATAAATGCATTCTAGCATCACTTTTTACAATCATTATATGTGACCATCACAGTGATTTCTTTTCACTCAGTAGCCCCAAAGAGAGTGCTTTATAATGGGTGTATGACCTTTTCTAACTCTGAGTTTGACACATCAAAGACTAGAGAGAGATGTTTCTATACATTAGGATCAGCCCTTGTTAATGGCTGAGATATTTCAGAAATGTTATTGGTTTTGCAACCTCACAAAGTGATCTAAATTGTTCACTTTCTTTCCAAATTTATTCCATTTACAACCCCAGCTCAGCAATCCATAGAAAATATATATGTTCCATATTGATTCTGACACTTTACAGTTGGTACCCATAAGGTATGTCCTTTATCTCATCTTTGCCATGAGTATTCTAAATGACTCACTGTAACCAAAATATTTCATATATAATGTATGTCTACAGGAGCACAGGAACACTCACCCTCTCCCAAACTTACCAGACTTCGGCTGACTTTCTTATTGATGCTTCCTCAATGCTCTAATACAATGGGGACATGCATACCATTGAAAAGAGTCTGCGGATGGTGGTGTATGGAATGCATTTTAGTACAATTAAAGAATGGCTCACTGAACCATATTTTATGTTTGAAGAATGCCAATGCCACCCTAATGCCAGATACATAATATAGGTGTCTGGTTTAGGTAAAAATGTTCAGAACCAGTAGTTTAATGTACTCTGTTTGTGTTATTCTGTCAAATACAAGTTAATCTTAAATGTTAATCAAATTTCATCTATACATTATGCTTGCTATTAAATGTGTCAGTTTCTCTAAATTCAGAGGGTATACGACAGCCCTTTCCCCTCCTCTCAGTCCATTCAGCCTGTGCCAATCAGTGCAGAGATAAGAAGGTTGTGCATCATGGATACTCTCCACTAGGCATCTCTCCCGCTTGAATTCAACCTAGAGGAAAGCAATACCTGCAAGAAGGAGTGTCAGACAGTGTGAGAGCAACAGCAGTAGCAGCTTGGAGAAAGGAAAGAAACAGCAATAATAATGTATTGCTGGAGCTTTGAACAGACAATCTAAGAATGGAGAGTGTTGGATACAGTTTACCTTTTATGTGAAGCAGATTTTTACCTACCAAACAGGGGTATGTAGGAGAGGTATGTCTTACAAGAGAGGTGTGTCTTAATTGTATGACACGAGTCAAGCCAAATGGCTTGAATACTGCAAACCTATATCTGTCATGGCAGGCTCACTTTAAAATACACATGGGCTATGCAAATTTTAATGTAATGAGACAATTATGTTGATCTTGACAAATATATTTTTAACACATTTTGTTCTTTCAGTTACAAAGGAAAAGACATATTGGTAATGACATTGTGGCTATTATCTTTCAAGAAGATAACACCCCCTTTGTCCCAGATATGATTGCGTCAAACTTTCTGCATGCTTACATCGTCGTTCAGGTGGAAAACCCAGGAACAGATTGCACAACATATAAGGTATGGAAGGAATTGATGTTTAAGTGTGTATACTGTATATCTTGGCTAGTATAGAAACATAGAAACATAGAATGTGACGGCAGATAAGAACCATTCGGCCCATCTAGTCTGCCCAATTTTCTAAAAACTTTCATTAGTCCCTAGCCTTATCTTATAGTTAGGATAGCCTTATGCCTATCCCATGCATGCTTAAACTCCTTTACTGTGTTAACCTCTACCACTTCAGCTGGAAGGCTATTCCATGCATCCACTACCCTCTCAGTAAAGTAATACTTCCTGATATTATTTTTAAACCTTTGTCCCTCTAATTTAAGACTATGTCCTCTTGTTGTGGTAGTTTTTCTTCTTTTAAATATAGTCTCCTCCTTTACTGTGTTGATTCCCTTTATATATTTAAATGTTTCTATCATATCCCCCCTGTCTCGTCTTTCCTCCAAGCTATACATGTTAAGATCCTTTAACCTTTCCTGGTAAGTTTTATCCCGCAATCCATGAACCAGTTTAGTAGCCCTTCTCTGAACCCTCTCTAAGGTATCAATATCCTTCTGAAGATACGGTCTCCAGTACTGTGTACAATACTCCAAGTGAGGTCTCACCAGTGTTCTGTACAATGGCATGAGCACTTCCCTCTTTCTACTGCTAATACCTCTCCATATACAACCAAGCATTCTGCTAGCATTTCCTGCTGCTCTATTACATTGTCTGCCTACCTTTAAGTCATCAGAAATAATCACCCCTAAATCCCTTTCCTCAGATGTTGAGGTTAGGACTCTATCAAATATTCTGTACTCTGCCCTTGGGTTTTTACGTCCAAGATGCATTATCTTGCACTTATCCACATTAAATGTCAGTTGCCACAATTCTGACCATTTTTCTAGTTTACCTAAATCATTTGCCATTTGGCTTATCCCTCCTGGAACATCAACCCTGTTACATATCTTAGTATCATCAGCAAAAAGACATACCTTACCATCAAGACCTTCTGCAATATCACTAATAAAAATATTAAAGAGAATGGGTCCAAGTACAGATCCCTGAGGTACCCCACTGGTGACAAGTCCAAGCTTCGAATATATTCCATTAACTACAACCCTCTGTTGCCTGTCACTCAGCCACTGCCTTACCCATTCAACAATATTTGAATCCAAACTTAAAGATTGCAGTTTATTGATAAGCCTTCTATGTGCAACAGTGTCAAAAGCCTTACTGAAATCTAGGTAAGCACCACCCTGATCTATAATTTTAGTTACCCAATCAAAAATCAATAAGATTAGTTTGGCATGATCTCCCTGAAGTAAACCCATGTTGTCTCTGATCTTGAAATCCATGTGTTTTTAGATGTTTATCAATCCTATCCTTTAACATGGTTTCCATCACTTTCCCCACTACTGAAGTAAGGCTTACTGGCCTATAGTTGCCCGACTCCTCCCTATTACCTTTCTTGTAAATGGGCACAACATTAGCTAATTTCCAATCTTCTGGGACTACTCCTGTTAACAATGATTGGTTAAATAAATCTGTTAATGGTTTTGCTAGTACACCACTAAGCTCTTTTAATAGCTTTGGGTGTATTCCATCAGGTCCCATTGACTTATTTGTCTTTTACTTTTGACAGTTGAAATAGAACCTCTTCCTCTGTAAACTCACGTGTAATAAATGACCCATTTATCCTTTTTCTCAACTGAGGTCCCTTTCCTTCATTTTCTTCTGTAAATACAGAACAAAAATATTCATTGAGGCAGTCAGCCTGACCTTTATCCTCTTCTACATACCTTCCTTCTTTTGTTTTTAATCTAACTAATCCTTGTTTTACTTTTCTTTTCTCATTTATGTATCTAAAAAATGTTTTATCCCCCCTTTTTACTGACTGTGCTATTTTCTCTTCTGTGTGTGATTTGGAAGCTCTTATAACTTGCTTAGCCTCTTTCTGCCTAATCTTATAGATCATTTTGTCTCCCTCACTCTGGGTTTTTTTATAATTCCTAAATGCTAACTTTTTGTTTTTAACTATTTTGGCCACATCTGCGGAGTACCACAGTGGTTTCTTGAATTTTTTGCTTTTACTGACAAGCCTAATGCAATTATATAGATAATGTATTGCTTTTAAATAAAAAATGTAAAATATAAAAAATTATAGCAACCATTGGTGAATTGCATCAAGAATATCCATCAATTTGCCAAAAATTCCATCATGTTAGTTTTACAGGGTAATAAAGTAATCCATTAAATGCCTATGAAATCTGTATTGTGTAGGAAACCAAATTATATACATACGTAATTTCAGCTTTAAATACACAAAGTAAAGTTACTCTTAGTCCAGTTAAGGTCTGTGAGGAGTTTTCTTTTTAAATGCCATGTGACAGCATAATGGATATGGATCAGAATTTAGGTCCACTAGTAAATTATTCATATAAATTACTTACAAGTCCGATTTCTTTTTCCACAGTACATCGTGTAAGCAAGTGCATGCCTGCTGGTGCATGTACTTTGAGAACTTCTGAACATTTGCTGATAATGTTCATATCTTTTCTGTGAAAAATGTGTCGATTTTATTGACTACATAAGTGTAACGCAGGACAATAGAGTGGTCCCTGAACTTACCCTTATGTCATCCATGAAGTGAGTGATGGATTTGCATCCCTGCTGAGAATTTTTTTTTTATTGCATCCCTGCTCAATAAATCATGGTGGCAAGTGCCATATATTGTGAGATGAGGCAAATCCATCTAAATTTAAATCCAATTTTTTTTACTCAAAATTCAAACAGCATTTATTCACGTGTTAAACTAGGCTACCTTTGAGATCAGGTCTATAATGCTTTTACTTTACAAAAATCTATGGTTGTAACATATGTTTAGTTCATACTATATTAGTTAAGGCAGCGTTTAAATCAGCAACTAATGATACATATGGTTACAGTGCAATATAAATGAAAGTAGTTATGGTCCTGATATTTATCAGTTGTGTAAACCATACATTTGCTGAAAAAAACATGTTAATCTAAGTGACTTTCAGAATGTTAGAAACTGCAAAACTTTCTACAATTTCTACTTATTTTACAATATATAATATATATAATATAATATATAATTTTATGTACCACATCATCTATAATTACTACAAAACTTGCCTTTATCAATACAAATTAAATATCCTATAGTTTAAAATATAAATATGAGATAGGAGTGGTGATGTTGGACTAGTCAACGTCAGAACCCCCAAATAGGTTACAGGAGTCAACAAGTCAAATAACTACAAACTGAAAGAATGGGATAGGAAAAGACCACTCACTCAAAAGTGAATGGAATTCGATCTCATTTTAAAAGATTACCTTCTAAAGTACTTAACTTAACAAAGAAAATAGTAATAACCTTTATTAAACTAGAAATAAGCAAAATATAATAAATAGGTATGAAAACTACCCTGAATAGAAACACCATAGAAATTGTGTTAGTGAAAATCATGTGAAGGTAAAGGGTTAAAAGCCTGGGAATATGCTCCTTAGTGTCATCGAGAAATATATATATATTGTATATGCACATACATGTAAAGTCCACTAAGATAAATAGTAGTAAAGCCTCTAAAGAGGACATAGTTAAGCTATAGGGACATACAATATGTGAACCAATATAAAAGAGAGAAGGAGCATAAGTGCAGACTGTTCCGTACAGAAAATTAAATGATAAACCAAATCACGCTAAAAAACGGTAATCACACTAAACAACTTGGCTGGGACGGAGAATCCCAACAGGGACTTATGTTTGTGGAAAATGTGTGGCCTGTAAATATATCCTTAGGGATTCTAAGAAAGTGAGTAATCGCGAAGGTACACAATCTTTCCATATAAACCATTTCTTCAACTGTAATTCTGCAGGGGTAGTTTATCTCCTTACCTGCAGTTGCAGTTTGATATATGTAGGGAAAACCCTCCGTCCCTTCAAACAACGTATTAAGGAACACCTTAGATCCACTAAAAATCGTCTCGAGACTCCAATCTCCAGGCATCTTAAGGAAAGACATGGAGGGTCCTCAAGGGACATACGTTTCTGTGGACTGGAGTTGGTTCAACGACAACAAAGGCAGGTGACAAAATCCTGCGTCAAAAAGAATGCAGGTGGATTTACAAACTAAATACTTTAAACCCCAGAGGCCTTAATGAAGGTTTCTCTTTTTCTCCTTATATTTGAAGTATGAGACATTCCCTTGCAACCTATGTATATATCTTTCTGTATATATTTCTCTGTATATATTTCCCTGTTTTTCTGTACATAATTTTTCTGGCAATATTTAATAACAGTGATCATTATAAGTACACAATTTCTTGGTAAATAATAACCTGTTTGTTAAATTGACCCTAGGAGCCTTATACCGTCAGAAGCACATTAGACAGTGCGATCACAATACTTGTCTTAATATCTTGGCTGACCTCTTCACTATATCTTCACTATATTCTGGTCACAGTACATAATATCTACCACTTAGTTTCCATCTATTTATACCAATTGCTAAGTATTTCGGCGTATTTACTATTGTATCTAATATCCCCTAGCCCACTTTCATTGCTGGGCTAGTGATACACATTGCCCGATATACAGACACCTAAGTTTTATGATTCTCTCTATCATACAATGTTCACCCCTTGGATATTTAGCTTTATATCTTAATTTATATCGATATGGATAGATTGTGTTTAAGCGCACTCTTGGATCATAGTTGGATGCATGAAGTGTGTCCACCTACTGATATATATGTAGCCATTGTGTTACAAGTGACTTAACATACTTTCCTCCTCCTTTACAGAATGAAAGGCAACATTATTATGGTTGCAGTTCATTTGAAGGGTGTGATGGCATCGGAGGAGTTTATGATAGTAATGACGACTAATTCAGTGATGATCAGCATTCATGGATTGGCGTTTGATGATCTAGGGGGCGTGCTGAGACTGCAAAGGTGTATGAAAACGCCGAAACGCGCGTTGAGCACTTTGCCGATGCATTTACTTTAATTAAGCTTTTCTTAATTTCTTCTTTTTTATTTCTACCTGGATACGACTGATGTCCGTTTCATTACTAATCTTTCCCACTATGTGCTTATATAAGTTTATAGGGACTTGTTAGGCTGCCTCGAAGCAGCAGTTAGTATCTATGGCCTGCCTGTGGGCTAGGCAGTAAGTCCAGGGTTTTCTAGAATACTGTCTCCTTTCCTCTCCAGTTACGAATTTTAGAGGGGGCCTTTTTGATTTAAAGTACTGTTGTTATATGCATCTACTTACCGCTGTGGATTCTATGTGCTTTTATGTCTCATATTAGGGGATATATCACTATTGGATATCCCCTAATTTATATAGTTTATACTGCTAAGCGAGACATAGTGCCTCCCAGAGAGTCTGCACAGCAGGGTCGGCTACATATTCTAACACCCGTTTGTGCTCCTCTGGGACTCCAGTTTCCACTAGTGAGCTATCTCAATATACTTTTTTGAGGCACCATCAATAGCGACGAGAGTTTAGCTCCACCACTATACTGGCATTGTAACTACTGCTAGGCACCACGATCCCATTTATATATATATAGTACGGATTTTACAGTTTTTAGCGTAATTTGGTTTATTATTTAATTTTCTGTGCGGAGCAGTCTGCACTTATGCTCCTTCTCTCTTTTATATTGGTTCACATATTGTATGTCCCTATAGCTTAACTATGTCCTCTTTAGAGGCTTTACTACTATTTATCTTAGTGGACTTTACATGTATGTGCATATACAATATATATATATTTCTCTATGAGACTAAGGAGCATATTCCCAGGCTTTTAACCCTTTACCCACACGTGATTTTCACTAACACAATTTTTATGGTGTTTCTATTCAGGGTAGTTTTCATACCTATTTATTGTTTTTTGTTTATTTATAGTTTAATAAAGGTTATTACTATTTTCTTTGTTACGTTTACTTTAGTTTAAAATATATATTGTCCATAGAAATAATTCAAAACTCCTGTGTGTATGCTGACAGAGATATCTACTAAAGTGAAAATTGCTGAGAGATCAAATAGAACTCACAGTGAATTTAAAATATCAGACCAAAGTAGCTGAACTGGAGGAATTCACCCAGTCAGCTGTACTACCAGCTCAGCTACTTTGGTCTGAAATTTGAAATTTGAATTTTAACTTTAATAAGTAACCCTGTATGACATGTTTACTAGTGTAAAGGGATCAATACTTAGCGAACTAATAATTCTGCAAAATGTAAATCTTTAATTAAAATGTTTCCATTAAACAAAGAATCATTTGATCAAAGAGCTAGTAGTGTATATAATTAAAAAAAAAATCAAACTTATAAGACCCACCTTACATGCTATTAAACCCTGAATTAACCTTTTGTCTGTGTGGATGTAAATTGCTATTATGAAAATAATTACTTAGGTAGCAGATTGTGAAAAAAGGGATATTAAAGCAGTAATATTACAGCAGTTATTTTTTGGACCATATTAATGTAAAAAAATATACATTTCATTTTCTTTTTTGACAAGTGTCAATTATTAATTAAAATGGTTCAGAAGATGAATACCTGTGGATGCTGGGAAATCAGCCCTGCTGAAATAAAACAATATATGCCTGCGGATAAGACGGGCTATTAAAGTTTTACACAGGTTTATACTATGGGCAATTCTGCTTCAGCTGCCAGTTTCAGTGAATAAATACAAAATGTGCTATTTGATAAAGCATCCTTAAAAGAACAGATTGGCTCATGCAGTGCTGCTAATTGTTTCCAAGAAACAGCTTGCTTTATCCAGACATTATACTAATGCAAATATTATTAGAGGACCGGAACTTCCCTCCTCTGATGATTGTTACTAGGCAAATGCTCAGCCACAGCTATTATAGAAGAATTATTGTTTTGTGGAATAATAAAGTAGATACTTTATTGACCAAGGCAATGTGTGGGTTCACTATATACATGGTAATGGTCTGTGAATCCATAAACCTGGTTTACATGCTTTGAAACCATGTGGGAAAATAGCCCCTATTTACTACGATTTGAAAAATATTCCTACTTTGGTTCCAGTGGCTTATCTCTGAGATTCACCCGTATAGACCTTTACTGGACGTTTGGTTAAAACACTAGTCCATGGGTAGGCAACCATCGGCACTCCAGATGTTGTGGACTTCATCTCCCATAATGCTATTCTAGCCATTATGTCCCGGACTGATCTCTGGCTCTGAATGTCAGTGGCCATGGTGATTAGCTGCCAACAGGATTCAAAGCCTATTAGTAAACATAATGATGATCCATTCTAAAATCAAAATAACACAATGGTAATATGTATCTATGTATACAATACTGTCCATAATTTTTCACCCCACATTTCCACATTTTGTAGTGATACAATCTATAATTGATGAAGAAACAGCACTGAAGTGTATAATATCTTTTAATTGAACTAACAATATATTGCATTAGTGAACTCTGGAAGTTTCTTATTATTCAATATAATCAAGAGAATGGTTTTGAAAGGACCTTCCAAAACATTAGCTCTGTAACTTAATGATTAAATATATATAACAGGCAATTCACTATTTTTTTGCATCTACATGCAGGCCTCCCAATGGTCCCAATTTCGTCAGAACAGTCCATATTTTAAGGTCCTGTCCTGCTGTGCTGACTTTGTTTCCTGGTGTCTCACTTTTGGGGACACTAGGGTACTGTCCTATAAAAAGTATAGAGCACTAGGATCCTGCAGAGAGCACTGACATAGTGCTCCCTGCCTGGTCTGTCCTCAGTGGGCTGGGCCTCAGTAGTCTGTCCTCAGTGGGCTGTCCCTCAGTGGGCTGGCCCTTTTTGTCTGTCCTCACTGGGCTGGCTCTTTTTTGTCTGTCCTCAGTGGGCTGGATCTTTTTTGTCTGTCCTCAGTGGGCTGGCCCTCAGTGGTCTGTCATCAGTGGGCTGGCACTTTTTGTCTGTCCTCAGTGGGCTGTCCCTCAGTGGTCTGTCCTCAGTGGACAGGCCCTTTTTGTCTGTCCTCAGTGGGCTGTCCCTCAGTGGGCTGGCCCTTTTTGTCTGTCCTCAGTGGGCTGGCCCTTTTTGTCTGTCCTCAGTGGGCTGGCCTCAGTGGGCTGGCCCTTATTTGTTTGTCCTCAGTGGGCTGGCCCTCAGTGGTTTGTCCTCAGTAGGCTGGGAAGCAGCTTGGTGTGCACTCATGCCAGACCTACCTGCCAGATCCACCTCCTTTGGGACACACCAGTGACATTATTCACACCACTGGCCTGTTCATTTTAAGCTTCACCTAAGCAATTTCTATGTCTTGCACAATGTTTTGCACAGTGTTTCCAGTAGCACCCCAAATAATATGCGCTGATTTAGATGTGCGCCCTTCTTCTGTTTTTCTGTTTTCGTCTGTTTTATTTTATTTTAATAAAATAATTTATATTTTTATTTATTTTTAAAACTTACACATGCAAATTTTACAAAGGTATAGATCATTTAACATGACCATGAATTGTAGGAAGAGGATGATAGCTCACAATCTGAAAAGACACAAAAGGGCAATGTCATTGTCTGCAATTTGCTTTTCTTTTTTTAATCTTTAACTGATGGATTGTCAGTAAGTTACATCGGCATCTGAAATGGAATCTTGTCCAAGCTCTGTCCATTGCTAAAGATTGCCAAAATCATGCAAAAAAAAAAAAAAAATCCCTTTTTTATATTATGCATAGCTAAACATCTAAGATGAATTAAAATTAAGGGGAAACAGAGAGACAAAGATAATGTATTTAGGAAAAAAAACTGAAAAGTGACAATGCTGCTTTAAATTAGGAAATCCCCAGAAAGTGATAGGGGTGACTGAAGATTGGAAAGTTAGGTGATTATTTTTGTAATATGTAACAGAGAACAGGGCAAAAATTATTCACTAAAATTTTAATGACTGATAAAAGTTGACCATTTCAATTTGGCAAAAAAAAATCTAAAATATACAAACACTTAAACTGATCCTTAATGATTCCTAAATGTGCTAATTACATTTGCTTATAGTACATGGAAGACCCTTCCTTATTTAGTATTCTGTACCATTACACACAGATAAATTAAGCATACTTATCTTTAGGGTTTCACCGACAGTCAGAACAAACAAAGAATATTATCTGCTCATAATTATATTTTAGAAATTTGATATCCTTCAAATTCTGATTTATTTAAAAATTCTAGAAATTAAAATGTTGAGTTAAATAGTTGCTGTTTTTTATAGCAGCACAATTACATTGTTAGGCTACATTTTGCAGGCAGATAGCCGCTTAAACATTACTTAACCCAAAGCCTCACTCACCATATTCTCTTAATGTTATAACAACACACCAACTCATTCAAAGTCTGGACCTATCTTTCATCTGTGAAAATGTAAGGAACAATTAGCTCTAATAATTTTTTTTTTCATTATTTTATTTCTATGTTTTGTTTATACTAAGGTGTCCGTGACTGCTCGGGAAGATGTCCCATCTTTTGGACCTCCTCTGCCAAACCCACCAGTATTTCAAAAAGTAAGTGTCTGGTAAGAAATTGTTCAAACAAAGGCTTGGAACATGAAAGCTTTGTCTTATCTTTTTCAGTCTTGTTATACAATCTAATAAGTATACACAGTGGCAAATAATGGCACACACCAGTTGTTCAAACAACATTAACAACATCTTGAACTACTAATTGGCAATAATTCATTATTTATGGATGACATATTTACTCCGTTCGTCTAAGTGTTCATTATACTTTACTTATGTCTTTTTTTTGACATTTCTATCAGATGAGGGACTTTATGAAACAGGCAGTGTGTGTCACAATAATATTATTTCATGATATATTAGTATGTATTGCTTATCCCTTTACATCCTTAATGGGTAATTTCTTCTCTTTTTTCTCTAAATGAAAAGAATTGCTCATCCTTTTAACTTTGAAAATTTGGAAAACGTAAAACATCATTGATTATACGCCATTGATATGGAAATTGTACATCCGATTTCCCTGTGTTAAGAACTCTTTGATGTCTCATATTCCATCAACTGCTTAAATGTCAACTGTTGTAAACCTATGATAATAATCTCCTATCTTTCCACCTCTACTCCCCGACAAAAAAAAAACCTTTTCCTTAATGTTAACTGTCCCTATATTCTTAACAGACAACAATACATATGGATAGTTTATGGATCATTTATGACACTGTATTTATTAATCTCACATATTCAATCATGTTTAAAAATATTGCTTAAACCAGTCCATTTGTTATTCACAGTAAAACCATAATTCACTCCTTTATTTCCTCTGTATGTAATTTTTTAACTTTTGTCATACTGAGCTTGAAAACTTACAAAGTAAGTAACCCACTTGCCATTCCACTTCTGCTGGACACCTCTACAGGGCACTTTTCATTTTCCAAATTTAAGATTAAAATGGAAACCTCTGGCCCAATCTACAATGACATCCATATTGGTATCCTTGTTACTACCAAGGAATACCTACTGTGTCATGCAACGTTAGACAAAAAGTTAAAAATTGTGGTTAACAGCAACTCTCTCTCTTATGTATCGAAGTAGGGTTTCCCAATATTGGGTAATAAACAAGTACTCACACTCTTATCATTTTCAAACATTAAATTAAAACTCATCTTGTTGAATAATCTAAAAAAATATTTCAAAATGCACTTCTTCATAAGTCTATGGTATCCACTTACTAGCCACCAAATTTCTCCTGAGTTCACCTATGACAGGGCTGCCCAACTGGTAGATCCCCAGATGTTGTGGAACTACAACTCCCATGATGCTTTGAATGCCTTTAGAATGCATTTAGAATGACAAATCATTATTGGAGTTGTAGTTCTACCTGTTGGGCAGCCCTGACCTATGATATTCTTCCTCATTTTGCAATCCATTGTACATTAAATCCCATATGTTACTTATGAATTTTAATTAAATAAATAATAACATTGCTATTATTTTGGCTTCGTTAATTTGCATTATCACACTTAAAAAGTTATGCTTTATAGCTGCATTTATTATTATTGTGGCAAGTGATTTATTATATATAAACACCGTAAAATAAAATGTATCCTGTCACTATTAATTAATAGCATGCCCTTTAAATCAATTCATGCAATCATCATTTAATGTATGTGTTTGACAGCACAGAGGTATTTGGCTGCAAATGGCAAATTGACTTGTCATTCGGCAGTCTATGCTTCGTGTTGTTGGTACTTGATTGCTAATCAGCTACTCATTCACATTCAGGTGGGGAAAACAATGGAATAATCCTACAAGCATATAAACTACATGAAGAATGGAAGATAATTATCATGTTATATATGCACAGCGACTGTGTTTACACTATAGTTATATTGGTTGTTGCCACATCATTGCAGTCACTAAAGCAATACAGGATAATGCTTTGTTGCCAGACAAATATTTGTTTTTTAGCCTTAAGGTGTATTTACTAAACTGGAAATTATGAACTGAATGTTGATGTAACTGTAAATTGCAGGCCAAAAGAACTAGAACTGAATTTTTGGCATATGGCTATTTTGGCATCAAATTTGTAATCCCTCTTTTCAAGTCATCATAGAATCAAATGTACTAAATAAACTCACATGTATTGTTTTTTTTTGTGAATATGGTCAATGTATTAATGACTGCATTCAGAAAGGTTTTAAGAAAGATTTCACCTACTGGTCTCTTACTAGGTGACTAAATGTTTTCAACTTTAAAAAAGAAAAAGAAATAAAATACAGAATAAGTCAAAAGGAAAAATCCACTCAAATCCCAGAATATGAACATCGTCAGTGTTAAATTTTGCCTAAGCTACCATTTTGGATGCATTGTTTTTTGGTGCGTCCTTAATATTGACTCACCCTGTAATTTAATTAATATGTTAAATGAAATGTGAAAAGAGTCCAACTATATATATGTTTTCCCATTAAGGCTTGTATTTACTTAAAAAAAATATAGATTTTGCCAGGAATTATTTAATACCTTTAAAATGTGACTCTCATTTCCAGAGAATTTACTGTTCTTCATTCATTCCCCTCAATTAACAATATTGCAGAATTTACTGGGGTACACACTCAGGCATCCACAGAGAAATTCCTTACGATCACACAAGCGTTTGCATACTTTGCCCAGTGTCCTTAATAATAAATAATAAAATCTCCCCCAAAAAATCTATCCATTTATTTAAAGAAATTTAGCATAACCTATCATTGACTATGCTGACTGAACAATTAGCTAATTGATTGTGCTATTGCCTTGGAATTGGCAGTGCACCTTTAACTCTCTGTGCTTTTCTTTCACATGTGTATGACATGTTTCCCCCAGTTCGCTAACATTCCAGAACTCTTTATGTGTAAGTGAGTACACAGTTAATAGGAGATCTGTAAATTAGGCACCTTCAGTTTAAAGAGGAACTGTCACTGGCCCCCACACTGAAAATTTTATATTTCATAAAGATCTAATTTTTATGAAATACTAATTATGAATGTATTAGAATTTCACTGAAATTCCAACCCAGTCAAGAGATATACTGACACAAAGTAGGAACTGTATATTTCAAATGCCTGACACTTCTAGATACTGGACAGAGCTACCCCCATCCAGAAGTGTCAATTCCCCCAGCCATCTCCAGTTATGGCTGCAGGAATTGGCTCTGTCAATGGAGAATCCCACAGTCCCTCTGGATCCTCCATAAACCTCAACACTGTACTCTTGCCCATGCACAAGAGGGACAGGTTCACATAAGTAGAACCCAGCTTTATCTGCCCCCTGGCCACCAGACCCCAGCAGTGATGTCTACGCCAGGGGACTTTGTGAATTCTGTAATGTCCCCAGACGGTGACAGTGCCACTTTGAAGAAGTCTTATTCCCAGCACACTAAATACATCTTCATAATAAAATTGTGTTTGATATAATGCTTATTTTGAATCTCTTTCAACATTTAAACTGTGTTTAATATTTTGAATATTTAGTAATATATTGTTTTATGGAAGTATAAGATTATAAAAAGAAAATACATTTTTTCCATAATATTTTTTTTTTAAATATACTTATATTAATAAAAAACATATGGCTAATATCATTGCCATTGTGGAGCTTTTGAATAAGCAAGTTTTGTCACCCATCTTGGTGGTGGTTTCATTTGCAAGCAAGATGACTTTTATTAATAGCAGATAGATACAGTCTATCTCTTTCTACTTGGACACCTGTCATATGCTGCCATCAGATCGTTACTAGTGAATCAGAAAACGCTAGCAGGGGACATGACTCGATAAAATTGAACAAATCTACCATCTCTGCCCATTTCGCTGTACTCTGCAGGGAGCAGACCATCATTTGGAAAGAAAATGAGTGCCAGCTTTGTGCAGTCAAAATATTAGTCATCGTGTTCCCTAAGCTGTCATAAATGCGTCAGCATGTCAGCTAAGATACTTGTAAGCTCCTGCTGGCTCTGGAGAGATGAAACAAATGAAATTATATCTGAATACTAAATGTATTCATTATTTGTCACTCTTTTTAACACCGCTGGGCCCTACTTGTATGTATTACAAAACACCCAAGTAGAAGATTAATGTAGAATCACATGCTTATGTGATATGTGCAAAACCATAAAAATGACCTCCATAATCAATTTTTTTAATCTTTACTCCTTTATAATTATTATATACAAAATGCAGTCCAGCTCACAAGTATTTGGACAGTGATACTAATTTTTGCCTTGTTGTCCTCAGCATATTGAATTTGAAATGAAACATTTAGCAACAGTGCAGACTGGAAGCTTTAATTTAAAAGTACGGTTTTACATAGTCCCTCCAGGTCAGATGATCATGCGAATTGTCAGTTCATGGTTAAACTGTCCCGTGACCAGGTGTAAAGTCCCTGGAATTCCAACTTACTTAAAACTAGACTTGTGCATTCAGTTTCAAATGAATTGCCTTTAATCCAAATTTTGGGAGGTTATCCAAATTCCATAACTCTGAATCGGCATTTGGACGTACCACAAAAGAAATGGACAGTGGAGGAACAGTTTTGTTCGATTTGTGATTTGGAGTTCTGCCCATGGCACCAAAGTAAGAGATAATTGATGGTTAGAATACAGCCACTAAGTATCTATTTTATTCACAGATAAGTGAGAAGTGACCAATAGAGGGGAAAAAAGGAAGATCAGTAAAGAAAAAAATATATATTTACATATTATTTGGAGGCCAAGGCAACACCTTGAACTCTTTGCCATGTTCCTCAAACCATTCCTGAACAATTCTTGCAGTGTGTCAGTGTGCATTAACCTGCTGACAGTGACCACTGCCATCAGGGAACACCATTGCCATGAAAGGGTGTAGGTGGTCTGCAACAATCTCTAGGTAGGTGGTACATGTCGAATTAACAGCCACATTAAAGCCAGGACCCACGGTTTCCCAGCAGGACATTGCTCAGATCATAACACTGCCTCCACCAGCCTTCCTTTTTCCCATAGTGCATCCTACTGCTATCTCTTGCCCTGTTGACGATGCACCCGGCCATTCACCTGTTCATTAGACGAGGCAACATTCCTCCATTGCCTAGTTATCACCCTCATGTCCCCATTTAAAGTGCTTTTGTGAGTGTAGCGGAGCTCCCTGTACCCTGACTGGGTAGCTCTGCCAAAAAACGCTTCCTAGCTGGAACAGGGGAAAACCTCAGCGCTTCTGCCCCAGTTGCCGTGGCTTGACTGGGGTCCTCCTGGAGCCTCTCCGTCCTGGAACAGGATACCCTATGCCCTCCCAGGGACTGGACGACACACAGTGCTGGGAGCTCTAGTCCTTACAAGGACTTTCCCTGCTGATCCTCCACGAGCTGGAAAAAGGTGCTAAGCAGTGATTATAGCTCTTCCCCTCCAGTAACTAGGTGACAAATAGCTCTGGGAGTACAAGTGATTTATTCCAGGCCACACACAGCTTTTATGCAAAGACCCCTACATTGGGTCTCCAATACAATAAAACAGGGGTTTCAATCCCCAAATCCTCTGTGCCTGGGAGATAATTGCGTGAGGAAAACCTATAATTCTATTATCTCTCAGGTACAGAAAATCCATACAAAATATACAGTACCCCAAAAGTGCCTGGGAGATAATTGCGTGAGAAAAACCTATAATTCTATTATCTCTCAGGTACAGAAAATCCATACAAAATATACAGTACCCCAAAAGTGCCCCCACCATAACTAGGATCACTCAGATCAGTTCAGTGAAACTGGAATGCCACTGGGTAAAGTTTTGACCGGCTGGACACAAGGCACTAGCCCAAAACTGTTCCAGGAGAATAGGTACCTTGGCCGGTCTCTGTTCGGAGGTTCCTGTGCGAATACCATGCAAGGGAACCTCTTAGTTTCAGGGTACAAATGCTCCCCCTGTTCAGTAGTTCATATCTCCCGAACGTTGTTCGTATAGGTGGGCAGTGGTCTAATCTTTACTGGGGTTTGTGCGAGTGCCTAGCTGAAAAGAGTTCTAGGCACTCGAGGACCAAGTGCAACTGCCCATGTTCAGGAGACAAGATGGAGAAGCATTCATGAATTACTTCCCTTGCGGTTTCGCACTTAAGTTGCTTGTGTGAATGTACTAATGGGGTACAGGGGTGGTCCTTGTTCAGGAGGTGAATAGATGGTGTTTGTATATAATAACTCCTGAATGGAAAAAGGGAAAAAACACACAAACAGGGGAAAAGTATACAAAATTGGTGGTAGGTTCTGCCATTGTGAGTGGACAGGGGTCATCATGGGCACTATATGTTCTGACACCTTTCTATCATGGACAGCATAAGTTTTTCAGCAATAAGAGCTACAGTAGATGTGCAATTGGACCTGTGTGATCGGACTAGATGGGCTAGCCTTTGCTCCCCATGTGCATCAATGAGCCTTGGGCACCCATGACCCTGACATTGGTTCACCGGTTGTACTTCCTTGTACTACTTTTGGTAAATACTAACCACTGCATATTGGGAACATCCCACAAGACTTGCTGTTTTGGAGATTTTTAGGTATATAATATCAATTTCATAATATTATCAAACAAATGTAAAAAGTTAATAACTAGTTCATGTGGTAATCTTTTATTCTACAGAATTCTGAATTCCGTGAATTTTTGCTGACCAAACTCATCAATGCAGAACATGCCTGCTGTAAATCTGACAAGTTCGCAAAACTAGAGGTAAGTAACACATTATGGGACTTTTAGGATGAAGTGCAGCTAAAATATGTAATGCAATGCCTAATCACCTACATCTTGCTGAAAGTCAGTGTTCAATCATAATTTTATCACATGACAGGAGGCTTCGTATTTTGCATAATCTTTCTTTACTATCTCCATAGCAGCAAAGAAATGAGTGACAAAACTTTTAACCAATCACAACGTAGAATAGGGTATAAGAGGTGAGACCTATGACATCATTTCCTCTTTCTTTGCTGCTCCATCACAAGCTAAGTACCAAATTTTGTATTATCTATTCAACATACACTTTTCATTTCCATGACCTTTTGTTTCACTGTACCTTATATATTTACCCTATTAATGCTCTTAACCCCTGTATACCAGGGGACCCTGTCTGGCTCCCTAACTGTCTTTCACGGCTTTCCCGCCGTCTGTACTTTTCCTCCATTTTCTCTGTTTCTCTTTAACAGTTTTCTGTTCTTTCTACCGAACGCGTTATTCGGTAGTTTTGCGCATTCGCCTGTTTTACTCGAATGCCCGCGCGACCGCACATTGACTATTCGTTTCTAACTACCGAACGCTTCGTTCGGCAGTTTGACGCGATCGCCTTTTTAAACGTTCGCATCTATTTCTATTCGCACGTTCGGCAGTTCGCATAGATTTTCTATTCACGTTCGGCAGTTTTATGCGAATGGCAAGCTTACAGTTTGCCGCCCAAACTGGGGGAGGTACTATTCTCCACACACTGAGCCTGTCAGTCCGGCGGCCATCTTAAAGAGATAGACACTGCCTGATTTTTCTGCTCCTGCTATTCCAACAAGCAATTGAAAGCCTTACCCTTTTTCACTCAGTGGGACCAGGTTAGTGCCTTACACTTGGGGTTGGTTTAGCCAGTTGGTCTGCACCTTATTCTGGCCGGGGTGAGCCCCCATTTTACGCTGCTAAACGGTCCTGTTTATGCAGGTTCCGATCACCTGGGTGAGCCCCAGTGAATCAGCCCTCTCCTCTACGACCTACCGGTCTCTAACCACAGGTTATTTAGTCCTGATACCATACCACCCCGGTCCCCAGGCCTCTCCATTAATCGTGCCTAGTGCCCTCACGCAATTTACCGGGTGAGCCCCGAATCCTCACTCCTCATAATGGAGGAATCACAAACCCCAGACCTCCAGGCCATGATAACAGCAGCCGTGGCTGCAGCCATGGAACAAGCCGCTTCCAAGTCGCTCCAAACAAACCCTGAGGTTCCCAGGCCCACCTCTAAACGGGTTCATTATAAGGCGGACTCCGAAGACTCTGACTCTTCCAGGGAACACTCCCAACAGCGAAAACGCCATTGGAAGGGCAATGTAACCCCACGCAAGGCTAAAGGGAAAGCCCCTGCTGATCGCAGGAAAGCCACGGTTCGTGCTACCCACGATGCCACACAACTTTCCTCAGGTGAGGAAGATGTAGAACCCACTCAGGCACTAGCTGTGCTGGATGAATGGCAGGCGGCAGCCTCTGACCAGGGGGACTCTGACAGGGATTCCACGGCCAACTCTGACCCTTACTTCATAAGGGAACAGGGTCTGGGTGAGCCCCAGGACTCCATGGCAACATCCATTGATAACCCACAGGAGGGCTCGGAGATTTTCCTCGACAATTCGGGCCTCCAAATGTTTGACCCAAGAAACATCCGGCACCCCCGTTCGGAAGAATGGTCTCCACCTGAGCATTTGGCAAGGTTTATGCACTTCTGGCTCAGAAAACCGCTAGACAAGGAGGTTAGAAACCGGATGAGATCCGAATGCCCTCGCCCTAGTCTACCGGACAAAGTGACGCACACCCCCGAGTTTGACCCGCTCATGACTACGTTCATGTCCCGAGGGGGTCGGGATCCGCGCAAGGGCATAGAGCGCGGCTTTAAAGGAGCGCAAGATAAGCTGCTAGATGCCATTGGGCCACTAGCCAGAATCATGGATATGGCGGATGAAGCCTATGAGAGGGCTGACACTTTTACCCCAGATACGGTGCGTGAATGGGCACGAGATACCCGTGAATGGGCACAAAGGTGTTTCTGTTTCTTAGGGAACACCAACGTAGCCCTCTCTTCGGAGAGGCGCCGAGCAGCACTTTACCGTATCGACGAAAAACTGGTCGAACTGGGGGATAAGGAATTAGGACCCTTAGCACAGGGTAAACTATTTGGAGAGGCCTTCCTTAAGGAATTAAATAAAAGGGTCAACATATTCACGTCCCTTAACAAGGCACAATCTTCAATGCGGAAAGTCTTCCGCGGTTCCCACACCCGTGGTGTTTTTGGAAGGGCTGGACGGCAGAGGGGCCGTGCCGCCAGCCGTTTTTGGCCATCCGGCCCCCGTACAACAAGGACTCAGATGTTCTACCCAGACTCATCTAGTCGAAATAGATTCAACCACTTCAGGGGATCTGATCGTGGCCGAGGCACCCGAGGACGCTCACGAGCAAGATTCTCCAACGGTAAGTCGGAATCTTACTCTTCCTCTAACCCCCTGTCATATCGCAGGTCGTGTTTCTCTTTTTTTCCAGAACTGGAAAGAACTATCTTCAGATGCGTGGATAATCCAAACGGTGCAGGGCTATCGAATAGAGTTCGACTCGACCCCGCTCCAGCTGACCCCTCCACGTCCAATCCAGACTACACGAGCAGATGCCCGCCTCATAGACGCGGAACTCCGAGAACTCCGCTCCAAGGGTGCCATTCAACCGGCTCCGGATGCCACCGGTTTCTACAGCAATATCTTCCTGGTCAGGAAGAAAACAGGCGAATTTCGCCCCGTTATCAATCTCAGGGAGCTCAATTCGCATGTAGTATATCGACACTTCAAAATGGAAGGTATACACCTCCTCCGGGACTTGCTTCGACGCGACGACTGGTTCACTCGTCTGGACCTCAAAGATGCGTACCTTACCATTCCGGTACACAGAAGCAGCCGTCCCTACCTCCGCTTCTTCTGGCACGGGATTCCTTGGCAGTTCACCTGTCTCCCGTTTGGCCTCAGCTCGGCCCCGTGGTGTTTTACCAAGATCATGAAGCCGGTAGTGGCAAAAATCAGATCCCAAGGTATAAGATGCATCATCTACCTCGACGATATCCTGATCTTCGACGAGGATGCAGACACTCTGCGGAGACATACGGAATACGCACTACACCTTTTGGACTCTCTGGGTTTCGTCGTCAACCGTCCCAAGTCCGCATTGACTCCGGCTCAATCTGTTCAATTCCTCGGATTCGTAATAGACTCCACTTCATGCACTCTTCACCTCCCGGCTACCAAAATTACGGCAATCCGCAGGGAAATCCGGAAAGTCCTTCGTCGGACTACCATACCCCTACGATTACTGGCACGGATCGTAGGCCTTCTCTCCGCGTCCATCCAGGCCTTTTTTCCCGGGCCCCTGCACTACAGGGCCATGCAACGCCTCAAGGCAAGTTTCCTTCGCAGACAACCGACATACGACCAACCGGTTCCAATGTCGGTCGAAGTTCGGGAAGAACTACACTGGTGGCTGAATTGCATGCAGGCTTGGAACGGCAGGGCCATATTCGGGAACCAGCCAGACTTCGTGCTGGAATCGGATGCCAGCCGTTCAGGCTGGGGGGCAACAGACGGAACCACGTCCACAGGAGGAGTCTGGACTTCCGAAGAGCTCTCGATGCACATAAATTGCCTGGAACTCTTGGCCGGGTCCTTCGCCATTCGCAGCCTGGCAAAGGACCGATCCAACTGCTGCATCCTACTCCGCATGGACAACGTCTCAGCGGTCAGATACATCAACCGCCTTGGAGGCACTCGTTCTCGAACACTGGCGGATCTCACGAAAGAGATCTTCGACTACTGCCTACCACGCAACATCACCTTGCTGGCAGAGCACTTACCAGGAGACTCCAATACGACGGCGGATTGGTACTCACGCCACTGGCGGGACGCCAGCGATTGGCAGCTAGACCCTCACATTTTCGCGCTACTGGATGCACAGAGGGGACCTCTCTACCTAGACCTTTTCGCGTCCCGCAACAATCGACAGACAGAAGTTTTCTTCAGCTGGCTCCCAGACCCGGAGAGCCTCGCAACGGACGCTTTTCTCCAACAATGGCCAAGGGACGGCGCCTACGCATTCCCTCCTTTCGCAATGATAACGAGGGTCCTTCACCGGATCCGTCTACAGGGAGTGAGAGTAATTCTCATCACGCCGCTCTGGCAGAGCCAGCCATGGTTTCCGGACCTTCTGGAACTCTCAATCAACGACCCACTCCTCCTTCCAGATGCCCCAACCATCCTCAGGAATCCATTGGGCCTTCCTCACCCACTAGTCCTGCAGGAACGCTTGCCCCTTGTGGCCTGGACTCTTTCCGGGGTTCCTGGAGAACCGAGGAATTATCGCAGGAAACTAAGGACCTGCTATGGGATTCATGGGCACCAGGAACTAGGAGGTGCTACTTATCAGCATGGCACTCCTGGACAAGTTGGTGTGTGGGACGGGACCTCAATCCCTTTACTGCACCTACTCACTCCATCATGAATTTCTTAACTTCACTTTTCACCGCAGGAAAGTCATACCGTTCCATCAATGTGGTACGGTCAGCCATCTCAGCGGCTCACACTCCGATACAGGGGATTCCTGTTGGTAAGGACCCGCTCATCTGCAGACTTCTCCGCGGTATGCGCCTACGGCGCCCCCCGGAACCTAAATACTCTAGTCTCTGGGACGTTGGCGTGGTCCTTCAATTTTTACGTAATTGGCCTCCCAACGAAAAACTATCACTCCGCCAACTTACCGCAAAATTCACCCTCCTGCTCTGTCTGGTTTCCTTTCGACGGGTAGCGGACGTACGCGCCTTTGATGCCAACGCGTTTACTTTCTGTCCGGCGGGTGTCACCTTTCAGATCTCACGTCGCACTAAGTCCAACTCTCTCTCGGTCTTCTACCCTTTCTTCCCTTCTGACCCTCAACTCTGCGTGGTCTCAACCCTCCGTCACTACGTGGAAGCCACCGCGACGTTGCGGCAACCTTCCACTCATCAACTTCTCATCTCTTACGTCCGCCCTTATGGTCCGGTCTCGGTTACTACACTGGCCAGATGGGTCAGGTGGCTACTATCCCTTGCCGGTATTGACCAAACTTTTGGAGCACACTCCGTTCGTGGGGCAGCGGCCTCTTCCGCTTATGCGGCAGGCGCGTCCCTCTCGGACATTTTACGAGCAGCGGACTGGACCAGAGAATCTACCTTTAGGACATTCTACTTTCGTCCTCTTGATAATCCGGCATTTGCTTTTCTTTCTCAGCGTTGAAATTGCAAAATACGAAGCCTCCTGTCATGTGATAAAATTGAAGATTATGCTAGCTTTAGTGTACAGATAATCTTAATTTTAATAATGACAGGAGGCGAGTATTTTCCCTCCCTGTTCTCTTTCGTTCTTCCCTCCCTTTATTTTCACTTCTACCTACTACACTTTGCTCTCTCATATGTTGGTATAATACCTGACACGATAGCTCTTGTTTAACTGCCTTATTTACATCATAGAGATTTATATATTTATATTGTTTGGGTGGGATACTTATTTAACACCGCTAGGGAGGACGTTTAGTTTATTTTATTCTCATGTTACTAGACGATATTAAAGTTGAATTACGGGACAGACATCCTTTGTTTTATACAATCACTTCTGGACTCTAACGCACCTTATACTCTCGTTTCAGCTTAACCAGGAGCTACACGGAATCATTAAAGTCTCCTTGCAAGATGTCGTCATCATCGCATCAGGAGATTCATCATCAGGTCTTCGTAGACCATCGTTTGACAAGGACACGTCTTCATCTGCATTCTACCTGTTCCGATTCAGTTTATTCTGATTAAGTTTCCAGTTTCTTGTTCTATGGACTTCTCAGCTGTTCGGTTAATTTTTTCTACTTTTTGGTCTTGTGATGTCGCAAGTTTAAAAGAGGAAATGATGTCATAGGTCTCACCTCTTATACCCTATTCTACGTTGTGATTGGTTAAAAGTTTTGTCACTCATTTCTTTGCTGCTATGGAGATAGTAAAGAAAGATTATGCAAAATACTCGCCTCCTGTCATTATTAAAATTAAGATTATCTGTACACTAAAGCTAGCATAATCTTCAATTCTCTCATCTGTCATAGGATAGGACTAGAGCTGCACTTTTAGACAATCTTCATGATGACCTTCACATGCACACACAAGTCATGCTTGGCCTTGGCCCAGAAGAAGACAAACTGGAGAATGGAGCTCATGGTGGATTCCTGGAGTCATTCAAGGTAAGAAACTAGAACATTGCTAAAGATCAATAGCCACAATATAATATCAGTCATTTTTAGAATCTAAAATATTTCTTACGTCTTCAGTATCTAAGGAAGGTGTCTTGAAAAGTACTACTCTGCAAGGTCAATGTATATATGATATGACTTTAAATATTTGAATAGCAAATTCTTTTTATATTAGTTAAATATTATAGGAAATTGCAGGGTTAAATTTAGGTAAGTGTTTAAGAGGCCAGCTCTTTCTCCAATGTTTTGCACCCTTTTAGTAACGATGTAGATTTCATAAATATCACGTAGTAGGAAACCACTTACTACCAAAATTGCGTTTATCTATTATAACTTTGTTTTGCATGGCAAAGCAATGTAAGAAGAAAAGTAGCCCAAAATATCCCGCTTACTTTATTATTTGGTCCAGAATTGTCTTAATACATTCTAACACTCAGGGAGGTGAAAGGGAGAGAATTAACTAAATGTATCATTAGTACAACATGGATTTTTTGTAAGATGCTGTTTTTACCTTGCAAAGCCATTTGTAGTACAACATATCATTGTAATTGTAATTATTGAGCATTATACCCATGTGTAATCATTATCTTAACATTCTGTTGTCTTTTTAAAAGCTGAATTACTAAAAACACAGTTAGGTTCATTATTGATACCCTAAACATGTATTTTTTGTCACAGCTATTGAATGTGATAAAAATGGGTCTTCTACATTCAAGTTAATGTAAACCATGTTGGGAATATTATTTTTAAAAAAACGAATAGCATTTAGTCTCTAAAAAAACATCTCCTCAATTTTTTTTATAAAGGGTGAACAATTTAATGTAAAATTAAAGTACTGTAAATTCACATAATTTAATGTTTTATGTATCTCCCAAATGACAGAGAACTATACACAGAATTGCTGATTGTCTATCTATGCATTACCGTTTTTTTCATCCTAATCACAATATCATATCTTGGGCCATGGGTGAGTTTGGTTCTAGGAAGAAACAGTAATACAAATGCAATCTCATTCCTATCAACTAGATATTGGTTCAAACATAACAAATAATATTACTATTAGTAGGCAGTCTATAATTGATTTTGTAGCAGTAATGATATGGCTTTTTTCTGACATCTTACAAAAATGATTAGTTTATTTTTATCTATTTGTGACAGTAATTTACAATTTATGTTATTTGGTGGCCATAAATGTAGGAATAATTATTTGAAGGTGATACAACTAGGAGACTTTTTCCTCTTTTTAATTTTCTCTTGCTAATGAAAAGTCCTTATCTCGCCTTTTTTTTCCTGGAAATTGTGTTTGATATTAAATTAATGAATGCATGCATAACGGAGAGAAGGATGCTAGACATCCCACAACTGACTTGACTGATTATTATACAGTACTTGCTGTGTCATGTCAGACAGCACACCTGGACTGGGCATTGAGCAAACTGAGCACATGTCTGGTGGTGAATAAGAATTGTGGGCCAAGGATAGTTGGAAATATAATGGACTCTTCCAAACTGGCCAATAAAAAAAAATATATATATAACCTGGTGGCCTCATGGTAGAGCTACAGCTTACCACTACCTGTACAGGCCCATATTAAAGTGAGATAACATGAAAATGGGACAGATCTGTACCCTATATGAGTCAATTCAAGATACTAATCCTTACCTATAAACCTCTAAACAACTCTAGACCTTGTTACATTTATTCACTAGACACCTTTTCAGTCTCTCCTCTCTGCCGGTGACCTTCTCCTGTCTGTTGCTCGCACCCTTACTATTAATTCAGTGCTTGCAGGACTTCTCACAAGTGGGTACAAGCTGCCTACACTCATCACACTCTCCCCTAGTCTTCAATCATTTAATAAGTCCATCAAGACCCACCTCTTTAGAATTCTTATGGCCTCCCAGAATAATGTCTCTTTCACAAACCTGTCCCTCGCTCTCTTAAAAAAAGGTCACACTAGACTCTCATCTTCCAGTTCTGCTACTTTCCCACCTTGTTGTTTGGTTGCAATCCCACACTCTGCCCTTCCTATTGTGTTTTTATACACCACATCCTTTACATTGTTAGCTCATTTGAGCAGGGTCCTTATCAACCTATTGTTCTTGTAACATTTTGTAATTGTCTAATTTATTGTTAAATTTCCCCCTGTATAATATTGTAAAGTGCTACATAATAAGTTGCGCTATATAAATGCCAATAATAATAATAAATCAGGAGCCTGTGAAGAAAACAGCCCAGACTTTTATATCTCCACACGTTGTATTAGCAGGGAAGGGGGAACAAACTGTCAGATAATATACCCTGGTCTCCATTATAACCAGAAAAATGTAGAGACGAGGGTTTTGGTCAAATTGGGCAAAATGTGTACACAATAAATTTTGGGTCTGGCTTTGTTTCTGGATATATCTAGTATTATCATAACAACTTTTCCATGATGCTCTTCTTGCATTTCAGATATGTGTAGTGACCTTTGAACTATAGTCATTTGGAAGCTTTAAGAAAGGGACTGCTGTTCCTCTTTAAGTTGATTCTAAATCAATTGCACATCCCTCTGATAATTGGAGTGGTAAAATAAGAGCTGTCCCTCCTACCACAACACATATACATAAATACTCCTTTTGTAATCAGGCAGCCCATGGCCAGATGGTATGTTCAGATACTGGGATTACTGCCAAACTGACAATTAGTGTGGATTGAAACAACTGCACAATAGTTAATTAAAGAGCACTGGTCGGCATTTAGTTTGATTTCAATTTCAAAACTGAATCCCCGAGTTTGATCAGCATTTAAAACCTGGGTAGCTTGTGTCACTTTGGCAAATGGCGGTCGACTAGTACTAGCAAACTACATGTTTCATTAATTGCGTGTGATTGCATCCACCTTCTAAGGTTATTTTCAATTACATGTTTATTTTTGACAAGCATTTTTAATAAGCAATATAGTTTGCACAGAACCACAAATTGGAGCCAGGGGCCCAGTTCCATAAGGGAGGTCTTTCAATTATGTTTAACTTCCCACATTCTTAAAAGCCCAGCAATTTAGTAACAGTTGTTAGACTACCTTTATCACTGGAATCTGTACAGAATTATAGGTTATGCACAGCAGCTACAGCAAGATGTACAGTACGGATCCATAGAGATCTGAACCAACCAGCTGGCTTCTTCTTCTAGGCTCAAATGATTGCTGGCACAGTTTGTATGACATGAAAATGTGTTATGTTTTAGCAATGTAATTAAAATTCTAATTGCAATAAAAAAAACTATAAAAAAAGTCTGCTGTAGCGGTTATGGTCTCAGAAGTTCCCTGGTGCCATACCAATGTAAAGAGTGGACCTGTTTTCAAAAGGTTTGAAATGTAGTTAGGTCCTTTGGGTGCCCAGAGCTGCATGTTTATAGCGATTAGAGTGATTTTTTGGAGATGAAACTCATTCTCACTTTCCAGTATAGCCATTCCTTTCCAGGAGAGTCATTCTCAGTCAGCTAACATTGTCAAAAAGTTATTTTGTGAATGAGAAATTGAATTTACAGTACAGTAGTTCCAGTAGTTACAGTGATGGTGATACAATGTTGTTTTGTGCAGGTGAAATGGTTATTGCTGCTGAAAAAAAATGGCATTAAGCAGAAATGCCAAATTTAAAAAATATATATTTTTAATGCATTCCAACAAAGTTATTAATATAAAAAATACCTATATACTGGTTTTCAAAATGATTTTCTTAAGTCCCTAAAATCCTACTTGTATAGAAAATACTGCAGCTAAGCCGATCTGCCCCCTTTGTTATTTAAATCACTAACTAATTCATTGTTAATGCTGGGCAGTGTCCTATCAAATGTTCCTCATAGATGAGCATTGTATGCACGGTAAGCACATCTGGAAGCTATAAAACGTATTAAAACACATAGAATTAAACATAAATCCTATATAACATATTTAAATAATGTAATACTAGATATTTAACAATTTATACGAATAAAATAAAATACTCAGATTGTGCTGGCATAGGTCCCAGGATGTGCTTCTCTATGCAGAAGATTTACTTTTTCTTCATGTGACTTTTGATTTCTTCTTTTTTTATATAATCTCACACAGGAGGCTGCTTTGCCTTATGAAGCAATTAACAATGCAATATATAATTACAGATGTTGCTGAACTACAACTCCCATGATTCTTTCAATTAAAAATATAGCCAGGGAATCATGGGAGTTGTAGTTCAGCAATATCTGGGGAGAGGGGGAGACAGGGGGAGGCGCAGGTTGGACAGCCTGTTCTAAATGAACAGTTTGTTTACAGGAAGAGTTTAGAGAGGCTGTGTAAGTCACAGTCAGAGGAGGTGTGGCTAGGGCTGCATAAATAAAGTGATTTAACTCCTAAATGGCAAAGAATTGTATGGTGAAAATGAAGGGCAAGATTTTTGCACCAAATCACTTAATTGAATGTGTAGGTGCTTAGACTGACCATTTAATCATTAAAGTCCAATTGTACAGCCAATCCTCAAAATACATGTACAATAGAAAAAACAAATAAAAAGCATAGATTCACTGAATGCGGTTCATCTGAAGAAATCTCTAGTTCCTAAATCTGAATATTCCATTTTATTATATTAAGATCTGAAAATCAATACACATTTTTAGCAAATTGTATATCAGCCATCAGATTGTAAATAAGCCCCCCATGCTTCCTCAAGTAAGAGGAAGTACCCTTGGGGCTAAACTGAAATTATATATATATATATATATGTCTGACTGAACAATGGTCAGTGAGCATATCATCATTACAATTTCTACACTGTCACATTTTTTACACTTTTGTACATTCTCCACTTTGAATTTTGGAAAATTACTTTTTGAGGGTTGCTGTTTATGAAAAAAAATTATTCTCCATCCCTCTAGTTAACTCTAACCAATGTTTGGGAATGGTAGTTTAAAATATTGGAATATTTGGATAAACAATCAGGCCAATCTAACTGTCCTATGTCATCAGATTAAGATTATAAGTGCAAAACATCCAAAGGAACATCATCTCATGATAGAATACATAATTGAATACCTCTGGAATACAGTTGTTGATGCATATCCATCTGGAAAGGATTACAAAGCCATTTCCCTAATGCTTTTCAGCTTCTCTGAACTACAGACAAAGCCATGTTGTCCAAATGGAGAAATGGAACACTAAAGGATGTCTATGCTGCCAAGATCTTTCCAAGAAGGTGTAAAACTATCCACAGAGCAACAAAGACATCTAGAACTGCCTGACTTCTACAGGTTACTCACCTGTGGTCGTTTACCATAACACCACCAGAAGACATTGGCTACATATTGGATGCATGGTGGAGCAGCCTGATGGAAACCCTTACTTACTAAAGCAGCATGAATATTTTTCCTGAGTTTGCCAAAAAGCACCTGGATAATCTCTAAGACCTATGGAGCAAATATCTACAGACAGATTAAATAAAAGTGGAACATTCTGAAAGATAACACTCTGTTATACCTTGCAAACTTCCCAGTCAACAGCCAATTGGTGTGGTAGAGTGGTGGATGCAGTGCCATGGACTGGATATCATTTGCTGCAACAGGACATATTGCCATCCTTAACAAAACCTTTTGATTACTGGTGGTGTGGTTGAGTGACTGGTATCACCATTCAGCAAAGTTTAACATCATTTGATCATTCTATATATTTATTCATTAATTTATTTATGTTAAACATACATATCACTATGTGTACAGTCTGTTAGCTGGATAATCATTACAAAGTGCCCAGTGTGTGTTTAAAATGTGTCACTGAGTTAAAGTAGTTGTGTAAGGGAGAGGGGGTTATGATTTCTCTGTAGCTCTTTACAATCATTAAGTTAATTATCAATAACTAATGCTGAAGTTACAAGGTTGTGATTATATATATTTTCCCACAGATCAATATATGTTGCATAAAATTATCTACTAAATAAATTAAATAAGTATCAAATATGTTTTGTTGTTGTTGGACTGTATGATGTAAATATAAACCCCTCTTTGTGTTTGTCAACTGTTTTTGAAAGCAATGGCTGCAAAAGTTCACTAATGCCATTTTCTGGAATAATTTAATCTACTTATTGTTGGAATTATACCTATAGTGTTATTCATTAAAGTGTAAATTGCCATTAATTTAAAGTGAGAAAACTTTACAAGAGAAAAAAAATCAACTACATTTTCAGTTTGGTTATTTTAAGCTAAAATGTGAAATTCACGTTGAATTCAAGTTTAAGTGAATAACCCTGTATATGCCCAACAACATGAAAAAAATTGATTCAATAATTAACTTTTGCTATATATTCCAGACACTGATATTGATCGATTATAATAATATAGTAACTACTTTCTACTTTTAAAATAATTATTTTTTAAACATAACCAACTTATCTAAGTTAAAGGTTTGTTCCCGCTATGGTACTTTGTTTTACATTTTGCAAACAAGTTGTCAATTCACAATGTATCTAAGAAGAAAATTCAATATCTTTATTTTTTTACTTTTTTCTTTTATTTTTTTAGAGAGCAATTCGAGTCCGCAGCCATTCCATGGAGACCATGGTGGGAAGTCAAAAGAAGCACCAGTCAGGAGGGATTTCGGGGAGTCTAAGTGGAGGCATTGTTCATACAACTGCAGAGGTCACAAAGACCACTTTTTCCGTAAGTTGCGCTTCCTTAAAATAGTTGTTAAGCTGTAAAAGTGCTACTGTTGAAGTAAAGTATTTGTATCTTTTGGTTACTTTTGAGTTGGTTCCATATTATACCAGTTGTCTTTCAACAAGAGTTGTTGGACTATCTTGTAAATAATAAGTACAGAATACATGCAAGTAATGTTACTTATTTATACCTTTGCTTTTGGAGATTTTAAGATGATACTGTTTAAATTACTATACTTAAAATGTACCATCTTTAGCCATGAATTTAGCACAGTCCAAGATATAATAAGAGGTTTCTATCACTATTTAAAATTCCAAAACATTGTAGCACCATTATCGACCTGTGATTCATATTTTAAGGAAGACAATAAGGATGTTAGATGCAATTTTGTTTAGAATATTGGAGAAATAATCAATATTGTCCCATAACACTTAAAAAATTTTGTGTTAATAGTGTTTTTGTTGGCTTATATTCATATATCTATTTCTTATTCTCTTTCTAATGGATTTATTTTCTAGCCCCCGGCAGTGGTCACAAAGACACAATCGAAGAGTCCTATAAAACGAAGATCTGGTCTCTTCCCTCGTCTGCACACAGGAGCAGAAACCCAGCCTGATGGCCGAACTCGGTGGTACATATCTTAATTATTGTTCTTTTTAAGAGTCATAGTTAAATAAAAAAATTTGTTCTGTTGGTGTTATTAAAGTTGGCAGCAAAAGTTAAAAAGTAAAGGTAGCTAATATGATAAATATATATAAGATCACACTGTAATTTCCTAATGTAATTTCTTACTAGATAAGGGTTCTTCTGGTACTTGGCAGACGAACAACTGTTTGCATTAGTCTAAATGTATAAAATGACAGTGTTTCTAATAAAATTGTAGGTATAGCTAAGGTGGCATGGAATTTCTAAGTAATATATCTACCAAATAGCTTTGTACCAGAAAGATTATGGAGAGACCAAACACTGTAAAACACCCCACAGAGCAAATACAAAAATTAATGTTATGCATCACCTGCATATTTCAAGTTGGACTTGAGAAGGCATTCTTGGGCACAGGAACTTGAGAAATTGTGTTTCCACAACTATCCTAGAGATCCCAGATAGACATGCAAATGAGCATAGACAAACATCATGTTTCAGTTTTCATATTGCATTTCTGCAAATAAGCATGGCAATGAACACTGTTTTAAACTCACTTTTTTTGTTTTTAAACCAAAGCATGTGCTATGATCCATGGGCCATAACTAAGGGTATCTGTGCTTCACAACAAGTATACAAACTTTAGTTCTGCCAATTAATTATGTTGTTTTTTTCCATAGTGATAGTGTATCTTCTACTCAAAAAACTCCAGATGGTGGACAGTCATCTCAGGACATCAAGTCTGAAACATCTTCCAATCCTAGCTCGCCGGAAATCTGCCCCAACAAAGAGAGGTAATGAATGTTCATGGATAGACTTTGTTCTTATGATTTAATGTTTTACGTCAATGAAAACATTTAAGAATTTTCGTGAAGCCAAAAATAGATCTCAGTGGAGAGGTTATGGCCGGTTATGTTTTTGGCAGGGGCAATTCATCTTTCAAGTACCTAGGATCTGTAAATTAACATTTGGATATAAAATCTATACACTTTAACATACATGAAAATGGAAGATGTCAATATATCATCCATGTAAAACTATGATTAAGATAAACTACATGCTATTCATGAATTGTCCTTTCTGAAAATGTTACACTTATGTCAACCCTAATTATATTATGCTGACTAAACTGATCCCTCATTACTCTGGAAATTGAGGTCACTTAAACCTATATAAAAGAAGAATTAAGTCAGTGAACTTTTTGTCTAAGGCAGTGGTTTCAAAACCAGTCATGGCCTACCAACAGTCCATGATTTATGTGTTTCCCTGTTTTATTCCAATGGAGATACTGAGAAAACCTGGACTGTGGGAGGGTATTGAGAACTGGTTTGGGAAAAACTGGATTAGGGTTTTAAATCTGCCAGAAGCTGAATAAGTTACCTTGGCCTTGAATGAATGTGGTCTATCTACCTCACTGTAATAAAACATTTCAACTATAGGTAATGACATGTGAACCTTTATATGCATTTCATATTATATTATAATATAGATTATTTTACATTAGTGCTATATAAATAGCAATAACAATGTGTGTGTTATCCTTGCAGTATAAAACTATAGGTCACCTGAATTTTAGAGCTGGGCAACATATATCTCTATTGAAGAAACCAAAAAACGAAATCTGTATTGCCTAACCTTGTTTCATCAAATCCGCTTTGCAATTCCCATGTGTTAGTTGTAACTGCTACATTTCAGAGAACAGTTAGTCTGTTTAAGTCATTTTTTCTTAAATTTCTTTGTCTGGAATCCAAATGTTGACAGCAGCATGTCTACCCAGTCTTCAGTTACCTCAGTGACCCATTCTTCAATTGTATTATATGATGTATACTACAATTCTGACTTTCTACCATTCTAAAGAATTTCTCCCAATCTGCCAGCAGTAAAAGATTGAGAGATCAGCTGATACCCTCAGCCTTTTACCAGCATCCAAAGGAGAAGATTCTACCGTAATGCTAGAAGAAGGTAGCGGGGCCAAGGAGATAGGATTTTGGTGATATCGGTGATTGGCAAAATTCCAACTAAGGTAGATTTTTGGGGTCAGGATTATTTGCATCACTAATCACAGTCCACTATTGAATGAATACATTTAATAGAAAGTAAAAATTGGGAGTAGAAATCTAGAACATTTTGAGAAATAAAAAGACATGAGAAGTAAGTAGTAATTTTTATTATAAACAAGGTGGCCTAATACACAAGCTGCCAATTGACATTGATAAATGTTGTGTATATTCTATCTCTTCCAGACCTTTTATCAAACTAAAAGAAAATGGGCGCTCCAATATCTCCCGTTCATCATCCAGCACTAGCAGTTTTAGCAGTACTGCTGGGGAGAGTGAGGCATTAGATGAATATGAGAGTGGGGTATGTATTTAATGATTACAAATAGTGATTCAAATAAATGGTTTTATTACTTAAACTAGGAATTATTAAAAAAAAACTTCAATATGTGTTGGCACTCTGCTACTGAATGGTGCTGGTATTGGAGGTGTTTCCCATAACAACCTCAAAAAATATACAAATTTTATCCATAAATTCAATACCGCACTCAAAAAAAGAATCAATTATTATATATATGCCAAGAAAATTGATTTATTATACAGAAGCTATTTATAAATTCATGAGTGAGAAGTGATTTCCTTATAAATTCATCAAATTGAACAATTTCATCGTATATACATCCCAATATATATACAATAATTTACAATCTGTGTACATATGAAGAATGGAGTTCAACAGTTCATGGATGTTTTCAGGTGGATCCACCACTCAGTAGTTTTGTATGGATGAAGTAAACTTTGAAAACGGTGAAAAACAGAAGAGAGAAAAAAAAATTTAAAAAAATAAAATAAAATAAAAATAAAAATAAAAAATAATAATAAAATAATATATAAAATTATATGCCAGAATACACAGTCCAATTGCATATGATGCAAAGATGAAAAATTAACGCGAAAAAAAGGAAAAAAGAAAAAAAGGAGAAAAACATAAAAAATAATTGTAATTAATCCTAAGTAAATGTAAAAAGAATAAATACAAAAAAGAAGAAAAGTTGGTTTGATCTCACCAATTGAAGTGTATACAGTCAACCTTCCAAGTAGTGAAAAAAGTAGTGCATGATCCAAAAAGGTTATTGTGGCACAGTCCCTTAATCCATCACCGGGAAAGCGATATCTGAACTCCTTCCTTTATTGTACACATGTCAAGTTGTTATCCAGGTGGTCAGGCGTCCTGCTCGATCAAAAACAGCTGGACTGCGCGCTCGGGACAAGCCAGTCCCTTCGATGGCCCCTGGGACTGGCTTGTCCCGAGCGAGTAGCCCAGCTGTTTTTGATCGAGCAGGACGCCTGACCACCTGGATAACAACTTGACATGTGTACAATAAAGGAAGGAGTTCAGATATCGCTTTCCCGGTGATGGATTAAGGGACTGTGCCACAATAACCTTTTTGGATCATGCACTACTTTTTTCACTACTTGGAAGGTTGACTGTATACACTTCAATTGGTGAAATCAAACCAACTTTTCTTTTTTGTATTTATTCTTTTTACATTTACTTAGGATTAATTACAATTATTTTTTATGTTTTTCTCCTTTTTTCTTTTTTCCTTTTTTTTGCATTAATTTTTCATCTTTGCATCATATGCAATTGGACTGTGTATTCTGGCATATAATTTTATATATTATTTTATTATTATTTTTTATTTTTATTTTTATTTTTTATTTTTTTTCTCTTCTGTTTTTCACCGTTTTCAAAGTTTACTTCATCCATACAAAACTACTGAGTGGTGGATCCACCTGAAAACATCCATGAACTGTTGAACTCCATTCTTCATATGTACACAGATTGTAAATTATTGTATATATATTGGGATGTATATCCGATGAAATTGTTCAATTTGATGAATTTATAAGGAAATCACTTCTCACTCATGAATTTATAAATAGCTTCTGTATAATAAATCAATTTTCTTGGCATATATATATTAATTGATTCTTTTTTGAGTGCGGTATTGAATTTATAGATAAAATTAGGAATTATTAAAGACTGATGTTTTAACTTACAATTTGCAGATTCAAAAATCCTAATTGATTCTATACTGTTCTTAGTTTATTAAATTAACCAAAATATATTGTCAAACATATGTTTGTAAATAAATTAACAGTATATATATCTCTCTATATTTATATTAATTATAGAACGCAAAAATAAAAAATAAATAAAAAATTAAAATATTATATGATGATCTAATAATGTTAGGCGTCTCATTTGCTACAACCCTAAAAAATGTGTACCTTTATTCAGTCACCAATAATATGACATAGTTGGTAGGGAGGACAACCCACTCTCTTCATTACCTTTTGTCATTTCGTTCACCTACTCAATGACACTCTTGATGTGAGAAAATAATAGGACCATTTTTTTGTTTTTAAAATTGGTCTCAATTTCTGACCACATACAGATCAAGTTAGAGGTTGTTTTGCAAATCCTGATTTTTTTTTTAATTAAGTGCATATCTTCCAAAGAAATGTTTACTCAAAACTTATTTTTAAACAAAATGACAATAAAATGTACAATTATACTGAACATTGTTTATGTATTTCTTAACCCTAAAATTGCATTTATATGCTTTTTATACAGGGCAGCCAACCATTGACTGCATCACCATTCAAACAGGAAGTGTTTGTCTATAGTCCGTCACCTAGCAATGAGAACAATACACCATCCACTCCTGTAATCATGAGCAGGAGCCCCACAGGTGCGGTTTTGTTATATTTCAATAAAGCTGGAGAGTTTTGAATAAAAATAAAAGTGAATGCGTGTGAATGAAATATATCTTGGCCTCTTTTAGGTACAAATGCCAGGGGCACAATTTACCAATGCACAAATCATTATTCGGTATATTCATATAAGCAGTAATTTCTCTTTGTTCTGCCCAGACACACAACCTTTTCCTTTAGCTCACATTTAGTTGATATATTTGCAAAGCTTAACCAATCTACTAAAAATTGTAAAAAAAAAATATAATTTTTTTTTTTTATTGGTAAAACTCACATAGGCAGTGAAATCTGACAAATTCAAAATAATTGTGGCTGAAGAGAAGATAATATATTTTTAGCATTAACTAGCACCAACAAATATTACAACACTTTACAATGATAGGAAGGGGATATTTAGAGGTGAAGACGGCCCTGTTCAAACAAGCTTACAAACAAGGATCTGAGGTAGACAGATATATATTGTGTCTTGACCGATGACAAATACTGGTGAGGTGGTTTGACCAGGATTTAAATCTAGGTTTCCCAGGTCTAAGGCAGTGATGTTAACACTGCTCTAACCTGCTGATATAATCTATTATGTTAGAAAAAGCACTTGTGTCTTACAAAACATCTAATTTTAATAAGGCACATTAAACACTTGTGATAATTGAACTGGTGCCAAGTGTAGTAAGACATTATTGAATCGTAGTGTTAGTAATCAACATGAAAGACAACCATAAAGTGCAATTCAAGTAGAAGTCTGATCATCTTTCCTTCTCACAGATGTAAAGAGTAGAAATTCCCCAAGATCCAACCTCAAATTTCGTTTTGATAAACTCAGCCAGTCAAGTTCCAGCTCAAGTACAGTAAGTAAATCCTTTGCTGGTGATAAAGCCATCTAACCAAGCGACAATTGTCATTCCCTCTTTAATTGCATAGGTGTCAAGTGTGTTAACTGTGTGGTGGGTCTGCCATACACAAGTCACTAAGTGAGAGCTAAGGCATTGCGTATTGTTACCATTCATGGGCAAAGTGAAAGGCTTCTAATACTGTAATAAGCTAAAACTAGAACATATATTAAGCCATTTTGTTCCTTTGTACGACTGATAAGAGCTTGATGCAACAAAATGGCATTGTGAGCCACATTAATGTTATAGAGGTAGATGTGTGGCACTGTGTTCACTGAAACATTGAAAACGTTTTGATACGGAGCAAGAAAGTATTGCAACAAATGAGTATAAAACACCATACTTATTCACCATGTGTTGGTTGGATAGTGCAGTAATTTAAATAGTGCAGTAATGGGTGAACATTCATTTAGATCTACCTGGATATGTGGGTACGAATAGTATATATAGAATATATTCAGTATACGAATAGTATATATTCAACCGCCCCCAAATGCCCAGGCAAATGTCTTGTTAGCCTGGCGGCTAACTGACAATCCAGGCGGGTGGGCGGCGCTGGCGAGGGAGCACTGATTAGTGAGCTCTCAGCTCCCTCACATGCTGCAGAGTGATGCAGGGAGCTGGAATATGATGTCATAGTACGGCTCCAGGCATCACTCTGCGGCGCTCGAGGGAGCTGAATAGGAGGATCACTGCTCCCTCGCCGCCTGAAGTCAGTGGCCGGCCACCCAGCAGCCCCACTGGACCCCAGGGAAAAGGAGAACCCCGCATTCCCAAAGGTAAAGAGGGGGGATTGAATTTAAAAAAAAATGTGAGTGTGTTAATGTGTGTGTTTCTGTTAGTGAGTGTGTGTGTCTGTTAGTGTGTGTCTGTTAATGACTGTGTGTGTGTGTGTGTGTCTGTTAGTGAGTGAGTGTGTGTGTGTCTGTTAGTGAGTGAGTGTGTGTCTGTTAGTGAGTGTGTGTGTCTATTAGTGAGTGAGTGTGTGTGTCTGTTAGTAAGTGTGTGTCTGTTAGTGAGTGTGTGTCTGTTAGTGAGTGAGTGTGTGTGTGTCTGTTAGTGTGTGTGTGTCTGTTAGTGAGTGAGTGTGTGTGTGTCTGTTAGTGTGTGTGTGTCTGTTAGTTTGTGTGTGTCTGTTAGTGAGAGTGTATGTCTGTTACCTAGTGTATGTGTGTCTGTCAGTGAATGTGTGTGTGTGTGTGTATTTAGAAGGCGGGGAAAGGGGGGATGCCTGAGATTTGTCATGCCTAGGGCAGCACAAAACCAGGATACACCACTGTATATATTTCTTTAGTTCCTGCGCATGTTTTGTAAAAAAATCAATATGCTAGCCAACCTGGGTCAACAGGAAATTCAGATACATCTTTTCACTTGTGACTTTGAGGCTAGCTGCATTAGTACACTATGTAACCCCTTTAGTTACTCTGCTGGCTATGGGATCTGAACCACTACTTTGGATTGTGTGGCCAGTAATTCTTGTGTAACATTATACAATCAGATGTTAAAGAATTCCTCATGTGAAAGAGGTATAGGAACAGTGAGAGGTCTTATCAAACCTTGGAGTGGTCGGGCATAACTGGAAAAAACTCCATGATGTATATAACATAAACATGGACAAACTGAGGCAGAACAGAGAACTCCTCCTTTTCCTCCTCTATTGGTTATTTTTTTCTCACTTGACTTGTGAACCAAATGACATAAAAAAAGCACCAATCAATGTACAGCAAATTATATACATAATTTTTAGGAATATTGTTTGCAGTACACTAATAGATGCACAGTGGACAAACAGTGTTGTTTGATTCAGAATTTGGAGTTCTGCCCATGACACCACAAACAGTACTTTAGTAGGGACATTTTTGCATTATTTTGGTTTACCCGAAATGCCTTCCTCTAAACCCTGGGTTCCCAATTGATTTTTCCAGTGGAACCCTTTGACATTGTGTATCAACATTGTGAAACCTCCCCAACCCAGGATATAAAAGCCCCACATTCCTAACCCAATAAGACACAGACACTAAAAGTATATCCGTCAAATTTGTCCACACCTTTTTATTAAAATATATATTCGTAATAAATTAACGTTGAATAAAGTTATTGCCACCAACCCCGCCATACCACATCCGTATCCCGCACAGTTATAAAAGGCAATGACCCATATCAGAAAAACATAAACATATAACAATATTTTACCAACATGAAGATAAAATGAAAGTACTGATGTTTTGAATAGCCATGGTAGGGGTATACCCGGATACCGCTACATCCACCAGGTTCTGAGCCACCCACAAGTTAGAAACTTACCAAGAACCATATTAACTCTTCCAAAACCAGCATTAAGAAGAGTCTATTTTCCTAGCCTTCAGTTTACTATCCTGCCGCTGTTACAGAACGGAACAACCCAGCAAACCAACCCCAGGGAGGGAGGGTCAAACTCAGCCAGGTAGGAAAGTGGTTTTACTAAGATGGCTGCCTATTTATATAGCTTAGCCTCTAACTTCCTAACAAACCATTATCTATTATCATTTGTATTGTTGATCAATCAAAATGGCGTATGATTTTTATGGTGAAGAAAACAGTTCAATTAGAGCAATAAAATTTAAAGACTATCACGTTTTGTATAAATTTGCCATTTGCCAACTTTTAATTGTTGTATACATTTAGTTTTTAAAATTACATGACAGTTTGTCCTCTTGATGTGCGCTGGCTCATTACACACCCACAGACTGCAGACAAAATCTATTTGTTGTAGGGGAATGGCAACAGCTTTATTTACCAATCTTTAGCAGCTTAACATTTCCTTCATGCAATATCACCACTGCCAAGTGGGTGCTTGAATGCCTTCAGGTGGTTAGACATCACAAGCTGAATCCAAGATTTATGGTCCTGTCATTACTGCCATCTATTGGCAGGCCCATGACTTCCCAGTCCCATGACTTTTAAATGTATTTTCTTAACAGAAAATGTATGATTGCATAAACTTTATATATACATTGACATTTACATATCCTATAAGCATGGCAGTGGGAGAAGTCATGTCCACTGTTCACTATAAGTAGACCTCTTGATACCTCACAACAGTGTTAGAGTTTGGTTTTTGTTAAAAATAAATAAATATGAATTACAAGTTTCAAGTACCTGTGGTACTAGCCAGGTATTTAAAGTTACTCACTACTGGAAACCTGGAGGGTCCGCTGGCAAATTATTTAGGGGTGAATTACTCCACTTTATTGCTCATACTGTAAATAACACTTTTCTCTGCTGTATGTGAAATCTACTCTCTTCAAGTCTAAGTAGGCGACCCTTGTGTCCTTTGTACCTCTTATTAATGAACAGATTGCAAGTAAACTGGTCCTGTATATATTTGTATAATGTTTTATATTCCCTCTGAATCTCCTTTTTTTCAAAGCAAACAAGTTCATTTGTTTTAGCCTTTCTTCACAACCTGTATCTTCCATTCCCCTAATTAATTTTGTAGTTCACATGTACATTCTATCTAGTTTAATAACACCCTTCTTTAAAACAGGTACTTACAATTGTACAAATTAGGCAAGGAGGGGTCTTTGATTTATAAAGAGGCAAGATTATATTTTTGTTTTGTGAATTTCATGTATTTATGCCCTTCTCATTTATTGTTTTCCTAACTAAGCACCATAACTTTATCTATGTCTATATTAAATCTCACAGGTTAAATAGGCCTTTCTATTAAATGGGGGTGGCACAATTTATGTACGATGCCACTAGCTTCTTTCTGTAGACATATGATTTGTAATTACAAAATTACAAAATTTAGCATCCCTAAACTCCTGTGATTTTCTTTTGTCTTTGCAGTGAACTGAATTTTTGGTTGAAAGAGGTTTCCTGTCTTCAAAACTGACCGGCAAGGGTACATTCACTCCATTAATAGATACTGCCATGTTGCATTAATGGATACACTTTGTGATCAGGCCATTCCCAAAAAAGAATGAAGAAGGAACTGTTGTTTTTATGCACTCCCTATGTCCAGTGAGACTTGTATTGTGAGCAGATTTTATGTTCTTTTAATATTTTCTGTCCAACAGCAGAATTTTATTTATTTTTTTCTTCTTAAAATGAAAAGAAGACATTGTTTTTTTTTTTTTTAACCTATCTTTGTACGTGTGATCATTTTATTCAACCTACCTGATCACACTGTGCCAACTTCTTCATCAATATTGAAATGGGTGGATACGATAAGATCACTGACAATATGGTATCTCACCATAGTAAGTACATTCCATCTGAAAATGGTGCCTGGCGTTTGATACATTGATACTGCCTTTTTCATCTGCCCAAACCTGAAGATGTTCGTATAGCTTACCCAGATTCCTTTATTATTCCTGTGATACTGTGATGATGCCATGCAGAAGATGGACGAGCCATTCTAAACATGGATGGATCATTTTGCGATATTTTTTGCTTCTTGTACATTCAATGCACACGCACATAAAAATCGACCTGAATGTTTAAACTGTACTGTAATTCAAGCCTGAAGAATGGATCCAAATGTACGATTATTACCAAAAATTAAGATATTGTTAATTTATTTTTACTCCTTTACATAATAGAAGGCTATGAAATATTACCGACTACTATTGGTCATTACATGGTCATATTGAACAATACATGGTTCAAGGTAAAAAAAAACTAAAACAAACAGGCACTATATGATTATGATCCATGGCAAGTGTCATATGAGATTGCTAGTTGACTCCTGCTCAAATCTAGAGGAAAATCTCAAAATTTGAATTTCATTTTTTCAAATCTCAAAAATATGTATAGGAATTGTAAATTTACAGTTACTCACTTAATAGTGAATTGTCAGAAATTGAAAGTTATTTCAAAGTGAATTCCAAATACTGAAGGGAATATATAGTTGCTGCAAAGCATTTCTCCAATTCAGTTAGTTTTGCCCAAATTAAGGCTTAAATTCCCTTTAAATGCACATTGAATTCCTGATAATAGCCATACTAAATGTTCTTAAATACTCCAATATATAATAGTGATACACACTATTATCACATGTAAAGGAAACAATGTAGTTATATATGAATATTAACCTATCAAAAATGAATCGACCTATTAAAGAAACACTCTAAGCACCAAAACCACTTCATTTTAATGATATAATTTTGGGGCATATTGGTTACCCCTGCAGCCCTTTAGATTAAATCTGCTATCATTTTACAATCCCCAAAATTACTAAAAATAGTTTCAATAATTAAATTCAAAGTATGGAGATATTAGTCCTTGGATATTTGTCCAGTTCTTCTCATCATGGAGAATTAGATTTGATGCATCTCATAGCGATGCCTCAGTTTGCTTGATTGTAGCATACATGCGCCATACGTCTTCAGTGATTCTCTATGAGAAACATTTAGGCAGTAGACAGAGTCTTGTACCGTGAGCTTGTCTTTCTCTGAGCTGGAATAATAGTAAGTTTCAAAGTTTATTATATTTTTCAATGAGAGGCCCACTATTTGAAACTAGGAAAGAAATGCATCTAACTAAAAAAATATATAATAATTATAATTGTTTTTTTTTTTTATTAGTGTTCCTTTAAGCAGTAGCTTTGCTGTCCAACAGTTTCCAGTTATTTTATCCACAAGAATATGTTTCTTACTTTATTGAGAATAATCTACATGGTATATATATATAGTGATTGTTCACTCTAAATTCACATCACAAATGCCCGTTACTGAAACAATCAGAACAGCTTTGATCATCCTTTCCCATCGCTGACATCCATTATCTGGTCACATGGCTTTACTAATGTGTCATTTCAGTTGTCAGGTACAATCAGTTCGCAGTTCTACTAACCCTTGGTGTGTCTTAGTCATAAGCAAATCGTTGTAATGCCAATATTTTAAACTAATATTACAATGAGCAGTAGATGAGCTGCTTTGGTGCATCTTGTATTACAGAACTAAAATTTCCTCTTCTTTCTCTCCCACCTCAATCTAAAATTGTCTGTTACTTGTACACTGGAAAGTGATAGAATTTGCAATCCAAAAAGCTCATAGGTTGCAAGTTGCTTGGCCACCCTGTAAAGTATCCATTTAAGGGGACACTCCAGACTCCTAAAGCACTTTAGCTTGCTACAAAGCATTACGTGTAAAGAGTGTATCCTATTTTTGTAATTTTGCAAACACTGCAGATTTTAATAGAAATTAATTATTTTATAAATTAACCTGGTACCTCCCTCGCAAAGACTTCTCACTGCTGCATTGGGAAGTCTGTGATTGGACAACCACAGGAAATCTGAGCAGGGTTAGAAGTTGAGAGTTTGCAAAAGAAACAGTCAAGAAACTGCAGGTTTTGCAACCTTATCTCAGCATATGCTCACAGTGAAACAAATGTATAATTAAATGCAAATGTGTTTTCATTTAGGGTATATCTACTAAACACTGATTTTAAAAAAAATGAAAAATTGTATTTGGTCAGTGGACTGTCCCTCTAATATATATCCCTGTTAATAGCAGGTCACTAGCTGACAGCTATACTAAATTTATTATTCAGTTAACATCAATATGTTCATCTCTTATAATAGAATCCAGCCTGAAGAATCTTATGAATCCAACCAGTTAAAGATCTCCATCCTGGTAACCTGGGATCATTATTCTTGATTTATTTCAGTTGAAAACCCTTACTTAATGGGTCCACATCATCACTTTGTTACCAATATTTCATTAGAATTGTTTAAAACACTATCAAACTTTCACGGCACTCCTTGAGACTGTCGACTGTTCTCATTTGCCAACCCATCAACAGTAGAACCATATCATCTATATATTTAAATATATGTTATAATAATTATTAGGCTTGGGCATTCGTGTTCATAACAATCGCAACTGGGACGAAAATTGTCTTGTTTGTGTAAATTCCGAATAGATTTCCAATGCTGGAGTATAGTGATTCCCACCAGCTTGTTAGAGTTGAGAGAACTGTACTAATCATGAGAAAAAATTAAAGTGGGCCTCAGAGAACTAGGGCTTCACAAAAAAATCAAGGTGCCATTTCAGTGAAGATAGATATTTAGTATTAACAGTAGATAGCCCTTATTTCTACATTTTGAATTAACTACATAAGGCTGCACCTTCAGTTAAAAAAAATCACTTCTATATTATCTTTATTTCACTGTATTGTAAACACAGAATAGTAGGAGAGTTCAGATGTTTTACATGATTCACAAGAGTAAGCACTATTCAAACATATTGAGTGCTTTGGAAATGAGTAGTAATACCCTTCTGCCCATGTTCCCAATATTGACATGAATAAATGGGAACAAGTGGTTTTATTTAGCTTTCAATTAGTTCTTGAAAGTCGGCAAATGATGAAGAGTCCTTTGAGATTTATATTTGTATATCTTACTGATGGCAAGGAAATGAGAAATTCATTCTCCACTAATATTTCCCATCATTGTCATTGCATTCAAATCCCCCAAGGAATCTCTATACCTTTTATTGCAGAGGGCTAAAATACATTTAAAGGAAAATATGTTCAGATATCAATATCAAATATCCAGCCTTGTTGAAACTATTACTACTGGTGAAGAACTTCAAACTACATTATAAAACTCCAGGTTATTATGACCACTTCAACTGTTCATGGTGCTTGGAGTAATTTTCATTATCAGGATTCTAGGCATTGTCTGACACTTGATAAGCAGGATATGCTGTGCTAGTGTAGGGATACAAGGACTGTATTGTGATGATGGCAAGGATTATGGTTGTTTTCATGTGTTTAAACCATGTTTCTCCATCTTAATTCAACTAAATAATGTTATTATAATGATAAAACATCCCTGATTGCAACTTTTAATTTAACCACTACAACTGCCAAATAGCATTACGAAATGTGTAACTATACAATATACACCAGTGGTAGGCAACCTTTGGCACTCCAGATGTGGTCTTCATCTCCCATGATGCTTTGCCAGCATTGTGGCTGTAAGAGCATTATTTGAGTGCCAAAAGTTGCCTACTTCTGCTCTACATCCACCAGAAGTACCACATAGGATAAATATACCACATTTGAGATATCTTGACGATATTTACCTTTGTGTAACATAGTTCACAGGCACGCTAACACCATAACCCCTACTTCTCAATGTCTTGGTTATGGCTCAAATAATCTTTCAGTGCCTCTTTGAATTTTTGTTGTCAAACTATTTTTAAGCATTTTGAAGAAACACAGGGCTTTCTTAGAACCTAAAGCCAGGGTTCACTTGTACAGCTTAGATAAGAACTAGGGCCTATCACCTGACATTACATATGTGGCTCAGATAATGTGGATGATTTACTTCTGCATAATCTATCCAAAGCTGCCCAATCATGAAACGCCACGATAGGCTGAAATCACTCAACATGCAATATTAAATTCTAATACTACATTGTTCATACCATGGCTAGGGATTTAAACATGTAACTCAAACAATTTATAAAGGATGCTCATAGCTAATGTTTAAGAATTTCAATAAAATATTCTATTTATTTCATATAATTTAATTTTCTTCTACAAAGACTGTATTGTAAGTTAAAAAAAAAACAACTAATTTTACAGAGATTTAAAAATGACATATTTCAGAATATCATCAGGAGTTTAATAGATAAAATATCATATTGTAAAAGAAATATTTTATTTGTACATTAGTGAGATATTTATTTATGATACTTAAAAAAGCAACACATATTCCCAGAACCAAAGAGGATACAAATAAATGTGGTTGTTGAAATGATTGTAACTATATATTTGTTTTATTACTTTTAACCTCTTGTGTATTCAAAGTGTTAGCAATAGGTGTACTAGACATGACTTTTTGGTTGTCAAACTCTGAAACAGATCAACTATGTGGTGAGTCCTCACAAGTTGTCTTGAGTTGACAGTTGAATACATTTCCAACTTCATTATTTGAACCTAAATATTGCTAATAAGTCAGTTGTCTACCATCTACAATTTACAAATGAAAAAAGTCCCCATTTGTGTTGATTACATAATGTTTTGAAGTAAAATATAAAACTCTTTTGTTGTCTTCAGAGAATATTCTTCTCAGTGTTTCTGTAATGGAGTTCACAGCTTAGAGCAGACTGGGCTACAAGTGTCGTCAAACATAGCCAAGCACTATACACATCTAGCTGAGAGTGAAACTAATTATAATAACATTAAGTAACACTCAGGGCACATATAGATAACAAAAAGCACTTCCCTTTAGCATGAATGATTTGTCAAGAAATTTCATATTTACAACATTATGTACACTTCCAAATCCTTAATATAACATCAACAAACGTACAGTAACAAAAATGTGCTAAACCAACCAATAAAAACAATGGGCTGCAAATATGTTTTAATTTTATTCAAATTTCTTTGAACACAGTCACAGCTTAAAATTCATCACGTTGGATGTTATGTCTGTTTTTGTTTTGTTTTTTTCAACAAGTTATGTTCATTAAATATTTGTATATTTGAAAAAAAAATGTTAATTGTAATGCTTTATTTTTAAACCTCTAATTTTTCTAAGGAATAAAGGTTAGTTAATTTAGAACTTTATGAATGTTGCTAGCCAAGAACGTCAATGATCTACATCTGCTGAGTGACAGATTTACATCCACCTAGCCAAAAAAACAATCCCTGTATATTAATCTAATGACCACTTCTAGGTACTGGTCTAGGTACGTCTTCACTTGACCTTTGATGTAATAGTATGTGGCCATTTTATATTCTCATACTTGATGTGCTCAAAGAGCCAGATACTGGTGGGCCTTAGTTTATACTAGGATGCAATCCAATGGTTTAATTTATTTCAAGCTTGTGGCCCCATACACTTTGTTGCAGGTAGAAATATTGAAAAAACCTGTATATAGAGACGCATGCAGATATAATATTTCTACCTAAATGTAGCACTAGATAATTGCAAATTACGTGCAGAATCCATTTCTAATTTTAGATTATGAAAAATAATTTTTAAGTATGTGGGTTGAGGGAAAGAGGGAAATCCAAACATTTATTTATATTATTTTTAGATAGGCGGTGCTTTCTGTAAGTCTCCAGTGACCTCTGTCTGTAAATAGTGTATATTTAATTTATTGCTGGTCTAGTCCTGTATAGAATGAAATCTGAAGTTCACAAATGTATATTTTGTTGCTTAAATGTGTGCAAAATTCACAATAAATTACCTATTTTATGTCCAATTGATTTCTTGATATGTGATTCTGTGAGTGTATTGTCCTTTAAGAAACTAGTTTTATTAACGTGTTGATGTGAAATGCATATACACCTTAAGAGAAACATAGAAACATAGAATGTGACGGCAGATAAAAACCATTTGGCCCATCTTGTCTGCCCAAATAGTCTGCCAAGAGGACTTGTCATTCACAAATATGAATAACTTTTCAAAAAGGCTATAAAATGCAATCACGAATGGCCACATTGTCATCAAAATTGGTGCCCCACAAGGAGGAGGTTTATTAATTCAGAGCACTGCAGAACATGTAATATTAAAATAGATGCATAGATAGAGAAATATATAGACATATAGATAGACAGATAGTTATGGATATATGTGAGTGTGGGTATATATAATATATAAATTTGAATAAAGATACCACTCTAGGATTTTTCAGAAGAAAACACCTATATCAACTTTACATAAACAGTTTCATCAGGACAAAGTTATGCATTTTGGTGTATACATAGTGCCGTTGAACATAATTTCTGGTCATTTTAATTATTTATATAATTAGAATAACAAGTGTTATAAGTTACTAACACACAGCACTCGATGCAGTTCATAGTGGGCACTCAAAACCCACATTCAGAAGGCAATTAAAAGCCAAAGTAGGGCTGTATGTACAGGTTTATTTGTCAACTCTGCTAGAATGCACAAAACGCGTCTGACTGGTTATCCCTTCCTATATGTTCCCACCAGTTGCTAACAGTTTTTGAATTATTTTGTGTGGTTTAATAAAGGATTTCTTTTCACAAATTTACTGGGTGGAGGCAATTTGTAGGTGTTCTCCTATCAAGATTCTGGATTCTGCTCAAATTATTATGTTATGGAGGAGATCTGTCTCTCAGGGATCTTTGATGGTTTGGATCTTGAAATTGATCATTTTCAATTTTGGAATCATGCCTTTTTTACATTACTAGAGACTATTTACATTTACCAGTGATGCTTTAACCCTCATCCTTGTTTCTACAGCTAGTAGGTATTTATGTAACATTCCTTTGAATGCATAAATAAAACAGGTCTATAGACTGTTTTAGTAAAGAGCGAATACATCATAGCACTTCCTGCTCTAGTGACTTGTTCATCACACATAGGCAACTTTTGAGGTTTTCTACTTCATTTTCTGCATTTCACTTGCTCAAGTTATTTAAATTGGTACCCCTTTCAGTTTTAATTAAGAGAGGTCATACAAGATAGTAACTTGGTTATTGTGATTGATTAAAAACAGAATTGTAATATGTCGGGCAGAGAAATGTTCGCCCACTCAGCTCGACTGTATGACTAGGACTAGGGAAGGAAGACATCAAAGAGTGGGAAAGCTTAAATGTAAACATTATAAGGGATGCACCCCCAATTTTTCAGTGGGTTGAAGCCCCTTATGTTTTTGCCACAAACACCCCTAACAGAGAAGAACCAGAAAACCTTATGTGACCATTCCCATAACTAAATCTAAAATCTGAAACATCACCAAGATTACATTCAGATTGTCCCAAGCACCTCTGATTACTGTATTGGGGCATTTTAAGTGTGAATGTGATATAGTGAGGGGAGCATCACAAATGATCTATGTTCCCTTATATCGAACATGTGATATCGAACATGTTTGAGAGCACAACTTTAACAAAATGTTTCATCCTTGCATTTTACTTCTAGAAACAGATTCTATTGCCTTGATTTCCTTTAATGAACCAGGGCAAAATTCAATGTGCAGTGTGTGAACCTAGGCTCCAATTGTCTTTCAAATGATAATCCTGCCCTTTGAATGACTGACATTTAGTTTAATTCTTAGTGCTCTGAAGAGCAAAGTTGTTTAGTTGATCACTGAAAATATAACATTTAGTGCTTGTCCTTGTTTTCAGCCTTGAGGACAGAGACAGATGTTGCTGGGGTGCTGTTCAAGTCTAGTCTAGTCTTGAAAAGTTTCAGGTCTGAAATATGTTGTTAGCCCAGAGTCGCCTGTTCCACAACTAGCTGGGGAATTAGGAGCAGATTGTGATAGAGAGTCATCAATGAAGCATGTTGTGTAAAATCATTGAAGTTCTGACACAAAACTGCAGAGTACTGAAACATGCAGTACATGGTGAAGGCCATATAATTCCAGGGACTGGGGAGACTAGCTGAGAATAACCTAGTTCTTGTGCTTAATGGGGTTGGGAATGTCATCACTAAAGTTCTGCATTGTGCAAATGCATGCTGGAAATTGAGTGATGAGGCTGTTCCTAGACAGTGGAGGACTGATCACCAGGGGCCAGGGGTACACAGCTATGGCCAGTCTGGGGGATCAAAGGATGTCCCCAAAGGGTCCATCATAATTTAAGATAGTAATAGTTGCTGGGCGCTGCAACCTACCCACTATTTAAATTTATTTTTCAAGACCTGGCAGGGCGCTCCTACCACGCGTGTGAACACAGTAAGATGTCTGGAGGAGGAAACATTATCACTGTGATGTCACAGTGGCAGGCTGCTCTGGGACAGATTGGGGCAGAAGATGGTGGCTTGGGGAGCAGGAGGAGAATAATTAAAGGTGAGCCAATGGCACAACTAGGGGTGACGATGAGAGAAACAAAGTGGGTGACAAAGACTGATGTATGGGGTAAAGATTTAAGTGTGATATATATGGCTATCTTGTCTTTTTTTTTTTCATGTATCATTTTTATTGAAATTTTTGTTATTGTTGTACATGATAAATACAGGTACTGTAATACTTTTAAGTTACATGACACAAATCAAAAAACACAAGTACACAAGTAGCAGACAGCACTACCATTTCCATATTGGTTAACAATCACCTTGTAGAAAACATTTATCTCATTGGCATAGCAACATGTCACAGACAGGCATTCACTACACTACACGATTAGTTGTGGTTCCCAAGCTTAATATCCGTATACGTTCTGGTGCGGCCACATTTTAGTTATTGTGCTGTGTACCGAAGAGGCAACCCTGCCCGCCACCCAGCTCAAGAAATACGAACATGACATTGAAAACAAGAAACAGCACATTAAAATTAACCATTGTTGACCTAAGTTTTAACAAAAGTTTTAACAAAAAGGTTTAGCCAGTAAACCCACAACCTGCATTTTCTAATGGGGATTGGACAGTCAACGTGATTCCCAACTGTGGCACTTTGGAGGGTGGGGAGCCCCAACTACCCAGCCATTACCGTGGCATTGAGCGGTCAATATTGTATGAAAAGGGTCCACTGGCAATTCAATAACAAACATTAATGCAAATAACAATACAACATAAACAAAGTATATACAATTTCTCTTGGTGAGGAGAGTGTAAGCTGCGGCCAGATGCTGGGCCTGGTGTGCCATGCACCGTATCAATCACCTGGGGGAGTGTGGTAGGAGAGGCCAGAGCAACCCAAACCATATTTGCTTTTGGTACGTGGGATTTTCTCCTTCAGTACTGTAGGGTATAGCCTAAAAGAGTTCATTTTAAACCTGCGGGCATACCATAGCAGTATATTAGCATATAATTAACTCCCATTTATATACCACTCATAAAGAGTGCTCTCTTATAGGGCAGCGTGGCCCGCAGTAGGCATAAGTAAATAGAATCAACCTTAGTGATATCCCCATATCTCAACTACTCAGAATCATGGTATTTGTGCTGTCAAAATGCTTGGTGTTTTCCCCTGCATCATGTCGGTCCTAGGCTACAAGGAAACCCAGATCCCTGTTGCTGGGTTTCACAGGGCGATTAGTTGGGCGAGCCCCAGCACTGGTATGAGCTAAGTACATGTGGGATGGACATTAAATCAATTTTTATACACTACATTTAACACAGAAGCCCAACACCATCTGCTTCACCAACTCCCTACCCGACAGCACGCAAAGATGCAACAGAGCGCTTGCTCCTTTAGCATTCAGCCCATGAGAACTAATGTATCTGGATACGTACTGATGGGGTCAGATGGAGCAACAACAACTTTTAAACATTTAAAGTAAACCAAAATATTGGCAATACATCTCAGAATGTCATATAACAATACAACAAGTTAGCAACTCCTGTAGTATGGATCTCAACTTTTTTTTGTGTGTGTGTTTCTGCTTATTGTTATTTTTTTTGTTTTGTTTTTTCATTTTTGCGATATTGTGTAACGTATCTTACGTGTCCGATGAGTAATGCATATGACCTGCCATTGAAGAAGTCCGTGACGAGTCCATAGGTAGAAGTCCGCGGACGTGGGGCATGATCACCATCTTCTGAGTGGCCGGTGGACTATAAAACTCCACAAGCAGTCCTGGTCTCCTAGCTGACAATGAGTAATGGTTAGCAGTCTTGGTAGTCCACTTTTTAAGCTAATTTCTGGGAACCGGCCATGGACCATTCTGGCATTATTTTAGGCGAGTGCGGTTTTGCAGGTGAGTCCGCTTCTGGGTTCCTCCACAGGCCCCACTCCTTGATTTTGCTAAAACCAACCTCTGGTTCCAGGACTGTATGAAGGGAACCATTGCGCCAAATCAGCAGCTTCGTTGGGAAGCCCCAGTGATACAGGATCTTGTGATTGCGGAGGTTCTTTGTTGTTGTAAGAAATCCCCTCCTCCATGCCATAGTGGAAGCTGACAGGTCAGCAAAAAGGTTGAGATGCTGGTACGGCTCCGGCAGCATTTGTAGCTTCCTGGTGGTATTCAGTAGGGCTGCCTTAGACTTATAGTAGTGGAAGGGTGCCACCACATCCCTCGGTGTGGCCGCAGTGAATCGGGCAGGTCTCAGCAGACAATGCACTCTATCCAACAGCCATGCTGTGTCCTGCAGCTCCAGTACAAGTGCCTGGCACATTGTGCAGATGTAGGGCGAGAGTTAATCTATGGTGACAGAGTCAGCAATGCCACTAAAGTGGACATCATTTTGATGGGACCTGTCCTCCATGTCAGCAAGTTTGTTTTTCATCATGGTGTGTTCCTCTTCTAGTCTCTTGATCCTATCAGCCACATCATTGTGCACAGTGCACAATTCCTCTGTTTTATGTTCGAGGTGGTTTATCCTCTCCCCCAGATCTGCAAGGTCTTTGTGAATGGAGGAAGTAATCTGCTGGAAATCCTTCTGAATTGTTGATCTTAGGTCTTGGAGCATTTTATAGACGCTTTTTTCTGATACCGGTTTGTCCCCTAGTGTGTCTGGGGTGAGGTCAGGCTCCGAGGGGCCTTTCCAATATCAGATTGTGCGGCCGAGTCGGTGCCATCTCGTTGCACCTTTTGGCGGTCTTTTCTCCCAGGTCGGAATGGCTCAGTGAGTTTCATTTGTTTAGAATAAGATATTAGTTGGTAGTAGGACACTGTGCGCTTCATAGGGTTATATTTTGTGGAGAAAATCCGTGCTTATGTGGAGCTCTGGGTTAGGTTGGATACGGAGCCCTTACTCCATGCAACCTTCCGTACCGAAAGTCAGCCGAGCCGCTATTTTGTCCTAAATTAGTGATTTTGTTATTAAAACCGAGTTTGCTTGGGATTTTATTTTGGCCTCATAGTATTTCCTTATTCAAATCATCTACTGGGCAGCTGTAGATTACAATAGTGCTGTATACCAAAACTAAGTTATTGGTAATCTCATAAGATCTTTGTACAGAAAAAAATTAAACAACAGAAACCCTGTATTTCCAGGTCACTGACGCTGAATGACAGCATTCACAATTCGGACAATCTTTAAATACACACTACACTACAGACACAGAAACACATCCAAACAAACACTAAGACATGATTCACAGCGTGTTCGTATACACATGCCATCAAAATCTAGCCTAGGAGGAGCTAGCAATGTGGCTTAGAAGGGACCACCAAATTTTGCTTTGTGCTCAAGCCCCAGGTGTTTTCAAAACTTGCAACGTCGTTGTGGACAGATCACCTTTCTATGAAATTCTACAAAAATCTGGGTACATTGCCATGTATCCTGGTATTTTTTGGCTAATGTTGGACTGGATACATTGACAAATGTTTCCAAGAAACCAGAAACATGTCCTAAACGTTTTCTTTTATCGACTCTATAAAACAGTTAAACAAAAATATAAGAGAAAAAAAAAGTGGAGAGAATGCATGTGTCCTAAAGTGATTACATAGTTATATTGTGTTGGAACATGTATAGGGTGTAGATTAAAAATGCAATTTTAACATGTATTTTATAAGAATGTTATTCACAGAATCAGGAAACATTCACTCAATGTACTCTCTTGTATATAGGTCTCTCTTTACGTATATCCTGCATTGAAATGTTTATCTGGAAGCGGTGATCTTGAAAACTTCCCATCTGTTCTCCCAGATTATCAGAATCCCAGAACATAGCTTATTTTTTACAAGTACCATCATACACTTATACATTTGTATATTAGATAATATTCATTGACAATAAATCCACACTCTCCACTTTTGCTATTGATGAAAAAAAATTCTCTTTTTTCTTGCCAAAAGGTTCCTTTGATAATGTAAAGGATCCTTTCTGAAAAAATTGTTACTTGCAGTAAGTTTGACCTTCGTTCCCTGTAGCTCCCATCACTTCTTTTAATGCCAATCGTTGAAGCAACCTGTGAATAAAATATGTTAACCAAGGTCCATAGAATGCAGTTATATTGAGATAAATGACATTTAGATTGGAAAAATGCTTTTTATGCATAATTCCCATAGATCTAACATTATCCATGAATTTAACATAAACCTTTTTTGGGGTCTGAGGTGAGGTTATTCCCCTGTTTGTTTGTTTTTCGCTTTTCATGTGCTATTAAAGCAATACCCCACTCATCAGCTGGTTGTAGTATGATGAACCTTATGTTTTTATTTCTCTTAAAGGATCACTATAGGGTCAGGAACACAAACATGTATTCCTGACCCTATAGTGTTAAAACCACCATCTAGCCCCCCCCCCCCCGTCCCCTCATGCTTCCCTAAAAATAGCAAAATCTTACTTGTATTCAAGTCTGAAGCTGTAACTCTGCATGCTGACTCAGAAAAACAAGCTGTTTGCTGACATCATCAGAAGTGGTGGCCTGATCCAATCACAGTGCTTCCCCATAGGATTGGCTGAGACTGACAAGGAGGCAGATCAGGGGCAGAGCCAACACAATTCAAACTCAGCCCTGGCCAATCAGCATCTCCTCATAGAGATGAATTGAATCAATGAATCTCTATGAGGAAAGTTCAGTGTCTGCATGCAGAAGGAGGAGACATTGAATGTTTGGATGCATTTTAGGCAGCCATGACCCAGGAAGGATCTCTAACAGCCATCTAAGGAAGGAGTGGCCAGTTAAGGTATCACTAGGCTGTAATGTAAACACTGCATTGTCTCTGAAAAGACAAGGTAATAATTCTACTCACCAGAACAAATTCAATAAGCTGTAGTTGTTCTGGTGACTATGATGTCCCTTTAAGGCTACTGCTTTTTCAAATACCCTCATTTATCCACTCCTACACAAATATCTTTAATGAAAGTTGGATTTTCCTTTCAAAGTATTTTGTCTATAATCAAAATCATCACTATTTTATATATCGTCTTTATTGATGTCTTTTGAAAGTTCTTTTTAAAGTATTATAAAGGTATAATTTTCTTACACATTTTTAAAATCCATATAAAGTTTCTAGCCTAGACAGGATATTCACACCAAAACATAAGCAAATATTAAGATTATTATCATTGGGAACTTTTAAATAAATACGCAAGCCCAGGTACATATATTAATTAAAGAACTTCAATATGATCGCACTGGAACATATAGTTTAAATAGTATTTTTAGGAATAAAGGTTATTACTCTAATTTTATTTCCAAGCAATAGTGATGTCCCGAACGGTTTGCCGAACGGTTCGTGAACGGTTTGCCACGAACGGTTCGCCACGGACTCATCATTGAGTAAACTTTGACCCTGTACCTCACAGTCAGCAGACATATTCCAGCCAATCAGCAGCAGACCCTCCCTCCCAGTTCCTCCCACATCCTGGACAGCTCACTAAGAATGCAGCTTCACAATGAATGTAAAATGGATGCTGTCCAGGAGGTGGGAGGGTCTGGGAGGGAGGGTCTGCTGCTGATTGGCTGGAATGTGTCTGCTGACTGTGCGGTACAGGGTCAACGTTTACTCAATGATGAGTCCGCGGCAAACCGTTCGTGGCGAACCGTTCGGGACATCACTACCAAGCAATTCTTTGTGGTATCTAATGAAATGGAGAATTGGTTTGAAATGTGAGGATCAAGCAGGAGTAACTGACAAGTCAGAATACATTAGGTAAAAGCTATGATGCTTTGGCAAAAAAAAAATATATACATTCTTTAAAAAAAAATTATAAATACACAACACAAATATTTTTTCAATTGTATCTTATAGAGATAATTAAAACTTACAAATCCAATCATAGCTTCAGAATGTATTGAATTGATTCACATATTTTAGCACTGCTTACCTGTCATGTACCAGTGTATGTCAGTTCTTAATATGGCTTTGGCTAAACAAAAACACAATGAAAAACATGCTCATCCACCAATTTACTAACAATTTTACCAGGATCTGTTATTTACAAGTTGAGGCCTGCTTCACATAATTAATTATATGCCATCCATCCAAACAACATTAAATTCAGTTTTAGAAATTTCAAGTCATGTTTTTGTGATGTTATTTGCCACAATCACCATGATGAAGGACAGCTACCATTACCAAACGAGTTAATGCAGCATTCCACCATTTTAGCATATAATCTCTGAGATGGGATTACATGCTAAATTCTCATCAGGAAGGAACCTAGTACTAGTGCAACCATACATGTCGTTTTTGTAACTCTATGGAGATGGCACTGAAGGTGGTACCAAATATATGAGTCCCCATTTAGTTTATGTTTTGTTCCCATTTTTAGGAAAAGGTCCATTATAATCTTCAGTGTCCAGGCAATTGCTCTACTTAAAATGTACATTTAATACTATGTTTTACTCCATCTTTATACCTCAAATTCCATGTTCTTAACTTCTGTTCGCATGCACTACCCTAACCTTATTTGCCAAATCATGAACCCTACCCCAGGATTCTTCATCTAACCCTACATTTTATCTCGACTTTATGGCCCTATTATAATATTCCAAACAAGTCTAATTATGCTGATCACATGCCTGACCATGTCTTCATCAACTAAAGACATTCCCTGATTCAAATGTATCTTTTAATGACAAGCAGTAAAGTGAATCACAATCTCATATTGTACGAAATAACATACGCTATAACAAATGAATTCTACTAATTCCATGTCATATACCGGTTTCATACCCACATAACCCGCATGTGTATTACTTACTTGCTGCTCATCTACGCTTTATACAGCTAATCCCATGCCCAAGGCCAAATGTATTCCCCTGTCCTCAAATTCACAGCAGTATCAGAAGACATTTAATGGACGGTTTTCTAAAAGATAATTCTATCCCTTGCAGTGTAAAAAATGAATTGAGGGATAGAATGGCAATAAATGATATTCCAGCATTCTGCCTTAATATGCCCCTTCGTACATCACTGGTAGAGTCATTGAGTATATAGGCCCCTAATACTGAGTCAGGACTCTAAATGAGAAATTAAGTGGAATCTTATTCATTCTTACCTAACACATTTGTCAAGTCAAGAGCAATGCACTGTTTTTTGGTGTTACAGTGTATCAGCAGGCACAATGCATTCACTTTTTTTTTTATTACAAGTGAATATAGCCCCTGATGGCCTCTCGCCTTGTTCTCATTGTTCTTTTCTGCGCAATCCTACATTAAGATCTAGTCACATATTTGTATACAGAAGTTAGTTGATCAGTAACAGGAAGTAAATACATTTGCAAAGGCAGACACAGACCTTCAAAATTCCATTAATCATATATTTATAATAGCAACAAACATAGTAACAAAGAAAAAAACAACTTACCTTGCTTGAGTTTGTTCCTGTGGGGGGAAAAAGCAGTAATTAATTCGAAAAATAAATTAAGCAACATGGAACACTGACATATTATTATTAATTTTCAATTTTGATTTCCCTGTAAATTAACTTGACATAGACATCAAGCACAGCCAATCTGTTCCTTTTAACATGCACAATTATACCATACACTATTTACCACAAAACCTGATCAAATATTTTAAATGGAGTCATGTTTCATGTTAGTTAGTATACAAACTACAACATATAAGTAGTAGTCTCCATGATTAATAAAAACTGCTTATTTATGACAACATAGTGAATATATTAAATGTAAATATATAAATACAACCAAGCGTAGGCAGGAGAAATTTACATTTAAGGTTATTCACTAAACACCAACTTTTAGAAAATTAACCCAGTTACTATTTGAAAGATCCAGTCGAAAATGACCAACTAGCTATGACATCAAATTTCCTCAGATTTCAAATTGATTTAATATCATCTGAATTTTGACCACCTGTACTTGATAAAAAGGTTGATTGGAAGAAATGGAATTTGAAATTGATCAGGTGCAAGCAAAATAATTTGGACGTGGTTAAAATATATTGGAAAGAGAGGGAATATAAAAGAACATCCGAGACTGAGTCTTAAGGGCAGTGAGGAAATGTCCCAGAGCCCTGGAGACTGAGATATTCCACTCACAACATCCTCAGTCCTCTGAAAACTGATAGATGCAGGTAAATGTATTCAATTTAAAATATGTGCCATGCCACATACTGTCTTATGACTCTTGGACAATGGCTTCAAGTGATCTTTAAAGGGGTCACTTTATCTCAATGAAGTGGTCTTGGTGCCATGTCCCTGTCATTTTAACCCTGCAATGTACAATATGATTGCCCTGCAGGAATGGACATGTTTTCATTGCAGGATTTACATGCCTCTGGTAGCCGTCTTCCTGATGTTAGAAAATATTTGAGTGGTTTTAAAAATTTTCAAAATGTTCAGAAATCAAAATGTCGTAGCTTTCGATAAGCCTTAAATTGCATTTATTAAATCACTCGGAACTATTAAAAACGTATTGATAAGCTGTCTTTATTACCTAGCGGTTAATATTAAATCAACCTCTAAAACTGAAAGGCAAATTTACTGAATAACCCTGATGTAAAAGTAATTCAGCCATAAATGATGCCTAGAATCCTTTTAGCTCTCATATCGATGGTGAACTAGAAAATCCTTAAACCTATAGCATCATGGGTGCTGTAGTTCAGTAATATCCAGAGTGTCACAGATTGCTTATTACTTCATATCTACTATGGGTCTACTGAACTAATGTGTCTCAGTCATTATATTATATTATAAGGAGTTATACGGGTTAAAAAGTGCAGAATTAGAAAAAAGGAAGAAAGAAGAGGACTCCAATGTGTAATTCTTTGAAGCCTGTGATCCAAGTACAAAGATACAGCCATCTTCTAATAGTAGTATTATTGGTCTGTATAAAATGGTTTCCAAAAGGTTGAAGAAGTTGTGAAATTGTGAATTTCTTTCCATATCTACCAGTTGCAGACTGGCACTGAAGCAGAGGGGATGGTAAATCCTTTGGAGTTTTATTGATTTTTGTATCTATCTATTGCTGTGCAGCTGATGGTTGATGACTCTATAGACTCTTCTTTCATTTAAAAAAAAAAAAAGTTTTCTTTTTTTATTTTATTTATAAATGGACATAGCAAGGCAGGTTGTAAACCTGAACGAGCAACGACTAGCTGAACAGACACGGATACCATCTCTGTGCAAACGTTTATACCACTTAAGGCACAACGATACATGCACCGCTGACTGGACAGGAATAGGTATTGATGGTGCAGTATGGTTGGATATGCTTAACCGTAGATTTTAAGACACGTTTCCACTTGTTGGATGCCTATTTAGTGTACGGCTCTCAGCAAATGATAAAGCAAAGAAACACTAGTCGTTCTTCTCTGAAACTTGCTGCAATCTAATCAATGTGAGAAATACTTTATATGTAAGTCTTTTCATAAACTACGGACTTGTTACCTGTATAAAGATATTTTGCCAGGTAGAGGAGTATCACAATAAACATAGCAATGAGAGCTAGCAGCGGCCAATCTTCCAAGCTCCACCTTGATGAACCTGTTAAAAAGATACAGTTAGATTTGCTAAACCAATAAATAATCTTTATCTCCAATCATATGCAAAGTGAGGACACTACGATGAATGCTTTTCAAACAGATGTTTTTCTTCAGATACCCACACTATGTTTATATAAGGAATGTTGTAGAGGTAAATAAAAGCATTAGAGTGACTGAATATGGTCAAGTGACTGCTTAAAAAAAAAAAAATCTCAATGGAACAGGATGGAGTTCTAAAAGATGCTCAGGGTCGGATTTTGCCAATGGGGTTATTGCCTGAGGGCAGGTGTCAGGAGAAGGGAGACATTCTCCTGCTGTGTGACTGAGGCCGACTCGGGATATTTCCCCAGGGGTCCATGCATACATGATATTTTATATGTTATTTGTGCATAATAATATTATTATTTATATGTTGGGGGATCTGACAACCCAGACAGTCCCCCTGCAGTCAATCTTGCAATCTGTCATTGCGATCACATGATTCGGATTGGCGGAAATGGCTGCAGGCGGACTACCTCGGCTCTCAGGCAATCAGATCCAGCAAGGTTTGTTTAATCTGGGGAATTTGTAGTACTCCACTGCCACGGACGTTAGGATGTGTTAATATGCCCTAAAGTCATTTAAGCACATGCACTTCAGGATGTGATGATATGTCCTAACAGTGCAAATGGGTTAAAAACAGCAGAGAAAGACAATACAAATATATAGCTGCATATATGTGTATATATACATTGCTCAAATATAAGTAAAGTGGGAGAATTGGTAAAGGAATAAATAAAACTTTAAGGTTTGTGTTTAAATAACCATTTTTGAACAACATCAGTTTTTTTAAGTGTTACACTCTTTCATATTGATCAATATTGACTTTGGACTTGAGAAAGAGCGGAAAACTCTCAAAAGCTTTTAAGCATTTTGTCAGTCCAATAAAAAGGTATCACTGCATACTGCAACACTCTGGTATTTTGACATTATATACATATATATCAGGAATATCCAACCTTTTGGAACTCCAGATGTTTTGGACTACATCTCTAATAATGCACTTAAAATAAAGGGATACTGTACTGATCCCTCTGCCTCCACCCTCACTCACGCTCTGCCTCCCTGGTAAATAAAGGGTTAGAAACCCTTTATTTACTTACCTTATCCCAGCGCCGTCCCGCGATGTGTGGGGTCTAATGCACATGCGCGGCAAATGCAAGGCGTGCATTAGACCTCCACATAGGAAAGCATTGAATCAATGCTTTCCTATGGGGAAAAATCTGACGCTGGAGGTCCTCATGCAGAGCGTGAGGATGTCCAGCATCGGATAACAGACCAAAAGTCTGTTACGATTCCAGAAGCGCCCCCCAGTCTAGTAGACAGCCACGGGGGGGGGGGGGCAGAGTTAGTGCTGCAATGTAAACATTGCAGTTCTCTGGAATTGCAATGTTTAACATTGCAGCACTAGGTGCAAGAGGGACACAGCACCCAGACCCCTTCAATGAGCTGAAGTGGTCTGGGTGCCTACAGTGTCCATTTAATCATGGGAGTCTGCAACATCTGGAGTACCGAAGCTTGCCTACCCCTGGTATATATGTATGCATGCATGTGTATATATGTGTGTGTGTGTGTGTGTATGTATATGTATAGCATGGGGGATGCATTGAGGATACTGGCGTTGGGGCAGCAAGGAGGGTAAATCTGGTCCTGATGATGCTTATTGCCATTTTCAATTTAGTAGAGGCTGAGATCCAAGGTGAATTACCCAACTAATTGATGCCAATAGCTGCCATAAAATGAATTAATATACTACTGGATGCTCTTCTTTTTATTTAGATAGGAAGAAAAGGGGACACAAATGCTTACAAATCGGTTCTTAAAGAAAGACTTGGCAACAAAAGTGCTCTCTCCATAATATAATTAGAATTTTAGTTTGCACCTCTTTCACGATTAAATGATTATGTTAGGGATGCCTTCAGATCTTGCTATCCAGACTTGTACAAAAAAACACCCTATTTAAAATGGACTCTAATAAGAAATCCTTCAACTGGAGACTAAAACAGGAAAAGGACGAGAATGGACTATGAGTTGGATACTGGCAATAATAGCCGTTGGACAGGAGAAAGCGGGAAGTATTCTACTTAATGACATATTTACTTAAACTGCTCCTACGAAATAACTCTCTTTGCTTGTACTACTCTATATTATACAATGAAGATCGGCAATTCCCAATACAATGAACTCATGAGCTATTTAGACTTGCCAAACAGTAGGTGCATTCATAATGTACCTGTAACAGTGATCATCACGCTTTTCCTAATAGCGTGTGTTAGACTTAAGTGCTCCACACGGCACGTGAAAGTAACTCCATTATCCTTGGGAGTTGCTTTGAACATAAAGAAGCCTGATATGCTGTAGGTACCATCAATGTTATGCTTGTGGCTACTATGCATTATATTCTGAATTCTGATTGGCAGGAACGATTGACGGTGGTCTTCTCGCAGCCATTCAATGTCCACATCCAGTGGATAGTAGTGTGATGCAGCACACAGAAGCTTCTTCTCTTCTCCCTCTTCTAACACAAGAGATTCAGCATTTACATGAACGACTGGGGATTCTGTTAAAACAAAATAAAAATAAAACAACAAAAAATGCATTTAATTAATGTCTTAAGTGTACTTTGTTTTGCAATAAAATTGAATAATTTCTAGCAACAAAAATATTTCAAGTTTACAAAAACAAATGTTTTTTTTTTCTCTGGGCTTTTAAATTCTACCTAATAAATAAAGCTCACAAGAGCAAAACACGCATTGCGGGTCCAATGTAATACATGCAATATAGTGCATAAGTCTATCTGATCTGTGAAAATGTAACCAACCTCAAATTCTGTTAAAAATGTTAGACTTGCAGTATTTTGGAAAAATAGTAGTGTGTATGAGTGTTCTGTCACAAACGTGATAAAAGTAAACATTTGTATTGTAGTGAACAAAAAAAATGTACAGCTCATTTATGGTGCACATTATCTATAAGGAATCATAAAACTATGAGATATGGTGACTTAACAACCAACTTGAAATTTTCTAACTCTGCCATTTTGGCCCAAAATTTGGCAAACTGGATGTCAATTAAGAGAACCAAGTACCATAAACACTTTAGTGTTTTGAAGTGATTATGGTGCCTTGAGTGTGTATGTGCAGTGTTTTGCTATAAAACATTGCACAAACACTATTTTGATGGTGGAGATGTAATTCCACCTCCAGTCATGTCACTGGGGTATTATTAGCCAACCCAAAACAAGATTTCCGAAATGGCTACTGTCTATTCCAGGGGTAGGCAACCCTCGGCACTCCTGATGTTTTGGACTGCACCTGCAATGATGCTTTGCCAGCACTTTGCTGAAAGAGCATTAGAAAGATGTAGTCCACAACATCTGGAGTGCCATAGGTTGCCTACCTCTGCTAGATTCTGTGCATATTTCTATGCACTCATTATCATTCAATGGTTGAGAGCGGTCAGCTGATTCTTTCAGTCAATGAATGGTTGGCTAGATCAGCATATGTCTTCTTCAGCTCTGCCCCCAGCACCAGAGGACACTAGGTGCCCAGTCTCTGTGTTACTATTTCAACTTCTACCATTACAAGTTTTCACTGAACATGTTGCAGCATTGTTTACATTCTCCACCAATATTTTCATTTGAGTAACAAATTTCAGCTAGGATATGTGTGTTCCAGAAATACATACCCACAATGTCTAAGTGTATCTTTTGGTACCCATATAGGGAGTTCACAGTCACAGAACAGGAGTAAACTCCCTGGTTCTCCAAATCCACATTTCTCACCAAGATGGAAGCATCCCCCTTTGGCAACTTGTCTTTCTGCATGACAACATTTTTGCTGTGGTATTGTACTGATCTTGTAGATCCCAAATAAGATACTAGTTTTATTACTTCCCAGCCCTTCTTTTGGAAGGTCCAAGTAACTGTAGCATCTGCCTGGTGGTCCACAGAAAAGGTACAGTCCAGGAAAACATCTTGCTGTAGCTTTGACCGGACTACAGGAGTCTTGGTAAGTATCGTAAAAGCAGCTGCAAAACAGAATATAGTTGGCTATGGTACAGAATCTTAGATTATATTATAGGAACTTAAATAATTAAATAAATAAACAATTTTAACCTAATTTACCCTGATTTTCGAATATTTCATTTTTTTTTTCTAGGCACCACTTGATTTCCCTAAAGTGTATGTGTATATATATATATATATATATATATATATATTACACAAGATCCAGCGCACTCACCTTTCCACTAAACAGCAACTTCAATGTTGACAGATTTAATAATTTATTTATTTTTTAACACCTAATCTATATATATATATAGGGAAGCAAAAACCAAAAAGGTTATGGTGGGGAAAAAAATTGTGATTGAAAACCCTACCACCTTAAGGTGGAGGGGTTTTCAATCAAATTTTTTTCCCCACCATAACCTTTTATGGTGGAAGGGGTTTTCAATCACAATTTTTTCCCCACCATAACCGTTTATGGTGGAAGGGGTTTTCAATCACAATTTTTCCCCACCATAACTTTTTTTGTTTTTGCTTCCCAAGCACTACCAAGCCTCAATAAGCAAGCCAGTAACCAACCTCATGCTGATGATTTGCATTAACAATGAAACAGCTGTCCATGAGTGGTTCACTGGCTTTGCATCTTTTCCTAAGTTTTGTTTCAAAGCTGTTGTATACAGCAAACACAGACTCAAAGGAATCCATGTTTAGAATGGAATGAGGCAAAAATGTGCACATTTTTGTTTAACATTGCAATATATATATCTGTATACATATATATATATAAATATATATATATTTATATATACAGGGCTGGCCTTAGCGGTGTGAGAGTTGTGCGGCCGCACAGGGCGCCATGACAACAGCAGGGGGCGCTATGCGGCCGACAAAGCTCACACATGGCCGGCAGAGATTATAAATTTTTTTTTTTTAAATCACCCAACAATGCGACGGGGCAGAGCTTACCGTGCGGCGGAGACGGGGCTTGCTGAGTGGCGGAGGTGGAGCTAAAATGACGGCGGGGACGGAGTTAAATGTGCCGGGTAACTGCAGCATAGGAAGCAGGAAGGAGTCCCTGCTTCCCCAAAAAACTGTTTCCAGGAGCTGCACTGCTTCCACTCCTCCATAAGGAACAGAGGTAACTATGTGTGATTGTCTGCCTGTGTGTGTGACTGCCTGCATGTGTGTGTGTCTGACTATGTGATTGTCTGCCTGTGTGTGTGACTGCCTGTGTGTATGTGACTGTGTGATTGTCTGCCTGTGTGTGTGACTGTCTGACTGTGTGGATATCTTCCTGTATGTGTGGATGTCTGCCTGTGTGTGTGTGTGTGACTGTCTGCCTTAGTGTGTGTATGTGTGTGTGGTTGTCTGCCTCTGTGTGTGTGTGTGTGGCGATGTCTACCTGTGTGTGTGTGGCTGTGTGTGTTGCGGTGTGCCTGTGTGTGACTGTCTGCCTGTGTGTGGCTATCTGCTCACACATGGCCGGCAGGGATTATACTTTTTTTTTTAAAAAATCACCCAACTATGCAACGGGGCAGAGCTTACCGTGCGGCGGAGACGGGGCTTGCTGAGTGGCGGAGGTGGAGCTAAAATGACAGCGGGGACGGAGCTAAATGTGCCGGGTAACTGCAGCATGGGATGCAGGAAGGAGTCCCTGCTTCCCCAAAAAACTGTCTCCAGGAGCTGCACTGCCTCCACTCCTCCATAAGGAACAGAGGTAACTATGTGTGATTGTCTGCCTGTGTGTGTGACTGCCTGCATGTGTGTGTGTCTGACTATGTGATTGTCTGCCTGTGTGTGTGACTGCCTGTGTGTGTGTGACTGTGTGATTGTCTGCCTGTGTGTGTGATTGTCTGCCTGTGTGTGTGTGTGACTGTCTGTCTGTTTGTGTGACTGTCTACATGTGTGTGTGGCTGCCTGCCTGTGTGTTTGTGGCTGTCTGCCTTTGTGTGTGTGTGTGGCTGTCTGCCTGCCTCTGTGTTTGCATGTGTGGCTGTCTGCCTCTGTTTGTATGTGGCTATCTGCCTGCCTCTGTGTTTGCATGTGTGGCTGTCTGCCTCTGTTTGTATGTGGATGTCTTCCTCTGTGTGTGTGACTGTCTGCCTCTGAGTGTGTGTGACTGTCTGCCTGTGTGTGGCTGTCTGCCTGTTTGTGTGGATGTCTGCCTCTGTTTGTGTGTGGATGTCTGCCTGTGTGTGTGTGTGTGACTGTCTGCCTCTGTGTGTGTGTGTGTGACTGTCTGTGTGTGGCTGTCTGCCGCTGTGTGTGCATGTGGCTGTCTGCCTGTATGTGTGTGTAACTGTCTGCCTGTGTGTGTGTGCGTGTGGCTGTCTTTCTCTGTGTGCATGTGTCTGTCTTTCTCTGTGTGCCTGTGACTGTCTGCCTGTGTGTGGCTATCTGCTTGTGTTTGTGTGTGGCTGTCTGACTGTGTAGGTCACTGTCTGACTGTGTGTGGATGTCTGCCTATGTGTGTGTGACTGCATGTAAGTGTGTGTGTGTGTAAGAATGTATGTGTGGCTGTATGTACGTGACTGTCCGTCTGTTCCTGTTTGTGTGACTGTCTGCCTGTAATTGCGTGTGAATGTGTTTATCTGCCTGTAACTGTGTATGTGTGTGATTGCCTGTACCTGTGTGCTTCTGCCTGAACCTGTGTATGTGACTATCTGCCTGCGACTGTGTGCATGTGGCTGTATTTGACAGTGTTTATGTATAACTGTGTGCATCTGACTGTGGGACTCACACATAGGCCTAAATGCGTATTTTCAGTTGAATTAAATACCCATCACATACAGCCAATAAACCCAGCAAAAATATCACCTACGACCAATACACGCATATCACACACAGTTAATCCACCCATTACAAACACATATAGCCAACACATGGCATACATATCACACACAGTCATCACACCTATCACATACACAGACAACACAAACACTACATCATATTATAGTGAGATGAATTACAGTGGAGCTCTGGTATTTAAAATGCACATTACTTTGTGTTTTATAGTTAGGGAGCTCGTGATACACTAATAGGCACATTACTTGGAGTTGTATTGTTGTGTAGTGTTTGAGCTTGTCACAGAGTACCACATTACCGTGAGTGGTGATAAACACACACCACATAGTACTGTGAGGGCTTTTCGTTTTTGTGGAGCTCAGTGATAAATGGATACTACAAATTTTTATTCCAAAGAGATCAAGGTAAATAAGTATAATCCAGAGCTCACAAGAAAAACCACTCACAGTATTATGTGACATACTTAGTCTGCTCCTCTGTAATGTATGGGAGCCAGTCTGGCACTTCTGTTGGCTGCAGACCACAAGTAGTTATCTTCCTAGCTCGGGCCAATCAGAGCGCTGCCGCATATTACCAGAGGACACTGCAAGTCCCTGAACTTGCGAGACAGTTACGCATGGTCTGCACTCAGTGGAGGGGCAGACCAGATTCAGATCAGCATGCTCCTCTCCAAACTAATAATATGTGTTTTTAAATCATTATTAATTTAATGAATCCCCTATACAATCACTACATTCCTATACACACACACACTATAAATGGATGGCGGGGAGAGGGGCGATGTGAAGATTTTTCGCACAGGGCGATTTACAGCCTAGGGCCGGACCTATATATATATATATATATATATCTATATTAAAAAAATACAAAAAGAATACCGGCACTCTAGGCTTTCCAAGGATTTCTTCTTTATTGAGTGTTAATCCATGTCAACGTTTCAGCTCCC
>OW240912.1:60308618-60358304 GCA_933207985.1 Pelobates cultripes
AATGATGCGCTCGCTCAACGCTTTCTAAGGACTGTCCCCTAGCACTCGCTGGTCCACTTGTCTCCTTACCTTCTTACTAGCAGGCAGAAGCTCCTGGTATATACTCTGGGACAGAGAAAAACTGTATGTAGTGAGTGTAGAAGAAAGGGAACATGCCACAGTGTTAGAGAGACCAAAGTCAGCATTACCTTAAAGGATCACTATAGGGTCAGGAACACAAACATGAATTCATGACCCTATAGTGTTAACACCACCATCAAGCCCCCCTGGCCCCTCATGCCTCCATAAATATAGCAAAATCTTACTGTATTCAAGCCTGAAGCTGTAAATCTGCATGCTGTTAGACTCAGAAAAATAAGCAGTCTGCTGACATCATTAGAAGTGGTGGCCTAATCCAATCACAGTGCTTCCCCATAGGATTGGCTGAGACTGACAAAGCATGATTCAAACACAGCCCTGGCCAATCAGCATCTCCTCATAGAGCTGAATTGAATCAATGAATCTCTATGTGGAAAGTTCAGTGTCTGCATGCAAAGGGAGGAGACACTGAATGTTTGGATGCATTTTAGGCAGCCATGACCCAGGAAGGATCTCTAACAGACATCTAAGGAGTGGCCAGTTACAGAATCCACTACATCTAACATCTAGGCTGTAATGTAAAGACTGCATTTTCTCTGAAAAGACAGTGTTTACAGTAAAAAGCCTGACGGTAATGATTCTACTCACCAGAGCAAATTCAATAAGCTGTAGTTGTTCTGGTGACTCTAGTGTCCCTTTAACTATAACCATTGTCAGCCAGTCCACACAAGTTTTGTTCCCATACATCCCTCTTAAGTTTCCATACTTAAGTAAGAGTATGTGAAAAGTAGTTAGGGTTGCCACCTTTCTTGGAAAAACATACCGGCCTGGCTAATTTGCATAATTAAATATGTATGGGTGAAATCACATGATGTAAATCACAAGGAGTGACATAAGAGAAAATGCTGTAGAATCACCAAAAAACTACTTAGTTTGATTCTGCTGTATAGATGGATTCCTCCCAGTGCCCCCGTGTGTTGATTACTCCAGGTCTCAGTGTTCCTATGTATCAGTGTCTCAGTGCCCCATGTCTCCCAGTGTCCCCTAGTGTCGTGTCGCCAGGTCTCCCAGTGATCCTATGTATCACAGTGTCTCAATGCCCCATGTCTCCCTGTGTCCCCATGTATCACAGGGTCCCCATGTCACTAGGAAGATGGGAAGACCTCGGGACACGGGGAGACCTAGGGACACGGAGACACCAGTGACACTGGGAGACTAGGAGACTCTGGCTGGGATGCATGGGGACACTGGGAAAATAGGGGACGCTTGAAGACATGGGGACACAGACACCAGGGACACAGACAATAGAGACACTGGCTGGGGGACATGGGGACATTGAGACATGGGAACAAGGAGACACCAGGGCCACAGACACTAGGGACACTAGCTTGGAGACATGGGGACATTGAGACACTGGGAGACATGGAGGCACTAGGAGACATGGGGACAGTGAGACACTGGCAGACTGGGGGCACTGGGAGACTAGGGGGCACTAAGACACCAGGGACACTGGCTGGGAGACATGGGGACACTAGGAGACATGGGGACACTGTGTGCCCATGTGTCTGTGTCATAATGTCTCCCAATGTCCCTTAGTGTCTCAGTGTCCCCATGTCGCCTTGCAGCCTTTCCCCCCATCCCTTACTTCCCTGAGCTGTAGGCAGTCTCTGCAGGGTGGGAGTTGCTGTCTGGACTCTCTGTAGCTGCACCCCTGCAGATCAGTGAGTATAGATAGGCAGGGAGGGATATGCTGGAACGTCCTATCCCTGCCTGTCTCCACACACAGTGACCCCTACTGGCCAGTGCTGGTATTGCATAGTAATCTCTTGTTTATACTGAGAAAAATACCAGCATTTGTATTGCCAGTATCACTGTAATATTGGCACCAGCCTCAAATACTGGCTGTGCCAATAAAATAAAAGCCAGGTGGAATCCCTAAAAGTAGTGTGTGGAAAAAAAAAAATGTGAAAAAAAAAAAAGTGGATTTTTATTTTTTATTTTTTATAAATCAATGGGCCTGTTCCATGGGCCAGTGCCTGGAACTGCAGCTCCATCAGCCCCTATGTTAATCCGGCCCTGGGTAGGGGGGGTTAAAAAAAACGGGATTCGGCCATACAGTGCCGCTTTAAATTCTCCAGTTCACACTTTCTCAATTAGAAACCCTCAGTTCCTCTTTGAACTACAATTTAAAGTAAGCGTTAGCAGAAAACCCTTCCAGCTGTCAGGAGGTATTATTAAGGATATTTATAAAAATATAATTTTTTATTGAAATCAGCACTTTTATAAAATTAGCATACAGGAATATGCAGTTAAAACGTAAAACACTTAAGCAAACTCTATTGCTTTAGGGGACTATGGGGTCTCTTTATATTGTATTCTCTGTTAGTAATATGGTGTACTTATTTTAATGATGATTACACTTAAAGTAATTCAATGTTTTTAGTTTTTTTCAGGGATGCTTTATGTAAAATAGAGTGCCTGAAAGTTACTAAGCCACCTACTCTATCACATATAATACATTTGTAACTATATGCAACAATAGCAACATAATTAATTTTATTTGTCTAAATGCCCCCACACATATCCAAAGACTAAAAAAAAGTCTTTAAAATCATTCTCCATTCACATTTCCCCTTGAATAACTCCAAGATATAACATTGTGGTACAAAGGTATTTGAGAATATTTGTTGCTATAGTAGCAGAAAAGTGTTGATGAAAGTTTGTATTTTTATTTGCTAATAATAAATTTAAAAAAACAGGTTTGTTTAAAAATAGCAGATAAAAAAAAAAAATATATATATATATATATATACACACACACAGTGAGGGAAAAAAGTATTTGATTTTGAACATTTGTCAACTGACAAAAAAATGACCAGTCTATATTTTAATGGTAGGTGTATTTTAACAGTGAGAAACAGAATTACAAAAATAAATTCCAGAAAAACTCAGGTCAAAAAGTTATAAATTGATTAGCATGTCAATGAGTGAAATAAGTATTTGAACCCCTATCAATCAGCAAGATTTCTGGCTCTCAGTTGTCTTTTATACAGGTAACGAGCTGAGAATTGGAGCACTCTCTAAACTCAGCTCCTAATTTCAGCTTGTTACCTGTATAAAAGACACCTGTCCACAGAAGCAATCATTCAGATTCCAAACTCTCCGCCATGGCCAAGACCAAAGAGCTGTCCAAGGATGTCAGGGACAAGATTGTAAACCTACACAAGGCTGGAATGGGCCACAAGACCATCACCAAGCAGCTTGGTGAGAAGGTGACAACAGTTGGTGCGATTATTCGCAAATGGAAGAAACACAAAATAACTGTCAATTTCCCTTGGTCTGGTGCCCCATGCAAGATCTCACCTCGTGGAGTTTCACTGATCATGAGAAGGGTGAGGAATCAGCCCAGAACTACATGGGAGGATCTTGTTAATGATCTCAAGACAGCTGGGACCATAGTCACCAAGAAAACAATTGGTAACATACTGAAGGATTGAAATCCTGCAGCGCCCGCAAGGTCCCCCTGCTCAAAAAAGCACATGTACAGTCTGTCTGAAGTTTGCCAATGAACATCTGAATGATTCAGAGGAGAACTGGGTGAAAGTGTTGTGTTCAGATGCTCTATGGCATCAACTCAACTCGCCGTGTTTGGAGGAGGAGGAATGCTGCCTATGACCTCAAGAACACCATCCCCACCATCAAACATGGAGTGGAAACATTATGTTTTGGGGGTGGTTTTTCTAATACGGGGACAGGACAGCTGGGGCGAGAACCTCCTTCCCACAACCAGGGCATTGAAAATAGGTTGTGGATGGGTATTCAAGCATGACAATGACTCAAAACACACAGCCAAGGCAACAAAGGAGTGGCTCAAGAAGAAGCACATTAAGGTCCTGGAGTGGCCTAGCCAGTGTCCAGACCTTAATCCCATAGAAAATCTGTGGAGGGAGCTGAAGGTTCGAGTTGTCAAACGTCAGCCTAGAAACCTTAATAACCTGGAGAGGATCTGCAAAGAGGAGTGCTAGAAAATCCCTCCTGAGATGTGTGCAAACCTGGTGGCCAACTACTAGTAACGTCTGACCACTGTGATTGCCGACAAGGGCTTTGCCACCTTGTTGGCAATCACAACAAGTCGAAGGGGTCAAATACTTATTTCACTTATTGACATGCAAATCAATTTATAACTTTTTTGACATACGTTTTTCTGGATTATTTTTTTGTTATTCTGTCTCTCACTGTTAAAATACACCTACCATTAAAATTATAGACTGATCAATTCTTTGTCAGTGGACAAACGTTCACAATCAGCATGGGATCAAATAATTTTTTTCCCTCACTGTATATACACGTGTGTGTGTGTTAGAAAAAATAACACATGCATGTGCAGTAATGGTGCATATATAAATATCAGAATTTGATATATGAGGAGGGGTTTTTGAAAGCAAAACAGATGTTAATCTTGGGACAAAGAGCTACAAAAGGAGCAATCCCCAAGGAAACAATATAATGTGTATTAAGATTTAGCACTTTTCACCCAGAATAGCACCTGTTTGACCTTGATAAATCTCTCCCAATGTGTTAATGCTTTTGAGAGTGATATGCTGGGGGCATTTAGGAGTTCAGCCACAAGAACCACATTTTGGTGAATGTAAGAACGAAATCACTGATTTGAGCTGCCAGTTTATTCACCACAAAAATGAGTCAAGTCCTGTGTCATGATGCTTTGTCATTCTAAAGGCTTTACATTTTAGCAAAAGTAACTCCATGAATGATGATGTAAATCCATGATTGCCACCGAGTTCTGAATGAGAAGGCAAGAAACATTAAATGAACACTATAGTGTTAGAAATACAGATATGTATTCCATAGCAATAATGCCTAAGTCACTGTTTAGGTGGCCGGGCCAGGGTTACAAAATGTAGTTTATTATATTTTCTCCCTTGCTGCACTGCCCTCCTTGGTGAAGCTCCGAGCGAGAGGGAGAGACATTCCCACCACTCCAGGATGTGTTTTCTATATTTCTCATTCTTTGGTGTCTACCAGAGGACACGTGTTGCGAGTAAACTGAAGGATCCCAGTAATCTATAATCAATGGAACTAGAAACCTTAAAGGGAACTCCAGGCACCCAGACCACTTCTGCCCATTGGCGTGGTCTGGGTGCAAACTCCCATCACCCTTAACCCTGCAAGTGTAATTATTGCAGTTTTTATAAACTGCAATAATTAAATTGCAGGATTAAGTCCTCCTGTAGTGGCTATTTACCAGACAGCCACTAGAGGGACTTCCGGCTTCTTAAAACATCCTTACGCTATGCATGAGGACCTCCAGCGTTGCTGGAATCCCTATATGAAAGCATTGAATAATGCTTTCTTATCGGGAGGTCTAATGCACGTGCGGCCATTGCCGCGCATGCGCATTAGGTCTCCCCGGCCAGCTGATGTTGGTGGGGTGGAGTGTGGACGGAACCTGATCCAGCGCTTCACTAAGGGGTTTTTAACCCCTTCAGCAACATGGGTTGGGGAGGTGGGAGGGAGGGGGGTACTGCAGGATTATGCAGTGCCTGGAAAACGGATTTGTTTTCCTGGCACTGTAGAGTCCCTTCAAATCATGCTCTCATCTGCTGGTATCCCACACCCGAACTCAGGAGATTTGCAGACCGTATGGTAGTTATTGTAACTGCCAGATAAAACATGGGGCTATACAGCAAAGAGAGAATTATGTCTGTTTATGACCCAAACTATCTTTGTCAATGTGTTTTTTTTATATTACTTTTATACTAAATTATTGAAACAACCCCTGGCTGTCAACCAAACAGTCAGGGAGGTTTCTTCCTGCTTCTGTTAGCTCCTCTGAGCTAACCGATGTGGCAGGTGCACTCTACATGAGTGTGCCTGCCTCTCACCACATACCTCCTCTCAGACCTTAGCTCAGAGCAGCGTTAATGGGTGCATAGTTTCGATGACAGGCGATAGGTGATAGAGACCGTTACGGGAGGGCTCACAAAGGCTGCAATTAATAAGAACTGCAGCTTTTGAAAGCTCTTTTAATATATTCCCAAATGAATACATATATGGAAGAATTAATGCACTAATTCATCATGGGAATATCTACTAAACAACTGTTATTAATGTAAGCATTTATATTGCGCCAATTTATTCTACAAGGCTGAGCTTTCCCTCAATAGTTTTACCTTGGAGTGGTCTTTTAAACTAAAGTTGTTATAGTGCCTGTAGTATACCTTTAATTTAAACTAATGTGTGAGGTTACCTTCCTCTCTGTTATGTAGGCTGTATAACCTGCTCTATAGAAAAAAAAATTAGATTGTATTTTATTTATATTGCATGATACCAACGCCTGATTTGATTGTCCAACATGGTAACACAGAACCCGTTTCAGGAGTGGGTGTTCTCACAGATTACTATGAATAAAGTTGTTTATCTCACTGATACACAGACTTTATCGCTTCCTGCTCAACAGAAGGAGAGATTATTTATACCTTTTTTTTTTTCTATCATAATTACCTTGCATTAACTCGACTTATGATTGCATTCACAATAAAACTGAAGTCAAATGAACAGGGGAGGAATAACATGAATTGCAGAATTATTCCAAATTGGCTAATTATTTTCTTAAATTTTAAAATGAATTTGTCAAGTTATGATGACAGTTCACTGTTTGGCTCTTTTCTCATTTTTCGTCTTACTGCAGTATTTTCCTCTTTGTGTGCTATCTTCCTGTTTTGCGCCATAGCTTTGATATCTCGTTCAAGGTGGAAGGACAACTGTGATAGACGTGCAATACATTTGAAAAGCAAAATTACTTGTGCTAAAAGAAAAGGTATTATTTAAAGCTCCTCTGAATACTATGCTGGCTCTTTTGTTGTCTGTACACATTGCCCCCAATTAACCATTGTTCCAAACTCCTCACAGACCTTCCTTAGACTTCCATCTGTACACTTTCTTCCTATAACAAAAACATTTCAATAGGTGACCATTGTTTCCCATTCAGCCCCCACTCTGCAGGTTTTTTTTTAAAGATCTGTAATCTGTTTAAAGGTTAGCAACATTTCTCTCTCAGTGTAATTTGATTAACATCAGACCACCAGCGCCATTCATTTTTATCATTCTAACGCAATCCACCGAGGTGTAACAGCGTGATTAAAAGAAGCATATGATTAACTCTGTCAGTAACAAGGGCTTGTTGTGCTAAACATTTATAGATGTGTTATCCCCTCTTTAGTTACCATTACAGGAACACTGTAAACACCAAAACCACTCCATTTTAGAATTGTTTAACTTTACCTGGAGTTAACCGCTTAGAAGCTTCCATTAGGCTCATTGGCTGAAAGTGTTAGCTGATTGCTCTCAGTTAATGAGCGAAGCAATGTACCACTGGGCCTAGCGTTGAAAGGAGGCACATGTAAGAGGTCAAACCATTCTAAAACAGTTTGACTGCTTAGAATATGGGGATGTCAGGGATCTACCGAAATTAAACCACTACAGAGCAATTGGTGTTTGGAGTATTCCTTTAGGTAATGTGAATGCATAATGTGCGGTTATTTTACAATAGTAAAGCATCCACATTTAAGAGTGTCACCTGCGATCAGTCAACTGTGTACATAAAACAACTAAACTATTTGGCATTAGCTTTCAGGGGACGTGTTCACAGGGAATATTTTCTATATATCTTTCGAATACGTTTTGTGGAATATAGGAGCCATCTGTATATTTATAGGAACGAATTGCAGTGAACTAAAAACGAAATAGCAAAATTTCCTAAGCAGCAACTTATGCCTAAACTGTGCAATTCAGAATTCAATTTGCTACAATTCAGTGCTTAGTGAATAAGGCCCCTGACTCATATGGACTGTTAAACAATTAAACCACTGATTGTAAACCTTGGAAACTCTGATGTTTGTAAATCTATATTTCCCATGATGCTCAGCCAAGTTTGTTGGGCTCAGATTAGCAGAGACCTGCCCTTTGGGTGGGGTGAGTGGTGGGGCTATGCCTCTGAGCCTTGTGCTGTAATGGGCCACATGGGTGTGAGGGTCAAGATTTCCACAGGGCCCTCGGCAACTTACCAGTACTGGGTCCCCATTCATTGTTCATATACGGATGATAAATGGGGCCATGAGCAAATTCTTTGTTAAAGGGCCTCTGTTCTAAATTGGGTCCCTAGACGGCTGCGTACGGTGACCTTATAGTTAATCCCGCTCTGGCTCTGAGAGAGGCATCCTGGGTGCCCACAGCATGCTCAGGATGACTATGTGATGGAAGCTTGATCACGGCTCTTACACCACCAGGGACTTCAACAGCACTTCTATATTAGTGGAATGACATTTTGAGTGCCTGGATTGACATCCATGCAAAGCTCTCCTGCTTCCCCAATGTAACACAGTGAGAGCAGCTCAGATACTCTCCATTCCTTCTCTATCTGGACATGCAGTAGATACTACAACCATAGGAATATTAGCGTTTGTGCACGTGTGGTACTATGTAGCGGTGTGAGTGTTAGTATATATGTGTTAGTGTGTGTCTATCGATGTGTATTAAATGGTGTCTGTGTGTGAGTTTGAGTCCATGTATGACTGTTCTTGTGTATCTGTGTATGTCTTAATATTTGCCTATGTAACCATATCTGTGTACACGTCATTGTCAGTGTATGTCTTTGTGTATATCACAATGTCTTCATATGTAAGTGAATCTATGTAGGAGTGTCTGTGTGTCAGTGTACACCTGTCAATAAATACAACCCCCCCCCCCCCACCCTTTTGTCTATATCTTGGGTGACAGGTGCTTTACTACCTTTCCATTTTAAGGAGTCTATTTGATGTTGTTGCAGTGGAATAGGAAACCAAGTGACAACAGATTTTAAACTGGCAATTCCACACCAGAACAGAGAGATATGTTACCCAATCCCATATTACTTTCTATCCTGCAGTAATTCCATTTAAATAAGATACACTATAGCAGCTGGAAGACAAAACCTGTGCTATCCATTTTGATGACAGGCTAACTGAACCGCCTGTTAAAAAAAGCTTTTGTTCACAGTTACGTAGTTGCAATGAAAACATTTGCAGCAGCTAATGTTATATTAGTACAGTTTATGCATTGCTGGAGAATCTTAGCATTAGATGAAATAATACAGGATTATTATTTTTTTAATGTATTTTTTTTATTTTATGGAATGTGAAATGCAGATGTCCTTGTAGTTTGTTGGTAAGCAGTGTTTTTAATGCATCTAATATACACTAATCCTGCATTCAATCTGCAGGTATCTATTTTTACAGATACTTTCCTAAATTGCAACATCATGCTTGTTAGAATAAGATATATATGTGTGTGTGCCTGTGTATATTTATGTATTGTGTACGTTTATGTATGTATATATGTAGATAGATGTATATATATTATTTATTTTTGCCTTTTTAAATAAATCTATTCTGTGAGATTTGAAATCGCTGTTTAATGACTGAGCGAGTGCGCTGGATCTTGTATGTTATATTTTAGATATCTATATATATATATAAAGAGAGAGAGAGAGAGAGAGAGAGAGAGAAAGAGAGGGGTTTATTTAAATAGATTTTCTTAAAGATCTAGAGATATTTACACACGTATGTGTAGTTCTATTCTTTAGAACTTGCTTATAGGGTTAAGTGAAATGGTACCCGCCCTCCTCCGTATAATCTATACGCTGTCTCATCCACTGACATACCAAGTATGCTGCTGTCTTTTCAGATGCTCGGTCAGGTCTTTACAACTCCACACAGACTTCGCTGCTCCGTGTCACCAAATTCAGCCCCAGCATTCTGCAGCCACTGGGGAAAGAATGAGAAGCGAGGAGGAAGTGAACTGCCTGGTAACACCCACCTTGCAGATCCTACTACCCCCAGTGTGTGCAGCCAAAGATGCTCAGTCCACCGCCTACCTCACACACTCAGCATCCTCTTGCAAGTGAAAGTTAATATTTTAACCAGCAGGTGCAGGACAAGCCCAAAGGCATTGCTTTTTATTGTTTTCTTTCTTTTTTTCTTTCTTTCTTTCTTTCTTTCTTTCCTGTATGCAAGTGTGTTTGGTTTATCTCCCTCTCTCCCATGGGATTTGATTTCATGACGTTCCTAGTCAGCTTTGGGTTTGGATGTGTTTTTGTCTCCTAGCAAATTATGGATCTGGAAAGCAGAATCACACCTTCACAGTCCTCGGCGTTCTCTGGTCTCTGAGATAAAACTTGTACTGGAATATCTGTGAATCACAGCCCTCGGAGACATTGCGTTGGGTCCTCAGGTGGAGCCACAGCTCAGCTTTTCTCACTGGGATGAGCTGGTGACTGTAGCAAAGGCTGCAGCACTTAGACTGCTATTTACAAGTCACTTTCCTGTTATTTTTCTTTCGACTGGCAGACCCAGCATTAAGGAAAAACAAAGGAAAGCCTGAAGTTGGAGTCCCATCTGGAAGAGGACGGTGGCGGTGACTTGTGACTTGAAGGTCACTAGAGTAAAAGATACCTATCTCAACATTCTAAATAATCACAATCATACGGCAAACATCTCAACTAAAGGAAAGGGGAGAGAAAGTGGGGACGGGGGTGAGGGGCAAGTCAGTTTTGCTAAATTTCATGCTGAGGTTTGGTTACTTTCCCTTTGGAGACAGTGGCACTTGGGTCTGGTAACTATGTCACAGCCAACGGAGAGAATGCATTCGAAAAAAGCTGGGATCAGGGCAGCTGTGGTTCTGATTGGATTGCTGCACAAATCACGGAAACAGAACAGAGAAAGAAGGTAATGTGTTCAAATGTCTCTCTCCTCGTTTCTATAGTCATTGTGTGTCTGGTATCACGGTGAGGCAACGACAGAGTTAATCTGTGACTGGGAGTTGCTCTGGAACACTCCGATCACTCTCTGTGTGGCCGGCGAATGCCGTGTAACAAGGAAATTTGTATTTTTTAATTTTTTTTTACCTTGGGATTTGTCGCACTATAGAGCAGACAAGTAAAGAGCTGAAGGATCCCATGAACAAAATACAACGCATGCTGTGTCTGCGTCTGCACAGAACCGGTGGGATAAATAAAACTGATTAGTGCAGCAATGTGTTTGGGGGTCTGAATAAGAAGCAGTGAGTAGCACACTGTTACGGTTAAACAGGCTGAACAATGGAAATGAAAGTAAACACGGAAATATTATTCTGTTTGAACCTTTAAACTTAAAAACTGACCCCAAAGGTAAATGGCTTTTTCTTATCAGGCTGTGGTTACACAGTAACTAGACCAGGTTCAGATAACGAGTTTCCTACGGAGTTTCTTACATTACAGGAATTTTGGGATTAGCTAAATTGCATATGTGTCTGTAGACACTGCATGTAAGGGAGAATGTGACATGTATGCGTATGTACTAAAGTCGAAACAGCTGGGAAATGTGAGTGGAGCAGGGCTTTAAATCTGACAGATTTGGAAAGGGCTGTTAAATGTTGGTACTTTGAATCACTTGTCAATCCATTTACACATGATTTTAGGCCTTGCTGTAAAGTCATAATCACAGCATTTCCACCATATACGGTTATTTACTAAACTCTGGACTGTAATGCATTGCAATCCAAATGGCAAAACATAGGCAGAAAAAAAACAAGCTTTAAAAAATAAAATAAAAGGAGAATAGAGGAAAACCTAAAAACGTTAATATTATAAATTTTTGTAATTATTATTTCATTATTTATATAGCGCCATCAGATTCTGTAGCGCTGTACAATGGGTGGACTAACAGACATGTAATTGTAACCAGACAACTGGACATACAGGAACAGAGAGGTGGAGGACCCTGCTTAATGATCATACATTCTAGAGGGAGTGGGGTATAGTGACACAAAGGGTAAAAGTAGGGGTACGAAGTAGGTTGTTAGAGCCATTCAAAAAATTGTAACAAAAGGAAGAAGGGAAATTAACCAAACTACATTGTACACACCCCGGCCACAACATTCTAAGTGATGTAGCTGTAAGCTCGTTTCTGTAAGTTTTCTTGTAATTGTCCTATTTATAGTTTAATCCCCCCTCTAATAATATTGTAGAGCACTATATCATCTGTTGGCGCTATATAAATGGCAATAATAATAATAACAATAATAATAATGTATATTGAGACTGAAATGGTAGGGGTCTGTTGTCACACTGTGCTAGAATTTCTTTAATTTACAAACATTAAGCAAGTATTAACCAATTATTGTATCCAGTACACAGTAATCCCATTCTATAAACAAGGTATATGTTTACCTGCCTGACCATATTGCACATAGTTATTACTACACTGAAATGGTATCGTGATAAATCACAAGCTGAGACTACATCTGAGTTGGAGATTTTTTTTCCAGATCAGCTGTTTCAGCCTAAATGTTGCTATTCGGATATTAATTTGCTACACTATGGAGCTTCCTGCATTATCCTGGATATTCTGTGCAATAGAATAAGAAGTCAGGAAGCCATCCTATAATCGCCGCTGTGATAGGTCACTTTGTAGCCATCATGGCATGATGTGTTCTTAGTTGGATAAACACTTATTGGGACCACATACTCGTTTTCCTGGCACTATAGTGCCCTGAGGGTGCCCCCACTCTCAGGGTCCCCCTCCCTCTGGGCTGGATGGAGAGGAAGGGGTTAAACTTACCTCTTTCTCCAGCGCCGGGCAGGGAGCTCTCCTCCTCCTCCCCTCCCTCTTCTCCTCCTCTTCGGCTGAATGCGCATGCGCGGCAGAAGCTGCGCGCGCATTCAGCCAGTCCATAGGAAAGCATTCACAATGCTTTCCTATGGACGCTGGTGTCTTCTCACTGTGATTTTCACAGTGAGAAATGCGGAAGCCCTCTTGCGGCTGTCAATGAGACAGCCACTAGAGGCTGGATTAGCCCTAACATAAACATAGCAGTTTCTCTGAAACTGCTATGTTTATAAAAAAAAGGGTTAACCCTAGATGGACCATGCACCCAGACCACCTCATTAAGCTGAAGTGGTCTGGGTGCCTATACTCGTCCTTTAAATCTATAATGTTCCTTTAAATATAGCACATATGGGTTAGCTCTTACTGAGTTATGTGAAATGTGCAGGATATAGTATATGTAATCATTTGAATCAGTTTCACTATTTAAAAAGTCAATGGTATGACAAGGAGACTTTTTAACTCTACCTGCTATTGACTTGTCCATAAGTAGATTTCACATTATTTTTTTATTTTTTTACAATTTTCCTTTGCTCACCTGAGTAAATGTTAGTGGGGTGAGGTGCGCAGTGGAGGTAAACATAAAGGTTCTATACCTTCACTCTTCTGTTTCAGGTCTTTTCCTGAGATCCCATGTGCATTCATGAGTCCGTGCATACTTTCGCCATGAGTTCCTACATGCATATGAGCGATAATCAATGTGCAAGGGATCGTGGGAAATATTAAATTTGCATTGGATGCCAAAAACTACAAGAACAGAGTTGTATTTGAAGCAAACTGAAAAATAACAAAAATAGTTTTTATTCAACAGAAATAAAAACTATTAACTAACTTTGGCTTAGCTGGTATGAGCCATTCCCTCTTAATGCTTGCTATAAATATAAATGTTAGTTCTAAGCTGAGGATTGGGCAGACACGTTTTAGTGTAAGGCTGCAAGTAGATTTATTTAGCTTTCATTTTCCTTAATAAAACTTTGAGATGGAAGAACATTAGGAAAGTTCAATATTTATCTGTTGCAGAGCAACTGATCCTTTCATGACAACAGTGTCATAATATATTGGACATAAAAAGACTACTCTTGGCATGTCTATGGTGTCTCCTTATTCTGTGAAATCTTCATTAGTTTATTTAAAGTTTCTTTAAAATTGTAGGCAGAACATGTGGAGACAGTGATGATATTTGTTAAGGAAATGTGCTTGAACTGAAAACAGATGACTTGTAGAATTTTTCCAGTTAAGCATTTTAGACTTAAAATGTACACTTTAGTGGATAGCCCTCGCCCCCTATACCAAGACATAATAAGTTATGGATCTTCCTGACCTACACTATATATAATATTCACCAAACTGCGCAAGCTAGTTAAAAATTAACTCTTACAAAGCAAACAATTGTGTCTTCTCAAATTAAGTATGCTGCTGTAGTTAAGCACTGCTTCTTTTTTAAATTTTTTATTAAACAATCTAACATTAAGAATAAATATTCCATTTTGTGAGTGATGATGCAAAATGTTAAAATCTTTGAGAAGCTTAAAGTGGCATTTGACACACTTGAAGCACTTTAGCATGTGAAGATTGTGTCCTCTTTTTTCATTTTACAAAAAATGCAAACTTCAATAGAAATTGGCATTTTTATAAATATACCTTATTATATCCCTGGCTAGCAATCAGACAGCTGGTCCTGTTACTTCCTGGTTATTTAATTCAGTGGAGCTAAACTCTAGAGGCAGGTAATTGCCCAGAGCACTTGGAAGTCTGTGATTGGACAGTCACAGAACGCATTGGATGAGGAAGAATGGGATGGATTCCAAAGGTTGCAGACAAGAGATCTGCAGCTTTTTGCAAGCAGCTGTTTCTAGGTAAAATGCATTATTAAATACATGCATGTTTTCATTGGAGGTATAGCTACTAAATTCTAATTACATATATTTTTTATTCGCTTGGAGTGTTCCTATGAGGAGTAAGTGCCTTTAGAGGTTTTAACCTGACTGCCACTAAATGCTTGTTTCAGGCAAAATGTAAACATTGCCATTTCCCAGAAACTGGATTGCCAGACAGCATCAAAACTCCTATATTAAGGTGCAGTTGTGTTGGTGCTTAGAGTGTTCTTTTAATCATTTATATGAAACTGCTAACAGCATGATTAATATTGTTCTATCTCTTTTGCCACATTTTAATAAATCATTATGGAGGAGCTAGCAATCTGTGCATCCACTGTTAATTGCAGAAGAGCCTGTGTGAGTGTATCAACCAGATCTAATTTCAGAGGTGCCAATGTGACAATAAAATGTCACCTTGAGGTACCTGTGTAAGAGTATAATCATTTTACTCCAGGAGTACCTGGAGTATCTGTGTTATTTTTCTATAGGTGTCTGTCTTAGTGCATAATTAAAATGTCAATTGGAATGTGTCTGTGTGAGTGTATCATCATCATTTTACTCCAATAGTTCCAATTAGTGTATTTTTAATATGGGTATATTGAAAAAAATTAGAGAGATTATTTTGTTCCTTGATGTATTTTAACCAATTTTAGTTCAGGTTTCTTTCATGGTGACATATTTTTTATGGTTGTCTTTTGAAATGACTTTAAGTACGCAGAAAATGGATTTGGAAACAACGTGGAAAAAGTCAGCCTTCTCTCTACACCTCCTTTTGAATTGTTAACATACCATTCATAATTAGAGATTATTAACAGATCAAATACAGGCACACTTCTTAATTTTCTAACTGACTGCCAAGGGGAAGAGATTAAGGTTCAATGATCTGCAGCAAACAACAATTCAGTGTCACCTTCTTAAAGATCTGTTTGTTATCATCGGTAGGATAGATATTCTGAGACTAGGGGTTGTAAGGGAGTTTAGAATAGATGAGAAGGAAGAGAAATGTGGAATGAGGGATAATGTTTTTTAATAAAATTAATAATGTGAATAAGCTGCAACAAAACCCAGTGGAAAACATTCTCTAGTATTATCAAAACCTGTATTACTTACTTTAATATATTGCTTGACTCCAAATGTTCTTCCAGTTATCCATCTACACAACATTATTGCACTATTATTGCTATATCGTCATTTAGATATTACTTAATAATTGCAAGAAAAATGTGAGTCAAATACTACATGAATATAAGTATGTAGATTTATTTATTTAGAGCACAATTCACTATTTATTGTTTTGTTTTTATTTATTTTGTTTAAAAAATGATGAGTGTTTAATGGCTAGGTTATACTATCGCTGTCCAAATGAGTCTCTCAAAAGCAAATCCAGAATAATTTGTTACAGTCAGTATTTGCCTTTGGTTGATTTTTACATAATAACTCATCATCATAGGCGCTTTCATTGTGTTCTGTAAAAATTTTTTTTCTTAGTATTAGTTTATGTAAACTGGATATCAACTGGATCAATCCCTGCTTCATAGTCTTATTACAGTGTGTACATTGGAGTGTTAAGACTTCCTCTAGTAGCTGTCTCCCAGGAGGTGAGTTAACTACCTTTTTTAACCCATCACCTAAACGGTGACTAGGGGACTGTAGCATTAGGAATACATAGTTTGGTACTTAATGCTACAGTGTTCCAAAGAATATCTAGAACAATTCCATTCGTATACAGTACCATACCCATGTTTTTTTGCCTAAATTATTCATGAAACATGATATTGTTCCATTTGATATAGTCACCTGCTTGATTTCAATACTCCAGCATTGCAAGCTTAGTCGAATATCTCTAAGTTCACCTGCCAGTTTACCATATGACATTAACAGTTTATATATCCAGTTGAAATAGAAGCATCTGGCCGTAAAAAGCCCCCCAGAGAGCCACATGTTGATGGACAAAAACAAGTCAAGTATTCCATTGATTGTGTCTCTCCTTTGTGACTTGTGAACATTGTATCCTTCTGTGCACCATTCTTCAGCAATCAATAGTCTTAAAAAAGAACAATAATTCTGGTATTAAGGAAAGTCTGAAATCAGTGTATTTATTTTATATACAATGTATTATGTGTAGGGTATGTGATAAAGAGAGTTATAAGTTATAAGACGAAATTCTGGTTCAAAGTTCTACAAGTGGGCAATTGCCACTAACACAATGTAAAGTTGTTACTAACTGTTCTACTATTAAAACTGTGGTTCACAATTGCTCTATATAAATAACCCAGTGAGCAGAGTACACAATAAAGCTTCTTCTATGTAGGCCAGGAGATGAGCAATACATTGTATACCTTTCATTAACTTTCTCAATACCAATGGTTTAAATAACACATAACCAATGGACACATATTGAGCAAGGGGGACTTGTCTTCAATAGTAATTGTATATGCTGAAATATTTTATTAATACACACATGCTAAGTTTAATTGTTATGGTTATAGAGCTTGGTGAGCTCACGGCAAATTTACAATATTTGAGACAAAAATAACACTTGAAATATGACTGCTCTGGGTGAGTCAGAGATTTTTTTTTTTTAAACTTGCTATTTTTGCCTAAACGTTGTTCATTGCTTGTTATCTCTCCACAACCTGAAATGTGTTAGATAGACTCCACACACATTTTAATGCCAAACAGCATCCTAGTCCTAAACCAGGGGACCTTCGACACTTCAGATGTTGTGGACTACATCTCCCCTGATGCTTTGCAGGCATTATGGCTGTAAGGGTATTATGGGAGATATAACCCACCTCATTTGAAGTGCTGAAGGTTGCCTACCCCAGTCTGAAAGTGATCCTTTTATTCAGAGAAGCATTAAGGTCCCAAGGGGCCATGCCGGTAACTAGTTTGTGCCCCCACTCTTCACATTGGAATGGTGAATGAGGCCAAGAAAATGCATTATTATGGGGCCCGTGTCTGCATGCTGGGCCCTAGGCTGCCCCCTAAGGTTAATCCTCCTCTGCTTTTATTTGTTTATACCCTAAGGCTTTAATTTCTAAGCCCTAAATCAGTTTGTCTCTCTTCTGTAGTGTTTCTTTTCTGAAATATATGTGGTGTTCCTCAGAGCTCCAAAGAAATAAAACAAATGAATTACCGTTCAAAATGTAAGCTCTGAATTTTTTTTGTAATAAAAGTATTTATGTTAGTTAAAATGATTTCCTCATTTACATAAATACCTATTCATAAGCAATGAAGTGGGCCTAATGTCTTGGATATTCTGATTTTGCTGGTGCAATCCCAAATACAAGACTTAACATGGGAATCATTTTCATACTCTGATGCCTTAAAGGACCACTATAGTGCCAGGAAAACATACTTGCCACCCTCAGGGCCCCCTCCTGCCTGGCTCTGGGGAGAGGAAAGGGTTAAAAATTACCTTTTTTTCCAGCGCCGGGCGGGGAGCTCTCCTCCTCCTCTCCTCCACTTCGGCTGAATGCGCATGTGCGGCAGGAGCTGCGCGCAGATTCAGCCGGTCTCATAGGAAAGCATTTGTAATTTGTAATGCTTTCCTATGGACGCTTGCACGTTCTCACTGTGATTTTCACAGTGAGAATCACGCAAGCGCCTCTAGCGGCTGTCAATGAGACAGCCACTAGAGGATTTGGAGGCTGGATTAACCCCTTTATAAACATAGCAGTTTCTCTGAAACTGCTATGTTTATAAAAAAAAGGGTTAAACCTAGCTGGACCTGGCACCCAGACCACTTCATTAAGCTGAAGTAGTCTGGGTGCCTAGAGTGGTCCTTTAATATGTGTCCATGCTAAAGCATTCTGAATAATACACTTTCCATAATATAGGACCCCCGTTTGGACCATCTGAATAACAGGTCTAATACTAACAGGACATTCTGGATTCTGGCGGTACATTTCAGATCTCCATGATGATAATGATTATCTGCACTAATAACAATTACAAACATTCAATAAAAAATATATACTCATAGCCATGACCAACAGACTCTAAGAAGCAGGTTCTAGGAGGCAAACCATTGCCTTGAGCATGTCTGTAATACTGAGATAATGCTCATGCAATGCCTTCTTTGTAGATTTTAAAGGTTATTACATCTTGGAGACAGCACTGAGAAAGACCACTTTCAGAAACAGCACTAAATGAGCTGAAATATGAACCTGTAGAAACCCCAAGGTTAAAGGGAAGTTCTATTATTTTTATCCCTTAAGTTTTAAAACCGCTTTCAGCTATGCTACATAGTATGGAGAGCAAAATCCATTTTAATCTAATGATATTTCATTTACATTTCTGACTGTGCCTCCGGTAGATAAAGCACTGTTTAACAGCAAACAGCGGATTGTGAATCTGCGTGCGTCTCGTTACTGGTCAAAAAAATACAATTCTTTAATCTATACATTAGTTGTGGGAAATTCAGAGCTTACATTCAAGGATAATAAGCCGACTTCAAAATCTTGTGTTGTTGACAGTATTTATATTGTGTACTTATTCTGTTTAACCCCTTAAGGACCAAACTTCTGGAATAAAAGGGAATCATGACATGTCACACATGTCATGTGTCCTTAAGGGGTTAATCTTTCTTTTTTATCATCATTTTCACTTTTTGCATCAGAAAAAAAAGTCTTGGACGCATAACGCCGTGTTGGAAAGACCAGTCTGATAGAGTAGATTAATTTTAAGTATGTGAAGTGTTTTTATTATTCCACTATAATGTCTGTTCATGACCTGAAGCAAATCTTATTCCTTAGATAATAAAGCTAAGTGACTTTTTTTGTACTGTGTAAGATCTTAAAGATTATTATTAATAGAAAATATTATATTACAGAAACGAGCCAGTGTCATAATTGGGGATTTTCCATATACTCTTGTTGTCTTATACATCCAAAAACATTAATAATTAGAATTGAATGCGACGGAAATCTCCTCTGGCCATGTTACTTAGTCAGGAGGACACCTACTGATATGACCTTGGAAAAAGCCTTTTAATAAATGATAAAGTTGACTTCTGGTGAAAGCATGGAAGAAATAGTCAAAGCCATTTAATCACATAGCCATAGGATGTGCAAGGAATGGCAAGATATGAAAGGTTAACGCTTGAAATGATGTTGCTGGGCATATGTTGGTAATCACCCAATATAGAACAAAGAATGAAACAAGCATGTTACATAGTGCTATGAGCAAGTTTTATAGCATTACCACTCCCAGATCATTTAAATCTTCTAAAATTTCATTTTTTTTTCACAAAAGTACAAAACTTCTTATGATTGCAATATTTTATTACTATTATTAAAAAATATCAAAAGAACATAATGAAAAAAGGTCAAATGTATAAACATAACCCCTCTACCTACTATGAAAATGAATAATTTGTTATAATTACATATAATTATCTTAAAACTATTAGTATGCATCTTTGCAGTTCTATGAATTGTCTACACATTTTAACTACTCCTTAGTGTGAACCGCACTACCAACTACCCCAAACAGAAGTACTAGCAAAAGGTCCCTTCCTACAAATTATACCAAAAACGAAAAATATATTTAAAACACCCATGCCTTACAGGACTACTATAGTGCCAGGAAAACAAATTTGTTTTCCTGGCACTATAGTATTAATAGGTCCCCCCATTCTCATGGCCCTCCTCCCGCTGGGCTGAAGGGGAGGAAGGGGTTAATCCCTTACCTTTCTCCAGCGCCAGGCTCCCTCAGCGCTGGGGGCCCTCCTCCTCCTTCCGACATCATCGGCTGAATGCGCATGCGTGGCAGGAGCCGCGCATGCATTTAGTCAGTCCATAGGAAAGCATTCTCAATGCTTTCCTATGGACGCTGGCGTCTTCTCACTGTGAAAATCACAGTGAGAAGTGCGGAAGTGCCTCTAGCGGCTGTCAATGAGACAGACACTAGAGGCTGGATTAACCCATTTGTAAACATGGCAGTTTCTCTGAAACTGCTATGATTACAGAAGGCAGGGTTAACCCTAGATGGACCTGGCACCCAGACCACTTCATTAAGCTGAAGTGGTCTGGGTGCCTATAGTGGTCCTTTAAAGGGACACTCCAGTCCCCTAATGCATTTTAGCTTGTTGAAAAGCTTTGTGTGAAAAGTGTGTTCTATAATTTTCATTTGGAAATAGTGCAGATTTCAATAGAAATTGACACTTTATTGGTTACACTCTTTTCCGGCTTTTCAAACAGACAACTGGCCCTGTTACTTCCTTAGTTGCAATGAACTCAAGAGGCAGCAATTGCCCAGAGCACCTGCCTTGCACAGACTTCTCACTGAGCTGTATTGGGAAGTCAGTGATTGAACAGTCACAGAAGGCTGGGTGTGGTTATAAGGGGAGGGTTTGCAAAGGCAGCAGACAAGAGAACTGCAGGTTTTGCAAGCTGGTTTTAGATATAGCTCAAATGAAAAAATGCACAATTAAATGCATACATGATTTCATTTTGGGTACATCTACTAAACAGTGATATTTGTTTATTTTGTATTTGGGCAATGTCGGTGCAATTTTCCTGTGTTCCATTGCAGTGTAAAAACTGCCTCTAGTGTCTGTCCACCAGGAGGTCTGTTAACTACCTTTTTAAACCCGTCACCTAAAATGTGACTAGGGGACTGTTGCGTTAAGAATACATATTTGTGTACCTAATGTTACAGTGTTCCTTTAACCAAAATATGACAGTAAATTCAGCCACTTGGAATGGTAAATTATCAATGGCACATGCTCATTCAATGACAACAATGTAACCTTTCCAGCTGGGGGTCAATTAATCAATAAAACTCCAGCCATGGCTGGTTGAGTTGGACTCAAGCAATAGAGAGAGAACAACAGGTTGGAACATAATCACAATGTGGCAACATCTGCAGGATATTGGAAACCCTGACACTAGCTGCTGTGTATACCAATCCCTATGACACCCAGCCAGTAATACTTAAATCTTGCCAAAAATATAGGTAATAATTAGCTCCTTGCCTTTTGTCATAAGTATGAGCTCTGCTTGCTGCCTGAGGTTGCCTGTACTTGTAATCCATTAAGCACAGATGACATGTTGATCACCCAAGCTTTTCTGATAAAAGATTACTAATGTTCTGAGCTAAATACATCGGTAATGTCTCCCTGTCTGTTTCTGTCAACATCTGCTAACAGCTTTTAGTCTCTCTGAGTTTGCATTAGAGATTTACATGTGTACTTTCGTGTGTTCCTACACCCTCAGCACTGATATGGATCCATCAGCAAGACCTATTTCCAGTTAAGTGCCATCTCATGCCTGCAGAGTTTTTTTTATATTTACTCCAGTGATTTATATCTGCGAGATGGCAGCCGTTGAAGAGAACAACTCTCAATTTGCAAATGTACAGAAAGACACAAGAGACTTAGCCCAATATTTCCCTCCTCCTGATAACTTTATTTATTAATTCTTTCTTGGAAATTCTTGAAAGCCCTCTATAGAAACTGGTAGAAATGAAGGTATAGCAAGTTAAAGAAAAAATTTTGCCATAAAAAAATGTTTCAGGACTATACATTCCCTTATGTCCATCCAAGCTGTGGCTGTGGCCAGATCTTTCCTGTCTACCCTGCCACGGCCAACTGCGTGCCCCGCGGGCCGTAAGAGCTCTAAGCATTAGTCCACGGCGGCCACCAGATATCGGTATATAGTGTGGGAACTCATATCCAGCAGCTGCACAGCAATGTGTCTGTCTGTCTGTAGAGCAGGCCAGCCACTTCTTCCCTCATGCTCGCAGTGCCAGAGAAGAGTCTAGCCTGTTTGAGCAGAGAAGAGCAGGGCTGGAACTGGAGGAAGGGTGGCTCATCTTAAGGTAGGGGAAGACGGCTTGGGGGACCTTTCTCTGTAAATTGGGGAGAAGGGGAGTGTATTAGCATGGTGGGAGGGGGACAGTGTATTTTATTGGGAGAGTGAGTGGGCAGTGGATTCAGTTAGAGTGGAGGGAGAGGCAGCAGTGTATTAGAGTGGAGGGAGGTGGGGAAATGTATTATAGAGGGCGCAGGGCTGTGGGAGGTGTATTAGATAGGAGGGCAGTAGGGGGTGGGGCAGTGTGAAACAGTGGAGGAAAGGTGAGCAGTGAATTAGGTGAATTAGGTGGTAGGCAGTGTACGAGAATGGGGGAAGGGGGCAGTGAATTAGATTGGGTCTGCATGGAGGTGCTGAACACTCCCTATGGAGATGCTGATTGGCCATGCAGCGTTTTGCCACACATGCAAAATAGCCTCCCAATGGAAAGCATTAGATTGGCAGAGATCATGGAGTTTGATGAACTCAGCCAAAATGAAGAACACACTCATAGAACGTAGAACTAGAACAAAATCAACAAAATATTGTCATTTGTTTTTTACAGCTGTAAACCGGAATACATTCACCATTTCGGTCCCATTACCAAACTTTTCTTAATATGTCAAGGTAGTTGGACTGAAACATTGGTTATATGCAAATGCACGTCTCCTTAAAATAAATTTGCTCTTTTATTTACTTTGAAGCCCTACGAGCATGAGGACGTCCAGTGTCAGTTAGGCAACGTTTTTATACAGTACTTTTCTAAATAAACCTACGTTTCTATGAAAACTGAAGTTTTGGGGGGGTTATTGCGTCCCATATAAGCTTAAACCTTGTCTATTTGGCCCGTGTGAGCCTTTGAATTTGACATGCTTGCTTTAAAGGAATACTATAGCATGAAGAATACAAATAATGATTCCAAGTAGCAAATTAGTTTGCTGCTTTCTCTCCATTCCAAGTGTCCCGATTTAGGAAGGACAGTCCCTATTATGGCCCAAATACTCTGTCACTCTATCCTAATGTCCCTCTTTTCAAGAAGCTCCATATTGTTGGTGTGTGAGTATATAACAAAGCTTCACATCAATAATACTCAAAGTAATGTGTTTATAAACTACAATAATTATGTTGAGCAATCAGTCTGTGTTGATCAGATACATTGTAACAGTAAGTCACCTAAAAATTCTCAGAACAACCCACCCCTGACCACACCCCCACTAACCCCTAAAATTATAGTGTCCCTCTTTGTCCATTTCATATTGACAGGACAATGACACGGTGCTCTCCCTATGGCCATTTCAAACTACTTGTGGAATTCCTCAATCTGTATGAAATCAACCAAGCCAATGCTTTTCCAAAGGAAAGCACTGGGAGGCTAGGGCGCATGTTCACCAAAACATTGCGCTGCACCAATCAGTCTCTATGAAACCATCTGATTGAAATTGCTGTGTTTCATTTGGCTATATATGCATAAACGCCTCTAGTCAGCTGTCACTAAAACCCTTTGAAGTTACCAAGCTTTACAGATTGTGTAGTGCATTTGAAACATTGTCCGTGTGACTATTGTTCTGTCGAGGAGTTTCCAAGGTAACCGCAGCAACGCTCCGAGCTCACAAGAGGAAGATCTTGGCGGAGCTGCAGACTAGATGCCCCGGGTCCTTCTCTCCCCTTTCCTTTCCTCTGCTGCAATAAAGTGCCTGCGGGCCGGTGAGGGATATCTTTGATTTCCTCTATTGGCCTAAGCTCATTGCTGTCCAGTGCGCTTTTGCCTGGTTTGCCCAATGGCCAGTCCGGGTCTGTTTCCCACCATTAAGTGCCTGTCTAACACTATAATAAAACTTGACTCTCGTAGGTCTAGGTAATCTATCCTGTGAAACGTGCAGGTCAATAAAAATCAATAATACTTGTTCTCTTACAGCACTGTTAATGATTGATTACCGGTAGTAGTACATTTTACTGGAGAAACTTCTAAGCAATTAAATCATTTATTCACACACAACAAAAACATGCCTATCAAGACTGACCTTTTTTTCTTAAAATTATGTGAAATGCACAGACTTAAATAATACATTGAAAAATGTAGCATTTGTCAAGTACATTTTAAGTTGATTTTGAAAGTGCTGAGTGATCTATCCCTCAATGCTCAGATTTTGGTTTTAATTTTTTTTATCAGATCTGTTTGTGCATTCAGTTCATTTAGAACAAATGTACGCACATTTGGAGAAGATTTATAAGTGTCTCAGCACATCAAAAGAGAAGGGCAAAGAGTAATCAGCACAGAATATTAAATAGATTTCCATACCGTCTGTCTTTGTTTATTATAACTTGCTCCATTTTTCTATTACTTACATGTTTGGATATCGCTCTCAATGTAGGTTAATTTAAGTAAAATCATTGGTAAGGTAAAGGGTTACTCTAAACATTTGAAGTGATTTGAAGTGGTTAAGATACCTGAAACGCTTTGAAATGCTGCACAAACTGAATTTAACACCTGAGATGTAACTCCACCTCCGGCAGCATTATTGTGGTGTCATCCGGCAACCGAGAACTAGAGTTCTGTGCTGGCTAATGCCAATCAAATTTCTCTTATTGGAGGTAACCGGCTATATAACTACAAGGGATTGCTATGCTCTGCATGCTCCCTTGAATAATAACTTCTAAGCTCTTGTAAGAGCTTGTTCCTGCTTCACTCTCTTGGAGGAGAGGTTCGCCCACTGGAACCTGGAGCCTTGTCAGAGGTCTAAGGAGGGCAGGAGACAGCGAGACCCCAACCAAGCTACGGCGGTTTGTGCGGTCTGTGGTGGTTGTGGTGTCTGGCGGAGCGCTTGGAACCCTCTGGAAGCACTAGGAGCATCCAGTAACAGAGGTACCCAGTCGTGGTCCGTTACACATGTAAGAGGGCAAACTGTTGTAAAATAGTTTGTCCCATTACTGGTGAATGGTGCCAGGAAACTCCTGTAGTGGATATGATGGTTGGAGTAGCCTTTAAATTATTCTGGGTGTTGTGGATCAAAACATCCTGCGGATTGTGCAGGACTGAAGTAGAATGAGTATTTGTGAGATTGGCAGAGTTTTAGTCCACTTGGAGAATGTTTCCAAGTTGGCTATTTTGTTTCATCAATGTGCAGTTTCATCCATCTTGCTTCTGCCAAGACACATTTCTGAAAAATGTATGCTACAGGTAGGATCTAATCATAATTAGTTACAAATACAAATCTGTATTCCTAATGCTATTGTTTATCTCCCTATTCCTTTCCAGGTCGTATCCCCCAACCCTCCTGGTAAAATAAAGTTTTGCTCACCTTTTTTCTGCTTATCTCTCAACCTCTCGCAACATCATGTAGGTAGCAGGGCCTCCTCCGGTGTGGTAGAGGATTGGAGACCTAATGCGCATGTGCAGCAAGCTCTGCATGCATTAAAAATTCCCCATAGGAAAGCATCAGTGCAGCCACCAGTGGTGGATCCAGGGGAGGGAGGGGCAATGTGGCAATTCCCCCCCCTCCCCGAGATTCTACCTGCCGGCTAATGCAGGGCTGGCATTGTCCAAGTGCCAGCCCTGCAATGTACCTGTGGACCGGGGGGAGATCAGAGATCTCCCTCACCAGTCCACAGGCACATTGCTGACAGCCGGCAGGGGAGGGAGGACCCAGGAGCTCAGCCTGCAGCTCCTCCGGGTCCTAATCTTGCGAGCATGAAGCGTTGCGGCGGTTACCACGGCCCCCCCCCCCGACATCCCCTTGGTTAGGGGTACTTACCTACTAGGTGAGCCAAAACAAGCTTCAGGATGCCACCACTAGTAACATGGCTACCCACACGCTTTCCTGATTTAATACACTACTACAACAAACTCTACTAGTACCCTCATGAACAAACATTAGCCCACCCACGATCACCTAGTATACCAACACTTAGCCTCCATGTAATCATAGACAGCATAGTATACTACCCAAACCCGACCAGGGAGAAGAGAACAACTCCCACAATCCAGAAACTACACAGTTCATTTGTGTGAAATGTTTACTATGATGTCTTGTTTACCAATTAATTACTTACCCTTGTTACCCTGCATTATTGTGACAGTGTCCGTCCTGGCTTTTGTGGCCGGACGGGCTTGTGTAAAACTGAAAACGCACCAAAAATAAAGAATTAAAAAAGCCTCTCTACCCTCCTTCCCCCCATACACATATTGCCCCACAAACACTGCCCCCCATACACACACTGCTTCACACACACACACACACACACTGCACACCCATAGCCACATTGCCACACCCATACACACATTGCCCCACAGACACATACAGTGCCCCACACACACTGCTGCCCCCATACACACACTGCCCTACACATACATACAGTGTCACACACACACACACATTCAGTGCCCCCATACACACACTGCCCCACACACACATACAGTGCTCCCCATACACACACTGCCCCCCCCATACACCCACTGCCACCCATACACATACTGCCACATGTACACTGCCCCCATACACACACTGCCCCAAACACACATACAGTGCCCCCCATACACACATTGCCCCACACACACATACAGTGCCACCCATACACACTTTTTTTCATTGGAGTAATATCTAAAAACATAGTGCAAAAAATGTAGCTCTCTTGTCTGCTGCCTTTGCAAGCCCTCCTCATCTAACCCTACCTTGACTTTCTGTTGTTGTCCAATCACAGACTTACCAATGCAGCTCAATGAGAAGTCTTTGCAAGGAAGGTGCTCTGGGCAAATGAGTTCAGTGCTAATAAGCTAACCAAACTAGGAAGTGTACTTGAAAAGCCAGAGGTTTGTAACAAGCATAATTTATAAAAGTGTCAATTTCTATTGAAATCTACAATTTTTTAATATGAAAAAAGAGGGCACATTCTTCACACATAAAGCTTTTCAGCAAGCTAGGGTGCATTAGGGGTCTGGGTGTACCTTTACAAAGACAGGTACACTGCACCCAATAGTCTGGAAGACTATACTGTACCTTGAAAGTAAATTGACATCCAATATTGACAGCAATCCCTTGTGTATTCCCATAATGCTAAATCATTTTAGAGATACAAGATATATTGGTGTATTTTTAATGCTACTTTCACAAAACTGATGATGAACACGTGCCTTTAATGGACCTGTCACTCGCCCCACAATGCAATGGGTGTAATTTTTAAAATGTCATCTTGCCTCTTGCATGAAAGGAAGCTTTGGAAGACAGACCAGAAGCCATTTCCCTGTTAGCTTTTGAAAAACATAAATGAATCAGAAACGCTCAAGCTTTATGAGGACGCAGTGACAGAAGGAAAGAGCAGCACACATTCCTTTTTATGGTGCATTACTAAATATGAGATGTCCTATTAGTACACATGCACAACAATTATCTCATACCAATTATTAGTAAGAACAAAATTTGCGGTATTATCCCAGCTACTCCCATTGAGTGGGGCTAGAGACATGGTTTATATTTAGAGTCCATACTTGCATAGGGTCTTTGGGGACCATATTGTGATGACAACGTCATTGGTCCTTAAGGGAGTATTATACAAGTAAGTGTGCAACATATATTAACCCTATATCAACAGAAATATTAAAAGCACTTCACTATTTTTTGTTTTCATTTTTTTCTCTAGAATGAAATCTCGGTAAAATCGGATTTAAAGTTGAAAAAATATATTTAATTGTTGATGTATCTGTGCTAAAACATTATATGTTTTGTTCCGATTTGTTTGCAGTAGTTCTGCCTGCGCAAGGTATGGCTGAGACATGTGAAGCAGGGTCTTATAATATAGGGGGCATAGATTATTTTGTTTACTATTTTTTGACAATAAATGGGTTGTTTGCCTAGTTCATCGGGGCTGTTGAAAAATTGTGCAAAAAAAAAAAAAGGAAAATATTTGTGTATTTATTAAAGTTTTTTTAACATGCACCTGTCATGAACATTAAATGGCGGCATTGTATGTTGAATGAAATTCAATATTTGCATTGTGCTAGACAAATAGCTAGTAAATACACAGATTAAACTTATTTTTTTTGTCCAATCTGGTTTTATCATTCAACCTTACTACATCCTTCCTGCACTTAAAGTACAAGATAAACAAGTATTGATATAGGCCCCTTACCCCCTCATTACTGGTTTTCATATTCTTTAAATTTGGGTAATTCCATCAAAAGCAAGAGTAATGTTAACCCCTTAAGGATCAAACTTCTGGAATAAAAGGGAATCTTGACATGTCACACATGTCATGTGTTCTTAAGGGGTTAAACAAATGACACAAATGTAAAAAAACATAATTGGTTTAATGTGTAGTTTCGGTACACTTGTTTGTATTTTTAATTGTCTTTAGTTTTTTTAAAATTATTATTAATACTTATTTTTGCCATTTGCCATTTGCCTTAGTTTTAATACTTATTTTTTGCCATATAAACCCATTCTATGTGTCTCTTCCTTTCTCCCAAATCTGACATTTGAGCTACAACTCTCGGAAACCATTGCTGCGTGCCCCTAAAAGACTGCTTATGGAATACATTCTCTAATGTTATTGAAAGTTAAGTGGGCTAACTTACTACTTGTTTAGTGAGGGCTCATTGCAGAAGCTAAACAGCCTTGCTTTTTGCAGAAAATTTAGGTACTTAAATACACACACAATAAATGTATTATTAAAATGTATTATTTATTAATACATTTTGTATTATTAATTGTTGATATTGTTGATTATTAAACTAGGTAATGTATTCATAAAAATGACTCACCAAAAGCCTGAAGTGTCCCTATAAGGAACGCTTTAAACACCATAACCACCACTGCCTGTTTCAGTAGTTATGGTGCTGGGATCTACTGGCCATTCACAGCTGTATGCCATGCATCTCAGATGTTTCTTTACAAAAGCCAGTTAGTGAGGCCCTGCTTTTCTCTGTAGAGTAATCAGGTAAAATATTTTATTTTATATTTTCTAATCTTTGAAACAAAGAATAATCATATCATTGCATAGATACATACATAATAGGCATGGGTGTAGGAACCAGGGATATGATGAAAGGTACCCCTCCATATAATCTGTTGTATGTAGCTTTTAAGATCATGTGTTTCACTGTTTAAGAAAAGTAAGGAACAAAACATGTTAAAGGAGTTGGTTATCAAATTTTACTAATAGACTCTCTAGTGATATTATATCATTTTGCCTATAGAAAACTGCATGTTTAATATATACTCCCTAAGTGGGCCTGGGATCATAATGAAATGCTATCTTTCCCAGAAATTGTTTGGTTCATACCAAAATAAAATTAAAGGGACACTATAGTCACCAGAACAACTACAGCTTAATGTAGTTGTTCTGGTGAGTGTAATAGCTCCCTTCAGGCATTTTCATGTAAACACTGCCTTTTTCATGTAAACACTGCCTTCAGACATTTTCAGGTAAACACTGCCTTTACATTGCCCCTAGGGACAGATCCAAGTGGCCAAGTGGCCACTGGAGGTGCTTCCTGGCTCAGGGCTGCACAGTAAGCAGCCCTGCAGTTCAGCGTCCCCACGCTCTGCATGGAGACGCTGAGTTTTCCTCATAGAGATGCATTGATTCAATGCATCTCTATGAGGAGGTCATGATTGGTCAAAATGGCATTTGGCCCCACCCCATGCCAATTTTAGACAATCCAATGTTTTCCCTATGGGACCCTCACGGCACTGGAAATAAGGTGAGTTTGAAACTTTTATAGGGGGACTAAAGGGGGGGTGGCAAGCCACCTAAATGGGGTTTAGCACTATAGGGTCAGGAAGACATGTTTGTGTTCCTGACCCTATAGCGATCCTTTAAATGGATCACAAAATGATTTTATGTAGATATTGAAATAATCCCATTAAAATAACCCCAAATGCATGTAGTTTAATTTAAATCCATCATATCATAGAAAATCATCTCTCAAAATTGAAGGAGTAACTGAAATAATGCAAACACTCCAACACTCCAGTGTCCTTTTTATAGAATTGACAGTCCCTATTTAGGGCACACACTCATGTGTCCCTCTTTTCTATCCTGATGTCTCTCTATTAAAGGAGCTCTTATTGTTGATGTGTCTGATTGTTTAACAGAGCTCCACATCAATAATACTCACAGTAATGTGTCTTTTAAACTACAAATGCAAAGGCTTGGCCTGCAGTTGTGCAGTTGTGGGAGGGGCATGTTACCCTACTTAAACCCCCCTACTCACCTTCTTCCATCCCGTATGTGCTTTTAGCGATTCACATGTCGCTATTCCCAGTCGCCATCTCCTCCTTGCCAGGTTCCTCATGGTTCTCCTTGCCTGGCCTACTGTTCCCCCGCTGTTTCGTTCATCCGCGGTCCTTTCTGGGCTCTGCTCTGTCGGCTGTTTGTCCAGTCAACTCTTTTTTGAGGGTTACTTACCCTACCGTTGCGCCATGGTCTCAGTCTCGCGGCGTCATAACGGTTTGGGTCTATTCTCCCTTCCATGTGTTTTTTTTTTGTTTCCTCATGGCGTTTTTTTTTTTGCAAACTCCTGAATGTGTTGGGCTCACCGTTCGGGAGGTTTTCCTTCTCCATGTTCCTGTTGCTCGCATGGTTCGCGTTGAGATTCGTGGCTATCTGGTGTTCGCCTGTTTTGTTCCCCGTGAACATCCCACTGTTTTTAATGACTGGTTTTCCCGTTTACTTTTAGTCCGTTTGAATGTAGTCGATCTGGCAACCCTAGACGAACCATGTGCAGGCAGACACTCCATATACCCCATTAGTCTCATAGTGCAACTAACTACTGCTGTGCTCTCCTTTTTTACCATGACTAATGCTGACTGCCGGTATGTACTCGCCGCCAGCTACCCAGGTGACATCAGACATGGCCTTATTTAGATTCATGGCACTGACGGAAATGAAATAAATTAAATGACACGACTGCATATAATCTCTACATACTTTTGCACGAATATCCACTCTCCTCACTTGTGGCGACGTTCCCTATCCGCTGAACAAACATGCAGCATTAAATATACTGTTTGCCAACCTTTGTATAATTTTGTGTACTCTACAATGGGAATATTTCTAACGCATGTTCCTATTGGAAAAAAAAACAAAAAAACGAACTAGGGGGAATTAAGATTGGTATAGTAATTTTTTATGGCTAAATAAAGATGATTGGTATGTTCTAAAATCGGCATAGCAGGTTATTAAAGGTGTTTCGTTTTACATGAACATTACATTATAAAATGGACGTTCTCTCACTTTTCACGTATATTAAACAATGAGGGAGAGCATGGCCGCCTATTATCTGTGATGCCAGGGATATAGTGTGCACCTGGCCATCTTACTGCATGTTACTCATACACCACTTCTCTGTTTTTTAATCATATTTTGTCACCGTTGCTGGCTGAGGATAATGGGAATTGTAATTGTTCTGTTATGGCGCCACATGCTGGTCACTGCTAATAGTGCATGCTGAATGCTTGCAAGTTATAGTGTCAGAATGCCTGCCATAGTCCTTCATAGTTTCACAGTATGTCTGTTGTCCATATTCATGGTTGTCCTTTGTTTATTATTACACAATTTCTGTTTTCAGGATGTCATAATACAGCAAAAAAAGGGGGAAACATAGATCTCAGTATTTAGCTATTTTCGCTCGTTTTCTGCAATCAACCCAGTATGGTGGGATTACAAATTATGTTTCCCTGCTTGGCTGGGCCGCGTTTGCCCACCGTATTTCTTGTGCTACTTTATTTTCCTGCACCCCCCCCCTCCCACACACACACGCATTTCATTCCACGTTCCTCTGGTACGTCCTCTCTCTCACTCGCTACCCTCCTCTCTTAGATAGCTGTGGCTGGCTGTCAGGGTCCTAGGTGTCTACTAGTTATAATTCCCCTGGCTTCTTCGTCTTAGGTTAGTGGTCCCGCAAGGCCAACATCCATCCTAATACTCGGAGGTACTACGCTCTTCGGCCCAAATCATAGTTAGTCACCTCGCATTGTGGCATAGAGAGGGCCTCACCTGTCACTCCCATTCTATCTTATGTTTAACCCTACCCTACTTAAACCCCCCTACTCACCTTTCTCCGTCCCATACGTGCTTTTAGCTATTCGCATGTCCCCACCCTCCACTCCCTCTATCTATACTTTTTATTACACCTCATGGGTGGGCCCTCTTTTATTACAGGCCTACCGCCACGTCGGTTCCGGCACACCTCAACTGACTTATCTCTCCCTATACTATGCTACTCTTCATATGCTTCCGGCCTTATTTGCCCCTCACACAATAAATGTATTTAGAAATCGGTCTGTGTAAGTAAGATACATTGTTTTAAATCACATTTTTGTTGGATAAATTATTAGTAAGTCACTTAAAATGTCTTAGAACAGCTCCACCCCTGGCCACAACACCACTCACACCCCTAAAAGTAAAGAGTCTCTTTTTGTTCATTTTAAATGCTGGGAAGAATGAATTAATACTCATATCTACAAACAATTGTTGAAGAAAACCTTATAGAGGAGAGTTGTTTAAATACAACTGTGTGTAACTCACGACATTAAATGGGATGTCATTTAATTTAATTTGATCAGATTTAGATAAGTTTGCAAGCATAATTCTGTTCTCTTTTACTTCTTTAAAGTTTTTTAGGAGCCATATAGAAAATTCTAAGTCACAAAGTATATTTTAAACTATAGATTTTTTTTTTTACATTTTAAAATAAAAGTTTAAATAAAAAAACCTGACAAAAAAAAAAAAAGGAATTGTGTTGTTGACGCCTGACATCTCACAGGCCACCTGGCCAGCCCCCTGCCAGTACCCAGATGGGCCTGCAGCACAGTGCAAGTGCGTCTGTTGATGTGCTGCCCGGGTGGGGGGAGAGGGCAGTTCTCTGGTGTCCCCAGATGTGGGACTAAAATGAAACAGCATTAAAAATCAGAGCTGTCCCACAGAAAGTGGTACATGAGAAGCCTCCGATTGGACCCTGCGTGGCTCCTGTGACGTTGAGGGGTGTGGAAGTCAAATTTGGAAGTGCTTCAAACGGTTGTTGTTTTTTTTTGCCTGAATGCCCTTTTGGATCAAAACCAAAAACAGATGTGAGAAAGGCTAATCTTGATGGACGCATGTCTCTTTTCAGCTATGTAGCTTTGAAGCCAGTGCTGGGAGCTTCACCCGGTGCCGGTATTCCAGGTAAGTAAAAACAACTTCTTTCTTTCCAGGTTATACTGCATTGAGGGTGGGTGGGTAACCTCATTTAAAGTGCCCAGTAGGTCACATTACACAGAATAGGTCACCCCCCTCCAAAGGGTTGGAGTAACCCTTTAATTGTAGTTTTGTCTTTTGCTGTAATAAAGTTTAATTATTTTGAATAGTGCATCAATGCTGTTTCCACTGATAACTACATGTGTGTGAGAGCTGGCCTCACTTTGGTACCTCGATGTTCGCAGCTGTATTCCGTTACTGAATTGCTATCTCTCAGAACTGAATCCATTATGTTAACAATTGTGTTATTCCAACAAATATATTCATTGCTTCTTTTATATATTTTTACTCATTTAACCTTTAAACGATCAGAGGTGACTTTACCTTGACTGAAACAGCTATTTCCTGCATTTAGAATACTGAATAATTGTGCCCTTTAAAATTGGAATTTTAAATTACAGTGTAACATGTAGCAAAAAAAAAAAAGATGAAAATATGATTGGTTCAACTGTGGCAGAAATGCAGCCCTAAACTGAAAAGAGACATGACTGTATAATTTATTTCCGGCTAAAACAGTGACCTTAAATTATGTCAGACAATTGAAGATGAGAGAATATGTATTATTCCAGGAAGGTGACATATGTAGGTTATGCTTAGATTGTATTACACTGAATGTATTTTCCATATTTAGAGCAAAGAAAATAGCTTCATTTTTCCAGAGGGTTTTCCAGAGTATTTTTAGCTCTATACTCAATTTATTTTGCTCTCCATTGGATAAAAACTCCATTCAGAGGAAAAAAAACAAGTTTGTTAACTATAAAGTATATCTTAATTTGAATTACTCTCTTGTACCCCAACAGCCAAAAACAATTACAATTAAAGTTTTTTGTATATTATTCCAAAAAGCAAGTAAAGCATAAAAAATAAAAAATTAGGCGAGAACAACTGCAGCTAGCTGTTGTTATGGTACCTGGAGTGCCCTGTTACCCCACCCTCCTTCCCCATCTCCACTGCTTCCTATGAAGAAATGGAAGCACTTATCACTGCATTATGCCATCAGCACAGATGCGGTCAACCAATGAGCTACCATACACTGTGGAGCTTAGCTTAGGAGACCTAACGCAATCTCCTGAAATAGTGAATCACAACTAATAAGACAAACCATTCAAAAACCATTTTAGCACAGGGATCCTACGGCATTCCTACCACCAAAATCACTAGAAGATGCCGTAGTTGTTATGTTGCTTGGAGTGTTCTTTTAAGTTCCCCTTTTGGGAAGTACTTAAGGTCTATTAATCCTTGAAGGAACATTTTAGCACCATGAGGGGTGTGGAAGTCAAATTTGGAAGTGCTTCAAACGGTTGTTGTTTTTTTTTTTGCCTGATCAAAACCAAAAGTTCTTAATTAAAGTTCATAATCTTCATCAATTTTGTTGTATCTATCCCTTCTCTAGAAACACAGAAAACTGTGAGCTGGGGAAGTGGAAATGGAACAGAATGAAGCAAAATGCAAAATGACATTTGCATTCAAATTGTACATCTTTATCAAGCAAGTCACATTGCACCTTGGTTTGATGTGCTCAACTTTTACGTAAAATATGGATTTCTTGTAGACTAGAGTGCCCCATTGCCTCCAAGTCTTGCATGGTTATTCAATTAGGCGAGTATTGCCAGGAATTCAGTAATTACTGTAATTTTCTGCTGATTGGTCTCCACAGAAACCGTACTGCCTCACTACAATCCGCAATGAGTGCTGCCACCGGGCTGATTTTTCTCTCCTGTCGCTCCTCTCACACCTCGCCCTACTGTCAATCCTTACATTGGCTTCCTGTGCCCTATAGGAGTCAATTCAAAATACTAACCCTGACCTATAAAGCTCTAAACAAATCAACGTTAAGGTCAAAATTGACTGGTAGAATTTTTCTAATTCTGCTATTTTAGCTTACATTTTTAAATTCACTCTGAATTCCACACTTGGAATTCCTGGCAATTCTGACTCTAGTAAATAATCCGATTGGACGTCTTGGGGTTTTCCAAATCCATGTAGTTCTAGACACATATCTCTTCTTCTTGGTCTGTAGGAGTGCTGGTCTTTAGTATGCAACGTTCAAATGAAGACGGTAAATCGAATAACTAATCGAGGCTAGTTCTTTCACATTGCTCCTTGATTAATAAGTGTATTTCCTTTCATCAGCATATGAAGCCTAATCCTGAATTTCAGCATTTTGTATCAATCGGCAGACATCATCTAGAAGTGAAATGCTGGCGGATTTGGCAAATTTAGTACTTGGTATAGTTAGTCTCTAGTATAGTTATATGAGACAAATATTCATTCTGCTGAGCCCATAGAAACATAGAAACATAGAATGTGACAGCAGATAAGAACCATTCGGCCCATCTAGTCTGCCCAATTTTCTAAATACTTTCATTAGTCCCTAGTCTTATCTTATAGTTAGGATAGCCTTATGCCTATCCCACGCATGCTTAAACTCCTTTACTGTGTTAACCTCTACCACTTCAGCTGGAAGGCTATTCCATGCATCCACTACCCTCTCAGTAAAGTAATATTCCTGATATTATTTTTAAACCTTTGTCCCTCTAATTTAAGACTATGTCCTCTTGTTGTGGTAGTTTTTCTTCTTTTAAATATAGTCTCCTCCTTTACTGTGTTGATTCCCTTTATATATTTAAATGTTTCTATCATATCACCCCTGTCTCGTCTTTCCTCCAAGCTATACATGTTAAGATCCTTTAAGATCCCATCGCTCACATTTAAGCAAACGCAGAGCTTCTTTGCAAGCTGATTCGGAAATAGATCATCTTTTCATTTGTACTGGTCATTCTATCTTGGCATGATATCATTCATATTGATAGATGCAGTTTAACCAAATGGCCTAAGTCGTTTTAAAGTGACTTTTTAAAGTTAAATTTTTTCATCCCATTGTCTGATTCTATCTTGTCTGAGGTTACTAGACAAAAGAAAAACAAATCGTATCACAGATGGTCACCTAACCAAAAAAAATGTCAAGCTTTAAAAAAAAATAATAAAAAAAAAATAGCAAACTCTGTTGGTCTCTTGCAAAGTCACATGAATAATTGTTCGATGACAGCTGTGGATATATTTGCCGGCTCAAAAACGCAGAGAGCTGGAAAATGTGTGTGTGTGTTTTTTTTTTAAAATGACATTGGGAACATTGGGAAACTAGCTGAAAATAAATGTTATTTTGTATGTTGCTGACAGTCGTACTTGGGGGTTGTTTCCTTTCTAATCAGCTTCACAGTGGTCAATTAATAATCTTTTTATTACTTTTTTTCCACTGGTAATTTAATGACTGCTAAATAATCCAACACTACCCACTGTTGAACAGGAGAGGAATAGGGAATTAAAATCCCACCACAATGAAAAAAAGTAGTAGATGCACAATAAAATTGACTACTATACAGCTGCAGGAAGGAGTATTTCAACCCCCTTAAGGACACAGCTTCAGAAGTAAAAGGCTAGCATGATGGAAAATGTGTCATGTGTCCTCAAGGGTTAACGAGTAAACTATGCAGTTTTTTGTTTTTTCAAAGCAAAACGGTCACATGTGAGATTATTGTACAAATTCGAATAGCTACCAAAAAGCTAGCTATTTATTGTGCTATCATTCTTTTTTTTTATTTTTTTTTAAATATCATATGCTCCTATTTAAATCTTTTAAATGCCATGCTGGGTTAAGGAAATTGGCTTAACCCCTGAAGTGCTGTATCATTGTGCATGGAAGGTATGAGATTGGGATGAGTGGTTGGGCCCTGTGATTTTTGTCACTGGAAAATCCCATATGGGTGTACCCACCCTGAAAAATGGCGAGTAAATCCAAACAAAAAAATGGCAACCCCACCTGCTGAAGGGGCCTGTGTGACCAGTCCTCAACCTACAGGACCTTACAGACAGCATTGTTTAAATGCTCTCTGCAGTGTACTAGTGCCTGGTCACAGCTAAAGCATGGCTAATGATGCACTCACACCGTGATGTCGAAATCAAGACTGTTAGGTGGCCTGCATACGGCACTGGTGAAGGAATGCCACAGAATACATGCACTTGTATGCCATTTTTATGAAGATGGCCAAGCGTGCATGTGCACACCTGGAGCATCATGAGACAATACAGTCGCCCACAACAGGAAAATAGAATTAGTTACTTTTAATATTAGTTTTGCTTCTTTATTCAGTCCAGTAAGTGTTTCAATAATGTTTACTGGGGTTTGTTAAAGGGACACTATTGTCACCAGAAAAACTGCAGCTTAATGTATTTGTTCTGGTGAGTAGAATCATTCCCTCCAGGCTTTTTGCAATAAACACTGTCTTTTCACAGAAAATACAGGGTTTACATTACAGCTGAGGGATAACTTTACTGGCCACTCTTCAGATGGCTGATAGTGGTGCTTCCTGGAGCAGTGCTGCAGAGTAAGCAGCACTGCCATTCAGTGTCTCCTCCCTCTGCATGAAGACACTGAACTTTCCCCATAGAGATGCATTGATTCAGTGGACCTCTATGAGAAGATGCTGATTGGCCAGGGCTGTGGTTGACTTGTGCTGGCTCTGCCCCTGATCTTCCTCCTTTACAGTCTTAGCCAATCCTACCTGGAAGCATTGTGATTGGTCCACAGAATCACTTCTGATGATGTCAGCTGTAAGCAGGCAGGTCAAGGGCAGAAGCAGCAGCTGCAAACTGGACTACAAGTAAGATTTTACTATATATAGGGAGGCAAGAGGAGGCCAGGGAGGCTAGATGGTGGTTTTAACACTTTAGGGTCAGGAATACATGTTTGTGCTTCTGACCCAATAGTGTTCCTGTAACAAGGAATTGTCATATCCAAATAAGTGAGAGTTTTGCTTTAACGCTTGCAAGGGTTTATTTATTAAGCGAGAATTATCGAGCAAGGAATTGTAATTTTTAGGCCAAAATGACTGAAATGGAAAAATCTTCAGCTCACTGATGTTGTCTGGTCAGCTGCTTTAGCCTAACGTTTGCTATTCTTGTGATAATTTTTCATAATTGTGATACTGGTAAAGAAATAGCCAAAACGCAGTTGCATAGGTTTAATTTCAATGGAAATAATTAATTTTGGATAATAAAGATATTCACTTAGATGTTTTAAACAGGAAGTGCCCCAGTAACATTAGTGACTAAAGCAGCTATTGTCCCTTAATTACAACCTGTTTAAAGTAGTATTTATTGTCAGTTAGTGCCAGCTATTGGAGAAAATTCATAATACAAGTGTCCTTTTGCTTACTTTTAAAGCTTATAAATACCTACATTGATATGCTACAACATTAAAACCATCTGCCTAGTATCATGTGGGTCTCCCTCGTGCTGCCAAAACAGCTCTGATTCATCGAGGCATCAGAATAGCACCTCTGAATGTGTCCTGTTGTAATTGGCACCAAGACATTAGCAGCAGATCCTTTAAATCCAAGGTAGGGTCTCCACGGACCAGCTTTGTTGTTCAACCACAACCCAGAGATGCTTAATCGGATTGAGATCTGGGGTATCTGGCAGCCAAGGCAACACCTTGAACTCTTTGTCATGTTCCTCAAGCCATTGCTGAGCAATTTTTGCAGTGTGGCAGGGTATGTTATCCTATTTTTGTTTTTGTTCCCAACTTTTTATTTTATTGTACATTTTTATTATAACAAAATATTTAAGAAAAAATATTTAGTAAAAAAAAAAAATTTGACTAGAAATCATTCTCTGTAAATAAGATACATTGTTCTTGTTCTACACTTACATTTTAGTAGCATATGTTATTATTAGTCAGTCACCTAAAATATCTTAGAACAGCTTTGTCCCTGGCCACACCCCAAGAAAAGCCCCTGTAATGAAAGCTCCACTCTTTTTCCATTTGAAATGTTGAGAGATATGGCTTAGTGTGTATGTGTGGAGGAGGCTCTCTGTGGGGCATTGTGTACTTGTGTGGTAAGGGTCTGTTTGTGGTATGTTATGTGTGTGGCTATTTGCAGTGTATTGCATGTGAGTAGTGGCTGTTTGTGTTTGTGTAAAAAAATATGTGTATAAATCTATTACAGTATTTCAATCAAAAAAATAGAATCAATTATATCACAAATGTAGACTTACTGTGAGCATGGTGAGTATTGATTTTAAATTCAAAATGCTTGTATGAGTTTATCAGATGACCAAGGTTGCATGTATTACCATAAGCAATATACGTCTGATAGTGCCTCTACCTGAAAGATTCAGTGCCACTCTACGTCACTTCAGTTGGGCGGTATCTGTACGCCAGGCACCCATAGGACTACCAAAGAGAAATATGGAAGTTCAATTGCCATCACAGATATGATAAAGGAGCTAGTGCACAATCCTGGTATTTACAACAGACAAGGCAAGGACAAGGTGTTAATGGTAAGATAGACGTAAACTGAAGTGGAGTGAGGGATTACTCAATAGGTTGATCTGTTACTCTAAATTAGACAGTTTTGGGCATTTTTAAAGAACTAAAAACTAGAATAAATTCTATAAGTATGATGAAGGGCGTATCATTGCCATAAAACGGCCATAGAGACCTTGTATAAGAAAGGGTTTTAGGAGGGATTGCAAGTGCTGTACAGTTTTCTACTGCAGGAAATTATGTGAAAATGCCAATACACCCATTGCATCACTGTGCAGTATGATTTTAAATGTGTATTTATCTGTTATTTATTACAGGCATTTATAAACTGCAAACATATTCCTCAGCGTTGTACAATTAGGGGAAAGGGGAAAAATGTAGGGTGTATGAGTTGGGGCTAAACACGATTACTAGGGCCACATGTTATTCTCGTGCACTTACTGAAGGTATTATGGACGTTTTTCACTATTTTCAAGAGTTCGGATGACAACTCTTAGAATGCATTCACTGAGACTGTGCAGGCCCAAATGGCTCAGACGCATTGGATTTCTCCTTTTTACGTTACAGAATAAAATGAATATACTTGCTGGGGTGGTCTACCACCATCTCCTGCAAGAACTGGAAAGTTAAAAAGTCTATAATGTTAAATACAAGTTAGGACTAATGTGAAAATGTCTTAAATGTTGGTGTGACAGTTCTTAAACAGAAATCTTGTTACATAGAATTTTAATTATAGATACCCTTAATTGTTCATGTGCACTGAAGGGACCTTCTTTTCTGTATAAAGTAGGTCATGGTCTTGTGGCACACAGGGATGCCTTCCACTGGATTTGTGAACAGTTAAGAGAGATAAAAAACACCTCACACATTACTTCTAAAGATAGCACCCAAGGCTCTGATTGGCTGGGATATCATTTAGCTGCAGGTGAAGGACAGAATTATGCATGAGATGTAACAAAGAATAAATTATTAACGATGTGTAATTCATGTTCGTCTACCCCACATCACTCACGCAGCACATTGCACAGCAGTCTGCTAACTTGGTGGTACGGCATGTACGGTTTCATTTTACTCATTCATTTGGGTTTGCTAAATAATTCATTGCAAGCCAAGACTGCAGTGCTATAAACATAATATTTAGGCGTATCTAGCTTTATAATGCATTTGTGTTATTATTTATTTTTTGTATTGTCACTGTCTACATTTAAAATAGTTTTGTACATGTTTAACATTACCGTTTAATTGGAAACCATCATCTCTCTAGAAATTACTCGAAAACATTGAATAAAATACTGAAAATCAATAATAACATGTTCGCCTTTATTTTCATGTTACTTTCTGCTTAATTTAAAATTTATATAAAAACAATAACAAATTACGTCACCATCTAATTCAGCCCAGGCTCAGCGAGAGAAAACGTTGCAAATGAGAAGGAGAAAGATTTTATCACAGTTTTTCGTGTGGAAGCATTGTGATTGGTTCAGTTTTTTTTTGCTCAGATTTAGAAATTATGAGCTGGCCAGTTTTTATTCTTGTGTATCATCATTGTGTCAATTCCTCAGTGATAAAATATGTGATTCAAATATTTATGATGCTGAAGGGAATTGATCAAAAGCGTGATCACAGTTTTTCATTCTAAAATGCTGCCTAAAGTACCAAAAGTTGGGCAGTCACCATGGAAACCATTAGTAGCCCCTCCTCTTTTACAGTTTTGCACAACAATTTGATAAATCTCCCCCACTGTCTAATGTCCCCTCTTGTCTGGGTGGTTTATCTATGTTGACTACCAGGAGCAAAGGATGGAACTTGTGGTGATTGACAGGGAGCCAAGTTGAAGACACCAAAATGCAAGAGAAAGAGATGGTTGTACATTTAATTTAATTTTTTTTACTTTACAAATACTTATTTGTTAAAAACAGGGATCTGTAAATATATAAAAAATCTTGAGAAGAGACACTTTGCTCTTACATTTTAAGGGGTTCAAGGTAAAAACGTGTTTTATTCTATACTACATGTTAAATACGGAGCTATTGTTAGCAAACCAATAGCATCTATTGCAAAATTTAGCACTTGGCACCCAAAATAGTGCCTGTTAGGCCTTCTTCAATCCTGTCTGAAAAAGTGACGAGTGAAGGTGAATTCAGGAGAAGTTGTCCTGACTATCTTACTCATATGTAGCTTGTAAGACAGTTGCGATGTCAGAGTATTATTAATTTAAAATAGAGAAAAGTTGAAGCCATAATATAAAAAATGAAAAAGATGAATAATAAATAATTTTATTTTCTACTATAGAAACCTCTTTGTGGTGGCCCTCTGTACTTCCCTACCCGTCTGTGTCTTTCACCTATTGTTCTAACCTTTCTTGATGACTAATGTGTGCTTATTATATGCAACCTCAGTTAATATGTGAATTCAGAAATGACACAATTTTAAAGAATACTAAAATGACAAAACAAAAACTTATCTTAGTATCTCAAACTTTCCAATACTCTTCAAATATAAGTTATAGTTATTACCTAAGATAAAGGGGGAGATGTATTATGGATGGTGCTATTTTTGTGACATTGTAGAGTGCTATTCTATTGCTTTCAATGCTGATTTTTTTCCTTATTTCGTTTTTTTCCCCCCTGGATTTGAACATGAGCTTGCCTTGATAAATCGCCTACTTAGTTCTCCGATATTTAACCTAGTAGTTACTTAACCTTTTTGGGTGTCTGTTCACAAATTTTAGACCAAAGTAGCCAAACTGGAAGAACATTTCAAATTCACGTCTTTTGCTATAAATTTTGCCAGTTGATTCTGAAGTTCCAACTCATTGTTTATATAATATACATATTCATCTTTTAAAATTAATATTGGCTTGCGTAATAATGATTGGATATAATCTGTTTGTCTTAAGATGTTTTATTCATAGTATCTTGAATGTTTTGTCAATTCCATACGAACAGCCTACTGTGTCTACTCTACAAATATTTTATAATAAATAGGATCTCTGCAAATCATAGACATTCAGAGTTCTGTTTTCCGTTCACGTAAAAAAAAAAAAATCAAAAATAAATATTGCATTCCATATATTTAAAATTGCTATACATGGTAATTATCCTAATTAAATTTCAACTATCTGTATTTGAGAAGTGAATTTAAAAATTTAGACCAATCTAGGCGGATTTGAAAATTGTCCAGCTCAGCTATTTTGGTCCATAATATTAAAATTGCTGGGCAATTCCCAATGCTTCCCAGTTTATTAAATATCTTTGACAGCGAAGAGCCAGGAAAGAGCACACATTTCAGGACCTTTCCCCAGTTCACTGTAACTACTTTTAAAGGGACACTCAAAACCTCTACAGCCTGTTGTGATGGTTTTGGTGGATAACGTCCTCTAATCTTCTAAAATGATATTCAAGTGGTTTGCTAATGCCAAAGGGGTTTACCAGCATCCAAAGTCCACTCCCTCAACTTTGAATGTTATATGAGAAGCTTTTACCTTCCTCAAAATGTATCTAAAATAATATATTTATGAGCAGCATTACAGCTGCAAATGTATTTACATATCATGAATATTTTATATATATTTTTTATATTTTTAATTCACGTGTCGATTCACTATAACTCCTTATTTAATATATGTAAAAAAAAACAACCTTGGTGAACCATGAGGTAGTTCTTAAAGTTGTCTGAACCTGTATAATTGCAGACCAAAATGCTCCCCCATTGGATCACCAGGCAAGGCTCCTTACTGGATCACCAGTGATAGGTAAGCAGAAGGGGGGCAAATATACATTTAGACACTACACACATTCTCACACACATAAAATACTTATTCATAAACACACAGCATTCACAGAAATAGAGACAGTTGTTCAGTGCCATGTCCAGTGGCAGTTTTGGGTCTCAGTGGCTTGCAAAAGTTCTGGGTTTTCACTTTCCTTCATTTTGTTAAAGCACCTGCATTACTATGAACCACCATGTCTGTTACGGTTGCCCCAAGCTAGCTGAGGGTTGGACCATAGAAAGGATACTCCTAGTGCTCCTAGCGCTCACCAAGGACCATCAGCACTGCACCAGACATCATAAGCATTGCAGACCCCCCGAACCACCGCAGCTTGGTAGGGGTCTCGCCGTCTCCTACCCACCCTGGACCTACGACAAGGCTCCAGGTTCCAGTGGGTGAACCTCTCTTCCTTCTGAGAGTGAAGCAGGATCAGGAACATGAGCTCTTACAAGAGCTCAGTGAAGCTAAGAGAGTATGCAGAGCACAGCAATCCCTGTAGTGATTATAGCTGTTCCCTCCAAACACGAGTCAAGGCTGCAAGTTGAGGGTCAAGGTAGAACTGGTTTAATGAGCATACAGATCTTTCTTATATACACATTTTCCCACAATGTTACCACCCACGTGGACCTTGGTACACAGGACACAAAGTTACAACAGTCAATCAACACAGTCAGACACTCCCAGCTAAGCCACACAACCCCCCCCTCTGCCTGTGATATAATTACTAAACACAATGGGCTAACGTAATTATCACAGGCAGAAAATATACAGTTTTTACCCAAAACATAGAAACACCCCAAAACAATAACATATCCCCATAAATCATCCCTGGATAACCCTGATCTGGGTGAGCAACATATCCAAAAATCACCCGGATCAGAGCAGGGGTTCCCGAATTCCATGGAAATCATATTGGTCTATTTCACATAGTTCAAATGCAGTTCGAATGCACGAACGGGACCATTCGTGAAAATAGCCAGAGTTAAAGTGGTGTTCGAAGTGTCAAACGCACTTTGACTCCCGCCGAAGCGTCGAAGTTTCAGAGAAGGTAAGGTTCATATCCGATTTGAGTTCCATGAACTCGACGGCAAAACACCGCTGCCCACGTTCGACTAAACAAGATGGCCGCCGCCACATGTTCGACTACACTAATGGCGACCACCCAGCAGTTCGTCAGTTAGCTTGCGGTTAACCACAGCTTCCGGGAGGTAAATTGGCTGCACACTCCACTTGCGTGTGGTCCGGCTGTTCGGCAATTTGTTCGGTAAACTGAATTTACCGAACCACATAGAGAAAAAGGCACGAATAGGGCTTTTTGCAGTCTGGGATGATGGATTTAATTTACAATTAGGATGAGAGTCATTTGGCAACATTTTCTGCTCAGCTTGTTGTGTAGAGAGGTGACAATGCAATGCGCTGCTGATAACACACCTGATAACACAGTGTTAGCCATGGGCTATAGTCATATGGCAGGAGGCTGGCAATCAGGCTCCTCCAAAAGCCAGTGGCAAAGGGCAGTTTGTCACAATGTCAACATTTGCCATTTTGAGTAGATTGAATAGTTCTGGTCCAATGTTCTATAAACGCATAGATATCTAGTTAAGCAATTATGTTTTACACCTCTCTATAACTTTCACACTTAACTAAGCAACTAATAAATTGATTTAATTGATGTATTTAACAAACACTGCAACATACCAAAATAGAAATACATAGAGCCTGTTTATGTTTACTTTCCCCAAGAGCCTATGTAGTAGCAGAACAATTAAGCTGGTATCACCTAGACATTGTGCTGGTGTATAAAGTATTATAAAATATAATGAATCAGCCCTTGGATAAAGCAGGAATCTCATTATGTACTGAGAAACTGCCTGTCATATGGCCACAATGATCCATCTGGGGGTATCAGGTGTGTTATCAGCAGCGCATTGCATTGTCACCTCTCTACACAACAAGCTGAGCAGAAAATGTTGCCAAATGACTCTCATCCTAATTGTAAATTAAATCCATCATTACTTTAAAGAGGCAGCACGGTGAACATGATACATAGCCAATTAGAAATGAGCAACTGGGAATAGGGACTGGTGATCTATACATGGCCTGAAAATATCATATAAATAAACATGCATCTGAGCTACATGCTGCTATTGATCTTAGAATGCTGTAAAACATTACACCAAAAACTTAAAACAAAACAAAAATCTTTTATTAAATTGTTGTTTTTTGAAAATACACACTAAAATACTCATCAAATTATAAAACAAAGATTTCACAGTACATTTCACATAGCAACAAATAAAAAATTGCAAAATTAAACACAAAATACTTTCTTTGTCCTAGGGATAAGCATAACCACCTAGCAAAGCTAGAGGGTATGTGGCAGCCTCCCGGAGAAATATTTTGCCGCGCTAAAAACGCTCGTGCTCTGCGCCTGCACACAGGGCCACCATCAGGGGGTGACAACCATAACGGTTGTCGCGATGCCCGGGCCCCACGTGTAGCGGCGGAACTGCCGCCGGTGCACTTGCACCGGGCCTGCACACTTGCACTGGGCCTGCACACTAATGGGGCCACCCGTGCACTTAGGGCTACCCGATGGGCCCTATATCTTCAGGGGCCCGGTCAGCGTAGTATAGCGTGACCGGGCCCTTTAAAAAAAAAAAAAAAGCAGCCGCAGCAAGTGCTGCTGGGAGAAAGTGGTCACTTCCTCCCAGCTCACTCCGCGCGGGAGGAGCGCGTGCCCAGCAGTGAGGGAGAGCCATGCCGACTACTCCCATCAGCCCCAGCCACCCTCCTGCAAAGAAAAGGTAAGAGACAGGAGGGTGGCTGGAAAATGAGCTGTGTGTGTGTGTCTGTATGCATGCATGTCTGTCTGTCTATGTATGTATGTCTGTCTGTATGTATGTCTGTATGTCTGTCTGTCTGTATGCATGCATGTATGTCTGTCTGTATGTATATATGTCTGTCTGTATGCATGTATGTATGTATGTCTATGTATGTATGTGTGTCTGTATGCATGCATGTATGTCTATGTATGTATGTATGTGTCTATGTATGCATGCATGTATGTCTGTATGTATGTCTGTCTGTCTATATGTATGTATGTATGTCTATGTATGTGTATGTATGTCTGTATGTCATTATGTATGCATGTATGTCTGTCTGTATGTCAGTATGAATGTATGTCTGCATATCATTATGAACATATGTCTGTGTGTATGTGTGTATGGATGTCTGTATGCATGTATGTCAGTATGCATGTCTGTCAGTATGTCTGTATATATGCATGTATGTCAGTCTGAATGTATGTATGTATGTATGTCTGTATGCCTTTATGATGTATGTCTGTGTATGTCTGTATGCTATTATGAATGTATGTGTCGATGGATGTCAGGATGACATAGATGCACTTGCACCGGGGCCTGCACACTAATGGGGCCACCCGTGCACTTAGGGCTACCCAATGGGCCCTATATCTTCAGGGGCCTGGTCAGCGTAGTATAGCGTGACCGGGCCCCTTTAAAAAAAAAAAAAAGCAGTCGCAGCAAGTGCTGCTGGGAGAAAGTGGTCACGCCCAGCAGTGAGGGAGAGCTATGCCGACTACTCCCATCAGCCCCAGCCACCCTCCTGCAAAGAAAAGGTAAGAGACAGGATCAAAGAGCTTCTGGAAGAAGTTTCTTAACCTCCAGAACTATTTAGGAGGGTCCTTGGCTTGGTGATCCTGTCTGGGTAGCCGGTTATAATCTGTAAAGATAAACAGAATAAATATAAATAAATATTAGTGAAAAAGTAAACAAGCACACAAAATTAATTGAATTAGAAGATTCCCAAACCAGAGAAATACCCTGCTGCCACCAGGCAATAGAAATAAACCTGGGGAGGGAGGGATGGGCGCTTTGCTGGGTGGTTATGCTTATCCCTAGGACAAAGAAAGTTTGCAGGTCATCGATTCCTGCAAACTCTAGTTTGTCCCTCCGGGAGGCATAACCACCTAGCAAAGCTAGTGGGTTGAATAGCACGCACCTGGTGGTGGTCCTAAGGACCTGTAAACATTCCACTTCAGTTGGCCTCCAGTAAAACCTAACGAAAGTCTTACTGGAAGACCATCTTGCAGCTTTAAGGATAATAGGAAGAGGAAGGCCTCTCGCTGCTGCTTTTGAAGCTGAGGCCCCTCTGATAGAATGACCCTTAAAAACCGTGACATCAATACCCGCTGCAGACATAGCGGACAGTATCCAACCCCTGATTGTGTTAACCTTAGCTGGCCGAAAAGGTTTTCTGGAGGTGATAAGTAATTGCGTAAAGTCTTGTCTGACTGGGGCAGAAAGATTCAAGTCTAAATTTAACAAATTAACTAAGCATAAACTCAGCTCAGCAGAATCCTGCACCAAATCTAGTTCTACAGGACCCGGGAAAATATGGGAAGTCTTCTGTCTCCCTTTAAGGATGACATGAAATCCTCCAGGAGTTCGAAACAACCATGGTTCGACAATATTTAGCTGGGTTAATTCTGAGCCTCTAGCTGCCAGAGCTAAAGCTAGAAGGGATACCAATTTAATCGCCGTCCATCTTAGGTCAATCTGGTCATTGTCCAAAGAATTAAGGTAGTTTAATAAAAAGTCCACATCCCAAGTGGAAGTGTATCTCGGAGTAAAAGGCCGGCAGACTGATAGCCCTTTGAGTAACCTGAGGTAAAGGGCGTCTTGGGTCAGATTAGGGATTATAAAATTTTATGCAGAACCATACGTCTTAATTGTACTGACTGCTAACACTGAATGATATTTGAGTGTGAGGAATTCCAAAGCTAAGGGAATTGTGTCAGATTCATGGGAAAGGGAATGAAAGGAAACTTCCCATGCTTTAAATTCCTCGATCATCTGTTTGTATCTTACCCTGGTCCTGCGCCGTAATGAAGAATTAACTATATCTAAAACCCGGTCACACAGAAGAGAATGCGTTAAAAGCCTACCAGGGCTGCCATCCACATAAGTTGGAGGAGCTTTGTTAAGAGATCCCTGGTCCCTAGTAGTGATGTCGCGAACCCGAAATTTTCGGTTCGCGAACGGCGAACGCGAACTTCCGCAAATGTTCGCGAACCGGCGAACCGCCCGAAACGCCATTGACTTCAATGGGGAGGCGAATTTTAAAACACACAGGGACTCTTTCTGGCCACAATAGGGATGGAAAAGTTGTTTCAAGGGGACTAACACCTGGACTGTGGCATGCCGGAGGGGGATCCATGGCAAAACTCCCATGGAAAATTACACAGTTGATACAGAGTCTGGTTTTAATCCATAAAGGGCAGAAATCACCTAACATTCCTAAATCACAATCAATATGGATTGACACCTGACATATGACATATTGACACCTTGACATATGGATTGACACCTGTCCTCAGAGCCCCTGATGCACACGGACACAGAGCAGAATAGGGACTGTTCCCCCTACATAGGGTCACTTGGCAGATATGGATTGACACCTTTACAAACTGCTATTTGTAACGGGCCCTTTAAATGGCAAATTGCCCTGTTTCCCTGGGTTGTGGAGAAGCCTCTTTGCCAGCCTCCTCCCGCATGACTATGGCCCCTGGGAGATTGTGAAAATGTATGCACTTTTATTTGGTGTATGGCCCTTTAAGACTGTCGGTGGGCATATTAAAGCTTTATGGACTCTTTTATGTGACTGGTGCTGGCCCTTTAAACACCTTTTTTGGGACATCAGGAAGATTGGGACACTGCCCCTTTAAGGCCGTGTCCCCAGACTTGTTGGGGACACGGCCCTTTAAGACGGTGTCCCCTGTGTCCCCAGACCTGGTGCAAACCCTTTGTGCCTGCCTTGCTATTTCCCACTTGGTTCAGTAAATGGGAAATTATTTCAGCTGCAGAGACTAAGTCCCATT
>OW240912.1:60358404-60477785 GCA_933207985.1 Pelobates cultripes
ATTGACATGCTAATCAATTTATAACTTTTTGACCTGAGTTTTTCTGGAATTTATTTTTGTAATTCTGTTTCTCACTGTTAAAATACACCTACCATTAAAATATAGACTGGTCATTTTTTTGTCAGTTGACAAATGTTCAAAATCAAATACTTTTTTCCCTCACTGTGTGTGTGTATATATATATATATATATATTTTTTTTTTTTATCTGCTATTTTTAAACAAACCTGTTTTTTTAAATTTATTATTAGCAAATAAAAATACAAACTTTCATCAACACTTTTCTGCTACTATAGCAACAAATATTCTCAAATACCTTTGTACCACAATGTTATATCTTGGAGTTATTCAAGGGGAAATGTGAATGGAGAATGATTTTAAAGACTTTTTTTTAGTCTTTGGATATGTGTGGGGGCATTTAGACAAATAAAATTAATTATGTTGCTATTGTTGCATATAGTTACAAATGTATTATATGTGATAGAGTAGGTGGCTTAGTAACTTTCAGGCACTCTATTTTACATAAAGCATCCCTGAAAAAAACTAAAAACATTGAATTACTTTAAGTGTAATCATCATTAAAATAAGTACACCATATTACTAACAGAGAATACAATATAAAGAGACCCCATAGTCCCCTAAAACAATAGAGTTTGCTTAAGTGTTTTACGTTTTAACTGCATATTCCTGTATGCTAATTTTATAAAAGTGCTGATTTCAATAAAAAATTATATTTTTATAAATATCCTTAATAATACCTCCTGACAGCTGGAAGGGTTTTCTGCTAACGCTTACTTTAAATTGTAGTTCAAAGAGGAACTGAGGGTTTCTAATTGAGAAAGTGTGAACTGGAGAATTTAAAGCGGCACTGTATGGCCGAATCCCGGTTTTTTTAACCCCCCCTACCCAGGGCCGGATTAACATAGGGGCTGATGGAGCTGCAGTTCCAGGCACTGGCCCATGGAACAGGCCCATTGATTTATAAAAAATAAAAAATAAAAATCCACTTTTTTTTTTTTCACATTTTTTTTTTTCCACACACTACTTTTAGGGATTCCACCTGGCTTTTATTTTATTGGCACAGCCAGTATTTGAGGCTGGTGCCAATATTACAGTGATACTGGCAATACAAATGCTGGTATTTTTCTCAGTATAAACAAGAGATTACTATGCAATACCAGCACTGGCCAGTAGGGGTCACTGTGTGTGTGGAGACAGGCAGGGATAGGAAGTTCCAGCATATCCATCCCTGCCTATCTATACTCACTGATCTGCAGGGGTGCAGCTACAGAGAGTCCAGACAGCAACTCCCACCCTGCAGAGACAGCCTACAGCTCAGGGAAGTAAGGGATGGGGGGAAAGGCTGCAAGGCGACATGGGGACACTGAGACACTAAGGGACATTGGGAGACATTATGACACAGACACATGGGCACACAGTGTCCCCATGTCTCCTAGTGTCCCCATGTCTCCCAGCCAGTGTCCCTGGTGTCTTAGTGCCCCCTAGTCTCCCAGTGCCCCCAGTCTGCCAGTGTCTCACTGTCCCCATGTCTCCTAGTGCCTCCATGTCTCCCAGTGTCTCAATGTCCCCATGTCTCCAAGCTAGTGTCCCTAGTGTCTGTGGCCCTGGTGTCTCCTTGTTCCCATGTCTCAATGTCCCCATGTCCCCCAGCCAGTGTCTCTATTGTCTGTGTCCCTGGTGTCTGTGTCCCCATGTCTTCAAGCGTCCCCTATTTTCCCAGTGTCCCCATGCATCCCAGCCAGAGTCTCCTAGTCTCCCAGTGTCACTGGTGTCTCCGTGTCCCTAGGTCTCCCCGTGTCCCGAGGTCTTCCCATCTTCCTAGTGACATGGGGACCCTGTGATACATGGGGACACAGGGAGACATGGGGCATTGAGACACTGTGATACATAGGATCACTGGGAGACCTGGCGACACGACACTAGGGGACACTGGGAGACATGGGGCACTGAGACACTGATACATAGGAACACTGAGACCTGGAGTAATCAACACACGGGGGCACTGGGAGGAATCCATCTATACAGCAGAATCAAACTAAGTAGTTTTTTGGTGATTCTACAGCATTTTCTCTTATGTCACTCCTTGTGATTTACATCATGTGATTTCACCCATACATATTTAATTATGCAAATTAGCCAGGCCGGTATGTTTTTCCAAGAAAGGTGGCAACCCTAACTACTTTTCACATACTCTTACTTAAGTATGGAAACTTAAGAGGGATGTATGGGAACAAAACTTGTGTGGACTGGCTGACAATGGTTATAGTTAAAGGGACACTAGAGTCACCAGAACAACTACAGCTTATTGAATTTGCTCTGGTGAGTAGAATCATTACCGTCAGGCTTTTTACTGTAAACACTGTCTTTTCAGAGAAAATGCAGTCTTTACATTACAGCCTAGATGTTAGATGTAGTGGATTCTGTAACTGGCCACTCCTTAGATGTCTGTTAGAGATCCTTCCTGGGTCATGGCTGCCTAAAATGCATCCAAACATTCAGTGTCTCCTCCCTTTGCATGCAGACACTGAACTTTCCACATAGAGATTCATTGATTCAATTCAGCTCTATGAGGAGATGCTGATTGGCCAGGGCTGTGTTTGAATCATGCTTTGTCAGTCTCAGCCAATCCTATGGGGAAGCACTGTGATTGGATTAGGCCACCACTTCTAATGATGTCAGCTTATTTTTCTGAGTCTAACAGCATGCAGATTTACAGCTTCAGGCTTGAATACAGTAAGATTTTGCTATATTTATGGAGGCATGAGGGGCCAGGGGGGCTTGATGGTGGTGTTAACACTATAGGGTCATGAATTCATGTTTGTGTTCCTGACCCTATAGTGATCCTTTAAGGTAATGCTGACTTTGGTCTCTCTAACACTGTGGCATGTTCCCTTTCTTCTACACTCACTACATACAGTTTTTCTCTGTCCCAGAGTATATACCAGGAGCTTCTGCCTGCTAGTAAGAAGGTAAGGAGACAAGTGGACCAGCGAGTGCTAGGGGACAGTCCTTAGAAAGCGTTGAGCGAGCGCATCATTAGATGCATTTATGCCAAGCTCAGGGTGATGTCTGCATCGTATGCCCTTAGTTGGCCAGCTGCATGATTGGCAGGCAGCCTGACATGCATTCATACCAGGCTGGCCTTCTAATTCTTTGAGCAGACATATCCTCTTTTTGGGCATGTTCGCCCCTTCTGGCAGGTTACGAGATTTGTGTCAGTGGCACACCCTTTTACCGTGCCCATTGACTTCCTGCTTGACTGGACACTGCTGTTAGGGGTTATGGATTTACTTGAAAGATGAAAACATAAATTAGTGAGAGAATAGCCTAGGGTATGTGTTTTCTTATAGCTGCTGTTTTCTTTCTCTCCAGCACCATTTCCATCAGATACATGACGCTTGGGAGTGTTTTACTGTTTTTGGTCGATATGATTCTGTAATTAGGCCCATCATAATTGTCAGCACCAGGCCCACTGTGCTCTTAATCTGGCCCTGCCCCTGCCTCTACCAACTCCACTACATCTAACTGACCCTCTAGCCACCCCCAAATGCCCCTAAGCTCCCCATATTACCTATTTTTTTAAACTTAATTTTTTGCTCCGACCTATATTCAGGGCGCCACCATCTTTATGTGGGTAGATGAAGTCCCTGTGGGACACGTCATCTGCCCACACTAGAAAGCACTAGTTAAACACTTGGGCATGTGAACGGGAATTTCATCTATTCATTCATTCGTCAGAAAGTCGAATGAATGAATGTAAATGTCAGACGAACAAACAAACACTGAATATCGGTGTTCGTTTGTTCGTTCAGTTTATTACAAGGAGGGAGCTACTGGCGCGCAGCACCCTCCTTGTAATATGTAAAGATAGAAGCGGCAGGGAGCTGTGCTCCCCTCCACTTCCTAAGCCCCCCATGTCCTCCCTCACTCTATGGTGTTCAATATGACCCCCATAATAGCAAAAGGGAGATTAAAATCTCCTGAATGCCCCTACACGCTATACTGCGAGTAGGGGCATGTCTACTTAACAATGAGCAGCCTGTGGCTGCTCACTGTTAAAAAACCCAAAACAAAACCCTAGTACCCCCCCCCCACCCCCCACCCCTGAGCGGTGGGTGGGGGCCCTAAATAACAATAAGGGGGGACATACTGTCCTCCCCCTGGCCCCCACCCCCAAGCAGAGGGTGGGGGGGGCGCTAAATAACAATAAGGGGGGTAACCTACTGTCCTCCCCTGTACCCCCCACCCCTGAGTGGCGGGAGGGGTCCCTAAATGTAAATGCCCCCCCCCAAGGTTACTAGGGGTCCCCAAACCCCTAGTCACCCCCCCAACCAAATAAAAAAAAAATCCCTTACCTACCCCCCTCACCCTAAAAATAGTGAGGGGGGAATAAAATAACTAACTACCTGTAAAAAATATAAAACTTACCATTTGATGCCACAGGCTGCTCACTGTTTAATAGACATGCACCTACTCGCGATATAGCGAGTAGGGGCAGCATTTACTAATACTAAGGATTCTTTACTTAGTATTAGTAAATGTGGCTGAAAGACCAATTTAGGTCTTTCAGTCTTTTGGTAGATAGCTCCCCAATACCGTGGGAATTAGAGAGCTATCTACTAAGCGGCAGGAATAGGATCGGAGCTTCATTCATTAGAATGAAATTCCAATCCGAATAAAGTCCCGAATTGCATCCTAACACAAATGGAGAAACTGTTCTCATTCTGTTAGGATGCAATTCGGCGGTTTTACTGGCATCCTGTCTAAATGACAGGACATTCGGCAATACTGACAGGATGCATTGCCGAAACAGGGAGGGAAGCTTAGAATTGTGGGATCATTTCTCTGACCACCGGAAATGAAGCACACTTTGCTCCTCCTCTGGTCAGAGTTTGTCAGGCGTAGGAAACCTCCATAAGACAAATAGTCCCTACTTTGTCTTATGTTTTAAAGAAAACTAGAGCAGACAGGAAGAAATGAAGAACAGATCCTGAGAGAGGGAGAGAAGAGGAATCAATTAAAGAAAGGTAAGTCTGGCATGATAGTGCTGCTTTAAGGAACAATCCAATACCATAAATAAATAAAATAATATTTATTTTTTTATTTTTTAAAACAACCAATAGACAGGAGCAAGACAGCCACTAAAAGCTCTTCCTTGCATCAACTGAGTTTCACTCAAATGCAGCTCGTGGAGAAGCAACTGGAAAAAAAAAAGCATTTGAATTGACTTGCAAGTGGTACTCACGCATTTCATACTGAAAGCTCAATAAGGGGCATTGGATTGGAAAGTCATTGAGGAAGCAATGCCACCAGGATGACATTGTGGGAGGAATAGCGGGCAGCAGCACCAAGTGAGCCTTGGCGCAAGAATAAAGGTCAGTAAAACCTTTTTTCTTGACTTTTTACAGACCTTGTCTTCCATATATTTCTTTGATGGCAGATGTTCTTTAAAGTTCTTAAAAAATCGCTGATGCGTGCCATCTATAGAGTATGTCTCAATATAATTAATTCATCTATATTCTTTCAATTTTTTAAGTATTCCATTGTGTCACTTTAACATGCATACATGTCAAAGATGTCTTTGGAACTTTTCTTGGAAAATGTAAATACAAGGTAATGTCACAGAGAACAGAAGAAGTCACTAGTATGGTGTCATACATTGATCTGTTGGGGACAGAGTTTAAGATCCTTGATCTAGGCATTCAGCAAAATTGAACCAATACGTAATAATTAGCCACCAATATCGGTTTTCAATAAGGGTCTGGACTCCTGTTATGCAAACCTAGGAAATTTTGCTAATTCCAAACTCCAAAAGGCAATGTTTAATTTCATGTATGCCTGGATGTAATTCTTAGTTTAATCTGTGCTTATGTATACCGCCAACATTATTATAAGCAATTTCCCTGTGCTGCTAATTTACATCGCAGTGTATTGTCTAATCTCTTATATTTCACTGTTACATTTTATATACCACGTCATTATATGAACCTGATCTGATGTTTATTAGATGATATATATTATACCTCACCTTCTTTTCTCACCCTGTGCCTCTTTCACATTTTAATCTACAACAAACATGTCTTCCACATAACCATAAGAAAAAGTAAACGTGTATAGCTATTCAGTTAGTCTAATTAATTTTTTGTGGGCATGTTTATGTCAAGTAAAATTAAAAGAATATATATTTTTTTTTATAAAAATCGGTATTTTTGCATCTTAATGCAGTGTCATTTCTGTGAACAAAGTGTAATTTGCAGAGCTTACCATATAGCTTTCCATTTGACTTTCCCTACGTCTATCCTCTACACACTGATTAAACCACATTTTTAGAATAGCTTTCGGAATCATTCTACAGAATGGATAGCTGTGGAGCCATGTCTGTGACCTGAAAGTTAATTCCACATAAGCTTGAGGATCTCTGGTGGAACTCGGTCTATTTTAGATTGGTAAACTTCTGTCACCCAAAGTGACCTCCTTCCCACAAGTTGCCCTGTCTGAATGCGCAGCAGATGACAAATCTGGATGCGACCGCCTAAAGGTGTAACGTCTGCTGGAGAATAACAAAGAATACCTCCTTGCATCACTTTTAGCAGACATATGAGAAATGTCATTCTTTAACCTACAAGTTTTAAGAGATTGAAGGATCACATTTTGTGGAGAGCAGCTAAATGACTGCAGAGTTGAGAAACCTCAAAGAATATATATTCTACTGCTTGTCTATCACACAGCAGAGAGAGAATATTCGATTTAAACTTTATCAAAAATGAGTTAAACTTTAAATATATTTAATGTTTTTTCCCCCTCATGTTAAGGTGATATTTCTAAAGGTTTTGAGATATTTTTATTTTAAGGAATTGAGATAGGATTTAAAGGACCACTCTAGGCACCCAGACCACTTCAGCTTAATGAAGTGGTCTGGGTGCCAGGTCCTTCTAGGGTTAACCCATTTTTTTATATAATTTTTTTTTTATATGTTTATTAATGGGTTAAGCCTTCCCCCTAATCCTCTAGTGGCTGTCTCATTGACAGCCACTAGAGGCGCTTGCGTGCTTCTCACTGTGATTTTCACAGTGAGAGCACGCCAGCGTCCATAGGAAAGCATTATGAATGCTTTCCTATGTGACCGGATGAATGCGCGCGCAGCTCTTGCCGCGCGTGCGCATTCAGCCAACGGGGCGGAACGGAGGAGGAGAGAAGGAGGAGAGCTCTCCGCCCAGCGCTGGAAAAAGGTAAGTTTTTTCCCCTTTCCCCCTTCCAGAGCCGGGCGGGAGGGGGTCCCTGAGGGTGGGGGCACCCTAAGGGCACTATAGTGCCAGGAAAAAGAGTATGTTTTCCTGGCACTATAGTGGTCCTTTAACTTGAAAAATGTCCCCCTCAATCAAATCCAGCATTTATGCTGTTTGAAATCTTAGCTTTTCAGCCACCTACAATAAATGGTTTTGCAAAATTTTTGGAAGAGACAAATTCAAAGTTTTCATAACGTTTCAAATATTATAACATTATTCAATTAAAATAAGTCAAAGGAACACTGTAGCATGCACGTATTGTATATAGTGTACTAGTAATGACCAACTCTCCCCCAAATTATATAAAATAAGCAATATACTTACCTTATTTCCCTTGGCGTGCTGGACCCCTGGACCGTCGTCCTGCCTGGGTCATCAATCCTGATGGTTTCAGCCAATCCAATGGTTTTCTTATAGGGATGGATATGGAGGCTAGTGAGCATGTGTAGCAAATCACTGCGCAGCGATAGCCAGCATATCCTCATCGAGAATACAGTGTCTCAATGCAGAGCCTGGAGACGCTGAAGGTAGTTCCTGTAATCTTTGCCGGATCGATCCCATGAAGTCATTCAAGTGAAGTCACTTGGACAGCTAATTGAGGTTGACTTAGGCAGCAAAGTACTCGCTGCTGTTTCTCAGAAAAGATAGTGTTTACACCTCTTGGCTTGCAGGGACAGGCTCTAGAGACCAGAAACACTACATTAAGCTGTAGTGGTTCTGGTGACTATAGGGTCCCTTAAAAAAAAAAAAAAATAATAACACAATGATTTTGACAGAAATGTTCTGCATCAAACAAAATTCCCACAGTTATCTCAAGTTATTGCTTTGCATATGTCTAATGCACTGTTCAGAAGCAAAGTGATTGCCATTTTCTCCTGTGCTTTATTGTCTAATATGTTTTCAACAAAATAACAGAACCAAATAAGAAACATATATTGGTTTTCTGTGTGCCATATAAGAAAATCAGCAAATGGGTTCCTTAAATAGGTATAAGAAAATGTAACTCGGATGTCATGGGAAAGGGAGCTAATGCATTTGAGCCCATATCACGCAAAGCAACATTTAGGTCAGTATAGATGAATAACGGGGGAAAAGCTATGTTTCTATACTGGCTATATAGATCATAATTTCAATATAGTTTAACTCACCACAATTAAAAGAACACTCCAAGCACCATCAATACAACAGGGAGTGCCCTGTCCTACACTTCTTGTGAAGCCATTTTAGAATGGTGTGGCGTCTTCCCACCTGCATTATTTCTGCTAGAATCTCCTAATCAGGACTTTCCATCAGCTCCCCTGAGCTAAGTCATGCAGTGTGGGACACTATCATTGGCTGATAGCATATAAAATGGAATAACTACGTACAATGGAGGGGTGCACGGACACTCTCCTGGCACCATAACCACTATAGTGCACTGTAGTGGGTATGTGCTGGTAGTGTTCCTTTAAATGTTTAATAATCCAAACAGATTGGTGTAACGTCATCTTTTCAGAGTTGGAAGCAATAAGAGTAGACGGGCCAAACCAATGCTTCTCTTAGAGGAGCATTGGGAATTGTAGGCGCATGCGTGGCTTGACTCAATGATTCTCTATGGCTGACTGTGACAGCACTGCGCATGCGTACGTGGTATCACTATATGTTACAGTATGAGAGTTGGGAAGTTAGATTCCTGGCTTTCATACTCAGATGGCTTTGAGACATGGCTTAAAACTGCACTTCCAAGCCTTCTATGTAGTTTAATATAGACATCTGAGGGTATAGATAGGGTGGCCAGCACTGAAGGCACTACAACAACTTCAACATGATGAATTTGTTAAAGTGCCTACAGTGTTGCTTTAAAGGGATGAGAACATTTCCCATATTAGGATTCATCATCCAGCCTCTCACCCCCTAATGTGTTGCCATGACTGTGCCAATAATTCTGCCCACGGAGGACAGCAATCGGTCCTCCACCACTTCCACTTAGTACTCAACCTTCATTAGTTGAACTGTGCTGAACTACTCTCCTTCACAAATTTCACTCACATTGAGTAGGAGTCTTGGGGTCAAACCATAGCACCAGTGAACATATTTTAGTGTATGCCAATTATGGTCTGTTGTAGAAAAAATAGGAATAAAATGAGTCACATATAAAATCTCACTTGGAAATTCTATCACAAGTGAAAATGTAACACAGGCAATAGAACTGAGTGTGTAGATTACTTCCTTCAGGACTGCAAGACAGCAGCTAAGATTTACTGGAGATTGGACTCTCTGGGGCTCACTCAATATACGGTGAATTGCACATAGTGATAACTGAGATAGGAATTGCAAATACTAATTAAAAAAAAACCACCCAATTTGGAGAATTGTATCAGTGGGCTATTTTGGCCAAGAATCTGAAATTGAAAGGGTTACATTTCACAGTATGAATGGAGAGAAAATAACTGTGTGGAGCAAATCCTTGGCAGGGAAGAAGTTAATCTGGCAGTGATCATACTGTGCCACCTCTTTGTGACCTTACCTTAAGTGGTCGGCACTGTATGCGTGTTATGATTAATGTCTAACAAATTAAATAAGGGTATGGCGACTGAATGAGCGGCATAACTCTGAAAAGTATACCCTCTTGCCAAATGCTCGGTTGTGCTCTGCTGAAAACACCGCAGCTGTTGCTATTTCATTGCAGACAGCTCTGCTTTACCGATGCTCTTTTTTTAACCATTTAAGTACAGAGAAATGTGTGCTGCATTGGTACAAATAAAAAAAATGTTAATTCACAACCATTAGCAAAGCATAGGGAAAAAGACCCGTATTACTCAGACATTCATACACAAAATCACATACATACATGCATTTATTGTGTAAACACAAAACTGCCATCATCATCTGAATTAGTAATAAAATAACAGATAAGACGCTTTAAAATTTTTAGAATATTTTTTGACAAAATATAGATACAAACTAAGATGTACCTATATGTAACAATATATTAATAACAGAAACACAATAATTAACGCCCTTCACCAAAAAGAAATATTTTTGTGTAACAAATGTTAGCTTGGAATTTGTTTGAAACATGGGGTGCATAAGTAGCACGTATATGTAGGATAAAACTATTTGTGTTGTAGATTTTTATTTTAAAGTTTCCAATAAATAAATAAATACATAAATAAAACCTCCTCTATTTTTTCATCTTTTTCAGAAATATTGGGGATAACAGTTTCAGAGTCTATATATTATTGCTCTATCTGCATATTCATGGAGACAGGAGCACCATTTGTCTTACATACAGTACGTTTGTCAAAAATTGATAAGTATAAAGAGTCAAATAGCCAGTTTGTGGGTGTTGTTAATAAAACCTAATGTCATTTATGGTAATGAAGCAGTCTAAAAACGCTTAAACTTTCTAAAACAATTTGTAAAATACTATCAACATATGGTCATAATGACCACTTACAGCTATACCAAGCATCTGTACAAAAGACATTGCTAGCTTAGGCTTTTATTGCATCCTGTACAGACACTCTGTAGTGTGCTTGGTATTCTCAGTTATATAGCCATGACATTTGTCCTGCAGAATTTGCTTCAATGTGTTGTGGAAAGGAGGGGCTGCCATGTATAGACCCTCTTCAGAGATGCAGATCCAGAACTGAGTCCTGATAGAAAAATAATTTCGCTGGGCATCCCCCGGCCCTTTTTAGGGAAGTAGGTATCTAGATGGTTAAATTGTTTTATTGGGATCAGAGGTGATATAGTATTAATACTAATAGTCTAACTATCCATAATATTCTCATTCTTATTAGGCTGATGGACTTGAGGAACCTATATTATTGTATTACCTATTTTTCTATTATGCCCTATGAAGATGTTTTCTTTTGGATGGAAACATTTTTTTGTGGTGCATGTCTGAGAAGCACAGTAACTTATATTTTGTTATATAGCAATATTGTCAATTTTGTCAAGACAGTTTTACAATTTGGGGTCCTATCAATGAAAAAAATGGGTCCCCATGACATGTCACACATTTTGAAATCTGCCCATCAGTTGACTTCTTTCAAGCAGAAGGAGGGGCAGGGCACCGTGACCATACACAGAGTGTTTCAGCTGCTCTCTGTAAATGGTCTGCCTTGAGGGAGGGGATGTCAGTCAGTGTCACTAGCTACTTTAGGGGTGATCCTGCACATATTGCTAAAAGACCTACTTTTTTGATGGGTGCCTCTATGCAGCCTGCTCTCTTGACTTTGACCTTTGTTGCCGAAGGAGGGGAGGTAAAATTGTCAGGTGGGATTTTGGGGTAACTTTGCCACAAATACATTTTTGAGGCCCTTGCACTCTAGAAAGTCAACCTAGTTCTTGGAATGGAAGGGGTTAACAAAGTATCAAGTGGACATTTTTTTAAAAATAAAAACACATCTAAATTTATACATTTAATTATATTCCTTAGAGACCAATAGGGCACATAGGAAATAAAATTGAAATGTACCTGTGGTATTTTATTATGAAATCTGGTTTTGCATGAACCACATTGTTTGTAAAACTTATCATCTTAATGGTTCTCAACAGGAAACCATACTTCAATTAAATTAACCTGCATAATCATTATTATGAGTATTGCATCTTGAACAATGATTGATCGAAATTAGTTTGATGCACCAAAATGTGAGCAGAAAATGTGCATATTAGAAAATCTTTTTCAAGTTTCACAAGATAAATTGGAAAACCTTAAGTGGTCAGCATGTTACATTGCGAAGAAAGGTCTAAAGTGATGATTAAACCCTTGAATTACATTTCCCATGATGCTCAGGGAATGTTCCAACATGTGTAGTTGCCAAGGGTTTCCATTACTGGGTGGGATCTACTGTTGAAATACCACTCCAAGCACCATAATCACTACAGTATACTGTAGTGGTTATGGTTCCACGAGTACCCTGGCACCCTTCAAGTGTAAGTAGTCAAACTGTCTAGGAATGGTTTGACAACTTACTTGGTGTCTGTCAGGAACTAATCACTCCTCCAGTACAATGTCCCAAAATGCAAAAAAACACACATTTTGGATATTAAATGAAGAGAATTGGATGGTATTATGTTTATTACCATTTATATAGTGCCAACATATTCATTAGTGCTTGGAATGTGACATTTAGACTAAGAAATAAATGACAAATGCGTTACTAAGACCTGATTAGACCTTTTTTTTATAATCTAGAGGAAGTGGTGGAATAAGAAGACAATCATTACAGTGGAACAGAGATTAGCATGAATAACTACTGTATCTGATTAAGTATATAAAATATGTGAAGTATGCAGGAAAGGTATAGTGTGAAATGTGGGTGGAACCACACTTTATTTAAGGAGTGATGGTGCAAGCTGGTATAAAGAGAATATTACCCAGAAAGATGCTAAGCTTTCTCAAAGAGATGAGTTTTGAGAAACTTTTAAAAGTCTGGGGGCTAGGGAAAGTCTGATAGAATGAGATGGACATTTCACAGTAAAATGACTTATTCATACTGGGTTGAATGGGCTTGTAGGATATTTTTCCTTATGTCACTGTGATATCTGTAAAACAGTTTTTTGCATTGCAGTCGCATTGTCTACCCGGCAACCTCCGGTTATAGAAAACGTGCATAGTTGCCAACTGTCCAATATTTTGCTGAGTCTGCCCCAGTTTTAGATCAACTGTCCCAGCAAAAACAGGTTTTACAAAAAGGTGTGCTGTTTGTTCAAATGGGCAAGAGAGAGGAACTTGGAAACAAAATGGATTGGCAGGTACACTACCTAAAATGTTTAATGGCGGAAGATATAAGCATCATGTGCAAATGTTTTGGGACACAGCCCTTTCTCAACTGGGGGTATTGTACACTGAGAAAGGACTGTACTAGTATACCTACAAATCTATTCTGTGGCCTCTCCTCTGTCGGAAAACAGGTCTGTGCCCTACTTCTCCAACTCTGTGCAAGGAAAACTACATTTTCAGTTTACTGAAGGCAGAAAAAAAGAAAACCTTTTTTTTTTTTTTTTTTGCAAAAGTGACAAAGCTCCACACTCATTGATTAAGCCAGCTCAGGCATTTGAGACAAGTATGTAACTTGACAGGCTGGCCCTTACCCTTTCAGCCAGGAGGTAATCAATATGGTTCCCAGAAGATACTGAAAGAGAGAGATTATACAAAAAGAAAACTAAGATATAATTATCTAATGATTGTGCTATAACATTGATATGAAGATACACAGAGATCAAAGAAATCTGTTCTCTCCGAGCATCATTTTACATTCAAAATGGCCGCACCGTGTAGTTTGAAGTAGCGATAGGATTTAACTCTTTGCAGCTGCTAGGTTTTTCTGGTGATCCCAGTTAGCAATCTCCATTACATGTTTTTTTGTCAGCTACTATGTTAGCTACTTCATCACAAGAAGTATTTCAAAGGAAGCCAGTGGATGAGCACTTAACTTTGTTTACAATAGTTACTTTTTCATAATTAGCAAGATGTCACATCAACATTGGAGTCTATGGCCTATTGTTCCGAAGAGGAAGGTTATAGCAAACTATTGAGATTTATTTCATTCTATACCGTACAGTTTATTTAATTCTCCACCTGTACACTTCTCATTCATTATACACCTTTATATATCGTTCCATTCTTCACCTGTACAGTTTGCTTCATTCTACACCTCTATACTTCTTTTCCATTCTACACCCTTATATATTGTTCCATTCTTCACCTGTATATACTTTGTTTCATTCTACACCTGTACAATTTGGCTTATTCTACACCTGTACAGTTTTCTTTATAGGCTCCATAAAGCAAGGTAGGAGTTGAAATAGGGATATATATCCTACTCTTCTGCCTAAAACCATACTACAATGTAAAAAAAAATTCTGATTGTTTTTCTTATTGTTATTGATTTATACATTAAGACAAAGTTCTTCCCCCTTTCCATAAACCATCCTTGGTTTGTACATCTCATGTTATTATAGGCCATGCGGAAATTTTGAAAGGAAACCAGTGGTAAGCAGATTCTAGCACAGATAACACAATCCATCTCTCTATAAAACAAATTAACATAAATTAACCTGTATTTACTTATAGCATACTTACATTCTGCAAGACGCTCTTAATTCTCTTTTGCTAGCTAAGTGCTGGGTTTAAAAAGATTAATTATTTTTTTTTTTAAATGATAAAAGCAGCATTTTTTTTTCCCCATAAACCTATCTGTAGTTGTTCTTCTGATGTTGAATCTAAAGCGGCTGGTGTTTAACTTAGATCTCCTTGGCACCCTTCTGTTTCTTCTTAATGAAGATAAAATCTAATACATTTTAAAACTTTCCTATCCCTTTTCAGACTGCTACTGAAGCCCACAGTACAGCACACATGCTGAATCTTTATTGAATAGCTTATTTCACTTTAGGAATGAGAAACAACTAGGTTCCTATCAGCATACAAATTATGCAAAATTAGCGCTTTTCTATTTTATAATTTGCTTCTTTTACTATGCATCTGAGAATCTGAAAAGAATCTGAAAAGACCTCTTCTTAACATTACAGTTTAAAACTTGTTTAACATCAAATTAATTTTAACTCAGCAGCAAGAGTATATCTATATATTTTAAACCAATTTATCCTTTTTAGAATCCCATTTAACACAATACCATGTTTTAGAAACATATGTCTATTAACAAATAACTGATAGGCTAGACTATATATGTAAATGTACCCTCAACTATTACATACACTGTACTTAATACTCCAAGATTTATGTCAAAACTGTGAAAATAAAATAAATATTGGAACTTGAAAATAAATCTCAAATTTGAGATTTTTTTCCTTGTATTCTGTTTATTGACTTAACCCTGATAACTGGTCAAAAAGCTATCTTTTCTATATATATATATATATATATATATATATATATACACAGTGTATCAATATTGGTCGGGACCACATGTAAATCAACAATGGTCAAAAGGTATTATTATTATTATTATTATGATATTTATATAGCGCCATCAAATTCCGCAGCGCTTTACAATGTCTTATGTCCTATAGGTATCGTCAGATTTGTACATCCACCAAGGATTTGTAAATCCACTACTTATTGGCCACTCCCTGTTAAAAAGCTCAGTAATTAAAACCCATAAAATTATTGTTGCATTGGAACTTCCTCTCTTTTGATAGAAACACATTCATATTTCTCCAGATCGCCTTGATTACTCCATATGTTCACCTTGTCTTTCCAAAGGAACATGCTGATTTTCCTTTTCCAGACCATATGGGTTCTAGATAGACAGATCAAACCGCCCAAAACTCAGAACCCCCTCTATGAACCTATAAATAGAAAAAATTAAACAGAGCGCCTGCTGGGCTTTTTAATGAAAATAGATGTATTTTTTTTCCCTATGGTGACAATTCAGTCTTTGTGAAGACTCTATAACTAGGCATACATTCCTTTAGGCTTTTTTTCTACCGAGTAGGAGTGCAGTGAAACCAAAACACTAAACTGGCTAATTCCATATTCCCCAACCACTGTTTAAGCATTGCCTGTCATTCACCTCTGGCAGATCATGGCCTTCTGCCTAGAGCAGTTGCAGTCAAATATCGACTGATGGCTGCGGCTATCAGTTTTTTTTACTTTATTTCGGATTATATAAAAACCTCTAATTGATGCTCTTTACCTTGATTTTATATTGTTTATTTTGTTAATTTCAAATTACCACTTTAAGCTCATAACGAAGCTCCTACATGTTTACACATACAGTGTGACATTAATATACTGTCAGCAAGCCACCCAAGTATACGTGACATGATGGTTGTACTGCCTGCCAGCCAACTGTCAAAGGGACTGTGTGCATGTATTAAACATGAAACAATGCTGTTCAACATGTTGGTGCTTTGAAAGTAAAATTAATAGTAATAATAATAAATATTAATTTTATGCCAATGCATGTTATAGATTTATATTTTTTTTCAGGATTTTGCAAACATTTTATACTGCTTGGGTATGCAGGACCACAGAGTATAGGTCTCACATAAGAGTTTTCCTCTGACAATGGGGACGTGTATTTGGACCGGTAGGTGGGCAATAGGTGGACAACTATTGTGTTACAGTTGTGGATTCCAGAATGTTCAAACATTTTATTATTCATTTTATAAGATGTTCTTGCCTACAAAATAATTCCAGGACACTTTTCGTTGTATATGACACTGGAGTAACTTGAGGGGAAAAAAAGATCGCTCATATAGAAAAATAACACAACACGTAGTAATGTCGCTTGAGATTTTTTTTCATAACTAATGAGTGACAGATCTATTCTCTTTTTCGCATGGTTACCATAATTGTCTAAATCCCGTAACAGTTCATTACAGAGATGTCAGGAGAGACACATTTTTCATCTTTCAATATCATATTCATAAAGAAAACCTCAAGACTCCAGAAAACAGATTTGCAGGAACTTTCTGAGTATCCATCATTATTCAACGTACCGGTATTTCTTTCAAACTGGAGAATAGGCTATATGGAGAGATTTTAGTGGGGTATTTTTTTTGTTCTGATAATAGTCTTCATAAATCTGTACTATCAATAACTATAGTGATTTGAAGACATTTGAAAAATCTTCATAATTTCAAGTCTCTAACCTTTCCAAAGCTAAATGGCAGAAGCAAAGTACTCTCGAGCTCCTTCTAAATTAAAGAGAACTGTCTAGTAGTTTTAGTGCAAATGGAAGAAATGTTTTGCAATATTATTTGTGATGCACCAGTGCTTTACAATGAGCTAGAGAGCACTTGACCATGAATATATATCAACATACCAAATAGTTGCCGAACTTTGAAAATACAAATCGATAATTTATCTTGAGGTCTAGCTCTGTTAGGTATCGTTGAGTCAATAATAACAGAAAATATTCTCAGCTGATTCCAGCTTTGTACATGACTAGGATGCATTTTGTATGCTGACACAGGATTATCCTGCATTATTGAATCTGAGGTTTGAGATTTGGTGGTGTGATATTGTTTTGTCCATTGCTCTTGGATCATGATGGAGCTAAACAGAGTCATTGGCCTCAGCAGAAGACAATGAGGTGCAATGCCCTCAATCTGTGGTAGATAGGCTGATTGTCAGAATAGGTGCTTCAAATTGCTGTCTTTCTTTCCTAAGCAGTTTCCCCTCTGTTTCAATTTCCCACCCCGTCGTCCCTCTATTTCAGTAGAACTTCACAGCAATACACGTTGTAGTATAATTTCACGCACTGCCAATTTAATCTGTAGTAAACAAGTTTAGAATTGTTATATGATGATATAAAATATTAATCAATGTAAATGATCTAAATTATTTACATAAATGGCTACCCGTTGACAATGAACTTCATGGAACGTTCACTGTGCCCTACTGAGCCACACCTTTAGTCATACCACTTAAAACTCACATGTTCCTATTTGGCTAGTTAAAATGGTATGACAAATGTATTTGTCAAGTTAGTAGATGGTTACATATATTTGTTAAAGTCTGGGACATAATGACACAGAGGGATATTGAGAAAGTTAGACAGACCAAAAGAGTTTCAAGGGACACTATAGGAACCTAGACCACAACATCTCAAAGGGTTGGCAATGTTCACATTGCAGGTGTTTAACCCCTTAACCCCTTAAGACCACAGCCAAATGTACAAGTTGTGATCAAAACAAAACGTAAACAAAACCTGGCATTTGCGCTATATGTCTGTCCAACCGTAATTCACCTCTTTCATATTAAATGCACCCATACTTATTATATGTCATTTTATTCAGGGGAAACAGGGCTTTCATTTAATATCAAATATTTAGGTATGGAACATAATTTAATATGAATAAAATGTAAAACAAATGGGAGAAAATAAGATTTTTTTTAAATGTTCTTAGTTCTACGTGACATATGGCAGCCCAGGAATAAGAATTACCTCCATGATGGCATACCATTTGCAAAAGAAGACAACCCATGGCATACCATTTCCAGTTTTTTTTAGTAGCCACTTGGTCACAAACACTGGCCAAAGTTAGTGTTAAAGGGACACTATAGTCACCTGAACAACTTTAGCTTAATGAAGCAGTTTTGGTGTATAGAACATGCCCCTGCAGCCTCACTGTTCAATCCTCTGCCATTTAGGAGTTAAATCCCTTTGTTTATGAACCCTAGTCACACCTCCCTGCATGTGACTTGCACAGCCTTCCATTAACACTTCCTGTAAAGAGAGCCCTATTTAGGCTTTCTTTATTTCAAGTTCTGTTTAATTAAGATTTTCTCATCCCCTGCTATGTTAATAGCTTGCTAGACCCTGCAAGAGCCTCCTGTATATGATTAAAGTTCAATTTAGAGATTGAGATACAATTATTTAAGGTAAATTACATCTGTTTGAAAGTGAAACCAGTTTTTTTTTCCATGCAGGCTCTGCCAATCATAGCCAGGGGAGGTGTGGCTAGGGCTGCATAAACAGAAACAAAGTGATTTAACTCCAAAATGACAGTGAATTGAGAGTGAAATTGCAGGGGAATGATCTATCCACTAAAACTGCTTTATTTAACTAAAGTAATTTAGGTGACTATAGTGTTCCTTTAATATTTGAAAATGCAAAAAACTAATTTGAACGCCAACTTTGGCCAGTGTTTGTGACTAAGTGGCTACTAAAAAAGACTGAACATACCCCATTTGCAATTCCTGCGCTAAACCTGGCGAATTTTAATGTGAAAAAACTGAAATGCAAGCCTTATATTTGACGCTGTAACTTTTGAAAACACTATAAAGCCTGTACATGAGGGGTACTGTAATGCTCGGGAGACTTCACTCAACACAAATATTAATGTTTCAAAACAGTAAAACGTATCACAACAATTATATCGTCAGTGTAAGTGCCATTTGTGTGTGAAAAATGTAATAAGTGTCATTGTCACTGACGATATCGTCGTTGTAATACATTTTACTGTTTCGAAACACTAATATTTGTGTTCAGCGAAGTCTTCCGAGTAAAACCCTATGTACAGGTTTTATGGTGTCTTGGAAAGTTACAGCGTTAAATATAGTGCTAGCAATTAAATTCCCTGAACTTTCGGCCTGGGTTGTCAGGCAGGTCCTGCAAATTATAATTAATAAAATGACCTAATTATGTAAAATTATTACATAAATATATATGTAGAATTATATATATATATATATATATATATATATATATATATGTGTTTATATATGTATATAATTTTTTAAAATTATTTTTATTTATATATAGGTATATATATAGTGATATATATATTATTTTGTTTTACATGTATTTTGATATCAATATATATATATATATATATATATATATAAATTTTAAAATACAGTTAGAACAAAATTACACATGTATATATATTTTTTTATTTATTTTTTAATTTTTTTAATTTTATTTTTTAACGCATTTAAATATTTATTTATTTTTTATTATATATAAATATATATATAATGAAAATGATATATATATATATATATTTAATCAATATCATTGTACGTGTATTTTGATATTAATATATATAATTATGTATATATTAATATTAAAAAAAACCTAGACAGTGTATGTGTATGTGTATGTGTGTATATATACTTAGATCATATATATAATATGATCTAAGTATATATTATTTATTTTTACACTGTTTTAACATGTTTTATTTCCAGACTGCAGGGGGAGTACCTGTCATTACAGGCACTCCCCCTGCTGGCAATGCCTTGGACGGCTATGCCGTCCATGTGCTCGCGAGGTCCTTGCAAGGACCTTGCGATCACATGGCCCAGGGGGGGCCGAAGAGGACGGAGGGGGACTCCCTGGGCTCCCAGGTGAGTCCCCATAACGCAATCGCCGGCGTGGGATCACCGGTGACCGGGTAAGTAAATAAGATCGCAGGGCCTTCTATGCCGCCCTGCTGCGTTTAGAGCCATCAAAATAGGGACGGCATAGAACGCCCTGCTGTCTTAAGGGGTTAAATGCCTCTAGTGACTGTCACTATGACAGCCACTACAGATGCTTCTGCAAACATAGCCCAGCCAAACCTGGCTATTTCTATTAGATGGTCTCGTAGAGGTGCACGAACAGTAGCCTCTCCGTGCTTTCATATGGGAAAGCATTAGATTGGTTGAGAACATCGAGCTCTATGATCTCAGCCAAAGAGGCAGGGCCAGACACAGGAGAGCAGTGTTATATGGGAGAAAAGGTAAGTAAACAGTTTTTTTTTTTACTTGTTGTGGGGGGGGGGGGGGGGCGATGAGCTGGTCACCTCAATGGTGTCTAGGATACTATAGGGTTAGAGTTGTACGCATTTGTATTCCTAAGACTATAGTGCTCACATAAGAAGAGTTTATAGCAGATACAGGCTGTTATATAAAATAGAATTAATGTTGTGTGTTGTGGAAGACAGTTATTGCTAGTGTTACTGAGAGCCAGGATGTTAAATTGTTTTATCTTTGATTTCTCTGGTTCTTTTCAGGGTGTGTGTCCCCTGTAGTAGGAGCAATCGGAAACATGGCAAATGATTCGCTTCACAGCATTAACACCTCTCCCTTGGTGAATACTTGTTGCTATGGAGATGAAACAACTCAGTTGTCTTTCCTTCAGCAGCTTAAAAACATCACATCTTTCTCTGTATTGTTTTAGTTTTCTAGGGATGCATAACTCCCATATGTCACTCTTAAAGGGATTATCTGCTGCGCCAAATAGGAAAAATAAATAAAAAACACTGTTTAGTATTATACTCCAACTTAAAACATGCGTGTATTAATTATGCATTTTTTTCTCTTGTCTGCAGTCTTTCCAATCTTTCCCTTCTAACCCCGCCCAGACATACTGTGGCTGTCCAATCACAGACTTCCCAATGCTGCTCAATAAGACGTCTTTGTAAGGTGCTCTGAGCAATTACTGGATTTCGAGTTTACCTCCACTGAGCTAACCAAACCAGGAAGTAACAGGACCAATTGTATGATTGAAAGTCCACGAGGGAAGGAAACTTGGAATTTTTGCAGAAGGAAAAAAGAGGACACACTATTCACATATAAAGCACTTCATCAATGTAAAGTGCTTTAGGAGTTTGCAGTGTCTCTTTAAAGGGTTATTATAACCCTTTTGAGAAGGGGCCTTACTGGTTAAATATGCCTTATTGGATACTGTAGAGAAGGTACCCCTCTTCATTTGAAAAAAAAAAAAGTTTTACTTACCTGGAATCCAGCACCAGGTACGTTTACGTTGGTATGATTAAGAACATTTTAGATGTACATTTTTGTTGCACACACCTATAGAAAATGGTGAGTTAGATACCACGAACCATGTGGGCAATGGGAATCGTGATACAAGTCATATCATTCTCCACTGACCTCTCCATGTGAGTGTTGTTCTTTAACCTAGAAAACTGCAGCTCGCTGGATATATTTTATATTTATTGCAACATGGACTGTAGAGTATGAAAATCTCAGTAGGTCAGTAAATGCTGGGAATACCATGCCTGGCTGTAATCCATATACTATGGCCAAAGTTGCTTTGGTCATATACTTTCAGCAATTTTAATGTTTCTTTAAGCTATAAGTCTTGACCATCTATGTATGCTTTATTGAGTTGCAGTCCTTTGGTTAGCTGCGTGGCTGCATTAACTTAAAGGTGTGCCTAAACAATACCTACTGATACCCGCCTTGCTCATACAACAAAGCAACACAAACTCTAAAAAACAAAATTGAAATTAAAGTTTATTGCTTTGTTCAAGTGTACCAATGTAAACAGCATGGCTCCCCTTTTATGTTATTACTCGTGTATAGTTGCAGTATTTTATACATACATACTGGTATCCTAAAGTATATACCATGGATTTAAATGCCCTATAAATGTGATCTAACCATACACAAGAGCTCATACTAAGGAAAAAAAGACTCTCTTATCTTAATGTTCACTAACCTAAAATTGATTGAGGCTAATTAGCAGAATGCTTCTTCAGGGACTGACTTCCCTAACAGATTGGAGAAGTGTAATTGAGAACGCTCCAAGTCAAAGCTGAAATCTCCTGAAAATTAGCAAGTATCAGTTTCTTCAGCAACATGCTGTTACGTACCACATTATTATTATGTACAGCAGAATCGGGTCACTACTCTTTAGATAAGAGTGATGAACAAAATGTTAATTATCTGCTAATGTGATTATCAGGTGTTGATTTAAAGCTATGGTCATGATTATAGGGTTCTTGACATCAAAGATGACATGTAGATGTATATTGTCTTTTTAGCTATACGTGTTCTTATTTACTAAAAGCTATGACATTAGATTTTCTGTGTCCTCAGTTATCTGATGTTATGGTAAGCACATTGCCCCTCTAAGCCTGTTCAGAAGCAACTAGGGTGCGTGGAATGTTAATTGTAATGGTTATAATGCATTTTTCAACCTAGATTTCCATGGTACTATGACAGTGCACTTCCATCATACCAATTCATATTGATGAAAGATCAGCGTTATTAGGGTAACACCTACAACAGAATTACATTTGGAGATACTAGGACTTTACAAGCCAATAGTCAAATGTATCCTCTAGAATGTAAGCTCATTGAGCAGGGCCCGCCACCCCCTCTGTTCCTGTACGTCCAGTTGTCTGGTTACAATTACATGTCTGTTAGTCCACCCATTGCACAGCGCTACGAAGTCTGATGGTGCTATATAAATAATAAAATAAAAATAATAATTTAGTTCTATTAGCATGGGGCTAGATACAAGAAGTCACATGGTCTGAGCATCTCTCACAGTCCTTGACTAGTTCCAGCCTATTCCCAATATTCCATGCTTTTTGCAAGTCTATATACTAAAAAACCTTTCAATTCTTATCATGCTTTTTATCGTCAGAACATCAAAATCTTATCATTTACACAGCTTTTGAGTTAATGAAACTAAAATAATTATAGCAATGGCGCCATAAATTCTTATGTACGTTAACATTCATAATTACCTCTTCAGAATCTGCTCATTAGGTTTTTTGTTTAACCTTTTTAGCACAATTCTCCATGCAGTTATCTTGATATAAGTTTGTGAGGCAAATTTAGTCCATCCTGCCCTATTTTGGTTTCTTCCACTGTACTTACATAACAAATACTTGTAATGGGAAAGATAAACTACAGAAATATCTTATTGCAAATTACTTACTCAAGTGAGTTAGAACAAGATGTTAATCGTTTAAATTAAAGTAAATGTAAAGCAAATATAAAGGACTGGGCTGTAATAAAGAGCAGATTATTAGCCACTTGCAGTTCGAAATGCTCTGGATATAAACACCTCGGAACATCTAAGCCATATCACATTTGTGTGTGTTGTGCAATGTCCTTTGTCAATCCATCTAATGTAAGCAGTTAGTTTAACAAGTACAGACAGCATCTAAATGTTTCTGTTAATAGAAGCAGTTAATGTTTAGTGCTATCAAAGGGGATAAGGAGAAACTGAAAGAGATGATGCGTGTGGCAGCTGGACATATAATGACATGCAGTAGAGGAAATGGGAAGGCAAATGATCTACAGGAAAGGGAATAGGAAGAATAATGATAGGTAGGAGATGAACTAGTAATTCAAATAGATTATCGTATCAGAAATGGAAAGGATAATAGAGTGCCACACATAGGCGTGCGCAGCCTATTGCATTAGGGTGTGCACCCTAAAGCACAAACACGTCGCGTGTATATGTATTTATGTATGTATGTATATATATATGTATATATATATATATATATACACACACACATACATAGCTCTGTGTGTGTGTGTGTGTGCTGCTAGTGTGCTGTGTGTGTAAGGGTGCTGTGTGTGTGGGTGCTGTGTGTGAGGGTGCTGTTAGTGTGATGTGTGTATGAGGGTGCTGGTAGTGTGCGTGTTTGTGAGGGTGTTGTGTGTGAGGGTGCTGTTTCTGTGCTGTGTGTGTGTGAGGGTGCTGTTTGTGTGTGTGTGTGTGTGTGTGTGTGTTTGTTAGGGTCCTGTTAGTGTGCTGTGTGTGTGTAGGTGCTGTATGTATGAGGGTGCTGTATGTGTGTAGGTGCTGTGTGTATGTGGGTGTTGTGTGTGTGTGGGTGCTGTATGTGTGTGCTGTATGTGTGTGTGTGCTGTATGTATGAGGGTGCTGTATGTGTGGGTGTTGTGTGTGTGTGTGTGTGGGTGCTGTATGTGTGTAGGTACTGTATGTTTGGGTGATTGTGGGGGTGGAGGTGGGGGTAGATTACTTAATATCCCTCCTCCCTTCTTACCTTATGTAGGGAGGGGGATCCTTGTTCCTGCTGCCATCCCTGGTGGTCCAGTGGAGAGTGCGGGCTAGAGCTCCCCGGGTCCTCTCCTGCCTCCCTCCATGCTGCAGTGGGCCGGTGGGGAGGGAGGCTTAGAGTAGAGCCAGCACTCGAATAGCGCCGGCTCAGCATGAGCCAACAGGGGAGATCCTGAGGTCTCCCCTGCCGGTCTCAATCCATAGGCGTGCCGCGGGGATTAGGGTGTGCCCAGGCACACCCAGCACACCCCGTGCTCACGCCTATGGTGCCACAAGAGAGATAGGAGTGATAATGGAATGTGGAAGAGGAAATAGAACAGATATTTACATGTAAAGAAGTAGAAATGTAAAGGAGATGTGTCGTGGTGTAAATAGAAAGACATGATATGTAGGATCAAAAATGAAGATAACACTTAGGAGCAAATAGGGAAGCAAAAGTAAACACGGGAGGTCTGATTAGTTATATATGGAATCTTTAGAGTGGATTAACAACCCATTTTTAATACATGATCGTTTATTCATTAAACAGTGAATTGTAGTAAACTGGAATTTGGATTGCAAAAGTTTGGGCAAAGGGGCTGAATCAGCAATATTATTTAACCCAGTTTTAGCTACTTTGTAGGATTTCAGACTAAGGCATTTCTTTTAAAGGGGCATTATAGTCACCAAAACAACTTTATGAAGCAGTTTCTGTGTATAGAGCATGCCTCTGAAGTTTCACTGCTCAATTTGCTGCCATTTAGGAGTTAAATCACTTTTGTTTCTGTTTATGCAGCCCTAGCCACGCCTCCCCTGGCTGTGACTAACACAGCCTGCATGAAAATAAAATGGTTTTATTTTCAATCAGATGTAACTTACTTTAAAAGTTTGTATCTTAATCTCTGTAGATTGAACTTTAATAGCATACAGGAGGCTCCTAAAGGGTCTAGCAAGCTATTAACAGAGCAAGAGATAAGTGATTCTAAATTAAACGGAATTGGCAATGAAGGAAGTGTAAACATTAGATGACTCTTTACAGGAAGTGTTTAGGAAGGAAGCCTGAGGCTTCGATTTAATAAACTTTCTGAATGATTCAATACTGTTAGAAATACTTTCCAGTTGATTTATGTACCATTAAAGCCTATGGGGAGTTTTGTAGATAAATCATTTGCAAAGCTTTCTAACAGTATTAAATCATTTTAAAAGCTTATTACATTTTTCAATCCTGTTTTCAATTTCCTGCTGTTTGCCATTTAGTGAATATGTATTATGTGAATGGTAAAAATGTAAACAAAAAAGCAAAAGGAAAGTAATATCCAAATGTTCATTTACTGGAGCAAATTCTCTGACTCTGAATCTATATGATTCTTTATCCAGGATGTGAAATATATCATCCTATCTTGGTTCCTGCTTAGGATTGTATGAGAGAGATGTTTCATAAATCTCTGCATGACATGGGCTTATGGAATCTGTAGAGCAGCCCTATTTTCTGCAGTAACTGAAAACAAATAAGGCTTGCTTGAAAATGTTGATTAAATGGACAAAATAATGTGCAAGAGTATCAATGTGTAGTGGTACTTACCCGGTCCTCGTGTCTCATGCCACGCACTCCTGCTTCCGAGCATGCCGACTTTTATGATTGGTCCTGCATCCCGCATGTTATAAGTCAGAATGGCGCTCGCATACAGAGCATGTTCTTAAAGGGGAAATGGGTGCCCCAGATCACTTCCTGCTCACATTGGTCCACGTCATACTGGTGCCCCCAAAACCCACGTAAAAGTATTTAAACTTTCTTGGCCTTATCTACTGTGCCCTACTGTGGTTTCTCTTCCCATTACCCTTTACTACATTCTTTGATTGATTGTGTATATTATGGTATTGACCTTGGCTTTTTGTTTCTCTGAGTTTGTCTTTAACTCTTTCCTGTCTTGTTTGCCTGTTTGACTATTACCATGTACCTGACTCTGGCTAGTTCAAAGTTTTCCCTGTCTCTCTGTCACCCTGACCTGATTATCAGGACGAACCAGTGACCCAACATGCAGAATTAAGTAAACCACGTAACAAATGCAAACAGTAACAACGTATTACCAGGCCTTAGAATGACCGGAATCAAGGTAATAGAATAAACAGTCATGAGCCAAGGTCAGAAATACAGAAAGAAACAATTACGGAAAGGACAAAGGCAAAGGGTCAGGGAAATCCGAAATACGGAAAGTCAAGTCAAGCCAAGATCAAAAACCAATAATCAGAATTAGGAACTTGCTCTCGGATAACCAACAGGATGGAACCCACTACAGGGCACTGAACAAATGCAGGTTTGGGTTTAAATAACCCAGTAAATCCTGCTATTGACTGATTTGGGTCCCATGACCCCAGTACGTGTGTGCATGGCGAAAACGTGATGCCACATGCATGTTCACGTCACTAGTGACATCATTGTGGGCAGCGTTGTTAATTAGCGCCGTCTTGTAGCAGCCGCCGTCCCTCCCAATGCTGGACTCGGCCGCCGTTCCACAAACAGCATTGAGGGAGAGGCTCTGAGGGTGAGTTGAGTAACCTCTCCCTTCTTTACTGCGACCAGGCCCGGCCACACTGTGGTGCCGATTGGGCACTGCGATAGTGTGACTGTACCGATTAGGTTCAGTCACACTGAGGTGCCGATCAGGCACCGTGACACTGGGTTTGCATTTTGGCTATGCTTTACTCTCTGTCTAATGTTAAGTCTGGCCACTCTAACGCCCGTATTGAGTTTATTTCCTTTGCCTATCACTTGCTATCCTAAACTCTGCGTGTTGGGGTTTTACCTTGTGACAAGATGAGGGTCATGATATAAGCATAAGATATACTGATGTAAGTATGATGTGGCAGAATCATGACATGTATGAGTTGAAGGAGGGAAACAAGCACATTGTTTATTTGGAGTCGTGAATATTACGCGGAGTAATTGAGATGGTCATGAATGGAATATTAGCACAATGAAGGAGATCCATCAAAGTGCTCTGTTCAAAATAATAGTTTTAAGTACTAAAAGAGAGAAAATCATCATGTAAAACAGTTGAACTAGCAGACACATTCCATTGATGACTCGTCCCCTTTGAAATTTTTGCACCACTTTTTAGAATAGAACACTTTGATAAATAACCCCAATGTGCAATAGGAAGTTGTGCTTGATATGAAGGGGTGCAGATGAATATAATATTTGGGATGAAAGCTTGACATAAAGTAAGGGACCTGGAAGAACTCAGTTATATCTTCTATATTATTTATAATGGAAATTGAAAATAATAAATGGAGAAATAATGACAGAAAAAGGATAGAAAAATATAATGAATCAGTTTGGAGGAACTGCTGTTGATGTAATTATCACACGGGGTATGTGCGACAGAATATTTTCATTAAACTCAGCAAATGTATGCAAACGCACAGCATAGTATCCATGTAAGGGAGAATTACCTGTTTGAATAAATGTTATAGATATAGAGCTAAACTACAGAAATAACCCCCTAGTACATCAAAAATGGATTTGTTAATATTATAACTATTTCATAATAGAAAGGTTGTATTGTTGCGTACAATGGTCCTGTGTTCAGTTATTGTAGCTTTAAATCTATCCCATTGCACTAATTCAACAAGTGAGTCACTATAATGATATAGATATTATTTCAAAGCCAGCATATTACATTTTAATGTTTGTTTTTATTATATGTATCACTGCTTTGTTGGAGGTGTTAATATTTGTGTTGGTTTCTTTTATCTGATTACACTGCCCAATGAACTTTCATTGGCAAGTGCTGTACCATTGCATGCCAAGTAACTTGGTCTAGAAGTTAATCTCTTTGTGTATAGGAGAAGTTTTTTATGTTATTTTAATTCTTTATTTCTTTTATTGTTAGAAGAGGAGTCAACAGACCAAGTGCAGGTATATATTCAGTCAGAACTAATGCGAATCCCGGACAGACAACCCCATCTCGGGCATTGCAGCAGGTAAAATAAGCAGATATTAGTATGCAGTTAAAGAAGATCAAGTGATACAGGATACAACTACAACGGGGAGAGAAGATTTCCTGGGTCTTCTAATTTGTGAATGTTCGCTAACTTATATACTATGCACCTGAGTTGTCATGAACCTGTGTGCCATCCTATCAAACCTTTTTTTAAAGTTTTTGAAGCATAGAAGAAACAAAGTTGGTAGTAGAAAAGTAGGGAAGAGAGTGAATAAGAAGGAAGAAAGAGAGATGGGAAGACTTTCCCTGAAGTATGGATTTGGGGCAACCACCACCTAGAGCACCATGTCAAATATCAATGCAAAACAGAGAAAGAGACATGCAACACGTGGGTGTCAGTAGAGCTTGCCACATTCAGAGGGGCCTGTAATCGGATGAACCATGACTTTTCTGTAGAAAACTTTTTTTTTATCTTGTTTTTTTTATCCAAGTTTTCACTACATAGGTCCCAAGGTCATATCTATGTATGATGACTGTTTGAGCTCATGTAGGCCATCCTTTTGTACGTACTGCTGAGGGACACCTGTCGTATTAACAACTCTTTCTTAGGAGCTGTTGTCAACTTCCAACCCCAGGCTATCAAAAGATTTGTGAATATCACTATGTGGAAGGTAAGCAACCAGGAGAATGTTTTTTTAATAAACAGCTCACAGTGAATTTTAGCATGCATTTCTAAAGTATTATGTAGATCAGAGTTCCTAATCCCTCGGTAGAGACCCAAAATTAGGTCCATATGTTGATTTAGTGGGTCACATATTCAGTGAAACAGACTCAGCACACTTCACCAGGTCTCATGCAAATGTACACAATATATTGTATATAGAGATATAAATACTTTCCATATCCAATGTAGGTCCTTCTTATACCGAAGAATTTAATGAAGATGCATTTTATAATTTATTACAGTATTTATTCAAATGTATAAATATGTGTAAGACAATATAAATTAATTAAAATTAAATAAACCCCTTTAGATAGAACTAGATCACATCCTGAGTCAGACAAAAAAAAAACATATAGCAGTATAGGTCAGGAGATATCGTGTTTCACATTTATCATGAAGTGGTAAAGAAAAGAAACAAACGTTTAGGGTAACAGTCACATCATCTGTTAGCTTGCTAAATGGCTCATTCATGTTTTTTTTCATGGATGGAGCTACTCACAGCTGTGCTTGTGCAAGGCTGCACAACAGACCTTCCCAGACAAAGCAACAGAATGAGTTACTTAACTTCAAGATTTTTTAAATCACTGCAGCCTATAATTCCATAGAATGAAGAAACTGACAGATTAGAGGTCTGAACCATTATTTTTATTATGATATTTATATAGTGCCATCAAATTCAGCAGCGCTTTACAATGGGTGGACGAACAGACATGTAGTTGTAACCAGACAAGTTGGACACACAGGAACAGAGGGCTTGATGGCCCTGCTCAATGAGCTTACCTGCTAGAGGGAGTGGGGTAAAATGACACAAAAAGGTAAGGATAGTATTAGACTAGTGACAGTTGCAGAAGAGGAATCAGTCGGGAGCTATTACCAGTTTAATTGATATGGTTTTATGAAGAAGTGGGTTTTTAACGATTTTTTGAAGGAGTGGAGACTGGGTGAGCATCTAACGGAGGAGGGAAGCGAGTTCCACAGGACCGGTGCAGCCCTCAAGAAATCTTGAAGGCGAGCATCAGAGGTGGGAGTACAGACAGAAGATAGACGTAAGTCTTCAGCAGATCGTAAGGGCCTAGACGGGACATACTTGTGTATAAGGGAGGATAGATAAGTGGGAGCAGCATTATGTAGAGATTTGAAAGCAAGAACCAGAATTTTAAATTGAGCTCTATATTTTATAGGAAGCCAATGTAGGGACTGACAGAAGGGTGAGGCATGGGAGGTGCGGGCGGACAGGAAGATGAGCCTCGCCACCGCATTCATTATGGACTGTAACGACACAAGTTGGGAGCACGTAAGACCACTGAGAAGCGGATTACAGTAGTCAAGGCGGGAAAGGACAGTGGAATGGACCAACACCTTAGTCGCATCTGGCGTTAATTTGGTGGCGGTTGCACGCAATGTTTTTGAGATGGAAATGACCATAAACTAAGAAACAACCCTAGGTTGCTACAGTATTTGGAGTGTCCATTCAATCCGTCAAATGAGCTTGCTGTGTATTTTTTGACTTGTGCATAGTGAACAAATTTGTTTTACTCAGACCACTTTGTCCAAAAATAAAAAAAAGTTTTTTGTAACAAACAAATTTTGGTTGTACTGCAGTTCAGCTCATCTAAATTTCGTTAATGAGAAAACAAACCAGACAAAACAAAAAGGTGTAAAAAAAAATGTACTGCTAAATATATACATAATAAAATAAAAATGTTTTTACTGTTGTTGGTACATTTTACCGCATTTTAACATAATTTGGTACACAAATCAAGTGAGAAAAAAAATATATACTTCTATATTATATATTTATTATGTAAAAATATATAAATTTATATTTTTTTACTTCTTTTTTTTTCCCATCAATTATCTCTTTTTTTGTGTGTGAAGACTGAAATTCCAAATCAAACGAACATGCTTGTCCTTTGTGCGATTCGTTTTGTTCATGATTCACCTGCATGTCAGCTCGGAGTTCGGGAATTTGTATAATCACTTGATCGGCCCAAATTTGGACAAATAACAAAATGAATCTCAAAGTTTAGTGTATTTTTTCTCTTCACAGAAAAGTTTAGAATCTCAAAGGTGAGAAAGTGTGATACTGAAACATCACATACATTTGACCAGATAATTTAAAGAAGTGCCATTTCTTAAAGAAATACTGCAAGCTATATGTGTTTTAATAAACCCTAAAGATCTCACAGTCTGCTTACATTATTTGCCCTTAAAAGACATGTTGTACTAGTCTTACTATGTTGTTTAACATTAAAAACATACTGTTTAAACATCATTTTAGATATGAACCATATTGTACTTAATTACAGTCTGGACAAATAATTAATATATAATTTTACACAATTTAACATATAATATAGAATCATTTAATATATAATTTTCATCATTTAATATGTAACATATTATATATATTATATCATTTCAAATATCATAATATATCATGTAATATATAATTTTACATCATTTAATATATAACATATAATATGTTATATCATTTCATATATGATAATATATAATTTAATATATAATTGTACATCATTTAACATATAATGTATAATTATTTAATATATAATTTACATCATTTAACATATAAAATATAATCATTTAATATATAATACAAAATCTCTCTCTAGGTAGAGAGGGATGATACATAAAGATGAGATTTGAATTATGAGAAAATAATACCATCAAGAGTTGTACTGAAGACATTATAATGGACAATGAGACTCAAGGTTGAATGGTTTAAATTTTTTTTCCAGAATTCTTAGATGATAACAATTTCCTTTAACTTGCTTTGTCATTATGTATCTTTTATAATACATGATATGTTAGGTTAAGGCTATTATTAGTGTAATGTAAGGTTTAAGGTTTGGTGTTGTGTAGGGGTTACGTTTTAGTGGTAGTGCTAATGTAGTGTTTCATGTTTAATTAGTGTTAATGTGTAGTGATATAGATTTCTACACAACAAAAAAATTTGTTTTGACTAAACAAAAATAAAATAGTGACAGCTGAATTTCGGCTATATGGTGGTTCGGCTCAGTCAAATTTCGTTAGGAAAAGATTGAAGAAAACAAATCAGTTGAACCAAAACATTCAGCTGCGTTTTGGCTCTGAGTTGTGGAATTCATGCAATCACCCAATCAGTCCAAATTAAAATTAATTACAATTCATAACAAAACAAATCTCCAAGCCTAGAGGTAAATGGGAGGTCTCTGAGTGACATCTTCAGTTGCAGTTAAAAGGGAGACAAGTGCCACTGACAAATGTCTGCCAGAATTCTAAGATCTCCAGACTGTACAGAGGTGATCCCTGCATTATTTCAAATTCATTACGTAGTATGGCTCCTTAAATGATTTCAACATCCATGCAGTACAAGATTCTGAAATATATATATATATACGCATACATTCCTAATGGATTAATCAGAAACACAATTTAAAACAAAAACACTCATCATTAATATACATGGAGAAAACAAATCTAAACTCAATGTAATTTGCACCTGGCCTCCGTAGCCTCACTTATTAAATTAAGATCAGGCATTTCAAATGCACACACAGATAGATGCAAATAAAAGACAGGTGCAATTAAATGGATTCATGCAGATGCTGATTTGATGTAAATGGATTACTCATAGACACACCCACGACCTGCAGGCAGATCATGTTTTCTAAATCCAGTGCAAGATACTTTTTTAGTGTTTTTCTTGATGTTCTTAAAGGGACACTGTAGGCACTTTTACAACTTCATTTTACAGTTCGGTCCCCCCTTTCCTACCCTGCAAAACCATTTAGTTCTCTAATTAGAGGGCTTGTAAGCATGGCCCTCTGGATATAAGAGCCAGGAATCTTACCCTCATATCGTGACATCACAAGCGCATCACCGTGCATGCGCCCAAGGTCACCAATGCTCTCCTATAAGGAACATTAGATTGGCCCATCACTCTGGAGGCATGCTTCCAGGATGAAGCAAACCAAGGAGGAGGAAATTAATCGCTGGAAAAAAGGTGAGTAATTAGTTTTATTTCTATTTATTTCATTTTGTTCTTCTTTTACACAAAGGGGAGACCTAATTGAAAAGGAGCATCAGGGCTTTAGCGTTAGGAATACAGATGTATATTCCTAACACCACAGTGTTCCTTTAACATTGGTTTATTACATGCGGCACACACCTTACAAGGAGCCCACACAGAGCGTTAGCTAGAAAATTCAGTTCCATAATTGAAATTCAGTTCAGCCTCCAATTTATTGTTTGTTTAAAAGTAACCTAGCACTAGAATTATGTAGCTTTAAATGCACCCATGACTATTGTGTTATGGATTTGAGTTTCATATTTGTGATAGATCAACAGAATAAGCTTCACACAGCTAAATATATTGTCAGGATTCCCAGGATCTTTCATCTAACACTTCCTTTCACGTCTGCTCATACAAAATATAACTTGAAGTGGTTATTTTTCAGACTTCCAATTATTAGTAGGTTCTAAATTCCGCACTTCATTTTTTTTCAGCACTCTACTTTTGGGGTGGTACATGAGATAATTGCCCAAGAACTTTTTTTTTAATTTATGTGATTTCCATAATGTAGTTAAATGCTATACTTTGTCACTCTAAAACAAGAAACTAAAAGGGTTAAATGAACACTCAAAGCACCATAACAACTACAGCCTGAATCCTCCAACAATAAGTAGTCAAACCATAAGAATTGTTAGTCAACTTACCTGGTTCCAACCGAGTGCCTGCCATTGCTTCCTCTGATATCAGAAGTTCTAGCACTGTGCTAAGCCCAGCATTGCAGGACCTCACTTATTGGCCGAGAGTGCTCAGCTGATATTGTTAGCCAATTAGGGGGCCATGCACAGCAGGGATTAGCTCCGTGGAACTAATAGAAGCTATTTGCAGGAGCTTCTGGCTCCAAGTGAGCCATGATACGCACCCCAGATAAGTTGTCAAACGGTTCTTAAATGGTTTGACTACTTACTGTTTTGAGGGTGCCAGTGCACTGAAGTAGGCTGTAGTAGTTATGGTGTTTGGAGTGTCCATTTAATGTAGTAAAAGCTTAGTTACTAAGTAGAGTGGGGTTTTATGGAACAGTAATTAGCATTTGGACTGTATGTTAAACGTTATAAATTAGTAGACCTGCTTCAGTCACATGCAGTACATATCTCACATTATAGTCAGATTTCTGGTTTCTTTGAGGGGTTAATTCACCAGGTGTTGGGGTTTAATTGGGGAGTTTGTCTCTTATTGCACATTTATGGTTCTTTTCTACTGTGAACTGAGGAGGGGGCTGAACTGTAATACTGATGTGTTTTTCCGTACTGGCACTTTTTCCATTCAGTAGAGCTATAGGATCCAGCATGGGGTACGACCTGCTGTATTTAACAATATCATTGAGTATTTTTATGGAAAATTAAAAAAAAAATAGTGAGCAAAACTGCAGTTACTGTTGGGATAAGAAGTTGTAGTTAGAATTCCTTGCACATAGACTATCAAGGAAACACCTGCCAGTAGGCAAACTTCTCAATAAGGCAGATTTGCATAATTTCTTATAGGGAAGATTTGTGAATAGACACTGCACACTAACGTTTAGTCATTACGCGCAATTAAACATTTTTCAAATATGTTTGAATGACTAATTTAAGTGCAATAATAGAAAGAAATTTAATTTGAATTGGAAAATTCTAGTCGAATAATTAAGACAGTCAGCAATTACCTCCAGATTAAGAGCAATGACAAATGTTCCTTGAGGGCGCCAGATCCATCCCAGCATTGCTCGTTATAGAAGAAAGAGGTGTAATATTCTCCAATGTTAAATAGGTCTGCTCTTTAATAAATATAGACTCAAGGGAAATCCTTCTTCTAAATGTACGTTGTCTAGCATTCATTTAACGGCCTGGTCTGAAAACCCATATGTGAAATTATTTATTCTATTTATGAAGGATACTGCCACTCTTTTCATTAAGTCATCATTTTAAGGTCACCTTGCTATTCAGTCTTGTATTGCTGGAACTACTTGTGACTTATGTTGTACTTGTTGCTCCGTATAGTAACATTCTGCACCTCTGCTAATGAGGTGCACACCGCATTGAATGAACATTACATACAGGCAATGGACATTAGCTGTACACTTAAAAAGGTAACTGTGACTTCAACAAGATTTTTGATAGGACTAAAAACTATATTGAATGTAGAAATTAACACCACCCTCCCGTAGATCAGAGCTCCTCCATCTTGACTCCCTTTCAAATATTGTTATAAGCTCTTCTATTTTCTATTATTGAACATAGTGAGTGTGAAGGTGGGAATCAGGAAGAGGGGAGGTTGTTTATCAAAGTGTTCTGTTCCAAAACATATTCTAAGAACTAAAAGTGAGGCAATCATCGTGGGAACCACTGAGACAAGCATCACATTGCATTGGTCCCTTTTACATTATTGCATCACTTACAGAATATTTTGAAAAATAACCCTTAATGTTTCGGTTTCTCCTCATCCAGTGCAATGTGTAACTTGATTAACATTAAAACCCATTGACAACTCGGAGAGGAAATTTAGATGATGGGTGGATGCTTCCCAGGGAAAGCATGAGGTCCTCTAGAATAGAGAATAATTCTGTAAGTAGGAAACCGTCAAAAATACTTTTGGGGGTTTTTTGGGGGGGGAGGGGGGAAGGGGGCACTCATTGGAGAAACAGTGTAATAAATTCGCCCCTGGAAACAGAATAGCACAAAACAATGGGATTTGGAGGAGGAAATGACAAATATGCACAAGAAATGCAAGATTTTACATAACCTCTTTTTTTACAAATCCTGAATCCCCACCTGGAAGGCCAATAGTTTTGGACATGGGTTCTATATCAGTATGTTTGTCTGAATGTAAAGACCCTTTATTGCAACCTTTGGGTGGAAAAGACTACAGGATATGCATTCAAGATTTTAAAGCAAAGTAAATTGGAAGATACATAGTTTATGGTTACTGATGTAAGTTTTCTTTATATAAGTGCAAGACACAATAATGGTTGTGAAGCAGTAAATGTTGTTATTGTAAATAAGGATTACAGTATGCCTGATGTCCATAGAACATTTTTAATTGAGAGTTTTTTTATTATTTTAAATAATAATTATTTTTAGTTTTAGGATTGTTATTATTTACAACAGGCTGGAACAGTCATGGGAATGAAATTGGTACCCATTTACACTAATTTGTTTACAGCAAAAATGATTTGGACTCATTACTGGGTGCTAAATTTGATCACCGATAGTTTATTTTTTTAATTTTAAGGGAATTTTTATTGTATTTGAACAGCAATGATTTTCTACACTTGTTTCAGCAGGGCCTTCAAATATCCCCTTTTTATAAATGTAATGTGCTTCAGTATATATGGGTTTGACTTTTAAGGGCACTAGGAAGATGTGAAGAAATAGCTTATTAAAGTTCGGGCAGGTTAAAAGTACTGTAATGGGAATACAATAATGCACCTTATACCCAAAGGGTTTAAATATTGGTATATATATATATATATATCATAGATTAAAATGATAAAGGAATACTAATATTTATTTATTAAAAAACACACTTTTTATTAGTAAACCCTCTTTTACAAAAGGACTCACACTTTAAGCATAACAATGTTTGGTAAATCGGTGTCAGGAATGGAGATACCCTAGCATACAAACATAAAGGAAACCGTAAAGAAACCAGTGCACAGAGAATAAACGAGAGACAGGCCTAGGTCATGGATAACAGCGATGAAAAATAATCAAACAAGCTGAGGTCAGAAAACAGTAAATCCAATACACAGTATAAACACACAAAAGAACCACGACAGGACAAAGAAATAAGGACAACCAGGAAGTATGTAAAGCCTATACTCGATTGTGTGTGGTTACAGAGGACCATGATGTCACAAGTGTGCATACAACATCAAAATGTGCTACATAGATTGACCATATCAGAGGAGACCAATGGAAGGGTTTCATGTTATTTATGATATCATAATGTGGCACCAGGAATCTAGGGATGGGTGGGTGTGCATCAAAACACAGAAGAGACATAATTTCCCTCCTCGTGGGACACGTATCGTGAAAATTGGCCCCTATCGGGTTAAAATAAGGATGTAATTCTTTTTTTTAACTGTAAATTAAATTGTTTATGTAGGAAGGTTACGTTGGAGTTTTAGTAGAGCGTTGTTTAGTGAATATACATTGTTTTATTTGTTAATCTAAATATTTTAATATATTTTTCAGGTGCTGTTGAACAAATATATATTTTATCGTAGGAAAATGGGTTCTGTATTTTTTGTTATAAGTGACTGTAATGGAAGAATACAATAATGCACCTTATACCCAAATTGGGTTTACAGAATATTGATGTTTATTACTTATATTATATCATAGATTGAAAATGATTAAGTAGGAATACTAATATTTATTTATTTGAAAAAAAGCACACTTTTTATTAGTAAACCCTCTTTTACAAAAAAGGAGGTATTCACATACTAATCAAGCATTAGCAATTGTTTTATTTTCGCTCTAGGAATGGAGATCCTAATGCAGAACAAGAAACCGTAAAGAAACCAGTGCACAATGAGATTTTGATCACGATTGTATTTGACAGCAATGCCTTGTTTCGCAGGCCTGAAATATCATGCTTTAATATGTTTAAAGGGCACAAAGATGTGAGAAAAGTTATAAGTGGCAAGTACTTAAGCAAAATGAGTTTTTTGTCAAGATTCAATGATAAAGGAAAACAGTAAACCCTCTTTTACAAAAGGACTCACACTTTAAGCATAACAATGTTTGGTAAATCGGTGTCAGGAATGGAGATACCCTAGCATACAAACATAAAGGAAACCGTAAAGAAACCAGTGCACAGAGAATAAACGAGAGACAGGCCTAGGTCATGGATAACAGCGATGAAAAATAATCAAACAAGCCGAGGTCAGAAAACAGTAAATCCAATACACAGTATAAACACACAAAAGAACCACGACAGGACAAAGAAATAAGGACAACCAGGAAGTATGTGAGCCTATACTCGATTGTGTGTGGTTACAGAGGACCATGATGTCACAAGTGTGCATACAACATCAAAATGTGCTACATAGATTGACCATATCAGAGGAGACCAATGGAAGGGTTTCATGTTATTTATGATATCATAATGTGGCACCAGGAATCTAGGGATGGGTGGGTGTGCATCAAAACACAGAAGAGACATAATTTCCCTCCTCGTGGGACACGTATCGTGAAAATTGGCCCCTATCGGGTTAAAATAAGGATGTAATTCTTTTTTTTAACTGTAAATTAAATTGTTTATGTAGGAAGGTTACGTTGGAGTTTTAGTAGAGCGTTGTTTAGTGAATATACATTGTTTTATTTGTTAATCTAAATATTTTAATATATTTTTCAGGTGCTGTTGAACAAATATATATTTTATCGTAGGAAAATGGGTTCTGTATTTTTTGTATATATATTTTTTTCTATATGTGCATTGACTGGTGTATTTAAAAAGATTACTTTATTGAGATTCCTCTAGATATAATTTTATGAATTCATATTTATTAGTGTGGATGAAGAACTTATGCTCTTATGAATTAGGGACATGTTGGACTTCCATATTTATTGGATTTTGCGGTAGATTATAAATTGTATTTTTGTATGGATTGCAGCTCAACGTTAATTTATGAATATATGGACTTTTTAAAAAGACAAACTGTTAGCATATTAGCATAATTTTTAAGAAACGTGAGTGTAAGTTATGACAAACACATTGAGAAACCCTATGTGATGGGCAAAACGTGCCAGTGGTGTCATCAGTATAAATTAAGGTATCACGCTGAAGTCCTTGCTAAAGTCCTTTGGGTGCATAACAGGATAATAGGATTGTGCAAACCGAGTTTACCAGGCTGGATAGAGAGATACAACTGTTTTTAAACATTGTAAAATTTGCAGTTAGTTAATACCTTTTGTATATGTGGTATTACCATTTATGTGGTAATAAATGGTATTATACTAATCGGTTTATTTCTTCTTATTTTATCTCTATTTATACTCCTTATTGGAAAAGCAAGAATTAAAGTATAGAAAACAATATGATTTTGATGCAGCATAAGAGTGTGATAATGGAATGTTAAGGGACGGCACATTGTATTTTGTGCGGCCACCTATGTTGTATTATTGTGTCTCGCTTGTGCCTGAAATTAAATGGATTGTAATGGAATGTTAAACCTTTAATATGTTTAAAGAAGAACAAAGCATCAGATGAGAAAAAGTTATAGTGGATTTTCAAAGTTTTATTTAATTATGTGATTTCCAGAAATGTATTTTAATAATAGGATGCTGGAATATATTTTAAAGAGTGGGAAAAATAAAATTTGTATAATTGAGGAAAAGAGAAAATAAGGATCACTTGTTTTTAATTTGGGTTATTCACATTTGCGGTGTACCTGTTAGGTTAAAAGAGATTAAGGTAATTTATTGCAAACTGATAACAAGCATAGCTAGCATGTGGCCCCAGCAAATAAATGTATCTATATTTCTGTCTGTCTGCATACCTTGCGATCTCTTTCAATACAACACTGGCCACCACTTTATCTTAATTTCATTGCCACATACTGTCAAACATATTGCTGTTCCTAATTGAAAAATATATTAGGAAATTAAGAAAAAAAATAGCCTCATCTGCAGGACGTGCTTAACCCAATCACAACACATCTGGTAAGCAAAAATGAGCTGCTACGCTTACTTTTTGCAATGATGGAATTGATCATGATAATTTCTCATGGGGAAGAGATAATATGCTGGGCACTTATCCCACCTCCAGATGTTGTCTGATTTCACAGCCCTGATTTACAAACTCAAACACTCACAATCCAAAAGCGAAGTATTGGAAGCTAGCAGAGCATGCCATTCTGCATAGTACATGTGGATGCATCCCTAGTGAGACATAGCTTTTATTCATGAAACAGTGAACTGTGATGAAATGAAAACCTTATTTATAAAATTTAGGCTAGTGCAGATGAGAATTTGGAGAATTTTCATCAAATTTAACTATTTTAGAAATCGCAGAGTTATTTCTAGGGATCTCTGCAGGGGTTTCTATCAAATCACAGGTTTTAAATTGACACATTTGTGGTTGAAATAATTTTGTTTTGTTTTTTTCACTGAACACCAACTTGCAGTGAACTTAAAAATTAAATGCAAAATATTGGCCAAAATGATTAATTTGGAAGGATTCTTTGAGTCAGCTAAAGCGAGGCTATTTTGACTTGAAGTTTGCAAGTTGTTTTTCAATTCACTATTGTGAAGATGTTAGTACATTACAACTAATATGTAACAGAGTATATATTTGCCGTCAAGCAGTACCTTATAGAAGTAATGGTTCAAAAAGGATGTGGTGCCATCCCTCCAGTTACTATCACACAATTTGTAGTGGCTTGGCAAAAATTTACACTCATTCCAACACATCTGTTTTGGCACGGCTAACATGGAAGAGAACTTCTGGATTAGCCATCCGACTTTGGACAACTAGACTAATAGACTGAGAGCACTGGGGTAGGTAAGAAAAAATATTCTTACAACTGGCAAATTATTATATGATTACTATGTGCTGGTCATAGGGGTGGCTAATCTTGGCTCCTCTAATAGTTGTGAACTACAGTCAGATGTTGGCTGAACATTATTTATACCTTCCAATAGTCCCATATTGGATATAACAATCCAGATTGCAGTCAGGGGATAACAGAGGGAAGTCCCTAACAAGTGCAGAACAAACACGTGCATCCTGTTGACAGAAAGCAGGGCATGGTAGGACATGATTCACTTACTGGCAGGGTTGGCAAACATCTTAACTTGTTCCAGAATGACATGTCCAATTATTAGAGGTGGAATTGGTGTTACTGTCCTGTCCGAAGTTCACATCTCCCAATCTTGAACGTAATTTTCAAATATCAAAGATGCCAAACTTAATCATCATTGTATAGATCTGTAAGGAGTTGGGGTTTTCCACGGGTATATATAGAAATTTCTCTCTCATGTGCAATTCTCCATTTACCTAAATGGGTGGTTGTTGTTTTTTTATATATCTTATTAAACCAACAAGCACCTTAACAGTAGTCCTGTTTTATTTACCTTGGCTCACTGAGACACCTTAATGGTTTCAATCAATGTGTTTTCAGTCTTTACACAGAATGTTTTATTGTGCGTTAAATCTGTTCAAAGGAAATTGAGATATAGCACATTTTATAGGAGAACGTGGGAGTCAGCTCTTGAAAACATTAACTCTGAATCACACGTAGAATATTGCTTATGTAGATATTCAGCTTGGTAGATATGGGCCAAATATTGGTTGGCTAATCTTTTAAATACGTGCATATGCTTGCCAATGCCATCATATTATTGAAGAACATGCAAATATATATGGAGAATTACTAAAAGTCAAGATGCTGAATATTCTGAAAACAGCTGCCACTGTGTTTTTCTACAAAATTATATAATTATTTCTATCTATCTATCCATATTACATCAATGTATTTAATATTTCTCTCACACTGCATTTTCAAACGGCAGACTTGCCACATGGTCAGACTGCCTGCTCTTTAGCCAAAGTCTTAGAAAAATTAAACCAAACCCTCTGGTAAGTATATCTATTAATCCATACATTTACTGGTGACTTAAACTTGTCATATACACCTGGAACCTGAAACCTTGTCATCCACGTTTTGTCCCTTTAACAGAATACATTTAACATGCATGCTTTCACTAATGGACCAAAGCATGCACATGAGGTGTGCCAATTGTACCCAGACACACCATAATGCAGGGCTCAGCTGGCCACAATCTGCTCAGTTTAGGTTCCTATGTATCTTCTATTATAAGTGTTTTGTTAATAATACATAACAACATAATGTAACTAATTTTTAGATTATTTGATGAGCACACTGTATCCTTATGATGCTAAAGGTTTCAGTGATTATTCTCCTTTTGTTAAAAATAGATATTCCCAATGCACACCCTAATGAAATAGTGCTAATGACACGTATGCTAATGGATAAATGGAAAATTTATGCATTGAGGGAAACACTTTAAAATTATTTCTTTGCATACAATTTTAGTATCCCAGCTTTTTTTTTTATAGAACTGTTATAAAGGTTATTCAGTAAAGCGAGAATTCAAGGTGAATTCAAAGTAAATGTAAAAAATGTCAGTTATGCTTTCAGTTTTGCTAGTCTTGCCTTAAATTTGAAATTTACTTTAAATTCTCACTCTAAGAAATAACCCCGTCAGAAAGATTGCCCTTTTGAAGACCGTAGAGCAGGCATAGGCAACCTTCGGCACTCCAGATGTTTTGGACTACACCTCCCATGATGCTTTGCCAGCATTATGGGTGTAAGAGCATTATGGGGGATGTAGTCCGCAACATCTGGAGTGCCGCAGGTTGCCTATCCCTGCCCTAGAGCAAAAAAGGTAGATCCCCAGATGTTTTAAACTGAAACTTCAATGACGCCTTGTCATTCTAAAGGCATGCAAAGAAACACAAAGCTTCACGAGAGTTGCAGTTCTACAACATCTGGGGATCTACCTTTAGGGCACCCCTGCCCTAGAGTACAGAATAATTTGGAGCTTCTGCATAACTTTTTCCCTCTTTTTTTTCATTAAAAATAGCTCAAACTAACATCTTACTCTGAAGAGAGCAGGATAATATCACAATATTCCTAGTGGTCTGTAGAGCGGAGAATGGACGTATCAAAACTTTTTTCTCAAACTACCCTCTGGGTGGATAACAACGACAAATATTGAGGCTATGATGTTAACCCCAGCTATATGGCATCATCAGAATATACACACACATCAGCAGGACTAAAGCATAAATCTTAATGTCCATGCCATTAAGTAAAGGGGAATGGGTATAAAGTAACTGCAGTTTCCTAGCAACCAAGGGAATGAAAGTAGATGGGAGACATGTGGGATACCAGGACCATACACAGATGTGGTGAATGAGTGTAAAAATGCCAATTATATATTGTTACAATGTCACCAAAAAAGCAACACATTTCTATTTTTTAGATTTCATGCCACAGGTAACTTTGTGCACTTTCTATTCCTATTTGAAAACTTTAAACACATGAAAATAACAAATATAATTGTATAATTTGCAGGTTTGTTCCACTAGTCAATTTTCCTTATTACAATTCCAGTTTTGCTATCAGATTACTTTTCTAGATTATGCCACCAAGGTGTAACCACCAAAGTATAACTTGAACGATTAAAAGAATGAGGCACCTGTAGTAAAAGTTCCAGCATTTATAGAAAATCATGGATATTAATGCGATAAAAAATTTGCCTTAACTGCCTACCCCAATCTGAAAGAGGAATCCGAGACTAGATTTGGAATTGCTCCTATATGAGAAAATGTATGTAAAAATGAATATTACCCCCGAATATGTAGATGTTCTAGAAAATGGAATGTCACATGCTATAGTGAACCTTAGCCAGGTGATGGAATTTGGAGTACACCATATAACTCACTGATGCAGTAGCTAGACAGAAGACCCTTCTACCCCTACTCCATTTTAGAGTTTATGATGCCATTCAATATGAGCTCATACTCCCATCCAAAGTACAGCCAGTGTGGGAGGAAGGAGACTGATGTATTCTTGTATTATGATTCACACCCAACTCTTCCCAAATGCAATACACGGCTATGTATGGTCTATCACAGAAGGGTTATCGTAGTATTTAAACCCAGAACATTAAATGACTGCTAAGGTCACCCAGGTCACTTCATCTCGATGAAGTGGCCTAGGTGCAGTGGTCCTACACTTTTAACCATTCTAAGTAAAACCTTCCCATGCAGCAGAAAGGGCTCTGTTTACCTTGAAGGATTAATTACAATTTCAGTGGCTGTTTCATTGACAGCCTTTAGAGGTGCTTCTGCTTCAATGGCTTAGTAAAACTCGGCCACATGAAGGTGCAGCCACCATTTAATGCATTCCTATGGAAAGTTTGAAATGCTTTTCTACACGGAGCATTAGATTGGACCATCATGGAGGGGGGAAGCAGAGATAAGTAGCGTCGAGGGAGCTTCAGTGCTGGAAAAAAGTAAGTAAAAAAACTTTACTTTTATTTTATCATATGTTTTGTCTATGGACAGGGAGAGTAAAGCACTTTAGTGTTCCTTTAAACATTATAATTTCTATAGCCCAATTTTAAAGGGACACTATAGTCACCAAAACAACTTAATTAATTCGTTTTGGTGCATAGATCATGCCTCACTGCTAAATTCATGAGTTAAATCACTTTTGCTTCTGCTTACGCTGCCCAAGTCACATCTCCCCTTGCTGTGACTGACACAGCCTGCATGAAAAAAAAATGGTTTAATGTTCAATCAAGTGTAACTTGCTTTAAAAGTTTGTATCTCCTGTTCTGTTAATTGAACTTTAATTACATACAGGATGCTCCTGCATGGTCTACCAAGCTATTACCAGAGCAAGAGATAGGAAATTGTAAATTAAACCGAATTTGCAATAAAATAAGTCTAAACATTAGATCTGCCTTTACAGGAAGCATTTAGGAAGGCTGTGTAAGTCACATGCAGGGGGGTGTAACTAGGGCTGCATAAACAAAGTTAATTAACTCCTAAATGGCAGATAATTGAGCAGACATATTGCAGGGGCATGACATATACACCAAAACTGCTGCACTAAGATAAAGTTGTTTTGGTGACTATGGTGACTATAGTGTCCTTTTAAGCTCTATTTATTCATATGTTTTAACAGGAAACCCAATAGATTTTACCCAGCGTTTCTCGGTATGGACGAGACTCCAGTTTAAACTTTAACATTACGGTTGGACAGACATGTAGCGCAAATGCCAGGTTTTGTTTACGTTTTGTTTTGTTCACAACGTGTACACTTGGCTCAGTCCTTAAGGGGTTAAAGAACCATAAAGCATTGCCTCTACTTTAATCACCACCATTTAAATCTTAATTGTTCACAAATTATAGCTTGCAATCCCACTTTAATCTTTTAAGGGCCAGAGAGAAACAGAAAAAATATTCCTCGAGGACTAGTAATGTACAATGACCGGTGCACTAACTATCCAGTATTTTTGAACATGTGATCACAAACAACAAATCACACAAGTGGATCAGATCACATGGCACAGTCTGTGTTATTAAATGCTGTTTATATCAATTCATTATGGAGCTCTCATACTGTCACAAAGAAATACATAGCTACCTCAGGTGCCCCCAAAATATATCAAAAGCCATTTATTTAAGCATGTTTCTTAATATTAGTATTTCGTAACTATGAGTTGGCAATATTTAACTCAACTACACTGAATGAAAACAAACAGGATCAAGAAAGCTCTTTGCACTGTAACCTAAACAAGAAACATAAGTATTTATTGTGTTTAAAGTATCTACCAACCTTTTTTTTCCCGTAGACAACTACCATAAATATATATAAAAGCAACAAATGAAAGCCTTATCAGAAACCGCATAGCAGGCTTAGACAGGCAGGTAGGCAGGCAGACAGCTAGACAGATAAAGCAAAATAGTTAGTCTGTGCAAAAATATCTGATCCTTCAGTGCTTAATGTAATACTCCTGACGAAGAATGAAGATGATACGAATGGGCATCCAAAAAGAAACAAAAAAAAGCTAAAACAACTCTCAACTAAAAGCATTTTATTTTGATCTGACGGCCATTGATCTTTTGGAAAAGTTTAAGAGATTTCAAGCAAATGGCATTTCATCGTGTCTTGCAAGACAAAGGATTTCAGATAAACCAATTGCAGAAAATAAGGCAGTTTGAAATTAGATCTCATATGTTATGCATTTTTATGTTTTATGTAGATTTTGTCCTTTTCTACAGAATGAATATGGCTTTCTTGCAAACTACTTTTTTCATTAGCCTAACAGTAACTAATGTAACTGTTACTTTCTCATCAGAATGACTTTGAAATAAAGAAATACACGTTCAGGTTTATTCACAAATTTGAAGTGTTAGTCCATGTACCATGACCACTTCAGTAATTTCATGTGGTCCTGGTGCTTGGAGTCTGTAGGTGCCACATTTCAGTAGTAAACAATGCACATACAGAGCTTAATAACTCCACTGCTCTCAGCATCATTAGCCAATGTTAAATATAATGCAAATTTAGGTTCTGCCGTCAACACGCATATTATACTGGAGACAGATGACCAATGTCATCATGACCCCCTTCTGCCCAGCCCAAATCCTCAACTCATCCCATCTTCTGTGACATCACTCCCCTTGCAATGATGGGCAGTGAAGGAAGATCAGACTGCAGGGAGAACGTGGACTCGATGTGGGAACTAAGGTGAGTTACACCTTTACTTCATTTTCTAATGTTATTTACAGGGGAAGGGTTTTGTTTGGAGTAACAGTTTAAAGGAACACTATAGCATTAGTAATACAAACATGTATTCCTAAAACTATCGTGCCCCATCCATAATTAGTAGTAGTACAGATAAAATTAAGAAAACAATGTTTCTTCAGTGACAAAGCTTCCTTGGCGCTGCATGCCTCTCTGCCTCTGGTGACGTCGTAAAATAACAATGAGAGACCTATTTCAAGAGCCCAACTATTCAACAGAAAATACAACTGCCTTTCTAGCAAAACAGTTACAAGGATGTAATATTTCATATGAATAAACTTATCGTATGGAATGATGCAGTATCCCCGTATAGACAATAAAATACCAAGTATACATTACTCTGGCCATACTATCAACAAAACCATATATTTGAGTTCATATATATTTTTTTTCATTTGCATAAAGGGATTTAACTAAAGATACCCTAATTTAAATGGATCCTTTGTGGCTGCAATTCTTGTGGTGGTATAACCAAGCGTCAGGTAAGTTATATGTTTTTTATTTAGAAGAAATTGTTTTACCTTTGTAAACTAGGTATGTAAACTAAATATTTTGTAAAAACCTGACTTACATTTTCATATAAATGGAATAATGGAACCACTGACTTCTTATCAAACTCAAGCCTCTTTAATTCTATCATTAAAGAGTTCAGTATTACATTCCCTTATTCAGTCTTGAGGATAGAAAGTTATCAACTACTGATCAAGGGCCAACACTATGCTGATGGGACCCAAAAGGTCAAAGCCACAACTTTCTTTAATATTGAGAGATAGAGAGATAGATAGATAGATAGATAGATAGATAGAAAGATAGATAGATAGAGATATATATAGATAGATAGAGATATATATAGATGGATAAATAGAGCGATAGATAGATAGAAAGAGCGATAGATAGATACATAGATAGATAGATAGATAGATTGATAGAGATATATATAGATAGATAGAGATATATATATAGATGGATAAATAGAGCGATAGATAGAAAGAGCGATAGATAGATAGATAGATAGAGATATATATAGACAGATAGAGATATATAGATGGATAGATAGAGCGATAGACAGATAGATAGACCGAAAGATAGATACATAGATAGATAGATGGCAATTATGAAAAAATTGTGCTCATAATTTTTCACTTGTTTGCTTTGTCTGCTTGACTTACATCAGGGGGACCTTAGGCCCTCCAGATGTTTTGGACTACATCTCCCATAATGCTGTTACAGCTATAATGCTGGCAAAGCATCAAAGAGATGTAGTCCTAAACATCTGGAGGGCCGAAGGTTCCCCACCCCTGACTTACATGCTTCCAACTACATCAGTGAGAAGGAAAGGGTTAATAAGTTAGCCAGAGGAAATTGGATCCTTAAATGTGTATTGAAGTACGTACAGTACAACTTGTGACTTATTACCTGAAATCTAGCCTAATAAAAGCTTCTCTCTGGTGTGTGCTAAGCTAAGAATAAAAATGGAGGGAAGTGGGAAAATAATCAATCTCTTGATACATGCATCACAGTAACATTTATGGCCTAGACTCTGCAAATTGAAGGGGGGAATGCTGCCAAATATATCTGTTATTGTGACTCAGTGATACAGAATATCTGACAGCCTGGAACAATTGAACCTATAATTTGAAGGAAAGTGCAATATTTATGTGTTATTTACACATTAGGTGATGCTTACTAGAAGATGCGTGCATCTGAAATAAATGTCCACTTATTTAATTCAGGCTGACAGAAAACAGAACTGGGAAAAAAAAAACATATTGGTTTTATAGGATTCTAAAGCCACAAAACATTTTTGCTTTAAAAATATGAGTGTAGTTTAAGTTTTTTCTTTTTTTTTTCTTCTAGGTCTCACCAGGTCAAAAAACTTTATGTACAACTTAGCACTCTGGTATTCATTATATGTATGCAAAGTTTGTGAATGAATATATATGAGGTTAATATGCATCGGTGTGCATGTATGTATGTGTGTGTGCATGTGTGAATGAATGTGTGTGAGGTAATGAAGCATTTTCCAGCATTTCCTCAGATCCCATCAAAAAGGCCAAGGTACTGGGATTTTGGTGGGTCCTGAGTACATGACTGAAGATTACAGGTATGATACATGTGAAATGAATATTATGTGTGCATTCATGTGTAAATAATGGTAGTTAACTAAAAACAAAAACACCCAGCGGCTTACATACCGCAGTCGCAGGGGTCGCAGCTGCGATTGGGCCCAGCACTCCAGGGGGCCCGGCCGCCCTGCGGACCCCTGCGACCGGGTACCAGGCCTGCTGCCACAGTTTGCCGCGCGGGCCAGGGCCGCATATGGAGGGGTCCATCGGGTGGCCCATGCTGTCAGGGCCACCCAATGGATATGGATTGTGAGGGGGCCCGGTCTGCGCTGGGTGCTTTAACAGTGTGACCGGGCCCCCTGTGATTACATCATTGATGGGAGGAAGTGATTCCCCGGTCACTCCTCCCAGCATACTGAGAGCCCGCGCAGGAGGAAGGAGGAGGAGGAGGGAGTCAGAGTGGGAACTCTGACTCTCATCAGGCTGAGCACCCACTGGACCCCAGGGAAAGTAACAAGGTAGGAAACATTTTGTGTATGTGTGTGTGTTTCTCTGTATGTATGTGTGTGTGTGTCTCTGTATGTGTCTGTGTCTCTGTATGTGTATGTGTGTGTGTGTCTCAGTATGTATATGTGTGTGTCTCTGTATGTATATGTGTCTGTCTTTGTATGTGTGTGTGTGTGTGTGTGTGTGTGTCTGTATGTGTGTGTCTGTGTCTCTGTATGTATGTGTGTGTGTCTGTGTCTCTCTGTATGTGTGTGTGTCTGTGTCTCTCTGTGTGTGTGTGTCTGTGTCTCTGTATGTGTGTGTGTGTTTGTGTGTCTCTGTATGTATGTGTGTCTGTGTCTCTGTGTGTGTGTATGTGTGTGTCTGTGTCTCTGTATGTGTGTGTGTGTCTCTGTATGTGTGTGTGTCTGTGTCTCTGTATGTATGTGTGTCTGTATCTCTGTATGTATGTTTGTGTGTGTCTCTGTATGTGTGTGTGTCTGTGTCTCTGTATGTATGTGTGTGTCTCAGTATGTATATGTGTGTGTCTCTGTATGTATATGTGTCTGGTCTTTGTATGTGTGTGTGTCTCTGTGTGTGTGTGTGTGTCTGTATGTGTCTCTGTATATATGTGTGTGTGTCTCTGTCTCTCTTTATGTGTGTGTGTCTGTGTGTGTGTGTGTCTGTGTCTCTGTATGTGTGTGTGAGTTTGTGTGTCTCTGTATGTATGTGTGTCTGTGTCTCTGTATGTGTGTGTGTATGTGTGTGTGTCTGTGTCTCTGTATGTGTGTGTGTGTCTCTGTATGTGTGTGTGTGTGTCTCTGTATGTATGTGTGTGTGTGTCTCTGTATGTGTGTGTGTCTCTGTATGTATGTGTGTCTGTATCTCTGTATGTATCTTTGTGTGTGTCTCTGTATGTGTGTGTGTCTGTGTCCCTGTATGTATGTGTGTCTGTATCTCTGTATGTATGTCTGTGTGTGTCTCTGTATGTGTGTGTGTATGTGTGTCTGTGTCTTTCTGTATGTCTGTGTCTCTCTGTATGTGTGAGTGTCTCTGTATGTACGTGTGTGTCTCTGTATGTGTGTGTGTCTATGTATGCAGTGGCGTACACACAATCCATGGGGCCCAATATGTATGTGTCTGTGTCTATGTATGTGTGTGTCTCTGTATGTGTGTGTGTCTCTGTGTGTGTGTGTCTGTATGTGTGTGTGTCTGTGTCTATGTGTGTGTGTGTGCCTGTGTCTCTGTATGTATGTGTCTGTGGGTATATATGTGTGTGTGTCTGTATGTATGTGTCTGTCGAGGGATGTATATGTGTGTTTGTGTTTGTCTGTGTGTATGTTTGTGTGTGTGTCTGTATGTATGTATGTGTCAGGAGGGATGGGGGGGCACGGATTGGGGGAGAGAGGGGAGCACGGATCGGGCGAGAGAGGGGAGGGGGGCCCACGGATCAGTTTCGCACCGGGGACCCATGGATTGTGTGTACGCCACTGAAAACACCAGTATAAAACTCATTCAGTGTACCAATGCTGCTTGGTGCTTTAAACCAATCACAAGGTATCAGTAACAATACTTGCTGACCAGAAGCCTATATGAGCTGTGCAACTAATTTTCAAAGTCAAGAATCGTTAATTTTAGAATAGGATGGGATTTCTGCTATTTTTTTAGATCAAGTGTTTACTTGAGCAAGTAATGTTCCTCAAGCTGTGTTGGTACAGCCATAACACTGAACAAAATCCAAGAGCTGCACACGTACCAGGTCGGAATCCTCCCTAGAGGGCCCACAGAGCAAAGTGGCACAACCACAAATCAGAGTGTAAAACCAACAGATGTCCGGGCGCTATAATGGCAACATTTATCAAGCCGTAACAGACAGAGCTTGGATGCTGGACCACAGAATGCCATTCATTTTCCTCATTAGAGTATCTCTTTGGCATTTTTTTATGCTATTGAAAATGTTAGATATATTTCAGATTTTTTTTTTTTTTTAATTGCAGGTTTTCACTAACTTGTCAGTGTTTGTTGATGTATGAATTTGGAAAGAATGCTGATGGAAAAAGATGGGTTGTTAGTGATCAGGGAAGAGGAAACTAATCAGGGATCTTAACATGTTCCAGGAAGACCTGGGGCTTAAGCCCAAAGCAAGACTCAATATTCCCACTTCTCTAGGTTATGTCCCCTTTTCTCTACCTCTGAACAACTAACTTACCAAATGTCAGAACGGAGAAGAAATTTAGTTAAAATGACTTATTACTGCCAGACGTAGTAGTTTAAGTATCTCAGAAATTACAGATCTTATGGAATCTTCATGGCATGGCGCGAAAGACAAAACAAATTCAAGGAAAAGTAGTTCCCTGGCTTTGTTAATAAAAAAATGGATGAAAGGATCAAACTGATATATAAAAAAAAAATGGATCCACCTGACCTTGTGCTAATGGTCCAGATTGGGAGTAGTGGGGAATATTTTCTTGACACATTGTGTCCCACATTGTGTAACAATTGAACTCTGTTAAATGCCAAAGGCTGCCTCGGCGTTGTTTCTGTCCTTTATGTCTTTGATGTACCTATGTCTACAATGGCTACTTCCACCAGAATGCAAAGCACCTGTCATCCCAAGCTTGTTGCAAAAAAAACCACGATGACAAGTTCATGTCATCATGGCCTTCACAGTCTCCATGGTCACTAACATTCAATGTCATACGTAATTCCATAAAGCTCATCTAGGATGTGTTGAGACATCGGATTTGCTACATCAGGCATGTCAAACTCAAAGGCTAACACGGGCCAAATAAATAAGGTTCAAGTTTATGTGGGCTGCAAAAAAACAAAAACTTCAGTTTTCATAGAAACGTAGGTTTATTCAGAAAAGTACAGTATAAAAAAGTTGCCTAACTGACACTGGACATCCTCATGCTTGTAGAGCTTCAAAGTAAACAAAAGAGCAAATTTATTTTAAGGAAATGTCCATTTACATATAACGTTTCAGTCAAACTACCTTGACATATTAAGACAAGTTTGGTAATGGGACTGAAATGATGAAGCAAATTATGTTATCTTGTTGAATTCCTTTGAGAGTGTTCTTCACTTGATCTCAGCCAATTCAATGCTTTCCAATAGGAAAGCATTGAGAGGCTATTGTGCATGTGTGGCAAAAAGCTTTGCAGCTAATCAGCATCTCCATGGGGAGCGTTCAGTGCCTTCATGCAGACCCAATCTAATACACTGCCTCCTCCCCCGATTCTAATACACTGCCCACAAATCAAATACATTGCCCACAAATCCAATACGCTGCCCTCCCTTTCTCCTCTCTTATACAATGCCCCCTCCACCCAATCTAATACACTGCCCCTTAACCTAATACTGTACACTGCCCCTCCTCCCTCCACTCCTATTGAATACACTGCCCTCCCCCCAAATTAACACACAGCCCCCCGCCCACCACTCTTATACAATGCCCCCTCCACCTAAGCTAATACACTGCCCTTTAATCTAATACACTACTCCTCCTCCCTTCACTCTAATACACTGCCCTCTCCACCCAATTTAATACACTACCCCTTTATCTAATACACTGCCCACTCCTTCCACTGCCCCCACTTCCACCACTCTAATGTAATACACTGCCCTCCCTCCCCCAATTTAATACACTGCCCGCTCCCTCACTAATTTAATACACTACCTCCCCCAATTTAACACACTGCCCCCTCCCACACCCTTATGCACTGCCCTTTCACCACTCTAATAAACTGCCTCCTCATTTACCAGATTTAATACACTTCTCCCCTCCATCCCCCAAATTAATACACTGACCCCACCTCCCCAATTTAACACACTACACAGGAAGGTCCCCCAAGCCTCTCTTCCCCTACCTTAGGATGAGCTGCCTGTCCTCCAGTTCCAGCCATGCTCTTCTCTGCTCAACATGCCAGATGCTTCTCTGGCACTGCTAGCATAAGGGAAGGAGGAGTGGCTGACCTGCTCTGGGAGCACACGGTCGGCCGTGGGAGGGAAGACAAGAATCAGTTGCAGCAACAACACAAAGCGGCCACAGGGCAGGTGGGCCGCAAAGATAATCATTGTGGGCCGCAAGTCTGACATGCTTGTTCTACATGAATGTGCAACCAACAATTCTGCATCAACCATGTGATCCATGAACGAGAACATCTCATGAATGTTTCCAGTATTGTTGCACAAGCATTACAACACAAAACTTAGCTTAAATGGGGATGAAGAGGGCTCCATACCCATTATTAGAAATATATATTGAATGAAGGGACCGCTGACTGCATATTGCAGAAAACATTTTCACAATAAAATAAATAACACTGACTGTAATTTATTATCACTTATGACAGCATGAACAGCAATTTCATAATTCAAGCTCCCTAAAACCGGTGTGTTTTATGCTCTCTAGTACAGTTTTGTCCATTGGGAACCATTCTATAAGAGAATAAAATATAACAGAGAGTTAAGCACACAACAAAACCTTCACAGAGCCCCAGTGATTGCTGTGGGATCCATAGGACCTGTGTGGATTGCTTTTGTAATAGCTTGCAATCTACTCATAAAAATCTTGAATTTTGCCTTTAGGCTCAGTCAGTCACATGCTTTCTGCAGTAGCACATATAAGAGAAAGAGAGCAGCGGTAATTTAATGACTTTCTATCTATAACTGTATCTAAATTCAGGGTTTGTTTTCAAGGCAAAGTAACCCATGCCATTTTATTATAACATTAGTACGTTATATACATCTTCACCCCACTGCACCCCAAGACAAAATTCCCAAAATTCTCTTTGTTGCCAATATATAAAAGGAACAAGGAGGCATTTAAATAAAATGATAACACTTTTGTTTTCTATACAGAGTACAAAGATTAGTGCTTTAATCACTAAAACTGGATTCAGAAAAAATGACAAAAAATACTGTCTCTATCTTGCACGTTTTTTAACAGTTGGAACATTTTTCCAATTTGGCTATGTTGGCTTAAAATATGCAATTCAGTAGTCCTCCAAACATTTACACTTTAGTGTATAAATGTGTTCGAGCAGACCTGTTCGTGTGGCTAATGTCCTACCCCACTGTAACGGTAAGGCATGTTCATTCCCCCCCTGACAAATGACTCCCCTGTTATTTAGCCTGGGTTTGTAGCCATAATCAAGGACAACTTGTTCCGTGACACATGGCTTGCAGCGACATGAAGCCTACTCTTTTAGTAACCTTCAGCTCTTGTTGTAGTATACCCCAGCACAGCCACTGCACGTGCCTTGGGGTCTCTTTGGGAGAGGAAGTCTGTCAATTACTACTCAAACACTGCATTATGCAAAGTTACTTGGCTGGCAACAACACATCAATTTTACCTTGTCTGCATACACATACCAGCCTGTCACAACATAGCAGCTGAAGCCTTGTCTCAATCCCATTTCAGGTATTCCTCCAAACATTCCACGGCTGATTAACCACATACTAAAACCCCTACGTTCCAGGATCTCATTCTGTATTAGCTCATCTCATGGCCATGGTAGATTGCTGGTACACGCGGCTCTCTCTGCTTATACCAACCATTTATACACCAGAACTCTGGCCATTTTTATAAGTTCAGTTCGGAATATTGTCAGTCTGTACTCCATTGATACCATGGTGACATACACATTCTTTCGCCACCTCAACCTTAAATTAGCTTACAAACACTTAAACTTATCTCAGGTAGACATATACCTACATACTATCAACAATAACTGGTGCCAGGTTAACATACTAGACCAATTGTCCGACACTTGCAGGACTACACTGGCATACCGTTCTCTTTTAAAGTTACACGGTAACCACTCACTACATCAAATTCATCCTTTACGTCAGGACACAATTCATAAAGCTCTGATACGACCAGGGGAGGACTGACTGGTCGGGTACTTCGGACATGGTCTGAGGGCCCGGCCGAGGAAGGGGGCCCGCCACCCAGCCACTTTGTGTCTTTGACACAGACACACAACAGAATTTGCGCCGCCCGCTTGAGTCAAACGCCTCCCTCAGGCCCAGCAGTGCTTACCCGAGGTGGAGCTAGGGTCCGAGGGGGCAGAGGAGTATGTCATCTCTGTGCGCAATGCTTCACTGATCAGGAGCCCTGTGTAATGCGCAGTGCAGGGAGTTTCCCCCTCCCTGCTTACCAACAAGCATAGAGAGGAGGGAGCCAGACTCCCATCACACTCAGCCTGATGCCACCCTCCTGAACCAAAAAGGTATGTAAGCAGGGGGGTGGTTAAATATGTAATGTGATCTGTGAGTGCATGTTATTTGTTTGTGTGTTAGTGTGTGTATATCTGTATGTGTTAGTGTTCGTGTGTATATCTGTATGTATGTTAGTGTGTGTATATCTGTATGTATGTTAGTGTGTGTCTGTGTAACAGTATGTACAGGGGCGGACTGAAAGCCTTCGGGGCCCCCGGGCAAAATTAGATCCCAGGCCCTTTAAAGGCTAAATATATCTGCATTAAATAAATGTTAACTAAAACCCTCATATAATACGGTATTCCTTTGGATGTGTTCGGTGTGAAGAACTGTGTATCAATGCATGCTTGTATTTGAGTCTGCGTGAATGGAGTTGTGCATGTCTGGATGACTACATGTGCTTTTTCTATAGTCAGTGTGAATGCATTTGTGTATTGAGCATTTGTGTGTGACTGCATATATAGGGGTGTACAACAATACAAGACAGTAGGGTGTGCCAAGTGGTTAGGGGTGAATTAATACTCAATAATACAACTGAAGTAAAACAGATAATACGTGCTCAATAAAATGATATAAAATCATATTTGCATAAAAGTGAACAAGTCAAAAAGTCCAAAATGAAGTATAAAGGTATAGGTACCCGAGTTGTCAGTCCGCCCCTGAGTATGTATGTTAGTGTGTGTCTGTGTAACAGTATGTATGTTAGTGCGTGTATATATGTATGTATGTTAGTGTGTGTCTGTGTAACAGTATGTATGTTAGTGTGTGTACATCTGTATGTGTTAGTGTGTGTATATCTGTATGTATGTCAGTGTGTGTCTGTGTAACAGTATGTATTTTAGTGTGTGTATATCTGTGTATGTGTGTTAGTGTGTGTATATCTGTATGTTAGTGTGTGTTTATCTGTATGTTAGTGTGTGTATAACTGTATGTATGTTAGTGTGTGCCTGTGTAACAGTATGTATGTTAGCAGGGGCGGACTGAGAACCCTCAGGGCCCCCGGGCAAAATAAATCAAGGGCCCCCTTACAGGCCCCACCCATACTCGGCAGCAAGCGCCACCCTTGTCCCGCCTCCAGCCACACCCTACACAATCTTTAGACACAAGGAACAAAAGGGCAATAAGCCCTTCGAGGCCCCAGCAGAGACTACAATTGAGGGCTAATGGGCCATGGAGGGGGGTCTTTCTAGCGGGGGCTATCTCAGTGTCCTTTAGAGAGTGTGTTAGAAAGAATCCCCTCCAGGCCCCATTAGAGACTACAATGGAGTCTAATGGGGCCTGGAGGGTGGTCTCTCCAACACTCTGGTTTCTATTCACAATATAGCAACACAACATAGCTCGCTGATACCTAGGCCAAGTTGGCTCTTCTTACCTTAATTACTGTTGCTGGCTGGCAGTCTGTGGGCTTGCTTGCTGCGGCTGGCAGGCTGTGGGCTTGCTGGCTACTGCCGGCAGGCTGTGGGCTTGCTGACTGCGGCTGGCAGGCTGTGGCTTGCTGACTGCGGCTGGCAGGCTGTGGCTTGCTGGCTGCGACTGGCAGGCTGTGGGCTTGCTGGATGTAAGCCTGTGGCTTGCTGTAGGCCTGTGGGCTGGCTACTGGCCTGTGGGCTGGCTAACTTGCTGGCTACTGGCCAGCCTGTGGGTTGGCTGGCTGGCTACTGGGGCACTTGTAAATTATTTAAAGAAATAATCTATGCACAATAACCACTACTGCTCCAGAGTAAGTAGTCAAACCATTTAAGAACAGTTTGACAACTTACCTGGGATCTGCTGGGATATGGGGCTGTAGTAGGGAATAGGAGCAGTGGTGCAATGTGTGTGAAAGGTTCAGTGTGTGTGTGGGGGTGTAGTGTGTGAATGTGTAGGGTGTGTGGGCTGTGTATGTGTGTGGCAATGTTAGTATGGGGGGCTGTGTATGGGGGTCTGTGTGTATATGGGTGGGCAGTGTATGTGTGTGTGTGAGGCAATGTGTGTAAATGTGTATGGTGTGTATGGGGGCAGTGTGTGAATGTGTATGGTGTGTGTGTGGGCAGTGTGTTTATGGGGCTAGAGTTCACTCTCACCACTGCGACCACCAGGAATCCCTGGGGGTCACAGTGTTGAGAGTGAACACTAGACCGTAGCTCCAGGGCTAGAGCTGACTCTCGCAAGAGCGGTAACGTTGCCATGGTAATCGCGGCAACGCTCTGTGCTCGTGCAAGAAGGACCCAGAGGAGCTGCAGGGTGAGCTCCCAGGTCCTCTCTTCCTCCCTCCCCTGCCCGCATGGTGCCTGCGGACGGGGGGGGGGGGCAATTGCCCTGTTGCCCCCCTGGATCCACCAGTGATATCTACAGCCCTTCTGTGTGCCTTTTTGTCTCCCCCCGTCCCTCTGTATGTTTCTTCCTCCCCCCTCCTTCCCAGTCTCTCTTACCCCTCTGCCTCTTTCTCCCTCTCTTCCACTGTTTTTCTCCCCCCTTTCCCTGTCTCTCTCTCCCCCACATCTCTCTTCCTCTCTGTCTCTTTCTCCCCCTCCCTATCCCCCCTCTTTCTCCCCGTGTCTCATTCTTCCCTCGTTGTCTCTTTCTCCCCCTCCCCATCTCTATATTCCCCCTCTTTCTCCCCCTGTGTCTCATTCTTCCCCCTCTGTCTCTTTCTCCCCCTCCCCATCTCTCTATTGCCCCCTCTTCCCCCCCTCCCCATCTCTCTGTTCCCCCCTCTTCCCCCCATCTCTCTATTGCCCCCTCTTCCCCATCTCTCTATTGCCCCCCTCTTCCCCCCTCCCCTATCTCTCTGTTCCCCTCTTTCTCCCCTCCCATCTCTCTGTTGCCCCTCTTTCTCCTCCTCCCATCTCTCCTGTGCCCCACTCTTCCCCATCTCTCTGTTGCCTCCCCTCTCTCTTGCCCCTCTTCTCCCCTCCCCATCTGCTGTTCCCCCCTCCTCTCTGGCCCCTCTTCCCCCTCCCCATCTCTCCTGTTTCCCCCTGTTTCCCCCCCATCTCTCTATTGCCCTCTTCCCCCCCATCTCTATTGCCCCTCTTTGTCTCTGTTTGCCCCCTCTTCCCCCCCATCTCTCTTCCCCTCTTCCCCCCCAGCCTCTCTTGCCCCTTCTTCCCCATATTTTCTTGCCTCTTTTACTTCTCTCTTGCCCCTCTTCCCCCCCATATCTCTCTTGCCCCCTCTTCCCCATATCTCTCTTGCCCTCTTCCCCCATATCTCTCTTGCCCCCTCTTCCCCATATCTCTCTTGCCTCCCCCATATCTCTCTTGCCCCTTCTTCCCCCCCATATTTTTCTTGCCCCCTCTTCCCCCCTCTTACTCAAGTTAGAGGGGGCCGGCCGTTTGATGCTGGAGCCGCCGGACCGGGTGGCAGCCTTGCCGGTCCGGCGGCATTCCGCTCACTAACGATGAAGGAGGAGGAGGAGGAGCATCTGTCTATCATGCTCCTTTGCGGTTCCCACATCCTGTGCTGGGAATTGTGGGAACCGCAGGGAGCATGATAGACAGATGCTCCTCCTCCTCCCCCTTCAGTGTTAGTCAGAGGAAAGCCGCCGGACCGGCGAGGCTGCTACCCGGTCCGGCGGCTCCAGCATCAAACGGCCGGCCCCCTCACAGTGTGCCACCGGACCGGCCACCCGGTAGCACCTTCCTCTGCCGCCCCCAATTCAGCCCTGCCGCCGGGCCCCCTGAAGGCGGCGGGCCCCCCTCCCGGCCGGGCCCTCGGACCATGTCCGAAGTGCCCGACCGGTCAGTCCGCCCCTGTATGTTAGTGTGTGTTTGTGTATCTGCATGTATGTTAGTCTGTGTCTGTGTATCTGTATCAGTGTGTTTGTGTATCTGTATGTGTGTGCGTTTCTTTATGCATGTTAGTGTGTGTCTGTGTATCTGTATATCTGTATACGTTTAGTGTGTCTGTCAGTATGCGTGTTAGAGTGTGTCTGTAAATTTGTATGTCAAAGTGTGTGTCTGTATATCTGTATGTGTTGGTGTGTGTATGCATCTGTGAGTCTGCACATGTGTATCTGTACAAGCACATACACCCCTGCATTCAAATATCAACAGTACATACAGACACACCCCTACATTCAAAGGCAAACAGTACACACAAATACACCCCTACATTCACACACATATATTCCATTCAAAACATGCTTACAGTCAAACATACAAACACTGCTCGGGGCTATGTTCAACCCTGCAAGGATGGTAAAATGGTAGATACCCATCTGGCAAAGTATTATGGTAGTTGTACGAAAGATTGGTATCTACCTTTTTTTCCATCCTTACGACAGGTGGACCGAAAAAAAAATCTTGCACCAGCACCCACTCTAATTTAGGTCACAAACGTAAATAAAATAACTTTTTAATGGGAGGAAAGGGGGAATGGGGACCTAAAAACTACCCCACTGCAGCCCCTGTCCCCCACAACCACCCAACACTACAGTCTCTATCTGCAATTAGAACCCCTATACCCCCTCTACAGTGCTTTTTCACCCATTAGAGCCCATGTTGCTCATTAGAGCCCTTATCTTCCCACTACAGCCCCATTCCCACACACTACAATTCCTGTCCCCTACTGAAGCCTCTCCCTCCCCCCTCACTCCCCCCGCATTACAACTCTTTCTGTAACACATGCATGTGTTCGTGATGTATATTTGAAACTCTTGCAAGTTGGTGGGTACACGGGGGCCCCATGATCTCCTATTGCCCAGGAGCCCCATGAGTTGTCAGTCCGACCCTGCATACGACCCGTCAACATATTCAGGTCATTCTTTTAGAATAAGCACGGCTTCTGCAGCCTTTGGTAAACATCCCAGTGCACATCATAAACTGGGACATTGGAATCGTCTGCAAACACCAGATATCCCTCAAATGGAGAGGGAACTGAGGCTGGCATTTAAAGTACTGGTTATGTAATGTGAACTCGTATTAAGGATTAAACTGTTAACTTTTTGCCCTCATTTACAGCCTACCCGATCGTTGGTTTCAGCACACCACAACCAAATTATACCACCACTACTATAACTCAGCTTATTGTCCCCAATTACAAATGGAATGGCAGAGCCTGTAGTTGTGGGAGGGGTTTACCCGGCCTATAAAGTCACAGGCCTCCCCTTCCTCTGGGCTGAGACTTCCTGATTCAGTCCACCCACCGCTCCCTTTATTAAGCATTCACTTAGTGGGCCCTCTTTTACAGGCCTACCCGAATGTCTGTTTCGGCACACCACAACCGACTTATACCACCACTACTATAACTCAGCTTATTGTCCCCGACTAAAAATAAATATATATATATATATATATATATATATATATATAAACATACATACATACATACATACAAATGTGCATACGTGTAATGAGATAAATGGACATAGCAGTGTGTCTACACTCATTCCAGCTGATGGCAGATGTGGTATTTCCTTGAAGGATATCCCACATTTCCGATGCTCTGTAGAAAAAAAGCTACTCAACCATTTGCTTTTTTCCCACCTACATTAAATGTAACTATGATCTAGACCAGGGGTAGGCAACCTACGGCACTAGTGCCATGCACGGCACTCGAGGTGTCTTTCCATGGCACTCAAGGCTGCTAGAGCCAAACAGGCTCTGGCCTATCAGGAGTCTCAGTGAAACTTCAGATATCTGCTAATACGAAAAGGTGATGAAGGACAATCCTCAATTTATGCATTGCAGAATGTAGAGTAAGTGATCTCAGATCACTTCTTCCAAGCACTTGTGAATGGGAATCCACACTGTAGTAGAACAGCCTACAGTTGCTATTGCAGCTCCTGTACTTGACCTGTAACTGGCCAGCTGGGTCCCCACTGGAACCCAGGGAAGCCACTCACACTGCTAGATATACACAGAGCTGCAGAATAACCCTCCCCTCATACAAATAATACGAACAGCCCACACACAAACATACACACAATCCGCACAAACGCAACACCACTAACAATCTACATACATGCACACAATCCCACATGCAGCCTCTCACATGCAATACCCCAAACAGCCCCCACACACTACCAAACACACAATGTGACATTTCCATTCACACACACAATTTCACAAGCAGCCCTCATACACAGCCCACATTCATATGTATCATACACAATACCATAAACTACTAATGAACATATACAATATAATAGCTCATATACACACAAATACAATGATACAAAGCAATTACAGTAAAAATAACACAAGCAGAATACGGCAGCATACACACCTCAATTTAAAAAAATAGGATCGGCACGCTACGGGACATCACAATCCTATATGGGCACAGTGCTGCTAAAAGGTTGCCTACCCCTGATCTAGACTGTATTGGCCCAGTGTGAGACAAATTTTTAATTATATAATTTTTTTTCATTTGCAGTTTGTTCCTCCACCCACCCCCCTTTTTATTTTTTACGTATTCAAATATAGGCAGAAATCACCCCTGGTTATACACTACAGCAGGCATAGGCTACCTTCGGCACTGCAGATGTTTTGGACTACACCTCTCATGATGCTTTGCCAGCATTAGGGGTGTAAGAGCATTATGAGGGATGTAGTCCACAACATCTGGAGTGCTGAAAGTTGCCTATCCCTGTAATAAAGTGTGAATTATTGGGGATTTGAAGTGAATTCTAAAAAAAAAATCTTTAAATCAGATTTGATTTTAGTTTGGCTATTTCTGCAAATATAAATTTACCTCTGAATTCACTTTGAAAAACCCTGATTGTCACATTGCACACAGTTCAATTGGGTGAAAATAGAGGAAATATTATTACATTTGTTTCCTGATCACCGTCACACAGCACGATACAATATATGAGCTTGGAGATGTGGAGTGAAATATGGAGTGAAGATCGCTCCAATTAACCTATGAAAATGTAGGTCTTTTATCTTTTTTACAATTAAATGAAACCTTCTGAGACTCCATAGGCCATAATCGACCATGAGAAGTATCTGTTTTCCGTGTATGATGCTTAATACCTGAAGTTATACTGCATTTCTTTAACAGTTTTATGTATGTTTTAAGCCACTATGGATTACAGAGACATATGTTGTTGTGCTTACGCTTTCTTTATAAAACCTGCAGTTATTTTTACCAGTTTTCCAAAGTGAGAAAAAAAAAAATCAATAGTTCTATAAAAAGAATAATCATCAGTCAGCGGAGTCTACACATGTGTTAAATATCTCAGCTTATACTATCCTTTTAGAAAATACAATAAGCAACATTGCATATTCACTTACATTACATATTTACCTGAAGCTCCTCGTATGAGGCCCAATAGAAGGCAGCTTTAAAGGCACAGTTATAAAGGTATCTTTAACTAGCTATGGTGCAAAAATCTCACATGTCACTTCTGCCTTAATAACAAGTTTAGCACCATGCTTTAATTATGAACTTTCTTCAGTTTAATCATCTTCTGTTACATGCCCTTCAGTCGGGTTTAATAATTTATAATTATGGTATTTCAGTCAGGCACCTCTTTAGTTGTTAGTAAATACATTATTCCATCTATAGAACATCACTAAACCAATGCTCAGCAACAGAAATTACCTCTGCTAGCTACTTCACTGAACTAAGACATAGTTACTACCAGGGTTCGAGTCCTTGGAACAGAGTTTCTGCACTTGTTCCACAGCAGGAACGCCGTTCCCGTTAGTCAGGGCCGGACTGGCCTACCGGGATACCGGGAAATTTCCCGGTAGGCCACCTGCCCTGGGGCCGCATTGAGCTGTGGCTGCACCCAGCCAAAAGCCAGGCAAAAAAATTTGTTCCTGTTCATCCTGCCGTGGCCGAATACCGAGCCACCGCCAATGCTCCTGCAGCCGCTGGCCTGAATAGTGCATAGATTTTCTTAAGCCAGCCGCAGCCCGCCAGATGTGAGCAGCATTGTGCATATGACGTCATATCCAGCGGCTGTGCAGCAGGCAGCTACAGCGGCAGCATCCATTCACTTCTGCAAGCAGTGCCAGATCTGTAGAACACTCTGCAAGACAGAGCTGAGTCCAGACAAGACTGCCCTGTGATTGTCTGTACCCTGAAGTACAGTACAGGTAGGGGTAAAGGGGCTTGGTGGTATATATATATTTTTTAATGATTAAATGAATTAAGTAGTCATCTTGCCCCCCTATTAACCCACTACACCCCCTACTTTCATACCCCCATTAACCCACTACATCCCCTGCAATCTTACCACTAGTAACCCACTACACCCCTGCCATAATACCCCCTATTACCCTACTACATATAGAGTTACTGATCCAGCACATAGAATTGTGTAACACAGAGGACTGATAGGTAACGTATACCGGACCTTAGAATGGCCGGACTAACATACCAAAAAATAGTCAGGAATAGCCGAGGTCAAGGGATACAAAAAGAGACACAATGATAAGGAAAAGCCAAGAGTCAGGGATGCCAGAAAACAGGGAAGTCAAAAACAATGCCAAAGTCAAATAACCAGAATAACAAAAATAAATAATGCGCTCTCGGACAACCACAAGGGAAACCACGACAGGGCACTGAGCAGGATGATAACTGGGCCTAAATACCCCTCCTTTAGATCTGATAGGCTGTAACCGGCCTTTGACCCCAAAGGCAGTTACCAGGTTCTCATTTGCATAATTGCTGCTCAGCATTAACCCTTCTGTGGATTTTGTTGCTGCTCGGCACAACTTTTCATGTGTTGACAGTAAATGCCATTAACCACATTTTTATAAGCGGATGAATACGTGACAAAACCAAACAGAGAACAATAGAATAGTGAGACAATCAATATCTTAAATTGTCCAATGACAGAGAGGTGGTCAACCATTTGCAAATCTTACATTCTGAGGATTTTTCCTTTGACAATTGTAAAATGCATTAGTAACCACTAGGACAGTCGTCAATTTTTGTTAGTCCTTTCTGGACCATTGGAACTTGTTATTATACTGGCAAAGAGATTTGTACCTGATGGAACAATTAAGAAAGTGGTTATGGCACGCACTGACTGCCTATGACACCTCACCACACATTACAGGATAGTATGCCCAATGCGAGGAGGGGGGAACCTCAAAAGTGGGTCTGGCTGTAAATGGTACAACCATTTTTGATACTTCTCACCACCTGATATGGAGCTGAGTAATTACTGGAGCATGTAAGGTGGTACACCATCGTCATAGCCCACAATTTAGGATTAAGAAGTTTTGAACACATATTAAATGCCAGAGAACTTAAATTTTACCTCCATTGGTATAACCCCTATCATCTATGGTCTCGTAATGTGCAGTAATGTGCGGTATATGGTGTCTAAATAACTACTAGTCCAATAGGAATTTGTGTCTCAATTAATTCTTTATGGTTACCTTTGTATCACACTATTATTTATGTCACTCTGTTAATGGCCCCGCAAGCCTGGAATTTTCTGTGTTTCATTGTGTCCAGAGACTCATTCCTTACGTGACTATGCTTTATATACTTTGCATTATCCTCAATAAAACTTGTTTCTTAAATACAATTTTCAAATTAGACTTAGCCACCCTAATAAAGAATCCAGATCCAAAATGCTTGCAAGCTCCTTCTGTTTGAGAGATACAGCAACTCCACAATATTGTTTCAACCTTGGTGGGCCTCATTAGTGAGGTGTGGCTGATAACGTGAACAAGGTGTTCCACGTCTACATTAATCATTTACCTTAGACAGACACAAGATAAATTAGGAACAGCCTCTGCTTTGCTTTAATTTCTTAACGAGTAGTTTAAAGGGCCCTCTCTAAACTGCATGACCACTACATAGTGTATAATGAGTAAATGAGTCTTCCCACTTTTCATTAATATATTTTCATAGATAGACCAAAAAATGTGTTCTCTCAGGTACAGACTTGCTACTCATGTGCAACTCAGCTAATGAGGAAGTGGACTTGCCTTGAGTGCTGCTTTCATAAATAAAGCTACTTGGTACTTCTGTACAATCTCTCTCTAAAAATATAGAGAATACAGAAACATCTATAACAAATGTAGTGAAGTAAGACAGGGGCAAAGAGAGAGCTTGTTGTATTATAGCCTACACAAGATGCATATATATTTATGTATTAATTTTTTTTTTTTAATCTCTAAACATTTTACATAGTACAATGAATGTATAGTTTGACAGATGACGTGGAGAGTTGTATCTTCACAAATATCACTCCAGTAGACAAATTAGTTTCTCACACACAAATGTAACAGCAAAACCAATTTTCTTGATTCTTAATAACACAGGTTTGCACTGAGTATTCTTTTTATTTTTTTGTTTTTTTTAACAAAGCATCCAGAGGAAATTGAATTTGACCCAATAAACCTGGTTTGTCGAGCTATGTCAAATTATATTTGTTTTCCGCAAAGGTAATTTTACGGTTTATTTAATCAACATTTTCATTTTAATCAAGAAGGAAATACCTTACCAGAACAAATGTCTAATTTCAATAATAATGTAATTATTAGATAGCTGTAAACCAACCAAACATGAAGCATTTGTCAATGAAATTAGGCAGAGACCATATTTCTTTTGATATTACTTGCAATGAATGCAGTAATAAAGTGTGCATCTTGGGCTGCTGCGTTACTACTGATAAAGGAACACTTTAGGGTGAGGAACACTAACATGTATTCCTGATACTATAGTTTTAAAACCACCATCTAGCCCTCCTGGTTCCTCCCTTTCCACCCGTAAATACAGCCAAATCTTATCTATATTCCAGTCTGCTGCTGCTGCTGGTTCTGCCCTTGATCTGCCTGCTTGGCTGACATCAGAAGTGTTGATCAAAAGCCAAATCGCAATGCTTTCCTACTGGATTGGCTGAGACTGTCAAGGAGGCAGATCAGGGGTAGAGCCAGCACGAACCAAACACGGACCTGGCCAATCAGCATCTCCTCATAGAGTTGCATTGAATCAATGCATCCCTATGTGGAAAGTTCAGTGTCTGCATGCAGAGGGAAGAGACATGGAATGGCAGTGCTGTCCCAGGAAACACCTCTAGTAGCCTTCTGAGGAGTGGCCAGAGAAGGTATTCCTAGGCTGTAATGTAAACACTACATTTTCTCTGAAAAGACAGTGTTTACTGCAAAAATCTTGAAGGGAATGATTATACTCACCAGAACAAATACAATAAGCTGTAGTTATTCTGGTGACTATAGTGTACCTTTAAATAGTATATACATAAAGGCTATTGGTTAAGTCAGCTTTACATGTAATGTAATCTCTGCTCTGCTTTTAGTCTACAGACAGAAACATGTGTCTTTGGCTCATTCTCATTTGGAGTCAATAGGCAGATCTTTTTGTGTTTGGAATTAAATTGAACTTGCTTTACTAAATCAACAGGGATGGGATGAGTTATAGCCGTCATTGGCAAGCAGTGCACTGGACGGATGCCAGGGCCAGTGTTTGGATGCCCATGTCAGCCTACGGCTACTAACCCATTGCTGGGGACAGATGTAAGGTCACATGGCTTCATTTGCTGTTATTTCTTCTTTCGGCCATTTGTTTTCCTCACAGTTTTCTACTTTTATTGGCAGTATTTTTCATTTTTGCATCCTAGAGCAGTGTGCGCCTAGAGAGACGAGTTAAATTCACATTAAGTCTAGTTTTAATGTATTACAGCAGATATATTGTCTGTTTCAAAAGAAAAGAAAATCCAGAAAACAATTACAGGCCAGGCAGGAACAAGATTTTATTCTTCATTTATTCAATTGATGTGGCAGTAAGACAATTGTATACACACACACACTCATATAGTGGCAGTGCTTGGACCTTGAAACATGTATATAGGGATTTATGTATCACTGTTTCAGTCCGTCATCAGACACTGTCATGGAGACGCACCCACCACTTGCCAGGTATGACAGTAACTAAGGCATAATTACACCCTGTAATACTCAATTACTATGTATCTGCATTACTGGTGTAAAAGCAAGATGTCTGTCTGGGTAGAGGGGAGTCCGTACAGTTTGCCATGTCCAAGTGCATCAAGAAAAAAAAATTCTCCCTCAAAAACACACTATAAATAAAGTGATAAATTGAGTTGCAAAATTTAGGCAAATATAGCTAAGCTATGACTATAGCTGTGTTGGTATCATTTGGCAAATCATCTATTTCTGGCTACAATTGCAATTAAACATTCAATATGTTACAATTTATTTTTTTAAAGGAATAGTATAGCATTAGGGATACAAACCTGTGTCCTTGTGCATGATAAGTCTGTGATGCTCCACCAATCCCTGAGATGAAAGGTACTTATAGTTTTTCTCCAGCACCAAGACTCTCTCTGCTATTGCCCACTCCTCCTCCAATGACATTTCTGTCTCTCTCACCTATGGCCAATCCAATGCTCCTCAGAGTGGAGCACTGGGGACTGATGTACATGCACGGCAAGTGCTGTGCATGCATTCAAGTGCATCTCATAGAAAAGAATTGAATTCAAAGCTTTCCTATTTGCGTTAACATCACATGACCGAGTTTTACTCTAAGGAAGACAGCCACTAGAGGTAAATTTAATCCTGCGATATAAACATTACAATTTCTACAAAACTGCCATGATTTACATTGAGATGAAGTGGTCCGGGTAAATTTAGTGGTCCTTTAATGAATAAACCATAAATATTTTACATTTATACACTTCATGAAGTTTCTAAAATTACATATACATTTAAATTATTTTCAGACAAATAAACACACGTGCTAACGTTAAGGGATATTTACTGTGAGTTTACAAGGTGTTAGTCCTTACATGTCGTGCAATGCAGCATATATATACACAGAAAGATATGTCAACAAGAAAAAGATTCATTCTGAGTCCAGTAGACAGTAACAGATGGTGTACTCGGAATACAAAATCTTAGGGGACTAAGCAGGTGGTTCAGTTTCCATGTCAATGCCCTGTGCGGTAGGACTTGAGTGTTGCCACGGATAGACATGTTATACTCCACGTGACTCCTAAATGGTCAAAACAATATAATACAAATTATAAAAACATCTTAGTTCAGTCCAATGAGAACCAAGTAAATTGATATTACCGTATATACTCGAGTGTAAGATGATTTTTTCAGCACATTTTTTGTGCTGAAAAACCCCCACTCGTCTTATACTCGAGTCACTGTCTGTATTATGGCAACTTACATCGCCATAATACAGACCAGGACCACAGGGCTCATTACAAGCCCGGCAGTCCTGTTGGGGGCTGGCAGCGAGCTGTAACTTACCTTTCCTGCAGCTCCTGTCAGCTCCCTTCTCTCTCCTCCGGTCTGGTCAGCTCCCCTGTCAGCTCCAGTGTAAGTCTCGCGAGAGCCGCGGGGTCAGAGCGTTGCCACGGTCACACTGCGAGACTTACAGTGGAGCTGACAGGGGAGCTGACCGGACCGGAGGAGAGAGAAGGGAGCTGCAGGAAAGGTAAGTTACAGCTCTTTGCCAGCCCCCCTCCTACACAACCCATCCACTGGACCACCAGGGAATGAGAGCCCCCCTCCCTGCCATGTATCAAGCAGGGAAGGGGGATGAAGAAAATATAAATAATAAAAATAAAATCTTAATAATATAACAAAAAAAATAATAATATTAAAATAATAATAATTAAAAAAAATAATAAAAATGCCCACCCCCCACCAAGGCTCTGTATCCAGGGCCAGATTAAGAGCCCAGTGGGCCTGGTGCTGACAATTATGACGGGCCTAATTACAAAATCATATCGACCAAAAACAGTAAAACACTCCCAAGCATCATATACCTGATGGAGATGGTGCTGGAGAGAAAGAAAAACAGCAGCTATAAGAAAACACATACCCTAGGCTAATCTCTCTCTAATTTATGTTTTCATCTTTCAAGTAAATCCATAATCCCTAACAGCAGTGTCCAGTCAAGCAGGAAGTAAATGGGCATGGTAAAAGGTTGTGCCACTGACACAAATCACGTAACCTGCCAAAAGGGGCGAACATGCCCAAAAAGAGGACATGTCTGCTCAAAGAATTAGAAGGCCAGCCTGGCATGAATGCATGTCAGGCTGCCTGCCAATCATGCAGCTGGCCAACTAAGGGCATACTATGCAGACAGCACCCTGAGCTTGGCATAAATGCATCTAATGATGCGCTCACTCAACGCTTTCTAAGGACTGTCCCCTAGCACTCGCTGGTCCACTTGTCTCCTTACCTTCTTACTAGCAGGCAGAAGCTCCTGGTATATGGTTTGGGACAGAGAAAAGCTGTATGTAGTGAGTGTAGAAGAAAGGGAACATGCCACAGTGTTAGAGAGACCAAAGTCAGCATTACCTTAAAGGATAACTATAGGGTCAGGAACACAAACATGAATTCATGACCCTATAGTGTTAACACCACCATCTAGCCCCCCTGGGCCCCTCATGCCTCCATAAATATAGCAAAATCTTACTATATTCAAGCCTGAAGCTGTAACTCTGCATGCTGTTAGACTCATAAAAACAAGCAGTCTGCTGACATCATTAGAAGTGGTGGCCTGATCCAATAGGATTGGCTGAGACTGACAAAGAGGCAGATCAGGGTCAGAGCCAGCATGATTCAAACACAGCCCTGGCCAATCATCATCTCCTTATATAGATTAATTTAATTAATGAATCTCTATGAGGAAAGTTCAGTGTCTGCATGCAGACGGAGGAGACACTGAATGTTTGGATGCATTTTAGGCAGCCATGACCCAGGAAGGATCTCTAACAGTCATCTAAGGAGTGGCCAGTGAAGTTATCACTAGGATGTAATGTAAAGACTGCATTTTATCTGAAAAGACAGTGTTTACAACAAAAAGCCTGACGGTAACGATTCTACTCACCAGAACAAATTCAATAAGCTGTAGTTGTTCTGGTGACTATAGTGTCCCTTTAACTATATTCATTGTCAGCCAGTCCACACAAGTTTTGTTCCCATACATCCCACTTAAGTTTCCATACTTAAGTAAGAGTATGTGAAAAGTAGTTAGGGTTGCCACCTTTCTTGGAAAAACATACCGGCCTTACTAATTTGCATAATAAAATATGTATGGATGACATCACATGATGTAAATCACAAGGAGTGACATAAGAGAAAATGCTGTAAAATCACCAAAAACTACTTAGTTTGATTCTGCTGTATAGATGGAGTTCCTCCCAGTGCCCTCATGACTCAGTGCCCCCATGTGTCGATTACTCCAGGTCTCAGTGTTCCTATGTATCAGTGTCTCAGTGCCCCAGGGGACACTTGAAGACATGGGGACACAGACACTAGAGACACTGGCTGGGAGACATGGGGACATTGAGACATGGGGATACAGAGACACCGGGGCCACAGACACTAGGGACACTAGCTTGGAGACATGGGGACATTGTGACACTTGAGGCAATGAGAGACATGGAGGCACTAGGAGACATGGGGACAGTGAGACACTGGCTGACTGGGGGCACTGGGAGAGTAGGGGTCACTGGGAGACTATGGGGGCACTGAGACACCAGGGACACTGGCTGGGAGACATGGGGACACTGTGTCCCCATGTGTCTGTGTCACATTATCTCCCAGTGTCCCTTAGTGTCTCAGTGTATGTCTCCTTGCAGCCTTTCCCCCCATCCCTTACTTCCCTGAGCTGTAGGCTGTCTCTGCAGGGTGGGAGTTGCTGTCTGGACTCTCTGTAGCTGCACCCCTGCAGATCAGTGAGTATAGATAGGCAGGGAGGGATATGCTGGAACTTCCTATCCCTGCCTGTCTCCACACACAGCGACCCCTACTGGCCAGTGCTGGTATTGCATAGTAATCTCTTGTTTATACTGATAAAAATACCAGCATTTGTATTGCCGGTATCGCTGCAATATTGGCACCAGCCAGGCAGCCTCAAATACTGGCTGTGCTAATAAAATAAAAGCCAGGTGGAATCCCTAAGAGTAGTGTGTGAAAAAAAAAAAAAAAAAAATGTAAATTTTAATTTTTAATTTTTTTTTAAATCAATGGGCCTATTCCATGGGCCTGGGCCTGGAGCTGCAGCTCCATCAGCACCTATGTTAATCCGGCCCTGTCTGTATCACATACACAAACACACTCTGCATCACACACACACACACTGCACTCATACACACACAGCACTCATACACATACACACACACTGCATTCATACACACACACACTGCATTCATACACACACACACACACCACATTCATAAACACACTGCATTATATACACACACAGCATTCTTTATATACACACACTGTAAATAAATATTCAATTAATATAATTTTGGGGGGATATAATTTTATTTAGACATTTACCAGTAGCTGCTGCATTTCCCACCCTAGTCTTATACTCGAGTCAATAAGTTTTCCCAGTTTTTTGGGGTAAAATTAGGGGTCTTGACTTATATTCGGGTCGACTTATACTCAAGTATATATATATATATATATATATATATATATATACGGTAATTAAGACATGGTTAATGTTTGCTTAGGAATTAGGTATATCATTTCTGACAATTATGTTTTTAATCACTCTTCTTTTCTTGTTTTCTCTTCTATCTTTGTTTTTGAATGAGTTGCATTTTTTATTTTCCCTTGCCTTCAGCATTGTCTTACAAATACACCTGTATTGTGGCTCTTCAGCTGATCCTGACATAACTTTTACTTTGGTATGAGGAACCTTTTTTTTTAACTTGTTCACTATTGTTATATTGAAAAGTTTCAATAAAAACTGTAATTACTAAGAAAAAAGAATAAAGATTAAGATGAGAATCTTTTGGAAGCCTATATGATTGCTACAAGTCACTAGGTTATTCTGCTTCTGCAGTGAACTTTCTTAGAGATTTGGAAGTGGACGATTCTGGCTCTGATATTGTTCTTAAAATGAGTTCTGAGCGCTTTGTATACACATATGTTTAGCAGGAATTTGGTGACTATGTAGATCAGCACCTGGCAACATTGTGATTCATGAAAATACATTGTCAGGATGGGGTTGTGGCCCTACACGCAGAATCAAGTCAAACACGAAGAATAGACTAAAGTTAATAAATGTATTTCCAGGTCTAAGAATGGTCAGATTTAACATAGAAAGAATAGTCAGAAACAAAGCCAAAGTCAGGAACACAGACAGGAACATATAGGAGAAGACAAAGCCAAAGGGTCAGGGATACCAGAAGTACAGATAATGAGAACAAGCCAAGACCAAAAAACAGATAACAATTAACAGAACACACTCTCACATAACCAAAGTAAGTGGAAACCATGACAGGGCACTGTGCAGGTTTGGGTTTAAATAACCCTAAAGCACTGCTCTTGGCCAGAATGGGTCCTATGACCCCAGAACGTGCGTGCCTTTTGAAAACGTGACATTAAATGCACGTTTTCATCACAAATTAAGTTATAGGGGGCGGCACTATTAATTAGCACGGTATTGCAGCGGCTGGCTGCGGACGCAGCTCGGAGGGAGAGGTCCTGGGATTAGGGTGTAACCTCTTCCTCCTGCAGTGTGACTGCACGATGGGGTGCAGTGACATAGTGGTGCCGATCGGGCACTCTGACAGACATAAATGAAACTACTGCTAAGAAAAACCAAAAAAGTCTTGTATTAGCTTGCTTGTAGAACAGCTTTTTGTCATGGATGAAGGTAAATGTGATTGTATAGGTGCAGTGCAGGCACTCAGATTCTCCCATGGAAAGTTATGAGAGAGTCTGTAAAATATTATGGGTATTTGTATGGTGTAAGTACATCACACATGCACGCACCACATGCAGTGATATTCGAAAAATTAGAATATCGTGCAAAAGTTCATTTATTACAGTAATGCAACGTAAAAGGGTAAACTAATATATGAGATAGACGCATTACATGCAAAGCAAGGTAGTTCAAGCCGTGATTAGTCATAAGTGCGATGATTATGGCGTACAGCTCATGAAAACCTCAAATCCACAATCTCAGTAAATTAGAATATTACATACAATCAATAAAACAAGGAGTGTACATAGAACAATATCGGACCTCTGAAAAGTATAAGCATGCATTTGGACTCAGTACTTGGTTTGGGCACCTTTTGCAGCAAGTACTGCCTCAATGCGGCATGGCATGGAAACTATCAGCCTGTGGCACTGCTGAGGTGTTGTGGAAGATCAGGATGCTTTAATAGCGGCCTTCAGCTCTTCTGCATTGTTCGGTCTCATGTCTCTCATCTTTCTCTTGGCAATGCCCCACAAATTCTCTATGGGGTTCAGGTCAGGAGAGTTTGCTGGCCAATCAAGCACAGTAATCCCACAGTCTTTGAACCAGGATTTGGTGCTTTTGTCAGTGTGGGCAGGTGCCAAGTCCTGCTGGAAAATAATGTCAGCATCCCCATAAAGCTCGTCTGCGGAAGGAAGCATGAAGTGCTCCAAAATCTCCTGCTAGATGGCTGTGTTGACCCAGGACTTAATGAAGCACAGTGGACCAACATCAGCAGATGACATGGCTCCCTAAATCAACACAGACTGTGGAAACTTCACACTGGACTTCAAGCATCTTGCAGTGTGTGGCTCTCCATTCTTCCTCCAGACTCTGGGTCCTTGATTTTCAAATGAGATGCAAACATTGCTCTCATCAGAACAGAGGACTTTGGACCACTGAGCAACAGACCATGTCTGTTTTTCTTTAGCTCAGTTAAGACACTTCTGACGTTGTTTGTTGTTCAGGAGCGGCTTGACAAGAGGAATACGACATCTGAAGCCCATGTCCAGGATCCATCTGTGTGTGGTGGCTCTTGATACACTGACTCCAGTCTCAGTCCACTCCTTGTGAAAGTCCCCAACACTTTTGAATGGCCTTTTCCTGACAATACTCTCCAGTCTGCGGTCATCCCTGCTGCTTGTGCGCCTTTTTCTTCCACACTTTTCCCTTCCACATAACTTCTATTAATGTGCTTTGATACAGCACTTTGGGAACATCCACATTCCTTCGCAATTACCTTTTGAGGGTTTCCCTCCTTATGGAGGGTGTCAATGATGGTTTTCTGCACAACTGTCAGGTCAGCAGTCTTCCCCATGATTGTGATTCCTACTGAACCAGACTGAGAGATCATTTAAAGGCTCAGAAACCCTTTGCAGGTGTTATGGCTTACTTAGCTGATTAGAGTGGGACACTGAGCCTAGAATATTGCACCTTTTCACAATATTCTAATTACTGAGATTGTGGATGTGGTGTTTTCATGAGCTGTAAGCCATAATCATCGCACTTATGACAAATCACAGCTTGAATTATTTTGCTTTGTATGTAATGCGTCTATCTCATATATTAGTTTCCCCTTTTACGTTGCATTACTGAAATAAATGAACTTTTGCACGATATTCAAATTTTTCGAGTGTCACCTGTATGTACTTGTACAGTTAAGGGCAAGTACCAACATTATTGTACGTCATTCAGCTGTAGCACACTTGCATCCACCCTAAAATTATTGAAGCAATATACCAGAATTCTATTCACGAAGGTGCAGAATACGAGACAGAGAATATCAGTTAAGTAAAACCCTTAATGTATACATTTAACATTTGTCGTTCCCTGACTGGTGTTGTCCAGTCAGCTGCTATACCAGAGAAATAGAAGATGACTTCATTCTTTCTGCAGTAAAGACAATGTTGTCATTGAACTCTCTGTCATAGCCCTGAATGATCTATGATTTATATTGTCCGCTACTGTTAGTCAGACCGATGAGAAGGCCGTTTTTGCTATGATTGTATGGAACAGAGAAAGTGGTTTAATTTTTCAAATCCACTCACACAGTCTGCATGGAAAAACTGTATAATTTTCAATCTAATGTTAATTTGCTTTAGCATATTTATTCTCCTGCTCTGTTAATTGAACTTTAATCACACACTCATGCAGATTCTAAATTAAACAGACTGAGTAATAAAGGAATTTAGAATATCTAGGTTCTTTTACAGAAAGTGTTTAGGAAGGTTACGCAAGTTGCCTAGAGGTGTGACGAGGGCTCTATAAATAAAGTGATTTAACTCCTTAATGGCAGATACTTGAGCAGTGAAACTAAAGGGGCATGATATATACACTAAAACAGCTTCATTGAGCTAAAGTTGTTTGGGTGCCTATATTGTCCCTTTAAGGAATTTGGTCCCTACACACATTCCGGAGGTTCCATAGGCCATGTTTTTTAGCCTCCTGTTTCACCATATTTCAGTTATTCTTCTGGATCAAGATCTAAATATTACATTTCATTGGAGTAAATTTAACTTACTGTCATACTTATAAAACTAGCAGTAGAGAATCCATAATTTGTATTATCATCATTATTCTTATTATTACTATTATTAATGTGTAACATTATGCATAATCTGTACCAGGTACCCATCGATAGTGAAGAGATGCTTATGGTAGGCAATAATCTCTACATACTGAAAGATGCTTAATTGGCATTAAGAGGCCTAGTGTTGACTTTTAAACCATTCCTTATAAAATTATCTGATACCTTCTAATCTATCAAATTGAGACACTTGGATGTGTTTGCTTATTTAGTTTCAGTTTACCCTTATTTGTTATATATACTATTCTTATTCAAACAGCAGCTAATAATGAATAATTGCTGACTGTAGCCTCTTCTATCTGTTACTAATAGTGGAACCCTCACCCAGCTACTGTTGAACATTCAGGAATTCCTGCATTTGGAGATGCACTTATGGGATGTAGGCGCTCCATTGTTTCCATACAGTTTTTTATGGTTAAAAATTAAAGAGTTAAGGCTGTGCTATTAGGAAATCAACTGTATTATAGTAAGATTAGCATCAAGCATATTTAAAGAGGGCCTGTCACTTTGCAGGATTTTTTATATTATTATAGTACTTCATGGTAATGCAAGAATTTCCTTTTGTTACACCTATTAGAAGGTAGTGGTTCCCTAAACAGACCCAGAAGCCTTTACAGCCAGAAATAGCTTTAATAGCTCTAGGACATGTGACTGTTCCGTTTTTGAAAATTTTCCACTTTATTGGATAAAAGGTTTTACACTATTTTGTATACTTGTTTCTTTGAAGCACTGGGTTGCTGAAATTTGAATATCAGAAAAGTGACACAATTATGGTGAAACCAACATTTTGTTAAAATTCCTTTTATTTATTAGACTCACTTAAAAAATACAGCACTCCAATCTATATATATTGTTTGTGGTTTTACGTTTATGTGGTTTTTGGGGAATTTAACGTAACAGTGTTGTCGCAGCTGATTACATTAATATTATTTATATTGTTTTTTATTAGTGCTTTACACAATAATTATTTCACTTGAGGAATATTTCTGCATATCCTTTTTAGCCTACATCTGCATTTTCCCTGCTGCCCCTTTAGCCCCTGTTTGCCCCTTTCCCACTAATAGTGGACCATGCGTATTGGGGAATGCTAGCCTGTACATTCACATAGATGAATGTTTATGCCTCATATTCTAGAAATGCATGTTTTAACCAGTGCTATTGTTTAACAGAGATTATAATTATGGTTATCATTAATGGCGACAAAAGCACAGCAAAATATGTTGTATACAAATATGAATATACAGGTTATATTGTTATTGCCGTTTTTAAACTGTGATCTTCGTCAAGCAGAGATAATGTCCTAAATGTGATGTGAATAAATTGTACGTTCAGATATTTGACAAATACTTGAATAGGTTATGCTTTGTAAAGAGGTCTTTGGGAAAATAAAAGGTCATTTTCTCTCTGCAAACCTTCTACAATTGTTTGAAATGTTATCTGTGCATTAACTCTTTAATTCTTTTACAAAGAATGTTGTTAGGTTTGCTATTAACTGCCTTCTACATGTTAGACCTTTGGTAGAGGCAGTTTTGTTTTACTGGTTGTCTGCTTGCATCCAAACGAGGGTATTAAATCTGTGACTGGTTACCTGCTGTTAAATTGATCAGATTGAATTCAAATTTTACTTAACACTTGGTGTTTATTCAATAATCAGTGAATTCTAGTGAACTAAAAACATATTATGACTATAGCTGAATTGGGGAACTTTTCCATGTTAGCTTAAAAAATGACTCCAGGCACCATGAATCCTTCAGTGACTACAAGTCTGTATGTGCAGTGTTTTGTTTGAAACGCTACACATATCAGGTTTAACCAATCTGCTGCCAGAGGTGTAAGTCAACCTCTGGCAGCATCATTGGGGTGTCATCAGTCATCCCGAAACTAGAGTACTGGGCTGGCTAATGTAAATTCTGTAAACATTTCAATTCTCAGAATTCAATGGCTGAGGGCAGTCATCTGACACTTTCAGCAAATTAATGACTGGCAGGATAGGCATCCAGCTTCTACAGCTCTGAAGAACCAGAATGTCATAAATGTCATATATCCTGCTTCAGAGGAGACCCAACACATGGTAGGATCAGGTAAAGAGGCAAGCCATTATTTTATTATTATCGACTATTTATATAGCGCCAACAGATTCTGTAGCGCTTTACATATGGGGGAGGTAGGGGTATTTAACTATAAATAGGACAATTACAAGAAAACTTACAGGAACGATAGGTTGAAGAGGGCCCTGCTCAAACAAGCTTACAGTCTATAGGAGGTGGGATATAAAACACTTTAGGACAGGAAACAGCAATAAAATAGGGTGGGAGTGATGCAGAGCTGGAGGAGAGAGTAGAGTGCTGCCCTTTAGGAGAGAGCAAGAGACAGGTATGTGAGGTAGAGGTTATTCTGGGAGGCCATAAGCTTTCCTAAAGAGATGGGTATAAATGATTGATGACTAGGGGAGAGTCTGATAGCGGTAGGCAGGCTATTCCATAGGAAGGGAGCCGCCTGCGAGAAGTCCTGCAAGCGCGAGTTTGCCGAACGGGTGCGAGCAGGAGAAGGTCACGGCAGAGTGGAGAGACCGAGAAGGGGCATACCTATGGATCTGTGATAAGAGGGGCTAGAATTGTTCAGTGCTTTATAGGTATGGGTTAGCACTTTGAATTGACTCCTATAGGATACAGGAAGTCAATATAAGGACTGACAGAGGGGTGAGGGTGAGAGGACGGACTAGAGAGGAAAATCAGTTTGGCGGCAGCATTCATTACACACTGTAGAGGGACAATATGGCTTTTGGGAAGACCAATCAGGAGAGGGTTACAATAATTCATGCGGGAAATTACTGGAGCATGGACAAGCTCCTTGGTAGCATCTTGTGTAAGAAAGGGCCGGAAGCAGGCTATGTTTTTAAGATGGAATCTACAGGATTTGGCAACATACTCGATGTGAGGCTCAAAGGTGAGACCAGAGTCAAGTATGACGCCAAGACAGCGTTCTTGCAAGTATGGACTTAAGTGGATACCACTAACTTGAAGGGAGAGTGAAAGAAGAGGATAAGTATTAGGAGGAGGAAAGACAAGGAGCTCAGTTTTAGAGAGATTGAGTTTCAGAAAGCGGTAGGACATCCAGTCAGAGATGGAAGATAGGCAAGCAGTGACACTTGGCAGGACAACATGGAAGAGGTCCGGGGAGGAGAGATATATCTGGGTGCCATCAGCGTACAGGTGGAAGTGGAATTCATAAGAGGTAATAATTTTGCCAAGAGAAGCAGTATAAAGAGAAAATAGAAGGGGACCAAGGACAGAGCCTTTGGGGACTCCAATCAAGACAGAATGAGGGGAGGAGGTGTCATTAGGAAAGGAGACGCTGAATGAGCGATGGGAGAGATAAGAGGAAAACCACGAGAGGACAGAGTCACAGAGACCAAGTGATTGAAGAGTTTGAAGAAGGAGAGCATGATCAATGGTGTCAAAGGCAGCAGAGAGGTCAAGAAGAATTACTATGGAGTAGTGGTCTTTGGATTTAGCTGTAATTAGGTCATTAGTAACTTTGATAAGAGCAGTGTCAGTGGAGTGGAGAGGGCGGAAGACAGATTGAAGATGGTCAAGGAGAGAGTTGGAATTGAGGAAGTGAGACACACAGGCAAAGACAAGTCTTTCCAGAAGCTTTGAGGAAAAAGGGAGCAGGGATATGGGACGATAGAGGGAAAGGACGGGTCAAGAGATTTTTTTTCAGGATAAGTAATACAGTGGTATGTTTAAGATCAGCAGGGACAATGCCAGAAGAGAGAGAACAGTTGAAGATGTGTGTTAAGGAAGGCACAAGACAAGGGGAGAGAGATCTGATAAGGTAAGATGGGACAGGATTGAGCGAGCAAGTGGCGGGGCAAGAGGAAAGGAGAAGCGCAGCCACCTCTTGTTCAGTAGCCGGGAAGAGAGTCTGAAGGGTAGGAAAGGCATGATCTATGTGTGGATGAGAAAGAGAATGGCAAGGTGGGGAGAATTTTTTCCTTAGCTGTTCAGTCTTGTTGGTAAAGTAGCATGCAAAGCTATTGGCTGTAAGGTTAGTTTGAGGGGTGACCACAGCAGGGCGAAGAAGATAGTTAAAGGTGTCAAAGAAACGCCTGGGATTGTGGGAGCATGAACTAATGAGAGAGGAAAAGTATGACTGTTGGATAAATATGAGTAAAGTGCATGTGATGAATACAGAGATGAGGGAAGTAGAGAGGGAGCAATGAAGATGGTGTGTCAACAGGAACAGGTAAGTAAAAGGATAGAGAGATTTTAATAATGAGGGAAGTGAGAGAGAAAGTGAAAAATAGAAGGGAGAACATTATTAGGAGAATAGGTGCTGCATTTTTAAGATATGGAGAATTGACCTGTAAAGATTGTAGTTGAGGTTGTGAGGGTTAAAGGTTAAAAATGTATTCATTGTGTGAATTAAGCTATTTTAGGTGTGGAGGGCTTGGTGTACATGATTGGTTTGTCAGGAAATCCAAGTAATTTGAGCTATCTATAAATGTAATAAGTACCATGGGGTGTAGAACAGTTTGTTCAATTGCAGGGTAATCATACCATTACAACCACTACAGTTGGCTATAGTGGTTTTGATGGCTGGAGTAACCCTTTATTAGTTTCTATTTGGCCTCCAATTCAGCTGGACCCAAAAGTTGGAAGTTCCCCTTGGGTGCCCTCACACTTAACACCTGATAAGCATCTCTGATCAGGGGCCTCCAATTTACTCTCAGTGCTGGAACTACTGCTGGTGCAGCCCAGGTCTGCAAGTTGGAAGTGCCCATTGGGTGTCCCTCACACTTACGGACACTTGATGGGCATTTCTAATCAGGGGCCTGGTCATGCATCACAGCCCATTAATTTTACAACCGGGCTCACCATTTGTCTACCAACATATTATGGATGCATGAATTATACTCCCCAAAGGTTTACAGAATTGTGGGATAGCTGGGAGCATTATTTTAATCTATTTACAAGGTCTATGGATGGGTTTTTGATAGGTTATGTGTTGCAGTTGAAATCAGTGGTTTGATATTGTTACCTGGAAGCAGAGTTTAGCTGGAAGCAGTGTTTCAGGATAAGTAATCTGCTGTAGGTTGAAATGTTATTTCACAATAAGTTAGCTTCTGCAGTTGAACTCAGTATTTCACGGTAAGGTATCTGCTACAGTTGAAAGCACTGTTTTACAAGTTACCTGATGCAGCTAAATGTGGTGTTTCACAATAAGCTATCTACTGCAGTTAAAAGCAGTGTTTCACAATACGTTAGCCACTGCAGGTTGGCTAGCTGCCGCAGTTGAAAGCAATATTTCATAATAAATTATTTGCTGTTGTATTTATTTATTAAAACAATGATTCACAATAGATTATCTAATGTAGCTGAAAATAGTGTTACATTATTAGATATCTGTTGCAGTTGGAAGTGATGTTTCCCGATAAGTTATCTTCTACAGTTGGAAGCAGTGCTTTCTGGTTAGTTATCTACTGCAGATGGAAGTGGTGTGTCCTAAGACGTTATCTGCTTTAGTTGGAAGTAGTGTTTCCCAATAAGTTAACTTCTGCAGTTGGAAGTGGTGTTTCTCAATACGTTACCTGCTTCAGTTGGAAGTGGTGTTTCATGATAAGTTATCTTCTGCAGTTGGAAGTGGTGTTTCTCAATACGTTATCTGCTGCAAATGGAAATTGTGTTTCTCCACACGTTATCTGCTCCAGTTAGAAGTGGTGTTTCCCATTGTGTGACATGTCATGATTACCTTTTATTCCAGAAGTTTGGTCCTCAAGGGGTTAAATGTAGATAACTTCAGCAAGTGGAAGCTGATTTAATTCTAATTTAACCAGTGCAGCTTGGTTCCAGTAGAATTAAAAGTGTTTTATTATACCTTATTGGTGTCAATTGGAAGCAGTGTTTTCAAATGTTATTTATCAGTATAAGTTTACAAACAGGATTTGGAAGAGGAGTTTATAAGAAGTTAAAGATGCAGTTGGACTCAATGTTTTTGGTATGTTACCTTCTAGAAGTGATGTTTTGGTCCTTAAAGGGACACTATAGTCACCAGAACAACTACAGCTTATTGAATTTGTTCTGGTGAGTAGAATCATTACCTTCAGGCTTTTTGCTGTAAATACTGTCTTTTCAGAGAAAATGCAGTGTTTACATTACAGCCTAGTGATAACTTCACTGGCCACTCCTCAGATGGCTGTTAGAGATCCTTCCTGGTTCATGGCTGCCTAAAATGCATCCAAACATTCAGTATCTCCTCCCTCTGCATGCAGACACTGAACTTTCCTCATAGAGATTCATTGATTCAATTCATCTCTATAAGGAGATGCTGATTGGCCAGGGCTGTGTTTGAATCATGCTGGCTCTGCCCCTGATCTGCCTCTGTCAGTCTCAGTCAATCCTATGGGGAAGCACTGTGATTGGATCAGGCCACCACTTTTAATGATGTCAGCAGACTGCTTGTTTTTCTGAGTCTAACAGCATGCAGAGTTATAGCTTCAGGCTTGAATACAGTAAGAATTTGCTATATTTATGGAGGCATGAGGGGCCCAGGGGGGCAAGATGGTGGTGTTAACACTATAGGGTCAGGAATACATGTTTGTGTTCCTGACCCTATAGTGATCCTTTAATGTTGGTACAAAACATCCTACTTTCTTTGTATACAACACAACATTTCTGCTTTCCATGCAAAATAACACTCTTTCTCTCTCATGTTTTTCCTCCACACACCCCCACATTTCCACATCCCACTTATACTGCACACCCTCACTTTGTTTTTCCATTGCTGCCAAAGAGCAAATCACAGTGCGTCTGTCTTAAGTTCTTTACCCATTACTGTCCAAACAAACAAGCATTTTACTACTTGCATTCATCTAATATTCCAAAACCCAATTAAATATAATAGAACACGAAAGCTTGTAAATGTCTCACAGCCAATTTGCTCTGATACATTTTCAGATACACGACCACCTGGCATGTTCTTTTCTCTCAGTGGCTGTTAATTGCATTTACTATACATTATTTTTTTCTTTAAAAAGATATTTTGACATGTATTAAAACATTGACTATACCGTCTATTTTAAAATAGACTGGATAATCATAAATAATAACATTTACCTGAATTCTGCCTTTTCTGCAAATCTCGTGGAGTCTGACACAAGTTTGTTAAACAGCACTAGGCCTTTCTTCTAATAGGACCCCAGTCCTATTACAATTACCTGATATACTACACCAGCCTTATTTATCTAATGACATGCCATACTACTAGTTATCCCCCCCCTCCCCCCACTCATTTCAATCTTATTCCCCTGATCCCATTTAATTATTGTGCTACATGTTTGTCCCATCCATTACGTGTCTCTCCCACCACTCTCGAGACATGCATTGGAAGGTAAATTTGAAGGCCTGGCTAGTAGGGTATATAACATAAATGATCTACATAAATTAATGTAAAAGCTACCTTTGTCAAGAAAAACATATATTTTATTTTCCATATGTTTGCTTTTTAGATTTTTGGAAAATAGTGCACAATGAAAAAAAATATCCAAAAATTAATAATTATGTGTTCATATTAGATGTTTACACTAGATATGTGCTTTCAGGCAAAAACAGCAATATTTTACATTTCAAAAGGAAAGGGTCGACATCAAGGCACTAAAACCATAAGAGGTAGTGGTTTTGGTTCTTAGAGTGTCCCTTTAATCATGAACTGCATTCACGGAAATGCCGATAGCATTGCTAAGTTTATCACTTCTCTGTATGAGAACTAAATGTATTCTAGAACATTTTAATCCTGTGTATTTACTGTCCAAATGTTCATCTTGGTCTCACCAGTGAAAAACAAAATTGTATCAGTGCCTTATTTTGCTGTGCTAGATCCAAACATAGATGTTCGGGTCAGACTGGTAGAACACCAATACTGAAGATTAATTGCTGTGGTGCTGTTTATTCTAGTGAGTTTATCTGTTTTGACATTTGTGAAACAAGTGTGAATGAAACAGCATACCTAAATAGTACAATACTCTTGGGAGAGATATCTTGATATTTGATGTTCCCTTGAGAAGAACACATCAGTCACGGTTTTTATTCCCTAGGAAGAATTTGCTAACACTAGTTGATGAAATAACAATGTAATTCTTGGCTTAAAAACCATAGGACAGATTTTGACATGGAGAGTCCAGATTTAATTTGATGGAGTACATATTCGTATTCAGGCTGATTGGAAATTTCAATTTATATGCTATTTTATAGACCATGTGCAAAAAAAAATAAAAAAATATTTATATATATATATATATATATATATATATATATATATAATAATAATAATAATAATAATACAGAGAATTACAAGTAGACATGGACTCTAGAGATTATTATTATTATTATCCTTCACGACCGATGACAGTTCAGGACCGTCATCGGAAATAACGGAAATATTTACTCACCCGATCGCCGTCGTTCCCCCGGCGGTGATCACTGTTGCTCCCGGTGTGGAGGGACTGTCTGACAGCCAAGGCAGTCCCCCTTCGGTGAATTAGGCCCCCTGATATACACGTAGACTTCAAATATATAAATATGTATTTATATTTAAATTCTATGTGCATATTTATGTAATATTTTTACATAAGTAATTTTATTGTTTGCAATTTGGGGGACCTGCCTGACAAACCAGGCCAAAAGTCCAGAGAAATCAATTTGCTAGCACTGTATTTAGCTCTGTAACTTTACATGACACCCTAAAACCTGTACATGGGAGGTACTGTTTTACTTGGGAGATTTCACCGAACACAAATATTAGTGTTTCAAAACAGTAAAACATATCACAGTGATGACTTTGTCAGTGATAGTGACGTTTTGTTTTTTTTTCACACACAAACAGCACTTTCACTGATTATATAATTTTTGTAATAAGTTTTACTGTTTTGAAACACTAATATTTGTGTTCAGCGAAGTCTCCCGAGTACAACAGTACTCCCCATGTACAGGTTTTATGGTGTTTTTGTCAAATATAAGGCTTAATTTTCCTTTTTTTTTACATTGAAATTTGCCAGGTTGGTTATGTTGCCTTTGAGAGCGTATGGTAGCCCAGGAATGAGAATTACCCCCATGATGGCATACCATTTGCAAAAGAAGACAACCCAAGGTATTGCAAATGGGGTATGTCCAGTCTTCTTTAGTAGCCACTTAGTCACAAACACTGGCCAAAGTTAGCATTCATAATTGTGTTTTGCATTTTTAACACACAAACAAATATAAATGCTAAGTTTGGCCAGTGTTTGCGACTAGGTGGCTACTAAAAAAGACTGGACATACCCTATATTGAATACCCTGCGATGTCTACTTTAAAAAAAATATGTACATGTGTGGTGTGATTCAGAGCTTTATGACAGATAACAGTGTTACAATGTCACTATTGATAAATTTTAAAAATATATATTTTGAAACCGTAATTTCCTACTTGTACTTATAGCCCTATAACTTGCAAAAAAGCATGTGAACACTGGGTGTTTTTAAACTCAGGACAGCATTTTGAATCTATTTAGCAGTTTTTTTCATTAGCTTTTGTAGATAAGCAAAAGATTTTTCAAATGAAAGTCAAAAAACATGTTTTTTTTTATTTTTCACCATATTTTTTTTTTATTTTTAAGTAAATTATATGACATGATACAAATAATGGTATGTAAGGAAAGCCCTTCTTGTCCTGGAAAAAAAACATATATAACTAGTATGGGAACAGTAAATGAGAGAGAGGAAAATTACAGCTAAACACAAACACCACAAAAGTGTCAAAACTGCTCTGGTCGTTAATGTACAACATCACAAAAACAGTCTGGTCCTTAAGGGGTTAATATTATAACTACAGTTATTTATCTAACATGGCACCAATATATTCTGTGACACTGTACTATGGGTAAACAAACTTAAACCACATTTGACATACAGGAACGAGAGGTGATTAAGACCATATTGAGTTTAAAAGCTAAACGAAGGGTTGTAATTAAAAATAATGTATAAGTAATCGTATTTCCAGGTAGGTTTCTCAAACAGAAAATGGCATCACATTTTCAATGTTAATAAAGGCACTATCAAACATATTACTTGTGTGAAAATGTTCACAAAGGAGGCACCTCATGTTGCAGTTAATGGCTCAGTATCTCAAGGTTCCTACTACCTAAAACCATGGGATCAGAGGCAACTCCAACTCACTTTATCCTACAGAATGGTTAATCATTGTCTACATTCTTAGTATCCTGTACAGAGAGTGCATTTGATCATTATGGTAATGGCTTATGTACTTATACAATGAACCTACGGTGCTAAAGTAGTGTGAATGCCCTGTAAGTAGAAAGAAAGGGGTGACGTTTTTATATTACCCCGATCTTTAGGTTTTCTGCATGTATTGTTTGGGTACAATCCATTGTCATGCAATTTAAAATGGCTTTATCAATCAAGGTTCCCTGTATACAAATGTAATTTGTACCTTGTTGGTTGTTGTAATTCAGCACAGGAATATGCACCAGTAAATATATTATATGAAATAATGCATTATCTGGATACGTGTATCCATGTGTCTAGCTCTGTGTATAGATACAAATTCAGTGCACATTAAATACATTTGTATATGTTTCATGATAGATTAATTTGCATATTAATACTACTGAATGAGCTCATGTCCTTAATGACAACCTTTCTCACTTTTGATCCAAAACACTAAAGATTTCATACTGGTGTCAAAAAGCAAACAATTCTGGATTAAAAAAAACAAAAAAATAAAACAGACGGACAAAAAAACAACAAGCTATAAATGGGCACTATATTCACCATAACGACTGCAGTTTAACTAGTTATTCTGGTGTCTACAGCCTGCCCCTGCCTAGTAACACCTCTACTGCTTGTCACTCAGACAGCCACTAGAGGGACTTCCTAAATGTACATTCGGAGTCTCCAAGCTCTGCATGGAGATGCTGAATGCTCTCAATAGAGATGCATGATTCAGTGCATGTCTATGAGAAGATGCCAGAGGTTGGATTGGCTGAGTGACCACCAGGAGACCAGCATGGAGATAGAGAAAAGTACTTTTTTGCTTTGTTCTAGGAGCAGGACTCAACACCGAAATAGATACTCCAGCACAATAGTGTTAGAAATACATGTTTATATTCCTAACCTGTTATAGGAAGACCATAGCTTTAGGAATATAAATATGTATTCCAAACAGCTATAGCGTTCCTTTAATGCTTATGTTGACCAGAATTATTTCCCTCTTTTGGTAAATAAAGCAACCAGATATTTTAAGTGATGAACTACATTTAATAAAACCATCTTTCGAGGCAGAAAATTAATTATTTTTTATTGTTCTTATGCAGTCTAACTATTCCTTATACAGTATTTCAATTGATGACGCCTCGTCTTTCATACAGTTCTGTTACAAAACAGGTTAACACAGGGCTAGACAAATTTGTTTGGAATCTAGGAGCCAGCTAAAGTCAGGAGCCAGTCATTTTCAACTAGAAAAATGAAATTCTTAAAGGGACACTATAGTAACCAGAACCACCGCAGTTGTTCTGGTGACTATATCCCATGCAGGTTTTTCAGTGTAAACACTGCCTTTTCAGCAAAAAGTCAGTGTTTACATTGCTGCTTAGTAACACCTCTAGTGACAGTCACTCAGACGGCCATTAGAGAGTCCTGAGTCACTGCTGCACCACGTGCAGCATCCGACGTTCAGGGTATCCAGGCTCTGCATGGAGGAGCTGAATGTTCCTCATAGAGTTTCATTAATTCAATGCATCCCTACGAGGAGATGCGGTTTGGCATGCACAAAATTCTCCCAAAATCCTTCCTAAGGGAAAGCATTGGCTTAGCTGAGATCATAAAGATTGATAATCTCAGCAATTGAGGTGGTACCAGCCGCAGCGAAAGTGGCACGGTGCGGGAAAAAATGGTGTAAAAACACCTTCCTCATGCGATCAGAGGGGGCAGGTACCTAAACGCGCACACACTCTCTCTGACAGGCTCACACACACACACTCACGGACAGGCTCACACTCACTCACTCAGAGTCACACACTAACTGACAGGCTCACACACATACACTCACTCTGACAGGCTCACACTCACTCACTCAGAGTCACACTCACTCAGAGTCACAATCACTCACTCTGACAAGCTCACACACACTCGGACAGGCTCGCACACACTCACTCTGACAAGCTCACAAACAAACACACTCACTCTGACAGGCTCATACACACACTCACTCTGACAGGCTCACACTCACTCACTATGACAAGCTCACAAACAAACACACTCACTCTGACAGGCTCATACACACACTCACTCTGACAGGCTCACACTCACTCACTCAGAGTCACACACTCACTCTGACAGGCTCACACACTCACTCTGACAGGTTCACACTCACTCAGTCACACACTCACTCTGACAGGCTCACACACACACACACACACATATACACACACACACTCAGTCTGACAGGCTCACGCACACTCACTCTGACAGGCTCACACTCACTCACTCTCAGTCTGACATGCTCACACTGACATTTTTGTATTAATGGAAATCCACTCTGCCTCCCTACCGTTAGGAGAGCTGAGTGGGTATTTGCCTGGGGTCCAGTGGGGCTGCTCTCTTTCTGCAGTACTCCTACTGCAGCTCCTCTCCTCTGCCTGCTTGTTCTCTGTAATGATATTCTGGCTCCCGGCATCATTAAACAGTGCAAGGGAGCAGAGAGAAGCTGCTACCTCGCGCACCACCTCCATGCTTCCGTGGGCGGCCGGCTCCATGCTGTCCAGCGGTGGCCACCTTCAAAGCTCCCTGGTCGGCCACATTAAAGAGCTGACAAACCCCAGGCGCCAGGTCGAAATTTTTTGTCACCATGGAGACCTGGAATTTGTCGAGCCCTGGATTAACAAGGAATTATTTGCATTATAACAGTCCATACTGTTTAACCAGTCACCTCTAGGAGACATATTCTAATGTAAGCAACCCTTTCTAATGAAAGCAACTTTCTCCACAATACACTGACCACAATGACTATGTTTTCCTTTTAAAACGACATTCCTGTCTTCAACATTGATATCTTCTTTGCCTTAGTCATTATGATTTATAAAGCAAATCTAGCCCTGTGTTATTTGTTTTCTCTGAGAAAGCATATCTAGTATTCCGTAAACGCTAATCTCCACCAGCTCACTTTTATCAGATAAAATGTCAGCAATGCCCTAGATACTATTTACATTGTCAAAGCGCATTGAATAGTAGATTGATTTCAAAGCCATAGAGTAAACGCTTAGTGCGTTATTAGGCAGAGCTCTACTTTCCTGCACTCTCGCACTGCCCAATCACCAATCATTGTTCAGTGTTAAGAAAAAAAACTTCAATATGGTTTATTAACTAAACAATGAATTGCGGGGAGATAAAAACCATACTGCCAATTTCAAGTTAAAATAGAAAAGATTTCACATTTATTTTGATTTAAATTGTGCATTTTTTTGCCAAGCCATTCCATTCTACTGTTTAGTGAATAAAGAACTGTGAGTTTTCTTTCTGCTCACCTGCTGGGATTCTTTTTGATTGCTCTCTATTAAATACCAGTTGAAATGGCACAGATAACCCATGGTTCCCACTGTTTTCACAGAGCTCTTCAAATTTTAGCTATCCATGCAATGGATCTAAAAGGGCTTGGGTAAGATTTACTTAATTTCGCAACCTTGATTTTTTTTTCCATTTTATTTTTTTTTGATACAGAGATTTTAATTTACCAAAGGTGTTCTAGTAATCCGTGACATTATTAACACATTGCATATCAAAGTGTGCAGCATGGAAAAAAAAATTTTCAGCCAGCACACTAACTTTCCTAGTTTTTTTTTTTTTCTGCAATGCAAATGGCTAGAAAATAGATCAATTGTTAATTATGTTTTACCGGTCTTTTCCTCTTGCAGCATTTCTTGTCTGGAGCCGCAGGAAAAAACTAAACTATTTGTATATGTTGACAATTAAAGGGTCATTCCACAATGTGTGTTATCCATTTTAATGTATTATGTACAAATGATGATGCCTTAAAGGGACAGTTTATCTTTTTTTTTTAGAGGAAACTGCACTGTTTACCTGGCAGGGTCTCCCAGACACCCACTAGAGGCGCTTCTTGCTGTTTCACAAAATTTCACTTTCCCAAGTTTCTGAAGCTGAACTGTTCATATATAAACATCTCGTCTCATTAATTTAATGAGTGTATATGCTGTCCCAGAAGCAACAATACAGCATTTAACATCCTGCACGCACTCCCACAACTCCCAGACCTCACCTTACACTCCCAGAACCAACAATACAGGAGCTCTGCATTTAACATCCTGCACGCACTCCCACAACTCCCAGACCTCACCTTACACTCCCAGAACCAACAATACAGGAGCTCTGCATTTAACATCCTGCACGCACTCCCACAACTCCCAGACCTCACCTTACACTCCCAGAACCAACAATACAGGAGCTCTGCATTTAACATCCTGCACGCACTCCCACAACTCCCAGACCTCACCTTACACTCCCAGAACCAACAATACAGGAGCTCTGCATTTAACATCCTGCACGCACTCCCACAACTCCAAGGTACCGACTGAAGCTTGGAAGATACTTCACGTCATTTATTCTTACATTGCTACCATATTATCATGTGTTTCCAATTATACCTGTAGTTTGTCATTGTAACTTTCTGTGCATGCAGTTTGTACTATAGTCATTTAATGTTTCTGATCAATATTTCATGTACACAGTTATTAATATTTTGGGTGTTAGAATTTGGTTGCTACATTTGTAATTGTATACAACACACGGCTACTCTACCCTAGTGGGGTAGCATTTGATTTTCTATATTTGTCTATTTTCTTTATCATTTATCATCGTTTGAAAATAGTATTCTTTATAATATGGCAATAATGTCTTATCACTACTGATAACTATTATTGTAATGGCTAGAAAATTGCTTACTATAGTCATGTTTACAGATCTGCAACTATATATTGGAAGACTGGTAATATAAAAATGATTCATCGTGTGGTTTTTAGAAATGGATTTAGAGTTGTGTTGCCTTGTGTTATGGCAAATATAAATACTCAATTTGTTATTTTCAAATGTTTTATTGATTTGAAGTCTCAGCATGCAAAGATTCAATCCTGTCGCATGCAGTGATGTGATATATATATATATATATATATATATATAATGGATCAATAGGTATTCTCAACAGACCATGTCTCCAGTGACAGACAGGGCAAGGGGATTGGATAGTGGCATGACTAGCCCCCTTTATTAACATGTAATTCCTCTTATTTTAATGTTGTTTATTAACTTATTCAGCTGTTCTGCATTTGCACAGACTAATTGCTCAATTTGGGACATTAGTTTAATCTAACCTGAAGCCATTGTTTTGAATGAGTGTCACAGCTTAATTATTGAAGTGACACTATATATTAGTTAAAGGAACAGTCCAGCCAGTCCAGCCACACTACACTACACCACTACAACCTGCTACTGGGTGCCTGTAGCGCCTGCCCCTGCAAGAAGAATATGGTTAACTAACTAGACTGCATTAAACATGGTTGTGCGGCACCAGTTCAGCCACAGAAACTTTCATTAAAATTAAAGGAACATGGGTCACTGTGTGTGTCATTATGTTTGTATGGATCATTCTGTGTGTGTGTGTGTGTGTGTGTGTGTAAGGGTCGCTGTGCATAATGCAGGTTTTTTTTTTTTTCTTCTAATATGCACTCAACAACACGCTGCACACACAGCAACACACATCACTCATAGCTACAGACACACTGCCACAAACATCAGTCACAGGTACCCACACATACCATCCAAATATAATTTACTACCATACAAATCACTCACAGCTATCCACATCATATACAGACTGCCACGTACATAATATACACAGTCAAAAGAGCTATCACAATTGCAGTCACCACACTCATTCATGGCACCACACACAGAGTCTTTGTAGACACACACCTCACTGGTTTTGGTTTGTTAGAGGATATTTGTGATTGTGTATTTAATGGTACACACTAAGCACAATAACTTCTGCTGCAGTGGTTATAGTGCCAGGAGTGCTATGGCCACCTTCCAATATAAGTTTTAGAATTTTCAGTGGTCTCCCAGGCACCTGCGCTGCACCTGGTCTTCTCCTGCAGAAAACGCTGGATGTCTTCATAGAGCTTAATCACAGCCTTCATGGAGAAACCGTATGCAGGGGCAGCAGGAACAGGCGACCAGTGGGACCCAGTTAAAGGGACACCGTAGGCACTGTATCTGCTTCATCTCATTAAACTGGTTATAGTGTATGGAGTCCCTTGGTGCCATCATTTCTTTCAGCAATAAACAGTTTTTAATGTTGTAATGTTTTAATGCTAAACAAGAGACCACGGCAGTCCATCCCCTCTGTGCTGCTTTGGCTAATAAGGAAGTATTACTCTGAGCAGCAATGGGCAGCTGTGATTGGCTGAGAGTGTCAGCTGACTGCTTTTAACCTGTCAGCGCTCCAACTGATGGTATGAATGGGTATGACAACAAGGAAGTGTGTAATCTCTGCCTTAGCTACACATACAGAAGGGGCCGGACTGTGGGTGGCCAGGGACTCTTATTTTGTGGCATACTGCACAAACATGGTGCAACACTGAATGGAGGGACAGTGCCAGGGCACTCCAGGCACTATAACCAATTCAAAGAAACAAAGTGGTTATAGTGACTACAGTGTCCCTTTAAGTTAAACTGTTCTATAACAGTATGACCACTTACTTTTGGAGGACACGAGGGCAGTCATGACACCATAACCACTGTTACAGTGTGTTTATGATGTTTGGAATGTTCCTTTCATAAAAATTCATCTTATATAAAATAAAAAAATAACACTGAGAATTTCTGGGTGCACACTCTAATTAAATGTGGTGTGTGTGTAGCATTGTGTGTAATAGTGTGTAAAGTCGGGATAGCAGGATATGCAGCTGTCTGTGTCTGTGCCTATAATTTTTGAGTTGGCCATTCTAGTCCCTGTTTTCTCCCTTTTCCTGGCCAGTCTTCTGCCCCTATCCCTCTAGGAGATCTGTGTTCAGTCTTTGGGTCCGGAGCACAAATCAGGCTCCCTGTTTACAGAGATTCCAAACTCCAGCAGCCGTTGCTCCGGTCAGCAAACCCCTAGCAGAAGGTAGTGCCACCATTAGACATGTTCCTGTAATAATTGGAAGTCTGTTCTAAGGTGGTGGTGAGTATGTGCCAAAGAGAGACTCATTCAAAGCAAACAGGATTTCAAGGGAAAAGACTAAGGGGGTAGGAAAATGGCAGGTAACAATAATCATAATTAACTCCTAACTTTACTATCTAATACAGAAACAAAATGTAGTTCAACATAATCTTCATTTTGGAAGCTATTTTAATTTTTTTTAATTTTCGGAAAATATTTGACTAGTGCGTTGCTTTACAAAAAATATTTGCATCTACATTTCCATGCGCTAAGAAATAACATTTACCATAATGCACTTCTTCTTGATTGGCTGCTCATGGACCCTCTATTTAAACGTTTTGCAACGTGCATTACAAATGATGCAGAAAAAAAACGAACTTCGGATGTTTTTTGATTAGTGTCCAGATTGCCCAAAGCATTAATAATTTTCACAGCGTGTAGTTTAGCATCTGTTTAAAAAAAATAGCTTAAAACCCATGGAACTTTCTGCTTCCACAGTAAATGCAAGGAACACATAATTACCAGCTTTTTTTGGTAGATAAGAGAATGGGCAGATGACATGGGCCATCTGGTGCTAATGGTAATATCACTGTTTCTATGTAACTGTGCAGCCTCGGTAAAGTTGTGAGCTAGCATAATTGTAGAAGTTTGAAAGAGCAGGCAATTTCCAAAGATGCAAGCTACAAGTATTCTTCAAAAGCCATTACAGATCTCATTTATTTTCTAATATTGAGGGATTGACATATATGCCTGTGATCAAAGTTTAAAGAAACACTGGCATTGTTTTCCAACCATTTAGTAGATATACCCAACAAAACCATGCATTTATTTTTTCAAATGTTTTGGGAGGTTATGCAAAATGCCAGTATACATTAGCCGCAAAACAGGTTTCTGCCTCTCTTTTTTTTTTTTCTAGCACGGACTTTCCTGCTGTGAAGGAAATTGTTTAATCTGAGGATTCTTCTTGAGAAGCCTTGGTTACAAATCACATATACGAGCAACTGGCCAATCATTTAAACCTAGAGTGACAGACAATTTAAAATCTAAATGAAGTTTATTATGGTGCCAGGAGGCCCCTCGAGGCACTCTTATCTTAAAGGGTTAAACCGCTTGCCTCCAGTGCCGGTCTCCACTATCCCCTGGTAGGTTTCAGCTTATGAATTTATTACAAGAAAAATACCTTCTACAAGCCAGTTTAGTGAATAGGGAGTCACTGATTGGCTGACAGCAGTGGCGGAACTACCGCAGTGGCATGTTGCCAAGGTGCCCGTCGGCTCTGTAACCCGGCCTGCGCGGTATAACCGCGGGGCCACGCGTTCATGGGCCCATCGGGTGGCCCATGCGCTTAGGGCCACCTGATGAAAATACAATTCCAGGGGGCCCGGTCAGCGCTGCAGCGCTTTAACAGCGCAACCGGACCCCAAATGATGTCAGAGTGACTGCCCCGGTCACTTCTTCCCAGCGATCACCGAGAGCCGCGTGGGAGAAGAAAGGAGAGGAGGGAGTCAGAGTGGGAACTTTCCCCAGGGAAAGTTGTCCTCCTGCACCTAAAAGGTAGGAAACAGGAGGGTGACTAAAACATTTTGTATGTATGCGTCTCTATATGTGTGTGTGTGTGTGTTTTGTATGTATGTTTCTCTGTGTGTGTGTGTATATGTGGGTCTGTATGTATATTTATCTGTATGTGTGTTTTTGTATGTATGTGTTTATGTGAGTGTGTGTCTGGATGTATGTGTGCATCTGTTTGTCTGCATGTGTGTGGGGGGGACATAGGGCAATTTTCGCACCGGGGCCCCGTGGTTTCTAGTTACGCCTGTTGCTGACAGCATTATCTGACGGCTCTCAGTCAATCAGTGGCAAACCTGCCGGGTAGCACTCCATGAAAAGAAGCCATATGCCACCTGGGTTGAGTGGACATCGCCGCTGGAGACAACTTTGGGGTAAACCGTTTGAGAACGGTTTAATCCCTTGAGGTAAGCGTACCATAATAATAACTTTATTTAGATGATCTGTTGGTGTCTGAAATGTTCCTTTAACCTTAAAGCATATTAACACACAGACTTATTTCCGGTACTTAGAGTGATCCTTTATTATCGCATACAACAGCGGCATGCCACATAAACACAATTGTCCACTTTGCTCCATATTGTAAGAGGATCAAAACAAAAATTTTTTGGCATAAATAAAAAGTCCCAATCAGTAAAGGTTTAAAATCACTAACATATATACAGGGTATAAATACAACCACAACTAATGGTTTCCAACATGTATCCTATTGACAAGGAAAATACCAAATAAAAAGTTGGGTAAGATGTACAAAGAAATTGTCCTAAATGGGATTAGCACTGTGAGAGAAAAATTATATTTATTTTATCTTGATTGCGATCCAGATGAATGTTATTATACGTTGCCTTAAATGTAGTACTTTTCAGGAAAATTCACATCTTAATAGTAAAGCGCTGCATGGATTAATAATGTCAACATGAAAATGTTAAGTTAAAAATATCATCTTTCCATAAACTGAAGTTAAAACAAATTGGGATTCATAGCAAGAACAAAAGAAAAGATTTAAAAAATCAATAGTTAAAACGTAGCCTTTAATAAATCCAATACAATTCTTTATCCAGTAATAGAGAATGCAATATATCTACTGCAACGTAACACACTCAGAAGGCGAATAAATAGTGCTGTATTTAATAAAGAGCATTGAACAAAAAATAGCTACACTGCAGAATAAAGAGGTATATATGTCCCTGTTTAGGAAGATATAGATGGTTAATAGATTCGGTAGCAGCAGCATATCTGTATATGCCATGTCAACCGCCAAAAATAAAGAAAATGCCATATTAACAAAAAATAAAAAATGTACACAGATAACTGTCCCTGATAGTTTATTTGAGGGTATCTATCATAGTTAGTCTAAGCTACGCTATTCGTGTCCATGAAAGAAATCATCAACCAAATCAAAATTAGGACTATAGTATACTCAGACAGTATAAGACTAAACAAAATTGGTAATTGTATGCGCAAATGAAAGAGAATCCAAAAGTATATTTATTGGTCAAGGAAAAATGTTGAGAGAGCCCTGACATACATTTTGTTGGTTAAACGCTCTTCGTAGGAGTGCTGCATCATTACATCATTCATTTCTACCACAACCACAGCAAGCTTTAACCCTAAACCTAGCTATCCTATACCTTTTGGTTATGCAAATAATAGATTACCTTAATCCGGGTAACCATAACCTTAGGAGGTGTCGCTCCCCACCTCCACTACTGATGCCAGAAAGCTAATGATTTGACTACTTAAAATAGGGTGGGGGATGGTCAGGGAACTCCTAGCATGCTGTAGTAGTTATGGTGTTTGGAGTGTTCCTTTTAATATTTCTAACTTTTTTTAAAATCTTTTCTTTTGTCCATCCTTACCTATTTCATTGCATGCAATCAGGTCCTATTGACTGTGGCAATATCACTCATTCATACAGTCAATAGGAACTTCAGTTTTTCAGATGCTTTTAGAAGTACTATATCTGGCACATATTGTTACTAACCCACTTTCTCTACTGTGTCTGTTATATGAGATAGAGAGAGCACTAAACCATAAATGTTTTCAGTTTTCAATTAGGAACCTATTCATTGAAACAAAGAAATAGTTTAAATTATGGAGTATAGAAACATAAAGGTGTTGTAAAGAGCTGTGTGAATTATGTTTCATGCAGAGATCAATGCAGCATGTGGTGCTATAGGTAGGTGCATAGAACCGTGTCAATACACACATTCCAATTGCCCTTACTTAGGGGTGACCGCAGGGCCAGATTAAGAGCCCAGTGGGCCTGGTGCTGACAATTATGATGGGCCTAATTACAGAATCTTTTCGACCAAAAACACTAAAAAAGTCATACCTCTCAAGCATCATGTATCTGATGGAGTTGGTGTTGGAGGGAAACTTAAAGGATACAGCTATAAGAAAACACATACTCTATGCTAATCTCTTTATCTAATTTATGCTTTCAAGTAAATCCATACCCCCTAACAGCAGTGTCCAGTGAAGCAGGAAGTCAATGGGCGGGGTAAAAGGGTGGGCCACTGACGCGAATCACGTGACCAGTCTGCCAAAAGGGGCAAACATGCCCAAAATGAGGGCATGTCTGTCCAAAGAATTGGAAGGCCAGCCTGGCATTAGTGTCCCTATGTATCTGTGTCCCCACGTTGCCCAGTCCCCTAGACACCCAGTGTCTGTATCCCCATTTCTCCCATGTCTGAGTGTGTCCTGTGATACTAGGGGACACTGAGAGACATGGGGGCACTAAGACACATGGGGACACTGGGAGACATGGGGCACTTGTGGATACAGACATGGGTACACTGGGAGACATGGGGACACTGAGACATTTGGGGACACTGGAAGAAATGGGGTCACAGACATTAGGGACACCGAGACATGGGACAGAGACACTGGGAGACATGGGGACACAGACGTTTCGGGAAATTAAGACACTATTGCAGAGTAATCTCCGTTTACACTGAGAAAAATATTTACATTTGTATTGACGGTATTACTGCAATACCGTCACGGCCAGGCAGCCTCAAATACCGGCTGTGCCTTAAAATACCAGTCAGGTGGCAAACATAAGAGTAGTGGGCCTGGAGCTGCAGCTCCATCAGACCCTATTTTAATCCGGCCCTGGGTTACAGTATAGACGGGTTTTGCACTCAAGGCTTGTGAGGCTTTGGTCTGATAACTCCACAGAGACATAGATGCATTGAAAGAGTGCACTCAAAGTGCTTGTAGACATTTAAATTCCTGCCTTATTGTGCATCAGTTTATGTACCCCCTACCTCCTAACATTATTGTAGTGGTCATTATTTCGATCAATGTATCATAGGCACAATTCTTTATTAACCCCTTTGGAAATGAGAAATAAACTAAGCTCCGTGAAGCAGTTATGAAAATGGTCCAGACACTTCCATGCTAAACCTATTATTTGAATTGAAAATGGAACATCGCATTGATGTTTGATCCTCTAAATTCTTTTGATATTTACTTTCCACTTGGTTACATTACGCTGATAAAAGCACCTGCTTTTATGAGCTATTCCTTTTTCGAGAGCTCTTCTTTTCTTAAACTATTGTTGTAACAGATTAATAGCCATACATTCTGGTATAAAAATTGGATCAGAAGATAATACTGTGTCCTGTCTTCTCCATGACATCAGCAATTCTTTTTATGTCCGTAAATTGCTTTCCGTTACAGTTTCCATTTACATGTGAGTAGGCATTACTGAAAAGTAGATTGAGCTACATCAATTCTCACCTGATCTGTATATATGCTAGCTATTCTCACACTTGCAAAATGTATATCTCACTTATTTGTTTTCTGCACATTTGGCTCAGTATAGAAATTATACCACAAAACACGATGGCATTGAAAATGTTCTATATTTTCATACTTGGTCTTCTAGTCTTCAACAAAGATGAACTCAAAGTACTATATTAACATTTAAGATAAAAAATATGACTCTCTGTGGCAATGATATAATGAAGTCACAATGACGATAGCGTGGCACTGCTTTACCTGGTGAGATTGTATGGAGTACTGCAATGCACCCCCTATGGTAAGCTTCAATGGTGTACATTGCTTTACACGGTGTAGAAATAATGTACCCTCTGCAGTAACCCTGCATCAATACAACAGGATTTGGTGGACTTGGGTGGGATTTAGTTTTTAAGGGCTGCTTTTAGTTGGGGAGATCTAATCTTGTACTTCAGATCTCATAATTGTAACCCCCTAATCTTATACTCCCACTAACACTAAGCCCCCAACCCTAAACATCTCTAAGTTCAAGGTCCTCCTTAGCACTAACATGACCCTGCAATGTTACAGAATAGAGCAGTGTTTCCCATGCATTAATCTTGAATTATGCCATAATTATATTTGTTTATTTGGAATACATGTTATGTATAGGAATTTAATGTTGAGGACTTAAGTTTAAAGACTGTATATAGTTGGAGGTACTAAGCCTACACTTATGTGCTCTATGACAATGAGCCTTCTAATGCTAAGTTTCTCCTAACCTGAAATAATCCCTAACTAGAAGTCTCTCTCAAGATCTAACACTGAACCACTCTAACCTTAACTCTACCATCAGTATTTCAAAAATGTATTATTAAATAACGATGCCGAAAAGAAGCTTGGTCAGTTTCAACGCAGAAAATTGTAGTGTCACTCAAACAACACTCAATATTTAATACTTACAAAATTACCACTATAGCGCCTGTTTCAATGCTTATCAGCAAAGAGCACTCATTAGTCAGTTAGATCATTATGGCTAAACAATACCGACACTTCTCTCTTTATCGTTCACCGCTACTCATTAAAGAAGGTCCAGCACATCTCTCTTCAAGTGGTCAGAACTCCAAATTTAAGATGGCTTGTAGTTGCCTTTGCACAGGTCAAAATGTAGCCTTGGTAGGTGTTTGACCCAAGAAATTAGTAATTCTGATCATATAAAAAGATGTTTCCTGGCGTGTTTTATTTTTTTATTAGCCAGTAGGTTTGGAGAGAATCCGTCAATTACACATTGAATTGCTAATCACGTCTGCCTCCACTTGTACCAATTACCCTTACCATTTATCATTTTTCAAGTTGGTCAAAAATGATTGTTTTCCATTTAATTGCCACAGTAACTCTACCAGAACACTCGCTCAGCACATGTTATTAAATTAAAGATCTTCCACTGATAATTGGACAGCTACACAGTATTTAGATATGCTTATCTTGCATAATAGAATCTAGACCACATAACATTCTAACTTTTTTGGGTGAGATAGTTAAATGATCAGATTTGGAACCTGAGTATTGCATTTTCCAAATCCTACTGGTTCTAGGACTCATTTGGTAATATAAATCTTCCCTGCTATTCAAATTACCATTAAAAGTAAATAGATTGAAAAACAACAACAACAACCTGCTCTCTCTGTGATATTTCTGTCTTGCTGTCTAATTACCTTATATTGTAGTACTCCTTTCTAGTCTGATCTGTACTATTTTGTTTGATGTATGTATTTGAACTATAATTTTTCTCACATTTTTCGCTTCTGCAATGTTTTCCAAATCAACAAGGAAAAAAACCTCCAAACATAAATTACTTACACCACCCAGGTGGACTTGTTATTTCCAAGGCACGTAATGTTCTACACAAATGATTGTTTTCTCACTTCTAATCAAAATGTGTTTGCAAAAAAGCTGTCTTATGGGAGCCACTTTTGCTTTGATAAAAAAATGACCCAAACAGCCAGTTTCTTTTCTAGAATGTTTTTAATAATCGACTTACAGTTAAAATCCCATTAAAGAGGAATATGCACCATTTTCTTGAAACATTCACTGGAGTGCTTTGAGCAAAGATATATTGTTCAGGACCGTGCTGTGCGTGAATTTAAGAACACTTCTAAACTGCAACTTCTTTAACTCAAGGATATGCACTCTTTCTAGAATCTTGCCCATAGTGATATGCTGCAGGGTTCCATCCATTTCCTGTTACATAATGGCATCATGGTAGGCAGAACAGAGAGAGAGAGGTACATGGGAATTAAATTTTATCACAAGGCATGCACAAGGAGCGTGCTGAGTGTGCCCAGAAACCACGTCAGAGCCAAACTGTCCTCATTATCTCTTCGGGTACATTTGCTTTAGTTTGGGTTGGTTTTAGAAGAAAGCTAGTGCAAAGAAATGCATTTTTAAACTCTTTTTAAAATTTGTGTTTTTAAGTAAAGTTTAGATGTTAAGCCTTATATAAGATGAGGTGTCCCCATACACCCTGACTGATATTACTATGTTGTTATTGCGATTTTGTTGTGTAATGTACGATACAGCTATCCCGAGTGACCTAGGACCTGCGTGTCCAAGACGGGCTCTCTCTTTTCTATACCTCTGTAAAGATGAACATATAGTGTATATAGTAGACTTAGAATAAGAACTATATTTACAACACCAAAAACAGTTTAGAGGTTTTTTTTTTAATCTAATATAATTATTCACCTAGACCTTTTGTAGGGCCTTTATTACACAAGTCCCAATATAGCAATGTTTCAGCCCACAGGGCTGGACAAAGACCTTTGCATGGTTGAAACTAATATGTGTATGTCATATTATTCCTTAAAATATTATTCAGACACTAAAGCACTATGTAAACAATTACAAGACCCCACACTATTGAACAAGAGAGGTACCATTCTATAAAATTAATATTGCTTTCAAAGGAATGCTCCAGATCCGAAACGTGAAAACCATTGTTTTGACTGTGCATCATGTAAGATAAATCACACAAACTCAAGAAACAGACAAAGAATTGACCCAGAGCCGCGGTACTGACATGCTATGTCTCCTTATCAAACCTAGTAGGTTTCCAGGTAAGAGGTGATGTAGAAACAGTTAATCTTCTTTAATATTATTTTCACTTTTATATTTTTCTGAAACCTAGAAAACAGCAAAACGAATTATAGCAACTTCTCTGTGTGTAAGAAACTGTTACTCTTTGAAAGTGGAAGTGTCTTAGAAATCGATGCCTTGTTATCACATTACCTAACTAAGGCTTTGGTACATGTGCAGCAAGTTCTAAATATGACAGAGGAGCAATGCTGACATTTTCAAGGACACGTATGCTTTCTGACTCTCACAGGGTAAAATACTTATACAGATGGATTTTGACAAGGTGACCAGCCAACCACACAGCTAATGATGTGTCCCTAGAATGCTTTCTGCTCTTGTATAGCGGAAAGTCTATTTCAAACTCCAATCTTACAGCACAAACTGAGAAACAAGACATGATAGGTGGCCTTTTACTTATTCCATTCTGAACATTCCGGGGTTTCCCTTTCTAGACACTGATCAGCTGGGTTCCATCGCATGTTATATAACCGCAACGCAGCAGGTAACATAGAGAAATGTACAAAGTAATTATTTTGCTTTCTTTGATTATGTAATGATGAATTGGAACATTTATATGAACATTACAAACTGTTCATTGTCCCAGAACATCATGCAGATTAAATGATTTGTTATCTGGGTACAGTGCGACCAACATACTTAACAATTTTTAAAGTTCAAAATTAAAGTCTGCTAGACGTTCAACTAACATCCGGACAATGCTTCCAATAAAGAAGTAACGCTGTTTCTCAAACAAGGAAGCAGAGGTTAACCAAAATGTCTACACACTTCTTGGATGTTAAAATAAACTCAGTCACTGGTAAAACAGGGTCAACATAGCATCAGCATACGTAATGCAGTTCATACATTATTGTGGCAAATGTATAGATTAGAAGATATTGCATACATCTCCAGGCTGACAAGGCCCTACTTTGGGCAAGTGGGAGCCACTTCAACCCTGACCCTGCTCAGCTTCCTAGACAGAACTGCACATTTTTGGTTTTGCTAGAACCGCAAGTTGATTCACTAGTACGCACACTGTTCTGATTGTGCACCACCCAGTGTTGGGATGCATGTATCCCTATGGTGAGAAGGAATAAATTAAAAGTAGCTTGTCCCAGCTTGCAACTCCCATCAGTCTCAGACAGACAGGGACATGAATTCCAGTGCTGATGAAAATGAAAGAAACCCTACTCCTAAATTTAGCCTAAAAAGATATATAAAACGACTTGTGTATTATATTAATGATTGTTACTTTATCAATTAAAAGGTTACTCGAAACACCATGGCCAATCCTGTGATTTGAAGTGGTTATAGTGCTTGGAATATGTATGTGTAGCATTTTGCTATAAAACACATAAAGAATTCAACCCCTCTGCTGCGTGTAACTCCAGCAGCATTATTGGGGCATCATCAGGCTGGCTAATGTCAATTCTTCGTTATAGTCAATTCTCAGTGAGTGAACGAGTGGCATACGGCTTCTGCAAGTATCATTAATCCTACTTCAGAGCAGATACCGTGCCCCTTTGAAACCCAGGTAAGAGAGCACGCTATTGCTAAACAATTAAGGGAAATGGATCTGGGATATTCCTCATACTATGTCCACTATAACAGGCTGTCGTGATTATAATGCTTGGAGTAAACCTTTAAGTCTTGAAAGTCTTTTTCTTTAAATTATATAGATCCTAATGCTAAACGGGCCAGGATTTTAAACTCTCTATATGTAAAAGGTAAAAAAGGCATTCAGTCAATTACAGAATCCTGCACGCAATTGTGATCTGTAACACACCCAGAATGTAAGTGTTTATTTTGTCATGCAGCATTTGTAATGAAATACCTGCAAGATATAAAAAAAACAGAAAAACCTTGTTTATGTGCTGGCTCATTGCTACAGTAATTAGTCATTCCAAAAACACTTGTTTTCACTCAGGTCCTCAGTGACTATAATCACTGTCATATCAATGTTATTGCCAGCCTTATTAATCCTGGTAATGATGGAGCCCAGATATTGAGATAATTAGAGAGGATTTATGGTGCCAGATCATGAGGTTTCATACTTTTTATCTAACCTAATTATGTTTATAATCCACACTTAACCATCTGACCTTTTAGTTTAGTTTAGCTGGATGGAAGCCTGCACAAGGGAATCTTGATCTGGATATCCGAATACGTTGTGCTTTATTCACTAAATAGTGAACTGCGACAAAGTAACTACTGGATTCTAGAATTTAGGAGAAAACATCTGAACCCGATCACTATATAGGCATAAGGGATACATTTCATTAGGATGTAATAAAGGGAAATACTGTTTGACAGTACATTTATTTGTATCCATCAAGCAAACCATTTCATAACTTTTTTTTAATGGTAAATTCCAACTAATAATGCAACGTTAAAATGTAAGTAACAATAAAATAAAGATACAGGGCTTTATTCCCTTAGTAGAGAAAGGGTTTATCCTGCTTTTTGAATGCCTATTTCTCCATTGAAGTCTATGGGCAGCAGGGGAGGGCTGGCAGCCTTAGGCCTTGGGGGCAAAACCAGTCAAGTGGCCCATTGCACCACCAAATCAGTTCACCATCCATGCCCACCTTTTCCTGGTTTTATAACTGATATTGATGTTATGCTAATCAGTAGCTCTTTGCCCGACCTGCTCCTTCACGGCTCTGACTTTCAATGTTGTCAGAGCGCAGGCTGAGAATCTCTGATCCTGTGCTCTGACTCCCTAACTGAGCATTGGAACCACGAGGGTGAGGATATAATCTGACTGCACCTACTGCTGGTGCGCACCAGTGGACCACCAGCGAATCATTTAAATTGAATAGGCTGGTGTCCCCAACTTGTGAGCTGTGTTGTCCGCCGGGCGCCTCTGTTGTCATGGCACCCTGCGTGACCGCACAGCGTGCACACCCCAATGGCTGGCCCTGCTGACACACACTGATGTTACTACTTAGAAATCCCTCAATATTAATACAGACATCAGAGTAAACACCAATAAACTGTGGAAACAGAGCTGATTCCCCCCAAATTTATAAAGATTTGTTGTAAGATTAAATCATGCCTCCTCCTCTCTCTCCCATGTGCTGCTCTGTAGGCTGGGAGGAAGTGAAGAGTAATCACATTCTCCCAGCACAGCGCCACCTGGAGTTGCATAGGGAACAGCTGTTTAATGTAATGCTTGCAGGACGGCCAGCTGCCACAGAACCGCTTTGTTCCCGTCTCTGCAAAGGGCTCCAGGCACTGCTTGTTGTGAGTGTGAGCCACTGTAAATTAGGGGCAGAGGGCACTTGCACTGCAGTAAAGATGGGTCTGGGCAGGAGGAGAGTGCAGTGCAATCAGTGCACTCCCCTCCTGTGGGTCACCAGTAGACTGATGCACCTGCCCAGGATCAGAGCCGGTGCAAGGATTTTTGCCGCCCTAGACAAAAGAAAAATTTGCCGCCCCCCCATGTGACATCACAATGCCCCACCCATATGATCTGCCATATGAACTAACGCCAGTGCTGCACACAGTGCTTTACATTAAAAAGCCTGCAGGGACCGGCTATAGACACCAGAACCACCTCATTAAGCTATAGTGTCCCTTTAATGTGAGGTAAATTATAGATTAGTGTCACTTATAATATACTAGATTGCCTACTTACAACCAGATGAGGATGATGATGGGCTGCAGCTTGGCTCCACTGGTCTGGTGTAGAACAGGATATCTGAAGGCTTTTTGCAACTGTGGTCACAAAATGTTCTGGGAGAATTGGAAGCAACTCCATTTTTTGGGGGGCCCCTTACACAGCTCAAGGTCTGGGCCCCAGGGCCTGACGGTGAGTATGCCCATAAGGCCCACTCATAAGTCCACTTATATGTTCCACCCACCCATGAGTTCTCTCACAGGGAGTGGAGTGTATAGGTGATGTGTTATGTGTTATTGTAGAGGATCTAATGTGTGCTAATGGTATGTAGTGTATATGTATACCAGTTTTTGTAGGTGATGCAGTGTGTGTGTGTGTGTGTGTGTAGTGGAAGCAGTGTGTATTTGTGTATAAGGGATGTATTATGTGTTTCTGGTTGTGTGTAAGGGATGCATTGTGTGAATCTGTGTTTGTATGCATAAGGGATGCAAGGTGTGTGTCTGTATGTGTGTGCATTGAGTGTAAGAGATGCATTGTGTTTCTGTGTGTATGTAAGAAAAGCAGTGTGTGTGTTTTGCATGTGTGTAAGGGTTTGCATTGTGTGTTTCTGTGTATGTGTGCAAAGGATGCATTGTCTTTTTGTGTAAATGTTGCAGTGTGTGTGTGTGTAATGGATGCATTGTGTGTTTCTCTGTGTAAGGGAAGCATGTTGTGTTTCTGTGTGTGTAGGGATGCATTGTGTGTTTCTGTGTATGTATAGGGATGCATTGTGTGTGTGCGCGTAGTGTGAAAAAGCTCCCTGTCTTGCCCCCTGTCCTACAGAGCTGTCCCTTAGAGCTCTCCCCTACGCCTTAGTGGTCTCTCCGCTCCCCTAGCAGTCTCTTCTCACACTCACCCACCCTCCCTGTGCTCTTCTCACTCCGCCCTCCCTGTGTTCTTCTCAGTCCCCCCCTCCATGTGTTCTGCTCACCCCCCGTGTTCTTCTTACCCCCCTCCTCCCTGTGTTCTTCTTACTTGCCCCCCTTGTTCTTCTTACTCCCCCCTTCTTCTTCTTACTCCCCTTCTTCTTCCCTCCTGCTTCTTCTTACTCCCTCCTACTTCTTGTGTGGGAAAGGGACATTATTATTATTATTATTATTATTATTATTATTATTATCATCATCATTATTTATAAAACCCCAACAAATTATGTAGCACTATACAATGGGGCTATATGGGGGGGGGAGGGGGCTGCTAGGGGCAGTATTGTGTGGGATAATGGCTATAGTGGGGCATGTAAGGGCAGTATTGGGAAGTAGAGGCAGTATTGTGGGGGAATACGGGCAGTATTGTAGGGGATTGGGGCTTTATTGTGATGGGGACAGGGGCCATATTGTGGTGGATTGATTATTTAGTGTAGGGACAGGGGCAATATTGTGGGGGAATAGGAGCAGTATTGTGGGGGGATAGGAGCAGTATTGTTGGAGGGTGGGGTAAGGGCAGTATTGTGGTGGAGAAGCAGCAGTATTGTGGGGTTAAGGGCAGTATTGTGGTGGGGTAGGAGCATTATTGTGGGGGATATGAGCAGTATTGTGGGGGATAGGATTAGTATTGTGGGGGAGTGAGGCTTAGACACAATCACACACACACACACACACACATTTGTTTTATTTTTTTAAATCTACCACGTCTCCTTACATTTAGCTCTCTCCTCTGAGAGAGCTCAGAACTATATCAGCATTGCCTTACAACTCCCTCCTGGTAGTGGTGCCTGTGCTGGATTGATGTCACATTCCGTCTACCAGTTCATCTACATGGTGTGCAAGGGAGCTGTAAGGCAATACTGATATAGTTCTGAGCATCCTCGCTGGCTCCCCTCCACCTTATAAAACCACTCGGCGCAGGGTAGCCGAGGTACAGGCATTCGGCCATGCTACAAGAAGTGACTGGCAGGAGAGCAGCACTGTGACTGGCAGGAGAGGGACATCTGTGCCGCCTTATAGTTTCTGTTTAAATGGGGAACAAATCAGTCCTACATTATGAGGTGCCTCATGACACCTGGCATAATAGTTGCACACTCCTATGGACAACTATAAACCTCTAACAAAATTATTCTCCCAAGTTTTTATTTTTATTTTTGTTATTAATTCACAATAACTCACTGTTTAGTGAAGGAAGCCCATGCATGTGTCCTGATGCTAACTAAAGTCAGTGGCAGTCACATTACTGAAGAAAGAATGTAACATATTGGTGCGCATTTCCTTAAATAATGAAGCTCTGGCAATCATGTTCTGTCACTGTGTGTGAATGAAGTATAAAGGTGATAATACAATGCATACAGAAACGAATGTGATCTAACAACGTAATGTCAATAATCAATCATGTCTTGGGAAGCCCTAAAATATTAAAGGGCAACGTAATATCAAAACCAAGCAATGACTTTTCAAAGAAAGATAGATGTATTTTTTTTTTCTATCTCAATCTGTCTCTGATAAGGATGTAATATCCTCTATAGCAGATAAAGCCACACTTTGTTCATTTTGCATCTTTAGCAATAGGTCTCTAAAAAGAGTATAAAAACTCTGACAGACTCTGAAACTCAGAGAAAACTCAGCCTCACTAAATCCTGCAAAGTTCCAATGGACTCAGCAACTCACGTAGATGGCATACGGATGGCCCCAGTGTTAACATCTAATCATATTGCATTGCGTTGCATTATATTACTGTCCAGGTACATACAGCCGTAAGGGTGACTCTACACTGTACGACAGTGTTTCCCAAACCAGTCCTCAAGACCCACCAACAGTCCAAGTTTTGCCAGTATCTCCATTGGAATTAAACAGGGAAATACATTAATTCTGGATTGCTGGTGGACAATAAGGACTGGTTTGGCAACCACTGCTGTACAAAATCAGAAGTATTGGAACAGATATCATTATATTGATTTAGTTCTTCAAGTTGGTTACAAGTCGGAGCTAACTGAAATGTAACCAAACCACACAGCATGACCTGATTGCAAAAATAACTTTGTCTGTCTTCCTTTAGTCAATATCAACTTATAGATTTTTTTACCAAAATGACTACTTCCCGTAAGAGAGTGCAAGTTAGCAACAAAGTGTTTGTAACTTGGCAAGCGTATGTCTAGTCCCCTAAGGTACATCGAGTGATATGTTTTGGGGTTCAGTAAGTGAAGAAAAATACTACAGGTATTTGTAACAAACGTTTAAATTCAATTCTAGCTTAGGTAAAACAACTTTTTATATATATATATATATTTGAACTTTGTCGTCACCACCTCTGCAAATAATAGCATTGCACCTTAAATAATGAGTCATTGTCACGGCTTTCAATTATCACAAGATCCGTTATCTTAATCTATTGCTAGGAAACAAATCCTCGCAGATATATTTTTGTTCAGGAACCAATGCATAATGTTGGTTCTGTTTGCAAACGTAAAACAGAGTATCTCTTGAAATCCATATTCAAGTCCAAAAAATCAAAGAGCTTTAATAGGAACTGAAGTGCATGCTAGTGTCTCAATCTAACATTGATTGTAGATCACACAGTGGTGTAATAAGGAAGAACGTTTTCTGCAGACATTATATTGGGACTCTAATGCTGATGAATTACATATTTGCTTATATATGGGGTGGTAAAGTCAGGAATTATTAATGTGGGGATGCAACTGTCCAACTACCACCGCCATTGTCCATTGTTAGTGGTTTTTACAAAAATAAGACTTGGACTACCAATCTCATTTAAACAAAGCATAAAAAACATTTTGATGTTCTGCACCACCGGACTAGTTTTTTTTTTTTTTTGTTTGTTTTTTTATATTTGCAAATAATCAGATCATATTTCTAGTTTCTGAATAATGGAGAGAGTACTATTTCAATAGCGACCCTGGAAGGAGAGTATAATAGATAATTCGATGAGAAACTACACAATGGCGGATGTGTATGCGGTGCATTGTTCTTTTCATACTCTAACATTTAGACTTATTTTTGCAGATAGAAAACAAAAATCAGGTAGCAATATTTTCAATACACTATTGCTGATTAAAATAATAATTGGGAGGCTAGGTATTGTGGTATAGTAAATGGCTCAACGATGATTAGGAAATGCTTCAAAATAAATTAGATTTGGGTCAAATCAGCTTGGTATTATTTTTTTATTTTTTTTATTCAAGACGTATCAGCAGGTCAGTGTGTGATGTGATCCCTCATTGATATATTGAGTTAACAACATCACTAGTAAATGCTTAGGTTAAAAAGATAAACTGATCTGAAGGCCATCTTCATATATCCACCAACATGCACTATTCATGGCTTTCTCATCAATTGGACACAGAAAGCTTTATACACAAATGATCACATCCATTGTAGCAATCCAGCTTTATACATTTATAGGCCACTTTGGGACAAGGACTTTACTAGTAGGCGGGTAAGGTACACTAATTATTTTCTTGAATTTGCAAAAAATTACTTTACTGGTATATATTTTAAATGGCTCCTACGGCATTGTATTGTGTGCCAAAATACACCTATGTGACTCTGTTGGCAATGTTTTTCTCATCCTGTAAACATTTACTAGACTTGTGCATTTGGCTGCTCCATAACTCTGAAGCGTTATATGGATGTACATCAGAGTAAACAACTAGCATGATGGCTGAACGTGTTCGTTTCATGCGGTATTCTGCGATCCGCCAAAAATGAGATGATTTATGGCAAGGAGACATTCACTAAAGGGTGATTTTTTTTTTGATTTTTTTTATTGTGATAATGTATTTGTGAATATGATACAAATTGATTCATGTATCCAGTAAAAACATCTAAAATATATATATATATATATATATTCTTGATGAAAGTCCTGAGAGAGGACTGAAACGTTGATCTTAGACCTTATATTTTAATTCTCATTGAATAAAGAAGATTTTTAACTGAAGACCGTGAGTGCTACCATTACTATTTTTCACTGGATATTCAAAGTCCCAGGTTAAGCACCCGGCAAGTATACTCTACCATTATAGCCTGAGTGCAAGGATTTTTCATTATTTTGTGTGTGTATATATGTTTGTGTGTATGTATGTGTATATGTATATGTGTGTGTTTAGTTCAAGTTAAAATAAGAGACCAAAGTTTCAGTCCCTGCTCAGGACTTTCCTCAGGGTAACAAGACAACAGTGTTGTCTTGTTACCCTGAGGAAAGTCCCGAGCAGGGACTGAAACTTTGGTCTCTTATTTTAACTTGAACTAAATAAAGTATTGGAGTTTTTAAAGACCGGTGAACAGCTATTCTTTGGCACACTGTACTATTGGAGTCCAGGCTATGGCACCCGGCAAATTGGAAATCTACTAAGCCTGAGTGCGGGGGATATTGGATTTTTATATATATATATAAATATAAAAATATATATATATATATATAATTTAATTTTTCTAGAAATAATTTTTATTATCAAATTTAGTTCATTATTGTGCAAGCAATTCCTGCACACAATGTAATGCAGATTTTTAACTTGATTGGATACTTTTTTCTATTGAATATTTTTATTAGGAGTCCAAAAAAGTACAAAGAACATCACAGTAATAATACGCAGAATATACCTACTTACAATACTTAAGGGCAATATTCGGCCAAACCATCAGATAAATTAGTGCTGGACATTCCAAACAAAATTTCAATTTCGTAAAAACTGTCCAGGGCAGTCTGAACTTTCCTGCTATGCACGAGTTTAATATTTACAGGATTATGTGTAAGCACTAAACTAACTGATTTTAGAGGTTACCATTAAAGGACACTGGAAGTTCAAAAGGCCCTACTTAAAGATGTTTTCCAGTAGATCCGTTCCATTCAATCTACCCATTATGACATGCGGTCACAGAGTACATTTCAGTTCATCTCTATAATTGTTTCATTTTCTTGGATAAACTAAGTTTCCTTTTGTCCATCTGCTTCCGAAGGTAAGTTTATAAAAGTCTGCTTTCCATCAACTTGAGTCTCAAGAAATAAATATGTAATATTTTAATATAAAATTAAGAAAATCATTATTATTATTATTATTTATAAATAGAACAAATTAAATAAAGCTTGGGTTTTCTTTTATATGTTTAACATTATTTTATTTTTATTTTACTTATAATTACATCTATATCAAGCAACAATGATTTGTTGTTCACTATTTTGATAAATGTAGAACAATCTTTATACATTGCATTATACAACTATAGCTGTAATAAAACACTTTAAAAACAGATTTATTTTATTTTTCATGTGTAATGCCATTACCCATAGTACGTTACATAGATTAAAGATAACTGATTTATCAATGAGCACCGTAAGGATTATTATTATTATTGAGTATCCCTTTAATTACGTTCGATTAAAGGGACACTCAAAGCACCATAATCACAGATGACACATGGATTTTTTTACCATTGGCTGAGAAATCTGAAGTTTCACTGGGATTCCTAATAAGCCAGAGCCTGTTTGACTCTGGCAGCCTTGAAGACCGTGCATGGCATGCGTGCCATAGGTTGCCTACCCCTGCCCTAGATTGATATATTTACTGTCCATAAACAGGAGCTTCTTATGTACCATCCCCTTATATTCTATACAGCTTCATTTAGTAAACAAGCACTACGAAACACGCATGGTGTATAGCTGGAATTCTGGCCACGTTCACTGAATAGGGCCTATTGCCATTTCCGATAAATGGAGAATACAGTATTTCCCTCTGAAGTTCAGCCCTTACTAACTAAGGAAGGTCTGTGACTACCACCTCCTTCACCGTGTGAGCTTTGAAGACTTAAAAACCAGACTATAGCCAATCAATATTTTTACCCTTTAGTCCCATGGGAAGGTAATATTTATAAATAGTATGCAGGGCTCAGTGTCGCTTTGGATGTTCTTCCCTTCGACTAAGGGCTCCAAGTTTTATATTGCGTTTTTGCTCCCTCTATATTGCCCTAGAATATTTACATGACGGAAACCACACCCTTTGCCCAATTTTGCCCAGGACTACAACTCTTCCATTGGAAGAATGAGAAGCACTCTGGAACTTCGCTGAATAACTTTGGCATCATTGTTAATTACGATTTAAATGTCCCATAATGCTCATGCAGGCTCATAACAGGGTGCCAAGAAGTGCTCTAATAGGTCAAACCTGCGGAAGATCTTGTGGATTTTTATTATTAACAAAGACTGAAGAAGGTATGTTAAAAAAATACACATACATCAGCGATAATGTGATCATAGCAGTTTGTATCTAAGACATACTTAGAAGATACTTTTTTTTTTTTTTAAGTCCCACAAAAGATCAGCAATATGGTCACCCTTCACTGAAGTGCTTCCAGAATCATTTCTAATCCACGTGTAGTCCATCTTTTGGAACATTAACTCTGCTGCCATGAACCTGGGGCAAGAAAATTAGCTTGTAACACAGATTTTGAGGAAGGAATCACAAAAAGGAACAGTAAAGCCCAGAGGCTCTAATTTACAACAGTATCTTGCAGATAGCTTTCATTAAATGAAAGATAAAATATGTGGCTGCTCATTAAAGACATAAAATGTATCCTCAAATAATTGAATTAATGCTTTGACACTCTTGTGTAGGCAGGTGACTTGCCATACTGACAAATCCTCAGCCAATCTTCCCTTTTAAAACACTGACATCTGTGGGATAACATTAATAACAACATGGCTCCCTCAAGCTTTAGAAAGTCTAAGGCACATTTCATAACAAATGTGCTATTAACAATCATTTCTCACGTTGATGAGCCATTAAGGACATCCAGAAGTCCAGCCAGGCAGAATGCAAATTTAATAAGAACATAGCAATCGCTTTTATAGAGATTGCTTTGAAAAATCCATGGGGCATTGCTGTGCCAGTAAGAAAGACAAACATCTACTAAAAGGTTAAATGTGTTGACTAGATAATGTACTAAAAAAACAAACATGAAAAGCTAAAGTTGAAATGTAAATCAATAATAAAATATATATATATTAACACGGAAATTGATAAAGTGTTATTGTCTTTGTTTTATCATTAATTGACTCATTTATGATTGTCTATATGATATCTAGCTTGTCAACAATGATTCAATGCTGTTGGAAAAACTTTCTAAATGATTCATCTGCAGAAGTCACCATGATAGTCTAAGGGATTTTTTTTATAGTTAAAGGGATACTATAGTGCTAGAAATGCGAAGTTGTATATCTAGCACTATAGCTCCCAGGCGCCTCTACCTCGTACGCCCCCACCACCTCCCCCGAAACATAAGAATGAAAAAAATCCTTACTGTATTTACCGATTCCAGTGCTGAGGTTGTGCAGATATCTGATTGACATCCACTAGACGCAGTTTTAATCCTCCAAGATAATTATTGCAGTTCCTCAGAAATTGCAATAATTACAATTGCAGGGTTAAGGGGACAGGGGCACTGCATCCAGATCACTTCAATGAGCTGAAGTGGTCTGGGTGCCTAAAGTGTCCCTTTAAATCATTTGGAACGTTTTTCAAACAGTATTGAATCATTTGGAAATTCTATTAAATTGAGTCCTGTATTAATGACAACCAAAAGATGTAACAAAGACTTACTAATATGCCACAATAATAATAAGGCTATCAAAATAAATCATATTTGAAAGGAGGACCGCTAAGTATCATTGTAGTAGCTATGGTGAAAATAATTAATAGGGTGCTGTTCCCCCACTTTTGTCAAATCAAATGTGGGCCCTAATAATTATACTGAAGGGGAGGAGCTAATGTTGAGGACTGGCCTGACACATTGGCAGCGGGTGGTTGTCCTAATAATAATATTAAAGGGGTGGAGGACCTAGTGTATCATCCCACAGTTCCGACCCATGGGCGGAGGGTGAAGACTCTAAATAATGAAATAGTGGGAGATGAACATGTAATTTCACCCCAGTTGGTGGCATGCCCCTCCCCCCCTTCCACTCCTTCTAGTGACTATGGGTCCCCAATCTACTAGCCAACCCCATTTAAAATAAATATCCCTACCTACCCCCCTTTACCGTAATTCTAGTGAAAGGAGGCAATAAAATGAAGACCTGTAATATAAATATATTTATAAATATATATATTTTTATATATATATATATATATATATATATATATATGCAATCAATCAGGAGCACTCCCTTGGATTTTCAAAAAAGGTATTTAATCCAGTGTTAATAACTCACATCAACGTTTCGACCCGACATTAACCCTAAATGTCCCATGTCCTAAGCTTAGTGAATGCACTAACTATAATGAAAGTGTAAAACCAGTTTTACTTACCTTCCAGGACCTTGCTGTGGAGGAGTAGCAGGACTGCTAGCACGCATTTGCAGCACAGGATCCATCTGATTCCCCTCACCGGAAGTGACAAGGGTAGGGGATTATCACGGGTAGAGAAATTTGATAGAACACTGGCCCCCTGTTATTTCACAGCAATGGCTGTCGCTAGTTTTACAGTTTTATTAGAGACACGGCCGGCCTTAGGGGTGTGCGAGGTGTGCGGCTGCACAGGCACCATGGCCAACACAGCTCGCACATGGCCGGTGTCAGGGGAGCTAAAACAGGTACCGGGTGGAGGATTAATTATTCTCCACCCGGGTCTATTTAAAAAAAAAAATGCGGCATAGGGGGCGGGCTTACTGAGCGGCAGGGGCGGGCTTATCGCGAGGCGGAGGAGGGGCTAATACCTCCCGAAGCCCCTGCTGCACAGGAAAAAGGAAGGAGTCCCTGCTTCCCCATCAGCCAACTGCATCCACTGGAAAGAGGTAAGTGTGTGTGTGACTGTTTGCCTGTTTGTGTGACTGTCTGCCTGTGTGTGACTGTCTGTGTGACTGACTGCCAGTGTGTGTGTGTGACTGCCTGTGTCTGTGTGTAACTGTCTGTGTGTGTGTGACTGTTTGTCTGTGTGAATGCCTGCCTGTGTGTGTGTGTGTGTGTGTGTGTGTGTGTGACTGTCTGTGTATGTGACTGCCTGTGTTTGTGTGACTGTCTGTGTGTGACTCTAATTGTGTGTGTCGCTGTAGCTGTGCCATTGTGTGTGCCTGTGCCTGTATGTGTGACTGTCTTTAATTGAGTGTGTGTGTGTACATGCCTGTAACCGAGTGAGTGAGCATCTGTCAAGGCCGCACTTTGATTGACAGATGCTCACTCACTGACAGACGCACACTCACTGACAGACGCACACTCTCATATACATTGCCCAAAAAAAACATACACACACACTATTACTTGGACACACACTGACAGATGCACACTCTCAGTGACAGATGCACGCACTCACTGACCGACACATACACACTCACTGACCGACACACACATTCACTCACAGACACACACACACATAAACACTTACAGACACACACACACATTCACTTAGACAGACACACACACACACACACAGACATTTCCACTAACACTCACAAACTAATATTTTTTTAATTTTATTTTAAATCCACTCAGCCTCCCTGGGAGCAAGAGATCTGCCTGGACGTTTGGGGGCGGCTTTTTTTGCCGCCCCCTGCAAAGTGCTTCCCAAGGCAAATGCCTTGTTTGCCTCGCGATACACTGGTCCCTGAGTGTGTTACTGTATTCAGGTGACTTGGTGGGGGGTGGGGCGCCGTGAAGACTTTTCGCACAGGGCACCTAATTGCCTAAGGCCGGCCCTTATTAGATATGCCAGGTTTAGGGGATAGGGAGCTTTTAAACCTCCCTTATAGTAATACGGGAGCCTTACTGACCCCCATAGATTTTTTTTATTTGTGTATTTATATATTCATTTTTAACTTCTTTTTTTTTAATTGGCTTCGAACCCCTGGCTAGCTGCCACATAATTAACCCTCGCATTGCTAAGGGTTTGTAACATTGCTGAATTTTGCTTGTGCTTCTAGCAGGCAAACCGTTTCTAAAATGATGATTCACTTGCAAAAAAAACAAACAACAGTTTGGGAATATTCTGAATTCTATACTTTGTACAGGATTCAGATGCGAAAGCACCGTTTTGGATTCGGGCACAGAATGTATCCAGTCGATTGGTGCAGATTCCCTCCTGGCCCGATTGAATTCTGATTGTATGTTTCTTTAGCAAAATATGAAAATTGCCATTGCAGTTGGTATTCGGACATTTTCACATGATTTTTCTCCATCCGACAAAAAAACAGTCTAGTCAATAACCCCTAAATTAGTTGCTATGTTAGAAGATGTTGCTATTGCTAAAGCATTGTTTATATGCTCCACAGTGCCATCATGTGGTCAGAAGTTGCCACTCAGGAGCAATTTGTGAAAAATTGGCTTGCAGAGCCTTTCAAAGGTGAATATATATTTGCCTATAAAGGTATCCATGATGTCGGCGTAAGCAGAAAAAAACCTTTTACTACAATTATATAAGTGCTTGTGGTATTAACACACAGATTCTCAAATCTTACAGGGTTATTTACCAAAGTAAGAATTGTCAGGAATTCAAAGCAAATATCAAAATTAACACCAAAATTGCTGAATTGAACATTTTTAATTTCTGACAATTCTCATTGTCTGGTAACTGCTAAACTTTATTTAAAGGACCACTATAGTGCCAGGAAAACATACTCGTTTTCCTGGCACTATAGTGCCCTGAGGGTGCCCCCACCCTCAGGGTCTCCCTCCCGCCCGGCTCTGGAAAGGGGAAAGGGGTTAAAACTTACCTTTTTGCATTGCTGGGCGGAAAGCTCTCCTCCTCCGATCCTCCTTCTCTCCTCCCCGTCGGCTGAATGCGCACGCGCGGCAAGAGCTGCACGCGCATTCAGCCGGTCAGATAGGAAAGCATTCATAATGCTTTCCTATGGACGCTTGCGTGCTCTCACTATGAAAATCACAGTGAGAGCACGCAAGCGCCTCTAGTGGCTGTCAATGAGACAGCCGCTAGAGGAAATAGGGGAAGGCTTAACCCATTCATAAACATAGCAGTTTCTCTGAAACTGCTATGTTTATGAAAAAAATGGGTTAACCCTAGCTGGACCTGGCACCCAGACCACTTCATTAAGCTGAAGTGGTCTGGGTGCCTAGAGTGGTCCTTTAACCCCTTAAGGACACATGACATGTGTGACATGTCATGATTCCCTTTTATTCCAGAAGTTTGGTCCTTAAGGGGTTAAACACTCAGGGTCGGGACAATATGTGACATTCCAAGAGCAACCTTTTTTATTATTATGGCGTTTTTTTGTTTTATAATGGTTTAGCAGGCTTATGCCACTTTAAGAACTGTTGCATTCCAATATTTGTGAAATTATTCTTTCTAATGCCATTTTATTGTCAAGGTACACTTTAAGCAGCTGGTTAGATTACAGTAGAGTATGAACCAACATTGCTGCTCAGACAGATAAAAAGTGACATTTAAAAAAAAATAAAAAAATTAAATGTACGCTCCAAAATGAAAGTACACTCATTTGGCTATTAAAAGTGCCAAGCTGGCTCACGAATACAGCATCATAAATAGACACAGTTATATAGCATTCATAGGGTGATTCACTAAACACAGATTTATGAAATAAATATAAAATTGCAAAATGCAGGCTCAAATAGTAGAGCTAAGATTATAGCTGAGTTTGAGAATTATTCTCGATAAGCTATTTTAGTCTCAATTTTGCCGTTTGGATTTACTTCACTAACATTCCATGATTAGTAAATAAGAATTCAGGGTTTAAACACACGTGTGTGTATAGATATATATTATCTCAGTTACTTACAAAAGATACAGGTGTTCGGGTGATTTATTCACACACCTAATGATAACAGGCTGTGAATCCATTGTACCTCATTTATGAGACGTTTCAGAAGTAACACAAGAAGCATATTGATCTTTTTGGATACTCTGCAAATTAGTGCTATATTCAACATAATTCATCACCCTTTTCAATGATAAATCATGCAATGTTTTAATGCTATAAATAATTCATGTATGTTAGTATAGCTGCACAGACTGTGCTTTCAAGACATTACTGCAAATATGGTCATTACTTACAGCCTACAGGAGTCATGCACAAGGTCACATTTAAAGTGGCATTAACAATTTAATTAGGAATTTTTCCAGTGTTTCTAACATGCTCTAGAAATGACTGCCAAGCCTGCATTCAAGGTCCTATCTAAGGTGATGGTTAAAGTATTTGAAGGTGAACGTGTTTGTTTCTGTCCTAAAATTGGCTGATATATGAACTCTATGGGGGAGATATACACTGATCAGCCACAGCACTAAATCCACCTCCCTAATATTGTAGGTCTCCTTCATGCTGCCAAAGCAGCTCTGATGTGTGGAGGCATGGACTCCACAAAACCTCTGAATGTGTCCTGTGGTATCTTACACCAGGAAATTAGCAGCAGATTTTGTAAGTCTTGCAAGTTGTGAGGTGGGGCCTTGGTGCATCAGATTTGCTGTTCCAGCACATCCCACAGATTCTCAATTGGATTAAATCTGGGGAATATAAAGGTCATGCAACACCATGAACCCATTGTTATGTTCCTCAAATCTCAAATTGTCGCAGGGTTCACTATCCTGCTGTAAGAGTCCACTGACATCAAGGAACATCATTGCCATGAAGATGTGTACATACATGGTCTGCAACAATGTCTAGGTAGGTGGTACATGTCAAATTAACCGCCACATGAATGCGAGGACCCAAGGGTTACGAGCAGAACATTGCCCAGAGTATACCACTGCCTCTGTTGACCTGCCTTGTTCCCATAGTACATCCTGTCGCCATCTATTGACTCACATGACTCACATGTACCTGGCAATCCAAATTAATGGACCACAATCCAGTTCTGACGCTCACATTCCCATCGAAGGCACTTTTGGCAGTGGAAAGAGGTCATCCTTTGATCATTTCTAGCAAAGTGTGATGAACTAGGTGTTCTAGCACCTTTCTATCATGGCCAGAATTAAGGCTTTCAGCATTTTGAGCTACACTAGCTTTTCTTGGTGGTCAGACTCGACAGGCTAACCTTCGTTACCCATGTGCATTAATGATCATTGGGTGCCCAAGACCCTGATGCCAGTTCACTGGCTGTCCTTCCTTGCACCAGTTTTGGTAGGTACTAACCTCGGCATACCAAGAACACCCCACTTGCCTTTTTGGAGATATTCTGACCCAGTCGTCTAGCCATCACAATTTGGCTCTTGCCAAAGTCACTCTTTTCGCTTGCTCACTTTTGCTGCATCCAACACATGAAATTCAAATACCGACTGTTCACTTGCTGCCCAAGATCTCCCACTCCTTGACAAGTGCCATTGTAACAGTATAATCAATGTTATTCAATTCACATGTCAGTGGTTGCAATGTTGTGGTTGATCGGTGTAGCAAAGTAATAAATAAATAGCAATCTACATGTAAACTAATAGCATTGCTCTTACAGTTTAGCATTTTGCACCCAAAATACAACCTGATAGCCTTGATAAATTCCCCCTTCTGTT